>CM064891.1:1536509-2136509 GCA_030347415.2 Decapterus maruadsi | reverse complement strand
CATGTAAGTCAGATTAGTATCAGCCTGTTTTCAGCTGCCAGGTCTTTTCCAGACTGATGGTATAAATGTCATACCTCATATTTCCCAACTTTTATTATTTCAGCAAAGCTTGTTTTCTCCTTCGAGTGATCAAACCTTTTTTTTTCTTTATGCAGGTGACAGTTACGCCCGGCTGGTGTTCACATCAGCTGAAGGGAAGAACCTGTGGAGCATTCAGGCCATCAAATCAATGTGCAATCTGGACAACACCAGGGTGCGTTTGAGGACCAGCAGTTAAACCTGCCGCATTATGCCTGAGTAGCCAGCATTGTTTTTGTTTTTTTTCTTTATCCACTTGTTAATCTGGTGATCTGGTCTCCGTCCCCAGGTGCGTTCCCATCGTGACTATTGGAGCCTGTGCCAGCGCACCAACGATGCCTCCTGTTGCCCCAGCTGGACACTGGGGAACTACATCGCCGTCCTCACCAACAGGTCGTCCTGCCAGAAGATCACGGAGCGCGACGTATCGCACACCCTCAAGATCCTGCGCTCGTGCGCCAAGTACTACCACAACGGCACCCTGGGGCCCGACTGCTGGGACATGACCCTCCGGAGGAAAGACCAGCTGAAGTGCGGCAGCGTTCCCCGGAAGTGCACCAAGTACAACGCCGTGTACCAGATCCTTCACTTCCTGGTGGACAAGGACTTCCTCAGTCCCAAGAGCCTGGAGTTTCCTCCGCCCGTGCTGAAGTACAGCATGCTGTTCTCCCCCACAGAGAAAGGAGAGTCAATGATGAACATCTACTTGGACAATTTTGAGAACTGGAACTCGTCGGACGGCATCACCACCGTCACGGGGATCGAGTTCGGCATCAAACACGACCTGTTTCAGGATTACCTCCTCACCGACACCGTGTACCCCGCCATAGCCATCGTGATCGTCCTGGTGGTCATGTGCGTGTACACGCGTTCCGTTTTTATCACGCTAATGACGATAATCGCCATCATCAGCTCGCTCATCGTTTCTTACTTTCTCTACCGGATGGTCTTCAACTTTGAGTTCTTCCCCTTCATGAACCTCACGGCGCTCATCATCCTGGTCGGCATCGGAGCCGACGACGCCTTCGTGCTTTGCGACGTGTGGAACTACACCAAGTTCGATAAACCCCACGCCGAGCTGGCGGAGACGGTGGGCGTGACGCTGCAGCACGCCGCCCTGTCCATGTTCGTCACCAGCTTCACCACGGCCGCCGCTTTTTACGCCAACTACGTCAGCAACATCACCGCCATCCGCTGCTTCGGCGTCTACGCCGGCACCGCCATCCTGGTCAACTATATCCTCATGGTGACGTGGCTGCCGGCGGTGGTGGTGCTGCACGAACGCTACCTGCCCAACATGTTGACGTGCACCAAGCCTCCACACCAGCAGACGGGTTGCTGCACACGGACGTTCTGGGCCGGCCTCTGTCAGAAAGCCAACAAATGTCTGTTCACCGTCTCCGAGGCGTCCAGGATCTTCTTCGAGAAGGTGCTCCCCTGCATCGTCATCAAGCTGCGCTACCTCTGGCTCGTCTGGTTCTTCGCCATCACAGTGGGCGGGGCCTACGTCGTCTGCGTCAACCCAAAGATGAAGCTCCCGTCTCTAGAGCTGGCGGAGTTCCAGGTGTTCCGCTCCTCTCACCCGTTCGAGCGCTACGACGCCGAATACAAGAAGCTTTTCATGTTCGAGAGGGTTCACCACGGCGAGGACCTTCACATGCCCATAACCATCATCTGGGGGGTGACGCCCGTGGATAACGGGGACCCCCTCAACCCCAAAAACAAGGGAAAGCTGATGTTGGACAAGAGCTTCAACATTTCCAGTCCAGCATCTCAGCTGTGGATCCTCAACTTCTGCCAGAAGCTGAGGAACCAGAGCTTTGTCTTTCAGTCAGAGGAGCAGGACTTCACCAGCTGCTTCATTGAGACCTTCAAACAGGTCAGTACATCAAGTCTGATTTATTGGAATGTCCTAAAGGAGACATATCAAAAAACAGAAAAATGCCCGCTGTTCCTACCATTTGTGGTTCTCTTAGCTCTTTAACATGTATTTGGGTGTTTGGCTTGCCTACCGACCACCAAAATGTTAGAATTGGGGTTGAAATCCATGTGGTTTTATGAGCTATTACCTCAGTTATCATTCAATGATGTCATTAGTTTTTGAATTTGCATAATACCACCGCTACTAGTGAGTACTGGTACTGGTAGAGGAGGCGGGGCGAAGTGAGCAGTGGTTCATTTGCATTTAAAGGGACAGACACTGAATCCAGCTGTTCTGAACCGGACTTTATGAAAAGAGAGCTGCGATGTTTGAACCTTGCAGTATTTTGACCGAAGCATGTCACAGACATGTCTTTAAGAAACGTGGGAACTATTTTAAATAGAAAAAGGGGCATAATATGTCTCCTTTAACTTCTAAAAAACAGCAACAATGAAGTGTGATCGCCTAGCACCAAGTTTAATCTTTGAGTGTCACTTTTGTTTCCACCTGCTTTTAACAGTGGATGGACAACCAGGACTGTGCCGAGGGCTCCATCTACCCTTGCTGCAGTCAGTCCACCTTCCCCTACAGGCCTGACGTCTTTGAGTTGTGCATCAAAAGAGCAATCATGGAGCTAGATCGCAGTACAAACTACCACCTGGACAGCAAGACCCCCGGGCCCCGGTTTGATATCAACGACACCATCAGAGCCATAGTTCTAGAGTTCCAGAGCACCTATCTCTTCACGCTGGCCTATGAGAAGATGTACCAGTTCTACAGGGAGGTATGGCCTGCAGCCTTTCATCCTTTGTCAAATAGTTTCTCTGTATGTTGCACTGACACTTGCACTTTTGGTTTAACTTAATACAGTTTTAAAGGGATACACCAACATTTTTTTTTTCGTGTCTTGCCTCACTCCCGAGTCCATGACCAGCAGATAGACACCATCCTTTCGACTGTGCGTGCAGTAACAAGGGAGATAGAACCGTATCACCTGTAATTAGCTTAGCAATTATAATTAGCTCAAACGCTGGAAGTGTCTGGGTAGTGTTAGCCTGCCTCCAGAGAAAGCAACTCTAAACGGAAACCGGCGGCCAATCTTGGTCTCAGAGCTGACAAAGCTCCCCGGTAAGGCATCTTGAGCGGTCAAATGCCGGTAACGGGACGAGATCGGTCAAAACGGAGGGTTCAAGCAAAGACGGTTTATTTTGGTTCAAGCTAGCTACATCGAGGGTAGGTTAGCTTCCTATTTCAAAGTAAAAGCAAATTAATTTTTTAATTTATTTATTTAGTTCATCTTTTAGTAGCAGTGAATTTGTCAAACAAAATTAAACAGCTGGTATTTAGACAAATTAGACATCATCATCATCTTTCTCGCCTAAAAATGTTTGAAATGTTGGTAAAGTGATATATTTACAGAGTTTAGAGCTAAGCGTTTGAGCTAAGCTAATTAGCGGTGTGCCAGCTCTGTCCATATCTCCCTTGTTACTGCACGCACAGTCGAAAGGATGATGTCTATCTGATTGTCATGAACTAAACAAGATCTTAATTTTTTTTTTTTTTTTCCCTTTAATTGACCCTTCGATATTAAATTTTGACCAATCACATTTTCATCCCGTTAACTTGTGACATTTTTCCTGACATAAACAAAACGTTTGTTACAAAGGATATTGCAGTATTGTTGAGCTGCTAAGTCTAGCTCAAATATAGAGATGTTCAGATACGATCTGACTTTTTTTTCGACTTGAACAAGTGTAAATTTAACCATACATTCACATTGTTAAATGACAGCTGTACTTTTGGGGCTTTTCCTGGGCTTTCAGGCCATCCTCCAGGCAAAATGTTTGAAATGACTGATACAGTGGTGGGAGAAAAAAAACTGCAGCGCTAGCACTTATATACACTTCCAAAAACTTGCAGTTTGACAACCAGTGAGATGCTAAATTAGTGGTGTTGATCAGCTCTGCCCGTTACCAGCCCTTGCTTCTGTACGTTGTCCAGTCGTGTCGTTGAACATATGTTTTCCTCCGGTCTGCTGGTCATGAATTTCCTTTGAAATCGAATCAAACAAGACATGGAAAAAAAATGGTGGCATATACCTTTAATTCTCCTGACATTAATGATTGCGTCTGTGTGTTAGGTGGATGCCTGGATCATGGAGGAGCTGCGCTACGCCCCCGCAGGTCTGAGTCACGGCTGGTTCGTCAGCAACCTGGAGTTCTACGACCTGCAGGACAGCCTGTCAGACGGCACTCTGGTCGCTATGGCGCTGTCGGTGGCCGTAGCTTTTAGCGTCATGCTCCTGACCACCTGGAACGTCATCATCAGCCTGTACGCCATCCTGTCCATCGCCGGGACCATCTTCGTCACGGTGGGCTCCCTGGTGCTGCTGGGCTGGGAGCTCAACGTCTTGGAGTCGGTTACTATTTCCGTTGCCGTGGGGCTGTCGGTGGACTTCGCCGTGCACTACGGCGTGGCCTACCGGCTCGCTCCGGAGTCGGACCGCGAGGGGAAGGTGATTTTCTCCCTCAGCCGCATGGGCTCCGCCATTGCTATGGCAGCACTGACCACCTTTGTTGCCGGGGCCATGATGATGCCCTCCACCGTCCTGGCCTACACCCAGCTGGGCACATTCATGATGCTCATCATGTGCATCAGCTGGGCCTTCGCTACCTTCTTCTTCCAGTGCATGTGCCGCTGCCTGGGCCCCCAGGGGACCTGCGGCCAGATCCCCCTGCCTAAGAAGCTGCAGTGTCAGGCCTTCACCGAGGCCACAGCCACAAACCCTGCATCAGAAGGGAAAGGCTCCGGTCAGGCCAAGTACCAGCTGGACGGCAGGGGGGGGCAGGTGGAGCACTACGAGCTGGAGCCGCTGGCCTCCGCTCAGAAAACCGAAGATAAACCTCGAGAGGAGCACGAAGTTTGTACTCAGTTTTACAACGGAGGCCCCCCCCAGCACCACACAGCCCCTTACTCACAGATCCATTACAAGAACAAGACTGAGCCTGAAAACGGACTTGTAGCCACACTGAGCACACCGTCCAGGTGCCAGTACTCTCAAAGCACTAGCTGCACCTGCGGGGACCCTCCTCCTCCTCCTCCTCACCTGGCTCAGCAGTTGAACCCCCACCCCTGCGCTCAGCCTCCCCAGGACTCCACCTCCTGTCCCCCCACCCCTCAGCTCTTTCCTCGCTCAGGAAACACACCGTGCAAACAGAATACTCCCCTCTTACCTTCCAGCCTGGACCCGGTCTACACACACATGGAGTGCCGCATGCACTACATCCACTGTCCCCCCGCCCACTTCCACCACTGTCCCCAGGGACGAGTAGCCCCCCGGCAGGGACCTGCACACAGCTGCCATCTCAGGAAGTACTGCGTCCACACTGCAAACCTGCAGCCCGCTTCGGCCAGGGAACAGAGACCCACAGCGTCACCTTCAAACCGGGACACGGGCCCAGCTGCAGGTCCAGGTCCAGGTCCAGGTCCAGAGGAAGATCACAGACATGAAATTAGCCAATCGAGTCTCGACAGTGGCCAAAACATCAGCGGCGCAGCCCCGACTCGGTGCCCCTCCCCCTCATCGCATACAACCTGTCAGGAGAGACAGAAGGCGAGGGACAGAGTCCACTGTTGTGGCGATAACCACGCATCCGCCACGACCACAGAAACAACAACGCAAACGGACGCTTGTTGTAAAATCCCTGGCAACCAGGAGAAGCTCGAAAGTATTCCCGTCACACGGGAGCAAAGTGTCAAAAAGTGCAAGCAGACCTCCAGAAGCGAGCGGGCGTCCTCCGCCTCTCCAAAGAAGCTCTACTGTTTTAACAGGACATTGAAAGTGAAGTGCAATTCAGCTTCAGAGTTTAACATGCCAAAAAGTGAAACCAGTGTGCCTCCTATTGCAATAAACACTAACCCCTCTTCAGAAAGCTTATGTTGACCATGAATTGATATTTTACTAGAACTCAAGCTGGAACAAAAAGCAGATGTCTAAGAAGAAAAGAAAAAGAGGAATGACTCACTCGATGTTTCCGTGCAATTAAACAGTGTTTAGTATGTGTTTGCTGACCAAGTGCCTCAGTGTGTTTCATAAAACAGCACGGACCCACTAAATATATTCTGTTTACATTTTTCTCTTTTGTACGCACCAGTTCTTCACATGTCAGATTATGTTTGATTTTACAGCGAAACACACACACACTCTCTTGATGAAGCAAATCATTTTTTCCCTCCACACAGACATTAAAGGGATAGTTCAGCCAAAATTCAAATTCCACTCATCATCTACTCACCCTCATGTCGACTAAGAGCTGGGAGAACAGTCCTCCGTGCCTTCTCTGAGTTACGGGGGGGTCTGCACAGCAGTATTTGTCCATATAATGGTTGTCAATGGATACCACTTTTCTTGTATTGAAGCTCCGACATGAAATTGTTCCGCCGGAAGAGCAGTGAAGTGAGACACTGGGAGCTTCCGCTACAAACAAGCTTAAAATATAGACTTATGTAATTTTTTTCTGAACAATTTCTCATGTCGGGGCTTCAATACAAGAGGGACATTACAGACGAGCAGTATGGAGGTATTTGGATGTTTTTTGGTGTGTCTTTTTGGACGAAGAGAAGTGAGCACCATTCACAGCCATTATATGGACAAATACTGCTACGTGGACCCCCCCGTAACTCAGAGAAGGAACGGAGGACTCTGAAAATTCTCACAGCTCTTAGTCGACATGAGGGTGAGTAGATAATGACTGAAATTTGAATTTTGGCTGAACTATCCCTTTAAAGTCTTGCAAACGCTAAGTGTTAAATGTACAGCAGCCATTTGCACCGTCAGGAAATCGTACAGTAAATATCGTGATATTGTGTGTAGTAATAAATATTTGTTGTTGGATATGATCACATGAACTTTAGCAGAAGTGTGCCACATTTTACAAGCTGATAAATGAGTTGTTGCCTGACACTTTTTTTTTTTTGTATTTGTGGGAGCTAGTGATGAATTCTCAGTGTGCTCTTGTCTTCAAGTCGCCACATGCCTCAGATAAAAAGATGTACTGTATGATTAAAATGTCTTTTTTATCACTATTGTCCCGCTGTCTGCCATTGTGTGCTCCTGACACACACACACATACAGAGACACAAACACAAAGCATAAAACAAGTGGAGGCTGCAGTTGCAGAAGGGGTATATCTTTAATCATAACAGTGCTACACCTGTTTCATTGTCTCATGACTGCCGGCGCCTTCAGTGCTATCTGTTACATCTGGCCTGAGGTCAGTGACTGGATCTGAACTGGGCTGGGCCACCTGTTCTCTGGGCTCATGCAGACTTGATTTACACAAAAATAATGGATCCGATTTTATTACGAGGTTTGATACAGATCTCATCGTCTGAAGCCCGTGAGTCAAAGAACATCAACTGGATTTCTATTGGCAACCTGTTGAGGTTTGGAAATCACATCAGTAGATATGATCATAAAATGATTGTTTTTTTTTTTCTAGAAACTGGAGGTTGCCACGGATACGTTGTGTGCTTGTGAGGCTTAATAGATGTAAGTGAGAGGAGTGCTCTTAGCTTTAAGGCCTGCTGAGGCAGACAGCCTTAATTACAGGGAGACAACGCTCTGGCACAAAGCACTAAGAAAACAGCCCAGCTGCCATTAGCACTGGCTGTTTTTTTTTCTTTTTTTTGCTTGTCTAACAAATATATATTTTGAATGAGTTATTCTTTTGTAATATTTCCTCGGCAACACTGGAACAACAACAAAAAAAATCTGCTGACTGTTGTTCCTGTTTGCACATGGAATCAAGGCTGCGGTTTGTCTGCGAAAGTTTTCCAAACTGTTGTGAAAATCAAAGCAGAACTGAGGCATGTCCAGTTTTATAGTCACTGGAATTAATATATTTTCAGTAACAATGCAAGGTATGAAGACGACCCCCGGATAGGGGAACATAGGACCATCTTTTTGAAAATGGGTCCTATGTTCCCCGTTTTTACCAAAAAAACCCCACCAGCTCTCCACAACTGTGCACTACAAGACAATCTTTATCAAGCTTTTTCACCAGGTGTGCTGGACTGTTGGTAAACTGTGAGAGACACCTTGATGTTCATTAGTTCAGAGCTTATTGCCGCTGCCTCCATGTGGCCAAAAATCAAAAGTGACTGTGTGTGTCTGCTTCACTAGGCCCTTATGACTGGGCCTGAATTGAGCTTCACTGGTGCAGCTGGAGGTGAAGTGAGTTACACAGCAGCTACTCGACAGTGGTTGTTGCACAACTATGGATCAAAACGGTCCTGGATGGAGCGGGAGTGTACCTATGTTCCCCATGTCCTATACATAGGATGTTCCCCTATGGGGGAACATAGGACCATCTTTTTGAAAATGGGTCCTATGTTCCCCGTTTTTACCAAAAAGGGTCCTATGTTCCCCGGTTGCAATACATACTGGGGAACATAGGACCCTTTTTCTGTAAAAAGTTCCCATGTTCCCCAGTAGCAGTGGGGAACATAGTGTGGCAAGGTGAAGAGGGACCCGGGTGGGCTTCGAACCCCAGACTCCCGGGTCGGAGTCATGCGCGCAAACCAGTCGGCCAAAGGGACATCCTCTTGGCCATGTAGCCATAGTGACAGGACCACCACTGTCATAATAGGACCTTTTTCAAAAAAAGGGTCCTATGTTCCCCGCTGTTGCTGATCGGACTCCCATCTATCTGGCCTGTCTAACCTCTACCTAGTCTTTTTACTAAACTTAACCAACTCCCTTCTTCATTGCCTAAACCTAACCAATGGGCTTTTAGCCTAGCCTACACTTCTCACTCAAAGTCACAACTCTACTTCTCACTCAAAAATAGACCAAAATATGGCAAGTCACGACTCCACTTCCAGGTATGGGACCAAAAATTACATGTTTCCCGGGTCCTTTTGGGGAAAAGCGGGGAACATAGGACCCTTTTTCTAAAATAGGGTTCTATGTTCCCTGGTCTGGACACAAAGGGGAACATAGGACCTTTTTGGGGAAAAGCGGGGAACATAGGACCTTCTTATAGAAAAGGGTTCTATGTTCCCCTGTCCCATACAAAGTGGGGAACATAGGACCCGGGGAACATAGGGATGATCCTGATGGAGCTGTCCTTCTGAACAGGTGACACAGTCAGACTTTCAATTTGTACCACATTCATGATGATAGACATCAGTTACTGCCAAAATATTTGTGATACATATACTGTAGGGCTGGGTCTTGACTAAACATGAAAATCACTTTTGACATGGGTTTCAACATTTTTAACCCCTTCCTGCAGTTGTTTTTGCTGCAATAACAGAACAACTCTATGGGGCTCAATGGGCTTTATGGCTGGTGACAGTATTTTAGTGATAAAAGATATTCAAAATCCCCTCAGTGAAAACTTCTGACAATATGTCAACAAAAAATAAAACAAGAAAGGGGCTTTATCCATTGTTCAGATTTCAGTTCTGAAAATTATTTCATTAGACATTGCTTCATTGAAATTTGACAAAAATTGGTGATGTTAGTTTTTTTTAAAGTTTAAGTTTAATAAGTTTATTTGTAACAGGGACAACGTACAAAATAACATTAGTCTCAAGATGAGAAGAGATGCTTTGTACCAGATTTAGCTTACTAGCTACTTTCCATCTGTAGTCCCTGGGTCCAAAACAATGGACTTTGATTTAAAGTTTACAGGAGCATTCTATTTTACACCAGAACACATCAAAACTTCAAGACATAGACCTAAAGTCAGGCCCCAGTTAAAAGAAATTTAATTAATGCTGACATTGCTTGACCTCCCTTTTTACTTTAATTTTAAATTGAAAAACCCATTGGACATTTATGTCCAGCGAAGGGTCATGTGTGTGGTTAAAATTCATTACGGGTCCAAAAAATGGACTTTGATTCTGAAATTCAGGACGTCCAGATTTTACCCAGACATAAACTTCCATGCCAAAAGTCAGGCCCCAGTGACCTTTCATTACCTTCACTTTCTCCCTCTTTTCTTCCTGATACTAACCTCCATTCAGGCCACAGTGCAGAAAACACCTGTTTCCCTCAGAGCGTTGGGAAAAGAAGCAGTCCCCTCTGATCGTCTTTCTGCCGACGTCTGTCCTCCAGTGTGGAATGTGAAGGCCGCTCTGCTCCCAGTGGGCTGGTGGTAAGTTCCTCACTGGGTTAGAGCTGGGGGGGGGGGGGTTATGGCTGCTGACATTCACACTGGGACACCAAGCATGAGTTCATTCCATCTTTTTTGGCTGTTTGTTGATCTGATTGTTGAGTGAAATCTTCCAGAGATCCCACATTTCATCAACTGTCTTTTGATGTGGAACTTCAGCGCCAGTCAGATTTACTCTGTCATTTAGCGTCCCAGACGCTTCTCGCATTCTGGTCGCATAATTAACTCATCATGAGACATTAGTTTCAGTGTGAAACGCTGTCTTTGGCTCAGAATAACTGCTGGAGCGTGGGTGGCTGATGGTGGAGGAAAAGTACCACTGAACCCCCCCCCCCTCCCCTTAACCCCTTCACACCCCGTAACCCCAAAACAAACTTCAACAAACAAACAAGTTGTATAAAACACATTACATAAGTAAACCACCCACACTGGGCTCGCTTGATGCTTCTACGTTGAAGGAAAGATCTTATTTTGGCTCACACAGCTCAGACTTGTGTTCCCCTCGGCCTCAGATCCCCCTCAGCTGCTTCCACTCTGCCCCCGCGCTCAGTCACTGCAGTGAAGACGAGTCCACTTCCCCCAGAGGAGCTCTACTCAGGCTTGCGTGAGCATCCCTGTAATTATATTTGCTTAAACAGAGGTCAAATATTAACTATGGCCATGGGGCAGGGTTTATTACATTTCCCTGCGAGGGGAGAATCTCAGGAGCATGTGTGTCTGTTCTAAGTATATTCTGCAGGCCTGAAATAACTGTGAAGAGCCCACAGAGCTGGAGAGCTTGTTTACAAGGTAAACATTTGCTTCCACTTTTTAAATTAGATTTTGGTGGAGCCATTGGACTGGGCCAGATTCAGGTTTTCCTTCTTTCTTTCAAGATCACTGGAGGAACTGAAGTTTTCTTTTTTTTCCCCCAATATTAATTCTTCTTTCACGTCTGCTCCATAAATCTTTATTCAAAATAACACAAAAAGAACACAGCATAGAAAATAACAAGAGAATAGTCACCTATGAAAACATCCCGTTAAATCAGTAGAGCTACTGGCAGTAAAGTATTTTTCAGATGGATGTTTTCATGTTATTATAAAACCAATAGAACATGAGGAAAATGTCTTTGCATATTTATACAGAGTTAATCTAACCTCCCAAACATTGTGTTTTATTTCTACTGCTGCAAAACCACACCATTTATTTATATATTTTACTTTACTTGGACTCAGAAAACGTCTTTTCTATTACTTCATTATGGCAAAAAACAATAATAATCAGCTCATTATAATGTAAACAGACAAAGCAAGTTCGAATACATTTCATCCTTTAAACTCCTCTGTTTATCTGCTGGTATTATAATGAGCCATGCTGACAGTCTGGCTTTTGAGATGGCAATTTTGTTTGGCCTACCACTTTCCACATTAATAAATCTTGCCATGCCATTTTAAATGGAGGTTCACGTTCTGCAGAGGATGAATCTGACTCCATGAGCACAGTGAAGTTTAACATTTGTGGTTTTGAGCAGTGATTTCCCTGAACTTTGGTACAGACATTCTTGATTAAATCAGGATGAACTACAATAACTTCCCCTTGCATAACATATATAAATAATCCCAAACAACAACTGAATTGGTGTCATCTGTATTAGATGCTAACTGAACAATAAAAATGTTTGAAAATTTCATTTTATCATAAATACATGTTTTAAAGGGATAGTTCACCCAATATTCAAACTGCACTCATTATCTGCAGTACTCACCCTCATGTGGACTAAAGGCTGGGAGAAGTTTCAGAGTTATCTGTGGCTCCTCTGAGTTACAGGGGGTCTCGGCGTAGCAGTGTATGTCCATGTAACGGTTGCAAATGGATACCACTTGTCTTCGTACAAAAAGACACACCAAAAAACATCAGGATACCTCCATACTGCTCGTATGTAATGTCCGTCTTGTATTGAAGCCCCAAAATGCAAAATTCTTCCGAAAAAATTAAATAAGTCTATATTTCAAGCTTGTTTTGAAGCGGAAGCTCGTGGAGAGGACGGACCCTCATTTGTCCAAATCGGACGAACCGGGAAGAGGAGCTTCCGCTACAAAACAAGCTTGAAATATAGACTTATTTAATTTTTTTTTTGGAAGAATTTTGCATTTTGGGGCTTCAATGCAAGACATCACAGACGGAGGAATTCGGATGTTTTTTGGTGTGTCTTTTTGTTACGAAGAAAAGTGGTATCCATTTGCAACTGGACATGCACTGCTACGCCCTGTAACTCAGAGAAGCCACGGAGGACTCTGAAACTTCTCCCAGCCCTTAGTCCACATGAGGGGGAGTAGATAATGAGTGCAATTTGAATTTTGGGTGAACTATCCTTTTAATAACACAGACTCTCTTTGGGGACCTTCATTCTCACACGCAAAACTACATCATAAGGACACTAACAAAAATCCCAGAAAATATTAACGGCAGTGTAATAAAAGCAGACTGGGCAGATATTAATGTGGCACTGGGTTCAGATTAATGGACTGTCCACAGTGTATAAGCAGCAGGAGCCTGCAGACAGGCTGTAATGTTCAGAACAGCTGGCTCATAAAGGCTGGGAGGATGCAGGCGGCCGGGGCCAACAGGACGGAAGCTTTCCTCTGCCCAGTAGCTTCCTGTTTTCAGACACAGAGCTCGAATGAAAGGAAACGGCCTGACCTCTGATTCACTCTCATCTTACAGACCGACAAACCCAAGCGCTTAGGGAGATGATATCATTCGCAGTTGCTGCTGAGATGAAATGGCGTCATTATGTGACACACCCAGGGCAATTATAAACAGTCTTCATGTGGCACCAGTAGACTCTCACTAATTAACACCAATCACTCATGGCTGACACGAAGAGCCAGCGAAGAAAAATCTATCTATCTATCTATCTATCTATCTATCTATCTATCTATCTATCTATCTATCTATCTATCTATCTATCTATCTATCTATCTATCTATCTATCTATCTATCTATCTATCTATCTATCTATCTATCTATCTATCTATCTATCTATCTATCTATACTCTTCAGCACTCAGGAATCAAATGACTCCGCTCAATAACGTACAATCTTTATTGTTCTTCCATTTCTTTTAAAAAAAAGTAAGGGCTTAACAGAGAAGTTTAGTGAAGTTACATGACTGGTTTATAAATCATATGCCATTGATAAAAATATCAAACACCATATATTTTTTTGCAAACTGGCAAACTGGCTATTGTTGTGGCCGGCAACAACAGCCAGTGCAATACTGTAATATACTGTAACTCAGTGGTAGGACTTTTAGTCTTTTTGAGATTTTATATACAATTAAAGAGAAGACATCACTGCTCTGCAAACAAATGCCCTTGTGCAGTAGATCAACTTGCCCATTAGATCAACATATTGACAAGCTAAAATGCTCAAAACTATTGTTGCACTTGATTCTTCATTTTACATAATAACAATCATTTTTGTACATGTAATTGGGTCATGGAGTGTTGTAAATATTTAGAATAACAGCTTCCTCCTCCTCCTACCTCGCTGTGACACTGTGGATTTTGATATCAGAAAGTTATAATGTATTCAAAGGTTAAGATTTCTACAGTTCACTCGGCAACCGCCCTGATGTTCTCCAGCTTTATGTTGTCTTCGTGCTGACACTGAAGGTTCGGCTCGACAGGCTCAGGTCTGTCCTCCGCCATCTTCTTTACTTTGGTGTCTTTGAGGATCTGTGAGTTCAGTCGCTCATAAAACCACTCCAAGTCCTGAGGGTCCTCTGGCCAGGTGAGATATTCTCTCTTCTGTGCAAAAGTCCTGATTGCGTTGTGCTTCATCAGCTGGTAGTGAGCCACCTTTGGTTACATTTCATCAAAATAAAGATTCAGGTCAGAAGTGAAGATGAAGAACAGCTTTTCTATTTCTCAAACCCTGCAACAGTTCTGTGAAGCAATGCCCATTTAAATCTGTACAAATCCTGCCATCTACTGGTGAGACGTAAGCACTTGTCTAGGATCTATGTATTTGGTGCAGCTTGCTCTCCCTACAGAGCAAATTCCCAGCTAAATAATTTTATCAGGGGATAATGTGTTGATGTTGTGTGTACGAGTTGCACAAGAAAATGATAATGGGTGCAAATAAGTAAGTCAGCAGGCTAGTGCACACCTTTCCTACCACCAGCATTATCAAGACGTTGGTCAGCTCCTCCAGCATCCGGCCCTGGGCCAACGTGAACGCCTCCAAACACCAGCCATCTACAGAGAAACCACAGACTGGTTAGTTTTGCTTGTGTCATGATCTCGTTTTATTTGCTTTGTGAGCAAAAATGACAGCTGTGGTAATGTGAGCCTTTATTTAATTTGATATAATTTATTGTTTTATTCGACAGGGACAGTGCAACACTAATGAACAGAATTTAAAAGAAACTGCAAGTTAGCCTGAGTTAGCCAGTAAGGCTAATTTTCATCATTTTCATAAGGGCAACAATTAAGCAATACAAAATACAACTTACGTATCAATTCAACTAATAAAAGCCCTTACTAACAAATTACATTTATATATTTATATGTGTATTGTGCAATAAGACCAGGCAGAGATTTGCATACTTAATTAAATTATCCAACTCAGAAGATTATGTTTTTTTTAAAATAAGGCAGTGATGATAGGAGTTGGGTTTTCGATCCAGGACCTTAAGGCTAAACCTTAAGTGGTTTAAGACTGGTCTTGTTTGCTTCTGCAACACTCGTCAAACAGTATACACATGCAACAATCATTGTATTTATATAATAGGCTAGCTTTCAAAAATGAAGTCTGCATCGAGTGTTTCATTTGATGTTTTGGGAAACACATCTATTCATTTTCTTGAAAAGAGTTGGCTGAGAAGACTGACACCACTTTTATGTCTAAAACAGAGGAAACAGCTGGTTTTAGCCAACAAGTTTCTAATGAGCCAGGTTGTATAACCTGTTCAAAGGCAAACAGTTTTTATGCTAAGGTAACCTGCTGGAGAGTGCTATCAATGCTCTCCTATTATACACTTGGCAATAATAGAAATTACTCTAGTCTTTCCACTCATTATCTACTCACCCTCATGTCGACTAAGAGTCCTCCGTTCTTTCTCTGAGTTACACAGCAGTATTTGTCCATATAATGGTTGTCAATGGATACCACTTTTGTTCGGCCAAAAAGACACACCAAAAAACATCCAAATACCTCCATACTGCTCGTCTGTAATGTCCCTCTTGTATTGAAGCCCCGCCATGAGAAATTGATCCGGAAAAAATTTAATAAATCTATATTTTAAGCATGTTTGTAGCGGAAGCTCCCAGTGTCTCAGTTCACTGCTCTTCCACCGGCAGAACAATTTCTCATGTCGGGGCTTCAATACAAGAGGGATATTATAGACGAGCAGTATGGAGGTATTTGGATGTTTTTTGGTGTGTCTTTTTGGACGATGAAAAGTGAGCCCCATTCACAACCATTATATGGACAAATACTGCTGCGTGGACCCCCCTGTAACTCAGAGAAGGAACGTAGGACTTTATAACCTATAAATCGGTAATATAGATCAAAGAAAAGATGTTCTACCTTTAAGGAACTCATTGGAGATGATGCACACCGTCTTTCTGCTGCCCCAAACGGCATCTCTGATGTTTGAAAGGTGATCCTCACCTCGCAGGAAGTCTCTGGCCTCAAAACAACAGTGGAAGATGTTCTCCTCTGAAAACTGGTTGTCAAGCTTATTTAACAAAGCGGCCTCCACCCACCAATAGTCACTGCTGCTGAAGCAGAGGAAGACATCGTACTGCAGGTCTTCCACAGGAGGTGTTTGTTTAGGGCCCGTAAGAACCCTGCCAACCATCTTTTTGTAGACAATGAATATCTTCCCTCTGAAACGTGCATAAATGATCCCACTGAGCAGGACAGAGAGGATAAGGAGGGCAGAGAAGAGGAACAGAGCAAACTTAATATGCTGGACAGCTTGTTCATCATCCTGTTCACATGGTTGGACCATCGTGGTGTAGGACAGCAGAGGAAGGTTTTGGAGAGGAGCTGGAAACTCACATCTGTACTCCTCAGGCGGGCCCACGATAGTGACGTTGGTCTCATTCAGCCACTTCAGGAAACTCTCCAGGTTACAATCACAGTGAAATCGATTGGCTTCCAGGTTGAGGAAGAGGAGTGACTGAAAGGTTGTTGGATCCGGGGAGGCCAGGAAGTTGTTGGTGATGTCAAGTCTTACTAGGCTGGCAGGGAGGACGTTCGGCTCAAGATAGGTCAAGTCATTAAATGAGAGGTCGAGATTTATGACCGAGCTGAGACCTCTGAAAATACCTTCTGGAAGAGACCTGAGAGAGTTGAAGCTTAGAGAAAGGACAAGAAGACTCTCAAGCTGATCAAACAGGTCAATGCATTTCCCTTGCTCCCAAATAATCTGCAGGAAACTGTCATGAAGATCAAGCATTTGCAAACTATTTTTATAAGGTATTGAAACATTTCCATTTAGTGTACACCACCTGACCAAGTTGCCGCTGTAGAAGAATCTCTGCAGATGCTTAAATGTGCTCATTATGATATAAAAATCCTCCAAATTTGTTAATCTGTTGTCCGTAACATCTACATAGATGCAGTTCATAGCAAATTTAGCAATGCCACTCAGTGATGTCAACCTATTGTCATTTAATAATAGATATTCCAGGTTTGGTAACGGTGCAGGGAAACCCAGGCCTCGCAACGAGTTTCCTGTCAGATATAAGACTTGTAATTTGGGAAGACCACTGAAGGCCTTGTATCCTAACACACGAATGTGGTTGAAAGATAAATCCAACACCAAAAGCTCTGCCAGGCTGGTAAAAGTGTGCGACTGTATTTCTCCTAGCAGGTTGTACGACAGGTTGAGCTGCCTCAGATGTCCCTGAAGACCAACGAAGGCATTCCTGTTGATCCGATTGACTTTGTTTTTGGAAATGTCAATAATCCTTGCAGCCTTTAGGGGGCGGAAAACAGCCCTCTCCAGAGCAAATATAAAGTTTTTAGAGATGTCAAAAGTGTCAACTGAACTGTTCCCAAGGCCTTCGAATGTCTTTTCATCTGGATCAGGTAAGTTGTCATGTGAAAAGCCTTTGCCTATGTATCCAGAGAATATCAGATGACCAATTGGAGTCCCTTGTATTGCTTTGAAAAACTGTGTTGTTGTGTTTATGTTAAACCCATTGGAGGATAAGTCAAGGGTGTTAAAGGCTATTCCTCTGAAAGGGTTCCCACAACTAATCATGTCAAAATCTCCATCATACATTCTACCTAAGCGGTTGGAGTGCAGGTCCAGGAGTGTGAAGTGCTTCCCCCTGAAACCAGCGAGATCCTCTTCACATAATCTTTCAATCTGATTCAATTTGAGCTTTAATTGTTTGAGCTTTGTGAGTTTTGAAAAGAACAGTGCAGGTTGGAGTCTCTCTATTTTGTTACCATACAGTTCAAGTGTTTCTAAGGACAAGAGTGGCTGCAGAAAATTTTCTGACAGGATGGATTCTTTCAAATTGCAATGATCCAAGAGGAGGTGTTTTAAATTAAACAGTCCTGAAAATGCATTTGGCTCCAGCTTTAGACCGTTATTATCACCCAGCACCAACCGTGTCAGTTTTTTCTGTCTGAGGAAAGCAAAGTTCCTTATGACAAGCTGCACTTTCTGCGATCCTAGATCCAACTCTTGCAGCTGGGTGTAGTCTCTGAGTGAGGTGCTGTTAATCTCACTGATGTAGTTCAGTTTCAGGTACAGGTGGGTGATGTTGGGAGGTAAAGCAGGAACCCAGTAGTGCCGCTGTGATATGCAATTAGCTTTAAGGCCATGGGCATGTAAAGTACATGATGGGTAGCACGTGGTTACCTGTAGGTTGGAAGATTCAATTAGTAAAAATAACTGAACTCCTACTGTTGAAGGATTTGCTTAATGAGTTGATTGATGTAACCCTGATGTCTCTGCAACTAATGTGTTGCAGGAAACAGTGGCCAGTTAGCTTAGCTTTGCACAAAGACAGGAGGAAACATCATCATTTTAAAGTTCCAATATATGCACATTTCTGTTTTGATTATGAAGCAGTCTTGGTTCTATAGATACTATGAAGGACTGTAACTTTGTATTGCCACACCCAATCAGTCACTGCTGTAAGCCCTGCCCCTTTGTCGAATTTGGTTTCTGTGGGTGCTTGTCTGAAATCCGGTAAAATCAAAGCACCACAAACACTAGATAAAATGGCAGTGCAGTGATAAATTAAAGATATCAGCAGGAAATGATGCAGACAGAGCATTTAAGAAGATAAATATTGCACAACAACATAGGTTTGTGTTGTCAGTGACCTGGTGCTTAGAGTTTCAGATAGAAGCCTAACAGAGATGTAAAACTAGACGATTCTCTGTAAAAGCCAGAGTTTACATGATACAAGTGCCTGTTAGAAACTAGGCATCCTCCTGGCTTACAGACCTGATGATGTTTCTTAATCATGAAATGATTGATGGGAATAAAATTAGCAACAAGAGGCTTTGTTTACAAAAGACACACCTACTGTACAGACCGGGCCAGTCCAGCTGTTTCCTCTGTTTCATGCTATGCAAAGCTAACTGGCTGCTGGTCGTCACGTCTACCGCACAGACCCATCTTTTCATCTGACTCAAAATACATTTTAAGACTGATATTCCACACATACCTGTAGGTATAAACCACAGAAAAGCAACAGTAGATCTGGAGTCCACATGATGTCGTCACCCTATCAAGATATCCACAGAGAAAGTCAAAAATGAGAAGAGCTTAGCAGATGTGCTGTTGTTGCTTAGTCTCAGCAGAACAAATATTTAGTGAGGACAGGAGAAGGCCATACTGTCGGACTGTTTGCTTTGGCAGGTTCAGAGTTCACTGGCGCAGCTTCAGTGTCATGCTGCTCAGTGCACGGCACTGCATCCCTCTATCAGCTTTAATAATCACACATGTGTGCTAGATAGGCTCATTTCCTTAGAAGTTGCACTATGGGGAAATGTAGGACCTAGCTTTTTAGAGTGAAACTCAAATCTTCACCTCTGGTTTGATCTATTTATTTAATTATTTTAGTCCTGTAATGGAGGTGCAATAGGCCACTAAATACTCATTTAATAACACCAACATATGGGAAGAAAATAGCTAGGTCACTAGCACTGATTTAATGAGCCTATTGCACAATACTGGTTTATTTTCAACTGCAATTGTTAAAACAGCAACAAGAACTAGAACGGAAGACTTGCTTTAACTTTCAAATGCTATGTTTTCCTGCCGCACCCTCCTGACGGTCAGTCAGTCAGAGATCTTACCGTGTTACTACTGTATCAGGGAGAAGCTTCAGTGTCCCTTGTGCAGGAAGAGATACAGTGGAATACCTTTTGGTCTGCAGGGTCTGCAGACCCTCCACGCTCACACACCAGCTGGAAAACTTGGACACTGAGAGATATCTGCTCTACGACCCTGAATAATACCTGCCGTGGATTGTCTGTGGCTCTGACTAAACAGGGGATGTCACAATTTCCCATATGAGCAAATATCTTCTTCCTCTTTCGAAGACAACTTGTCCTAGTTTTTCCTCCCCTTCATGTTTCTTCTTGTTGTGGACTCAAGTGACACCCACCAACCTCTATCTCCATAGCTCACAGCTCCTACCACTATATTACATCCTACTGCTGCTGTTACTATAACTAAAGTAATACTGTGTAGTTTCGTTTTTTATTTGATTTGACTTGATTTGATTTTCACTTTCTTACAGTAACAGACAAACCAGTGTAAGGCATTTGAAGGAATGTGCATTTTCTTCATTTTGTCCACTTGGGGGCAGTGGAAACCAGCTGTGAACATCATGATGAATCCAACAGAACTGAAAATATATGAAAGTGTTTTCTTCAGTTTCACATTAGTTTAAGTCATATGTATTAATTATATGTATTAAGTCATTGATTCCAATTCTAATATTCTCATGTTCTTGTAGCTGTTTGTGGCCTATAGTTGACTGCTCAGTGCTGCTGCTGCTGCTGCTGCTGCTGCTTGGTGCAGGTTTAGAGAAGGTGGATACCTTATCAAAACTGAATCCCCTCAACCACCTGCCTGAGAGGAGAGCACCCAGCAGAGATCCTTGAATGGAAAAACTCGAGATGTGTGTGCGTGCGTGTTAAGATCTGCATAACAGAATTACAAATTTGAAGTACAGTAAATAACATTTATTGTGATCAGAAGGAAGAGACTTTGGAGTTTAGACTCCAGCTGGGTCAGCTAGTAGTAGTAGTTCCTAATATGCATGCATGCATTCATATGCATGAATGAGGATGGATGCAATTGGTTGAAGATGGGAAAGTGCTGAAATGACAAAACAAAGAAGAGAAAGAGTGAGCATTCTTTAAGTTTGTCACCTGACATGTGATTGGCTGAGGTTCAGTGAGTCAGATCATGATTGGATGGGGAAGAGAATGAGCTGATGGAGATGAGACAAAGTAGGACTTAGAGGTTTAACGCCTTCGCTGGAAACATTTCTTACACTTAAAAAAGTTTGGAAGACTGTGAAACTCAGTAACTGGCCAACAGGAAAACTGAGACAGCTGAATACTGTGAGTTAGTTTGGATGATATCACATGATAGTTAGTTCTGCTGTGCTGTTGTTTCCTTGTGGAGGTTCTCCAGAAATGAGAACATGAGATGTTCCCATTATCATGAGAAGGTTTCTGCCACATGTTGACCTCCCACCTCCTCCTCCTCTATTCCTCTTCTCCTTCTTTTCTCCGTCTCTCCGCTCCTTCCTCCTTCCACTCCTCTTGATTCTTCCTCTTCTGCTCATCCGCATTTCCTCCTCATCCGATCTTCTTCTTCCTGCTCTAAATGAAAAACAAGAGAGTGACAGATTAAAGTTAAAGGTCAGAGATCAGGGGAACACAGGTTCTATCACAAACCTTATAACACAGAATATTTACCTTCAACATGAGAAACTCTGAGGACATGTGCCCCCATCCTCTTCCTCCTCCTCTGTTCTTCCTCCTCCACGTCTTTCATTCTTCTTCCTCCTCCTTTCTCCCATATTCCTTTTCTGCCCCCCTTCTCTCCAACCCTTTCCCTCCTTCTCTCCTTGTGTCTGGTATTACTGGTATTCTAATCTTTCACCTTGAAATCAGTTGGTTAAATTCAACTATTTTCTCATAAATTCAAAGTCAATAAACCACAGGGTTTTTCACTATAACAGCCAATAAATTTAAATGAATTCAATCAAATATAAAATTAAACAAATTAAATGATTCTATTCAAGTAAATAAAGAGATTCAGTTCAAATTGTTTCAAAGAAATTAAATGAGAACTGATTCAAATATTCAATTCAAATAAACTCCTTTTAAAAGAAATGTTCATTGGCATGCACTGTCCCTCCGAAATAAACTAAAAAAATAAAAAAAAAAGGATTCAAATACATCAAATCCAAATAAATTCATTTTTATCGATTTGAATGAATTAAAATCAATTCAATAGAAAAAGATTCAAGTAAATTCTATAACTTTAGTGCAGTGTCATTCAAAGGAATTAGATTTCACTGAAGTCATACTCAGGTGAGGAACAGAAGCGCTTACCTGGAGACTTACCTAGAAGATCATCTGTCATGCACTCCAGGTAAAATCTTTCCCAGGCTCTTTTTTGCCCCCAGCTGTCATAAGGTTCCCTCCTCTCCATGACCAGCCTCAGGTTCCTGGCCCAGTCCGGCTCTGGCCCACATCCAAACAGTCCAGGCTCACTGGAGGACTCAGGGGTTTCAGGGAGACATGCCTCCACGCGCTCAGGCGTCGCACAAACCCAGTGTTCCTCTTCTGGGGTGGGCTGGGACGGACTGGGGGAAAACTTTGGGAAAAATAATACAGAGGGGAAAACAAGAGTTAGAGGAAGAGCAGGGGAAAAGCTCAGGGATGGAAGAGAAAGAGAAGGAGTGAGATGTACAGTATAGGGAGAGTCAGGTGGGGAACCGCTGGGTGATTCTGGTGCTGGAGTCCTGCTGACCACTGGGCTGGATGGACGGTCCGGGTCTGGAACCCAGACCACTGGGCTGGATGGACGGTCCGGGTCTGGAACCCAGACCACTGGGCTGGATGGACGGTCTGGGTCTGGGACCAAGTACGACCTCCTGGCACAGTGTTGCTCCATCTGAAGGTGGGAACAAATACAAGCTTTATTACACATCTGTTCCACATCACACAAACAAACCATCATCTCTTTTACCATGATAACTCACTAGAAAAAACAAACATCACATCACATCAATGGATTGTTTCCAATAATGACATATTTGTCATGTTAAACACATTAAAAACAACAGTGGTCTAAAATGTGAAAATCTCACTTCTTCCTCTGGTGACAGAAAGTCTTCCACTGATGTTCAGAGGCGAAAAGTCCAAGGTGTCTGCCTTCAAAGAAATTGTCGAGTGAAAGTTGGAAATGTTTAGTTTCTATTGTTGTTTACTTTTGAAATAATGACCAGGTTCACATGATGCACCTGGAGACCGAACATGGCAACCATGAAAATCTGTAATTCTGACTGTCATACCTCGCCTGTCCAACACCGCTCGCCAGACTCTCCTCCAAAGAAGACCCTGTAACCTCACATCAGTACGGTCCTTATGGATGTGGAGCATCCCTGTGGAAGAGTCATTCAACTGAGGCTGTTCTTACCTTCAGTCTCCCATGAGCCCTTCACCATTCAGTCCTCCCACACTTGAATAATACCATTTGTGTGAGTTTGTGGTGATTAGATAAACCTGCCGAGCAGATGTGAGTCTGTTTTAAGGTCATTAATAAAGACAGTACTAGAAACGTGGTCTAGATTTAACAAAATTACAAAGTTGAACACATCCTAGATGAATTATGCTACACAGCCATGCTCTCAGTCAACCAGTTACTTATTCCCTTATGGTAACGGTAACCAACGTCACATATAATAATGTTGACAATGTTAAGCTAAACAGAGCCGGTCCAGCAGAGTTTGTAGCCACATCAGTACATTATAGTTGCTATAGTCTCGCTCGCCAGACTCTCCTCCAAAGAAGGAGATATAGTTGCTATGACAGAGCACCTACCACCACTAGGGGGGGCTGAGGACAGTGGTAAGCCCCCTCTTCAGCCAGTCAACTCTTATGCAGTGGACAAGGAGGTGGCAACCAATACATATCTTAAAGCGTACACCTGGATAACAAGTTGGACTGGTCCCTCAACACAGATTTTCTTTTTCTTCTCTTCTTTTCCTAAGGAAGCTCAGGTATCTAAGCTGTAGATGTTTTATCAGTCAAGTGTCAAGTGTTTTATTTTATGCTGTAGTCTGATGGTGAGGAAGTTTGGGAAAAAGCAGGCAAGGAGGCTGGATAAAACTTGTCAAGAAGGCTGGCTCTGTGATCGGAGTGAGGATGGACTCTCTGGGGGAAGTGGTGGAGAGTTACACAACGAGGCTGGTGGAGGCCATCCTGAACAACACGGATCATCCACTTCATAACACTTTGATGGACCAAAGAAGTAACAGGTGGACGGCTCCTCTCTCTTCATTGCAGGACAGAGAGCACCCAAGTCCTAAGAGAGCACCTTTTTAAAAACCTTGTCTTTAGTGCAGAGAGCCATAAATATATCACCAGACATGCAGCTGTAGGAACATTTACAATACCTAAAGCAAGACCTAACACCATCAAGCGCACTGTTCTGTACAGAGGTATGAAAGAATGGAATTCACTGCCTAAAAAATATCAAACTAACCACTAATATAAAGCAATTTAAAATATTAATAAAAAAGTATTTAGCAAAATAGTAAAACATGGTATATTTATATGTATATGTATAATGTATATGATATATATGTGTTATTATAATGTGTACAGTATGCTGCAGAATGAATCTATATGCTGTACAATGAATGTATATGCAATATATGAAGTGTGAGTTGATGTTGAATAATGTATACATATATAATATGTAGATATGGATGCCATATGGATTAGTAGGACCCCAGGAAGACTAGCTTAGCGTTTGTGCGTCGGCTAATGGGGATCCTCAATAAACAATAAACAGTATGTGATTAATTACTAACAAAAAAATGGATAAAGCACAGTAACGAAGTGGAGGCGCTCACTGTTTTTGTTTTGTTAGGTGAGGCGTATTGCTCACTTGGTTTTTGTTTTCTTGGTTTTTAATTTTTATGATGATTCTGTTTTTGTATTTTTGACTGTATGTTTGATACTGAAGAAATTTATATTTATATTTGTGAAAACCAGTTAGTGAGTGGTCCCACTGGTTCTAATTCATGCTTCGCCTCTGTGTCTTTGCAATGCTGTCAGTCAAATAAATGTGCAATGATATTCTGTTCGTGAACATATTCTGTTATGGATTCACCTCAGCAGATACTGTTATTGTCACACTTGATGCATTTTATGTAGGAAAGGTCAAAGGTCAAAGTTAGACAACCACAGTCCTCCCATACACATCCTCAGCTTATATCATCCATACCCTTTCATTTACCTTCATGTCCTACAGTCATACTGTCATATCATGTTGATTGCACATGATATGTCAGGTCTGTAACTCTGTGCATATTCTCCCACCGTGAATGAGCCGACACAACACAACCCTCTGACACTCAAGTGAAATATAGCATGGGAGCCTCATTTGGAGCTAAGTATTGCATGTTTGTTTTCCTTTTAAAGGGGTCCTATTATGCAAAATCCGCTTTCTAGAGGTTTTGTAGTGGTCCTATGTGTTCCCGTGGCCTTTCTATGACGCCCGAAGGTGAAAAAAGTCTGTTCACTCCCTTAATTGATTGTTAGACTTTTTTGAGATCGTGTCTCCAAACGAGCGAATTGAAAGTGCTGGGAGACTTGACGTCAGGATGTGACTCCACCTCCTGGTACTTCCTTATACTCCCCCTGGGCCAGTCTGGAAAAACGTGAGCTCCGCCCGGTGAGCCATTTCCTGATCAGCGAGAGTCGCCACCCTCCCCCCCATCGTCCGTCCGGGCGGCAGATGATCATTTTGAATCACTGACTGAAGAACAGCCGTCATTAAAAATACTATATAGTTGGACAACTTAAAACCATATGAAATAGATGAAAAATAGCATAATATGGGACCTGCCACCACTGGCTCGCTCTCTCTTGTTTCTGTCACTCTCACACACACATTTTGAATGATCAACATGATGGAGATTGTGTCACTGTGTGTGGTGAACATCACACACACAGACACACTCTGTACCTATTGTTTCACATGCTATTTGTGTATATTAAGTATAATTTTCCTGCTTTTTTGTCCTTGGCCAATCACATCCCTGTCTGATGAGTCTCGGGCACCACAAGACCTTCAACTCTGTGCTGACCCCTCGCTCCAACCTACACACAAACCTCAAATTGCCACAACATTAAGTATAAACGTTAGATTCAGATGGGCACTTTTTTTATTATTTCGTTTTTAAAAATAACAGTAACATTACCTTAATGTGACTAGATGCATTTACTCACCATGTCTGAGTACAAATCTTTTTTTTTTTTAATATATATTTTTGGCTTTTTATGCCTTTATTAGATAGGATAGTTGAGAATGTGACAGGAAATGGGAGGCAGAGATGGGGGGATTGACATTTCAGGTAAATATTGAGAAAATGTTGTGAACTTTTCACATTTCATTATTGAGAATATGTTGTGCTTTTTACTATGTCTATGTAACAGCTGTATTTTACTTGATTCTATTTTACCACCCACCTACTCCTTACAGTTGGATTCTATTTTCACATACACGAATGCATCAGTAATGAAATCAGTGATAAAATATCTAATACCTCCTTTGACACTTAAAATTGACATTTTACTGAGTGAAAGAATTGTATGTTTTACTTTAGAATAACACGATTAACAACAATACAATACTTTTTACTTATTTTTTACACTGCAGTTATGGCAATTTTATTGTTATACTAAAAAGAACGAGAAAAACACAAGGTATGGTGTTTCCCTTAGGTAAAGGGGAAACATGATATACTGTAGGCCTACGGATTTGCCAACAAAAGCAATAATGATCAGGTTAATAACACAAGACCCTTTGAATGCATGAATGTGTGTGTGTGTGTCTCTCCTGCGAGCCCTGGTCCCTACTTTATTCTAGCTGCATTTGTTTTCAGACTTTGTATCTCTAGACGTCCGGCAGCTTTAATCCCGAGGCAGCAGAAAAGATTGAGCTCTTTCAGTGCAGGATGCCATGACGCCAGGTACAGCTATTATCAGCTTTTGGGGTTTTTTTTTTGTTAAACTTTTATAATATGGTGTCAGTTGGCAATATGATTTTCAAATCTGTATACATACCATCTGGAGTATTTCAGTCTTATATAGCCCCACAAATGGCTCCAAATGTGATTTTTTCACAATGACCAGTAACCTCACTTCCATAGGTTGTCATGTGTCTGTTTCTCTCGAAGGCCTGTTTCATATTCAATAACAATCTTATGGTATAATGTAAGATCAATCTCAGGACAGTCGACAGCTTCATTATGTTTTGCTGTGACACTTCTATCGTCCATTCCTATAGATGACAGGATGTGGACACAGGAGTGAGACATGGCCTTAAATTTTTTCATTTGTACTCACTGTTCATCGACATGTATCTGATGTGTTTTTGTGTGTTTTCCACGTGGTTCATTATTGGGCTTTACAGTGTCCATGTATCGTCGGTCCCTTGACTGGTGACTGTTTCCTCCACACGGTGGAGCAGTCGGCCTTTGTCTGAGGCAACGATCAAATCAACAGACTCCTCGGTGGAATTTTATAATTTAATCATATTTAAGCACACACTGTTTTCAATAACAAACTTCTCATTACATTAACACTGTTGTGAGTTGAGCTGTAAGATAAGAACCGGTTTTCTCAGGCAGTGAAGAAAACCTTCGTTATTACATAATACTTCAGTTGTCTGGTGAGTTTATAGTGACTTCATCTCCTCTCTATTACTTCAATACTGTGGAATCTGCATCCTTCATAGCGGGTTCAAGAGTCTCTGTCGCTCTGTTGTCATGATCTGTACATTCACATGTCTTACTTCAGCTGCCCCCCCCCCCCCCCATGCTGCTGTCCTTCCCTTATGGTTCTTTCGCC
Organism: Decapterus maruadsi; assembly: GCA_030347415.2. NCBI lineage: Eukaryota > Metazoa > Chordata > Actinopteri > Carangiformes > Carangidae > Decapterus > Decapterus maruadsi. Next base: position 2,109,188 of record CM064891.1, on the reverse strand, counting down.
ACATGGTGTAAACCGTGAGCCTCTCCCTCGTGAGCTTTGAGCGCACCGTTGCTCTCCATCTTCCCTCTGCGGTCAAGGAAGTGATGAGCCAGAAAAACTACCAGCACGATGAAAAAGACAGTACACAGTATTATCCCGACAAAAGCCCCCACTGACACCCCCGAGGGCTGCCGTGTAGGTTCTGGTCTGTATGATGGTGGTATGCTTGGGAAGCTCGGTGCTGTGCTGGACTCGTACAGCCCTCCATCCGTTGGATCCACGGCTTTTACGCACTTGTACTCATCAACCAGCCTAAATCCTCGCTCGCAGGCGCACACATAGCCACCGTAGGTATTTGTACAGAGCTGATCACAATAAAAGAAGGAGCACTCGTCCATGTCAATGCAAACTGTGTGGTCACCTCTTTCCTCTGCTACATAACCCTCAGGACAATAACACTGGAACGCATCATTTGGGTCGCACTCCGCCGGACACTCCTCCCTCCCGCAGTGCAATTTGCAGCGATTCGGCGACTCCGGGTCCACTTTGTATCCGTCATAACAGGAGCAGTTGTAACCACCGGGAATGTTGACGCACTCGTGCTCGCACGGGGCTGAGACGCACTCGTTCTCGTCGACGCACAGGTCGCCGGACTTCACGTATCCATCCTTGCAGACGCATTCAAAGCCACCGATGGTGTTGATGCATTTGAAGTTCTCCCCACACTGACGGAAATCCTTGCAGTCGTTGAAATCCACGCACGACCTGCCGTCCTCCGCCAGCTTAAAGCCGTGGTCGCACGTGCAGGCGTAGGTGGTGTCTTCCTGCTTGTAACAGGCGTGATCGCAGCGCAGGTTTGCGCACTGTGTGTCCGTGTCCACTTCGCAGGCGACTCTGTTAACGGGGTTGACGGTCTGACCCGGTCCACAGTAACAGGACGGCACTTCGTTTGGGTCCACTGCGCATTTGTGCTCGCAGCCGCCTTCATAGATCTCGCAGTTCCAGGGCGCCTTCATCCACCGCTTTGAGTAACACAGGTATTTAGTCCCAGATGACACCTGGGTGGCCATGGTGCCCGCGGGCAGAGACACCCCATCATCCACCCTGAAGCCCATAGGGGTGATGTAGATGACAGACGCGCTCATCAGCCGCACAACTGAAAGACTTCTGCACGGGTCAACGATGCCGTACTCACAGAGAAAGCCGGCTGCTGGTTCGTCACATTCTTCCTGGATCCATTTAAAGCCGCTCTCTTTGGAAACTGAGACGCAGCGAGGAGAGGAGCAGCTGCTGTCAAAACTTGGCGCCCAGTTGAAAAAGTCACTTTCACTGTCTTCCGTCACCCACTGAAAGCCTCGCAGCTCAGCAGCAGCGTCTGGACAGCCGCTCTTCAAGTGCAAACCGATCCAGTACCGCCCCGTGAGGTTCCCCGAAATAAGACCCAGAGTATCATGAGAAACAGATGAGCGTATTGTCATCAAGTGGCCTCCTTTAGCTTTACAATGATCTTGCGCTGTTGAGAAATCGCTGGGGTCTTGGATCAGCTCATAACACACATTCCCGATGCAGTAGCCGCTATTCGTGTCTGTTTCACTGGTTCCTCCCGTCAGAGAAACCAGCATGACAACAAGCAGTCCCGTTATGTTCTTCATGTTTGCGGCTCGGTTGCGTCTTTTTAGGTTCTTGCGAGATCCAGCAGTCTATAGGCTTGTTTGTCTGAGGAACTGTTTAGCTCGTATTTATAAGCCCCCAACTCCATGCTACTGGACCGGCGGAGGAAGGAAGTCGCTCTTAATCAGTCCGCTTCGCCGCTCGCTGCCTCTTCACTAACTTTCTCCTGGGCAGAGAAACATTATCCCCAATTACGCACGACTTTTTACGCACACACGTACACAAGACGCGCGTACGCAAGGGGCTTCCACCCGACGCCCCCTTCTCCAGTAGCCCCTCCCAACCCAACTCCCCTCTGCACAACATGTCAGCCGGTTTGCCAGCCCAGCAGTCTCGTGGTCAAATAAACAACCCCCCCCCCCCCCCCCACACCCCACACCCCACATACACACACATACAAAACTATTTTTCCTGCACGTTTTCACATTGTTTCCGACTTTTTCTGAACACGAACGTCACATGCTCTCAAAAGTTCCCTCAAATCCTTCTATTATACTCCACCCATGTACTTTACAAGATAATTCTAGTCCATCCATGTACATTATACATAAGCATCAAAATATTGCACGTTTGAGAACAATATGGTCCTGTTGTCCACTATAGTGCACATGCATGTTGCAAAATTAAAATTTCACATTTTTTTCTTTGCAATTTGTTCTTTACCAGCCCAACAATTAATTCATGTAAAAAAAATAAAAATCAGAAAACTTTTTTCCACTCCACTCATTTATGTTCAATGGTCTGCAGCCATAGGCCTATACGTGCCACCAGATAAAGGGAGCAGATGAAAGAAACAGGAGGATTTTGAAATTAATCTCAATTCATTATGTCTTTATTAATGAATGTGTTCAGTTTATGCCTCATTTCCCTCTCACCTCCTATGTGTGTGTATATATACTGCATATACTATACACACAAGTATAGATATAGATATAGATACTTGGGATATTCCAGTGGCGCTTGCAGAATATTAATATGACTATTACAGAGGAAAACAAATAAATGCATAAACAAACAAACAAATAAAATTGATCTGGAGTACAATCATTAGAATACAGCCCTTCTCTCCAGTGTTCAACAATGGCACATTCTACAGGAAAGTGTGATACAGATGTTCAGTGGCTGGGTATATGAGGAGGAGGTGCACATGTGTTTCCATATAAGAACATTAGCAGCACAGTTTTACATTCATGTGGAGCTATACAGTAAGTTATACAGCAATAATAACATTCAACCATCAGGAAGGGACAGTCAGTGCAGCAGCTCAGGATTATCAATGAGCAACATAACAAACGTTTTAATGTTGAGATTCATATAGTAACTAAACTGTGACTATTAGTATTTATACATAGAAGATGTGGTTTTTTATGGCAGTAAAATCAACTATGCTTACAAATGCTGCCATGAAGTAGCAGTGATGTTCACTGACACCACTTTTGATCAGAATTTGGATTTAAAAATGTTGGTCTATTGTATTTATGAGTCTCAGAGTCATTACAGTAATATATTATGAGTTGTCGGCCCTTAAACATGTTCAGCAGTTAGATGGCTTTCAGTGTGTTTGGATTACAGCAAATGACGACAGTCAGTGTGGATGAACCAGTTGGCTGAGAACAGTCCAGAGGTGTTCAACAAACACTGCACCCTAAAGTAAGCAGTGGTCCGCCTTAAAATGACTTATCTCAAATGTCCAAATCCAAGAAAGACAGGAATATTTTTATGAGGAAAACATCAGTCAAGTTGAGTCATTGAGTTGACATAACCCTGAAAAACACATCAATAATGTGCCTTTAAAGGGATAGTAGCATTTTTTAAAAGTGGGGTTGTATGATCTACAAATAGCCCCTAAGTGCTTTAATTGCAGTAAGACTCTCTGCACTCCTCCCGTTAGCAACGCCAGCCCATAGCCCTGCCCAGAGATTTACAACATACATTGTTGTGAATGGACCCAAAGAAACAGATACAGTTCCATAACTGCAATAATATATTTTTTCCAGTCTTTCAAAGTGCAGGAAAAACGCAGTTTTTATTTGGACCTAACCAACTCACGTATCCCTCCGCCCAGGGTTAGCGCCCGTTGATCAGCGGTTGGTTAGGTCCAAATAAGAACTATGTTTTTCCTGCACTTTGAAGGGCTGGAAAAAAAAAATATTTTTCAGGTAAAACCTCTTTTAGGTTGTGAAAATAGGCCGTTTCTTTGGGTCCATTCACAACAATGTATGTTGTAAATCTCTGGGCAGGGCTATGGGCTGGCGTTGCTAACGGGAGGAGTGCAGAGAGTCTTCTACTGCAATTAAAGTACTTAGGGGATATTTGTAGATCATACAACCCCACTTTAAAAAAAATGCTACTATCCCTTTAACTTGAGAGATGTTGTCAAAAGTTTAAAGTGAGACCATATCAAGTATTTTAAGTGATAACAATGAAGCATGGGATGAAATGAGCTGGATTACAGTGTATGTTTACAGTGACATAAAAACCTTAACCAGGGTCTTTTATAAACTAATCCGGTCAAAACTTTAAAATGAATTTATGACCTTTAAGGAAGCTGCCTGCACCATGATAATAATAAAAAAGATTCTGACTTTTTAGTACCATAACTATTAGACATTTCTGTGTGACTGCATCTTATTTGCCACAATGACTATAACAAATTAACCCGATTGGGACTGAAATCCAAACTTTCTATCAATCAATAAAAAGATGAAGATACAGCTTCAGAGAATGATCATTAAAAGACATATGAGCCCAATTCATAGAAATACATATTACACATTCAGAATACATTCAGCTGCTTTTCAACATGTCTTCATTTACTGCAGCTCAGAGCCGGCCCAAGGCACAAGTGAATTAAGCACCTGTTGGGGCCCCCTGACTATTGGGGGGCCCCAAAAGGCAAATAACTTTTTTAAATAACTTAAATCGCACATAACTTTTGTTAGAGACAATGCATTTAGAGAATCACTGTGTTATTACAAAAAACTTTTAATTATTGTTGCATTTCAAATTGTTGTTGCACTTTTCTGTTGCAGTCTATATTTAAAACCAAAACTTTTACAAAGGAGATGATGTGTTTACACTAAATGCATTGTCCTTCGGTTTACTTTGTTACTTTTAGTCGACCTATGTGACATTCTGTATCCCAGTACATCAATTTGAAGATTAAATGCAAATCAACCCAGTGCCATTTCAGAATAAAAACCATGTATGAGTAAAACAAAAAACTGCCATTATGATGACTAATAATGATATTCATAGGCAGTAACAGGGGGCACCAAAATAAAGATTTTGCTTAGGGCCCCATGGAGGCTTGTGCCGGCCCTGCTGCAGCTTTAAAAAAAAAGAAATATCACAATAACTCCTCAAACGCATAAAACATGAGAAGATGGTCAGAGAGTGCTCAGCGCGGTGCCATCACTGTCTCTGTAGGTCGTTTTTAAACTGCTTGTCGAAGGACAGCCTCTTGTATGTCTCTGTTGTTACCTGCTGCAAGTGGAAAATATCAAGATCCGAGTGTCCTAAAGAGGATATATTTATTTTGGCGCAACGCTCCGTTAAATGCCGAACCACACAGAACAGCAGCACTGCGCACAGCAGCACGAACACACTGATGCCCAGAGCGCTGCCGGTCTTGACGTATGAGGGAACCCCGATGGTGTCGGCCGGTGTGGGGGGCGAAGGGATGACATCTGTGCTCCCCTCCACATCATCATCGTCCTTACACAGGTGACCGTCGTGCAGCGTGAACCCTTCACGGCACGAGCATGTGTAGCTACCATATGAATTTTTGCAATCGTGATCACACATCTTTTCGTTCTCACATTCATCATGGTCGGTGCAAAATGTTGTGTTGCCCCTCGTGTCTCTGATGTATCCGTCAGGACACCTGCAGTTGTCCATATCCGGCTTTTTTATGTCTTCGTTGCGGACGCAATGGGCTTTACAATCTTTCTCTGTGCAGTCCTGTTCACACCTGGTGGCATTTACGACTGACACCTTGAACCCATCGTGGCAAGTACACCTGTAAATCCCGTTGTGCAATTCACACTTCTGCTCACACTGCATACAGATGCTACTGTTCACACACACTCCTGCGTCTTCAAAGAATCCATGTTGGCACCGACACTCATACTTCCCCGGGGTGTTAACACACTCCTGACCCTCACCTCTGCACAGATCCTGCTCCTTGCACTCATCCACATCCTCGCAGGTCATCCTGTCCGGCGCCAGCCTGTAGCCTATGTCGCACTTACACACGTGAGAGTCTCCCTGCTTCTCGCAGCCCTGAGTGCAGTGGTCGCAGGGCCCCGTGGCGCAGCTGAACTGGTTGGGATGGAGCCGTTGTCCTTCGGGACACACGCAGGTGTTTGCACCAGTGCACTTGTACTCACAGCCGCCGCGCATCACTTCACACGCCCAGGGAGCTTTCTTCCACTTTCCGTCGAAACAGATATGTTCGGACGCTGGAAACTTGCTGCCGTCCTTTTCCTCTACAGCCACGACTCCCGTTGTAATCGGGTCCGAGTCTTTTAAGTCGAAGCCCCAGTGCGACCTGAACTTCAGTTTCCCGGCTACGCCCGGATTTGAGCTGCACGTTGTTTTAGATAACATGGAACGGCACAAGAACCCGTCCAGTCTGTCTCCACACGGCTGCGAAGTCATGTTGAGGTCCTCCCCCATCCGCAGACCGGGACATGTTTCAAGACGTGTCGAGCCGGTGAAGCTCGGTGTCTTTACCCACAAAGAGCCGTTGAATCCGCTGAGAAGACTCCTCAAAGTCTCCTGTGGTTGTTCCACATCGACCACCAGTAACTCTCCCCCATTATCCTTACACCTTTTCTGCGCACCCGCGAAGTCCTCGGGCTCTTGTAAAAGCACCAGACAGTGATCCTTGGCGCAATGGCCGCGCTGGGAGAAGACCGAGTCCAGAAGTCCGCACAGGACAGCCGCACTAATCAGCAGGTAGTAAGTCATGGTGACACACTGTGCTATAAACCTCTGAGCTGGACGATCTGAGGTTGATACCGAGACTGGAATCTGAGCATAGTGCCCACCATATATAAAAGCCTCCAACCGAATGTGTGTGTGCGTGCCTTTTTTTTTTTTTTTTTCTCAGCAGGCGAGGAAGGAAGTTCGTCCCGGCCAACCTCACTAGCCCACCAACACACACACACACACACACACACGCACACACACACATACACTCTTGCTTTTAATGAGAGATTGAACACAATCCCAAACCCTCTCTCTTCCTAGATCTAGAAGATAAAGTTAAAGTTACAGTAAAGCCTCTGGAGGAGACGGAGCTGTGCCAAAAACTAAATTCTCACAGAACACATGCTGATTTTTCCTGACATGTCCTTAGGACATGATTAATATGTTCAGTATTTTTAGCAAATCATTTATTATCTACTGTGTCCCCACTTCACGTTTGTAAGGCAAGACACAGGCAAAAAAACCAACAGTTTTTTCATGCACTGATCAATTTTGAGATTTTGGGCTATTTTTCTTCCTTAACATGTTATTTTACTTCACTTTGTCTCTTGTGTTGGTAGATTTCTCCTAGATTGATGTAAACTTAACATGTTACTGTGACATCCTGTGTTGTGCTTGTTGTCTGACCAGGTCGTGTCAGGTATCGTTGTAAAGCTCTCTCTCTCCTGAACCAATCTTAAAAGTATGATTTACGTTAACAATCTGGAATTTGACATAAGTCTTTAAAGGCTGTTTTCTCAAAATGAGTTTTTCCTCAAACTCTGAACCTGAAATCTCCACTTCAGCAGCACTTAGACTTTATTCCTGTCTATGAAGGTTTTTACAGAGTGGATTGTTGATCTATCATTCACAGCCTGATTTATACAACATTTTATTCCTAAAAACATGGAGACATTGGATTTTTAAGAAATGGTGACAGTATTTTCTCATTTACAAAGTGATAGAAAAAGATATCCACAATCTCCTCTGTAAAAACTTCTGACTCTAATATGTCAACAAAATTAAACAAGAATTTTGAAAGGGGCTTGATCCAGTGTTCAGATTTTGGTTCTGGAAATGTTTGGAAATTAGTGCATATTTCACCAGATATTGCTTCATTTACATATTTAAACATACAATTTGACAAAACTGACATCTGTTGTTATTTTTACCCTGTTCACCTGTAGTGTCTCCCCTTAAATTTCAGAGGCCCCCCCTCCTCCTCCTCCTCTACCATAATTAAATTCCCAGTGGCCCCAGTTACAGTAAAAAAAAATATTAATATGTAATTGTCCCTTCCAGGAGAGACGGTGACTCATGGATTCTAAAGGCGGACAAACTTCCCAAAGGTGCAGTAATGAACACAAAGGTAGGGAGGCTATTATCCGATTTACGGTTGGTCTAAATCAGTCAGTCGTTAACCATCTTCTCTCAAATTAGCAGAGGAGGAAGAGAACTGCCCTTGAACCTTTTCGTCCAGCTTCATGACTAGACGCTGAAGAGGAAGCGACGAACAAGAGGGGTGGACACGCTTCCTACCTTGTGCGGAAACCAAACGTGACTGTAAGTGCATTACATAAATCCAGTTTTTCCTTGAGCTGCCAACTTCTGAGGTGGAGCGTCGCATGAGTCGACCTAAAGGAACGTGATCGCATCCGATTGATTTCCTCCCAGAGTGACACACACTGACTCAGTTAGTGAAGCACAGGTTGCAGCACAGCAGAGACTACAAGCATTGGGACATGTTTCATTTGCATGTGTATTTAGGGACACCTGAAAATAAACTTATCGTATAGGAGGGTGAATCACAGAGGTGTGTGTGTCCAGTGCGGTTTCAGTGGCTCCCTATTTCCCCTCATGAAAGGGCGTGGTGGTGTGGAACGGGCTGGAGGGGACGTGGTCCGAGGTGTAGCCCACAAGGAAAGGAATCTTTTGTTCAGGCTGTAGAAACAAAATAATCAGTCTTCTGTTTTTATTTGACTTGTGACTGTTTCATTTTAAGATCCTGCCCTTTGCAGATGCCTAGGCTACCGGTGGGTGGAATGGATTCAGTCCAGCAAAGTGACAAACCAATAGCTTGGCGCCAAAAAAATCCAGTCACTCGCCATTGCCATGTTGTTTCTTTGATGTCTATCTTTAATGCCTGCAGTAAGTTTAGCTTGGCACGCCTTTGAGAATGTTTCGTCTCTTAGAAAAAAGCCGTCTCTTTCCAGTCGTGGCTGTTTTCCCAGTGACAGCATGTGACGGAGACGCTGAGATAAGGATGTATTGTTGTTTTTAATCGGATATTTGTAACATTGCTTCAGATTTCTTTTGGAGCAATTACATCCTGGATGACATGTGATCCTAGCAGGCCTCCTGCCACTGTTAGCCTATCCACAAGTTTCTTTAGAACGTTATGGGCAAAACCGGAAGCCAGTTTTGCCGGTTTGGTGGAATTGTACGTTTATGTTTCCAAGGTTTTCAGTCGTTGTCATAGTTGCGGTAAACGCATGGATCTATCAATGCTGGCTTTTAAAATGGATGTCAATTTGTGTGATATCCACTGTTAAAAGCTGGTGTGCGTTTTACAGATTTTCATTGAAGAAGAAAAAAAAAGAAATACATGCATTTACTGCGACTACCGAAACCATGGAAACGTAAACATAAAATTCCACCGGAAGGGCAAAACCGGCAAAACAGGCATGTTTTTTGACGTTCGGAAAAAGGTGGATACGGTATTCCTAACTGATGCTGGTTGCCATAGTCACCGTCATCTACGGATTATAGAATGAGGTAATATGAACTCGCCCTCTTACTGCTCAGTAATCTAATATGGCCCATGTATTTGTAGTGGTGGTCATGGTGATCAGTCTTAAAGTGCACCTTTCTTAAAGGTGCAGTGTGTAATATTTTTCAAGGTTTATTGGCAAAATCTGAATATACTACCAATTAATATATTTGTTTAAGTATATAATCACTGTAAAATAAAATCTGTTTGGTTTTCATAGCCTTATAATTCTTCTTTTATATATAGCCTACATAGCAAGGGTCTTGCTTAAGGTGCGTTCACACTGGACCTTTTATCTTTGTCACTGGTGACAAGTTTACAACAAGTCAATGCAAACGGGCAACTGAGAAAATTGCTCTGTCGCTCAAGATGAGAAATCCCAAGCCTAAACTCGCCAATTAGTCAGTTGTCACAACTCTTTCGACCAAAATATGGCAAGTCACAACTCCACTTCCAGGTATGGGACCAAAAATTACATGTTTCCCGGGTCCTTTTGGGGAAAAGCGGGAACATCCACCGGCCTGGCAGGGATGATCCCGTTTAGAACAAGTCAATGCAAACGGGCGACTGAGAAAATTGCTCTGTCGCTCAAGATGAGAAATCCCAAGTCTCTCGCCGTCAGTCGCTTGTCGCTCAGCGCTGATTGGCTGCCCTAATCTATGCATAACTATGACAACAAACTGGGAAACAGCGGCAACATGGGACTTCCACAACTGGGAAACAGCGGCAACAGGTACAACTTCAGCCGTGCTGGACCAATACAAACAGGAAGAACAGAGCGCCTCTGAGCGAGATGAAATTCACTGGAATCGCTTTAATGACGTCACCAGAGCCATCTGTTGAACTGTGCCAAACTGTTGAGCGACTGCAGCTGAATGACACGAGCGACAGCGGCCAAAAATAAAAGGTCTGGTGTAAACACACCTTTAGATGCATACGTGGGGTCAAAAATGACCCCATGGGTTGTTATTCTTCACAATCTTTGAAATTAAAAGTTTTTATATTTTCATATTTGCATTTTTAAGGATGTTTTCTTTAATTATAAGAAATTGCAGTTTTTGTATCCCTACCCCACTTTTCCATAAACATGGTCAAAAACGCCCCCTTGCATTTCCTAGGAATTTCTAAGGAACTCTTGATTCTTATCAACACTGACTATCAGTAGGACATACCATCCCACTTACACATCTGATGTCAGCAGTCTCACCACCAGGAGGTACATTTTACACAGTAACATACATGTTAGTATTATCTTCATTTATGAATTTATTTTCCACATACATGACTTTTCTGTGATAGAGTATTATTATCATCAAATTAGCCTACTTTATAGTACACACTATTATAGCAAATTACAAAGTAATGTTAATAAGATAGTTTATTTAGGTAACTAACATTACTGCATTTGTAAAGAAAAGTAAAGAAATGTGTAAAGTTTATTGCAAAAATGCATTGATTCTAATCGGGGTCATTTTTGACCCCACTCATAGGACGTATTGGTACTCTGCATCCAAGTCATGCATCCAAGGGTTAAGCATTATTTGCATAAGAGGTAGCCTACATGCTTATTTGTTTAATAGGGACAGTCTGACCAAAGGGAACTGAATCGATTAGAAAGTTGTTTCACAATACATCAGAGTGAAAAACAAGTTTCCCATTGCAAAATGTTACTGGATTTCAAAATAAAACTAAAAAAGGAAATGAAAAGGAAACATATTTTATAAATACAAACAGCACTATCAAACATTTGACAGCTAAATACATACAAGACATAGATATGAACTAGGCAGGAAGAGTATTAAACTGAGCCCTGCTCCTACACATGTTGAGGGAGAGTCATGTCTGTGTATGACACTGCTGATGGCTTATTTGCGTCATTAAAACACATTAAATCACAGTAGTGAACTAGTCATACTCACAAACATTCACGTTCATTCTTGTGAGGTGTCGGGTGTCATAAAATCGTAATAATTGAAATGATAGTGTTGACTGCTTTGATTGTTTGTCAGTGAGCACAAGCCGGGATGTTATTTTACAAAGAAGAAACAAATCTGTCAAAGTGTTGATTCAGCCAACAGTAATAATTCACTTACTGAGCCACTTATGTCGATGAAAACAATGTTGGGTTTCCAGGCTTTGTGAGGGCAGTCTTCATGTTGGCACCTCGCTAACTTTTTTTTTTACGATATTACTGTACCACTACAATACGCACAGACACACAAGTACATGAAGTGAAGCAGAGTATTAGCCTCACATCTTTCCAGGGGTGAATCAGAATTACATTATAATGAATGTGTAACCAGTATTTTGTACATCATTACCATCTACATGTATGTGTGTGTATTGACTTTGCAATACTAGAAACACCCTAAACAAGGTAGGCATCATTAGTTAATTCCACTTCTTCAGTTGTGATTAATGGGCAGTAAATGTGAAAGTTAGAGTATGACTGGCCGTTTGTGCGTCACTGGTAACTTTGACCACATTTGTCCAAATGTGGGATTTTCTCCAGTCAGTGATAGAGATGTCAGGGTGTGGTCGTGGTGGTATGACTGATATCAGAGAGGATTTTTTTTTGGTAAGTATTTTTTCAGTCAGAGGGAGACAGGAAATAAAGAGAAGGGGTACGCCACGGAGCATAGGACTGCCAGGGGTGGAATTGAACCTGAGGCCGCTGCAGAGAGGAATAGCTTCTATCACTGGGGCACCTGGTATACTAACTGAGCTATACGACGCCCTGACACCAGAAATAATTCATTTTTTGGGAAGTGTGAACTGATGTTGCTGTTGCTCTTACACTGGTTTTCAGCGCAGACAATATAAAATGAAAAGCAGGTTTAAATTGATGACTTCACTGTTACAGTGGCGTTAAAACGAGACCACACTTCAGTAAACAACAGGTGTTTGTGTGTCAGGTCATGATGAGTAAAGGAATAGTTCTACATTTGGCCCATTGCCATAATCCCTACAGTCTTAGCAGTAGGTTTGTTACCTTTAATTGTTGGTGCAAGCTACTTTTGGAATGGTGGAGCAGAGCCGTGAGCTCTTCAGAGCTACACTATGGAGGCTCATGGGATTTCTTGGTTTCCCTCATCAAACTCATCGAATACACAATCCAACAACTCCACAACGCTCTGGTGGACAAGTTGTGACCTGCACATTCACCACACTATGAGATAATGACAGAACGTTACGAAACTGAGTTGTTTTCAAGGTAAATACAGAGTCTTCTTGCTGAAAAACTTTCTCTTAACACAACGTGCATCAGCGGTTTTGCATGAATTTCCCTCTAAAACAACTCTGTGTGGTAACGTTGTCAATCAATCAATCAATCAATCAAAAACTTTATTTGTCCCCAAGGGGCAATTTAAATTTAATTGTGTTATTATCTCGTGGTGAATGTGCAGGTCACAACTTGTCCACCAGAGCGTTATGGAGTTGTTGGATTGTGTATTTGATGAGTTTGATGAGGAAAACCAATAAATCCCATGAGCCTCCGTAGCTCTGAGCAGCTAGCGGCTCTGCTCCGCCGTTCTAAAAATAGCTTATACACCGATAAATAAAGGTAACGAACCTCCTGCTGAGCGATTATGGGAATGGGCCAATTTGCCAAAATGTTGAGCTATCCCTTTAAACTACCTAGTGGCCGTAGTATGGGCTTATTTTTGTCTCATTAACACCTGTAAACGCACAGAGGGTGCACACATGTTTTGCTGTCCACAAATACAAAATTTCTAATTTGTAACTTGTGTATTGGTTTTTACAAATACACAAAAATGTTCCATTTGTAAAAACAAAAAAGCCATTTGTAAAAGTGTGAAGTGTGATTCAGCATTTGTGGATCACCAGCATACCATAGTAATTGTGACAGGAGCTGATTCAGGGAATAGAATGATGTTGTAGTTATAGAAGGAGGATTGTAACACAGGAGAGCTGCGTTTGATTCCCATGTGAGGTTGGAGCTGTTCATGCGTGTCTCCACAGCAGGAACTGACCCCAAAGGACAATTTCTCTGAACTTTTACAGAGGCTGAACCAGCCCCCCCCTTGGGGTATGTACTCTGAGAAAAAGTCCTTGGTGGGGCTTGAGTTGTACTTGGTGCTGATTGGGTGTAGCTACTCAGAGCGGTGACGCCAACAGAAAATGGCAAAATTAGTGGCATTTTAAAAACTCAGCAGGACAACTTGATACTGAATACGCTTGTTATTTCTGTGAGTTTTATGATGAATCTATCGCACATTTATTTTTCACTTTTTATATTGTCAAATCTTTTGGTTGAATGTACAAAATAACATTTTCATTTTATTAAAATGCTTTTCTTTACATCGATGCATTTTTGAATATGATAATTATATTATGATAATTCTCATAATTCTCATTGTATATTTATGCTTTTATAATTTTTTTTCTTCCCCTGGGTCAATGGTTTTGTTATGTAGGATAATCGTTAATAAAGTATTTTAAAAAAACTCAGCAGGAGAGGAGCATTATTGGAAAGCTGTTGCGCAATGATTACGTCACCTGATGAGTTCAGTATCCTACTCTGCAGTGGAGACAGAGGGACGACTGAGAGGATGTGCCTGTAACGTTCCTGCCCCCTGAATTTCACCAGGAACTTCCTCAGTGGAAGCGGAGCTCCTGTCTCATGTTGAGGAAGTAGCTACTGATTTAAAGCCAAACCTTTCTAAACCTCGCCAAGCCACGGCCATTGTTTTAATTACCATGGTGCCATAGGTTGGTATGCTTCTGTCAGGACAGACCACAATTTATTATTTAAAACCACAACAAGTGAGGTCTTGTATACCAGCTATCATAAGCGCACTATTTTACTTCACACCGCAACTTCTCTGGTCTTAGTTTTTACCCTTGACCCCTGGACAAAAATGTCCAGCTATAGTGAAAGACATTTAACAGTTACTCCCAAAATATTTGTGATACATAATATAGGGCCGGGTCTTGATTAAATATGAAAATCACTTTTGACATGAGTGTCAATTTTTTTTTAACCCTTCCTGGCCAGTTGTTTTTGCTGCAAAAACACATGATTTCTCATGCTATGTTTTTATTTCATTATATTTTATTCCTATATCTATATTGTAAAGGTTATTACAGAGGGGAGTGTTGATGTACTATTATTCATACAACATTTTATTCCAAAAATTCTGTGAAAACGTCTGACTCTAATATGTCAACAAAATAAAACAAGAATTTTGAAATCTGAACAAAGAAAATTGTTCAGATTTTGGTTCTTGAAATATATGCAAATTAGTGCATATTTCAATATTGCCCCTTAGACACATTTAAAAATAAAATTTGACAAAACTTATAAACTTGGTAAGTTTCATAGGCGGAGGTGGACATTTTTGGGGAGCATACATCAGTCCGACTGCCCCAAAATCCGACGGCTCATTTCTCTGACTACCCATTCTACAGCGTTAAGGTTAGGTTTAGGGTAAGGGTTAGGGCTACTTAAAGGCTAGGTAGGCAGCTTTTTTTTGACAGTATTAGGCAAAAACTTACACAATAACCTTGAGGATAATGTAAAAGAAGTGATGTGAAAAAAGATCAGACGTCTGCGTCTCCCCTAGGCTCTGTTTTCAGCCTGCAAAGAATCTACCCGTGACGGTAGGTTTTGACCAATCACAGAGCAGCAGCTCTTATTCGTATTATTTTACACGAAATATAAATACTATGTTGTCGTTCATGTGTTCAAAAAGGTTTTTCTTACCCGTGACTTGGACATTATGGAGGAAAAAAAGAAAAGAAAAGAAGCTTCGGCAAGTTGCTTGGTTAGGGAGGAGGACAGAGAAGCTGCCTGGCCGATGAGCTCAGCTCCCCGGCTGCAGCCTCTGTGACGAGCCGCTGTGCATATGTGTGGCTCTTCCGACAAAAGTCGGAACAATACTTACAGACGTTATTAGGAAAAACTGACCACGGATTGGGAATCTAAACCGTCACTTTCTCGCATGAAAAAATATTAAAACGTAAGAAAGTGACGGACTGGCGGAGGGGATGAGAACCGTGTGGACTCAACTCAAGGCTTTTTTCTAGATTTCTGCCTACCGAGCCTTTAAGTTGGAGAAATGGGAGGTCGGACTAATGGACGCAAAAATAAAGAAATGTATGGTTGGAGAAATGGGTAGTCGGACAGACGCCATGCGTCCGCCATTTTTGTCCAGTGAAGGGTCATGGGTGCTGTTAAAATGCATTATGAGTTCAAAAAATGGACTTTCATTCTGAAACTCAGGACATCCAGAGTTTACCCAAAGATACACCTCCTTGCCAAAAATCAGGCCCCTGCAGTGACCTTTCATTTGACCGTGGGAGTTGGGAAAGTGTGAGAGGTCCAGGGGTCATCTGAGGGAAGAGTAGATAAGGGCAAAACTTAGTTTCAGGTGATTGTACCCCAGTAAATACAGATCAGTCCTGCACACTGGTCCTGCTGCTGCCTCTACTGCAGCCTTTGCACCTGATGAAATCTTAGCAGGGCTCTCCTGTCTGTGTGCATGTCATGTCCTATCTACACACAGTAGGCCCCTACGCCCACAACAGCACTGCCTGTACAGGTGCAGCTAGAACACCTAACCTTCAACTTAAAGCACGGTTTGATGGCACTGGGCTGTAGTGTTGAGATACAGCCAGACTACAGGGAAAGCTGTCACCAGACCATCAGGAAATGGGAGGTATTTTCCATGTCCTGCCTGAAGATGAAAGGGAGGAGAGCTGAGGTTAGATGACCAGCAGCCTCACACAGACGCAGTTGCACGCACATACACACACACACCGATAGAAATCAGCACCTAACCCATCCCACATTATGAGGAATCGACTAAGTTTTGCCGCTAAGTTACACACATGCATGAGGTAGCCTGCAGTTTTTAATCATTCTGTAAATGTTAGCTCACTTCCTCTGGTTTCAGGACATGCGTGTGCGTGTTAACAAAGATGTGAGCCACTGACCTCTCTATAAACAGTAGGTACACCCAGGAAACCTTTCTTTTTCTTTATCTCCTGTCATCACATCACACAGCACTTTCTGTTTCTGAGCTATGAGTTGTTCAGTGAACTCACTGATTTCCAACTGGTGCAAGCGGCAGAAACTATTCTGCTCAGTTGTATCACCTGCTTCAGAGATCATTTATCCTTGGCTGATCAATATAGTTCATAAATCTTTAATAAGATAACGTCCTGTTAGCAGCATTGACTGATTTGATGGCATCACAGGTGAGAGTGAAGTAACAGAATGTCCTGTGGAAAAGCACAGTATCGTGCTGCTATGGGATGGTGGTAGCCAGGTTTTTACGGGAAGTCTCTTTTATTTAAAATGTCGCTTCCTGCTTCTGTGTAAAAAGGCACACGTCATGTTGTTGTAAGTCAGAATAACTGATATAAGCCAACGTTTGAAAAAAAACACCTACATAGGCACATCAAAGTTTGGACTTACATCATTGCTTCTGTTCCTGACAGCCTGAGATCATATTCCCCAGACGTGTCTTTGACAACAATACTGGAAACTGTTTCATTTTTTGATATGTGCGTTTTATACCAGAAGCCAATGACTTCTCATTCAGCAGAAAAATAATAGTAACGTATCCTGTTTTTTAAAAATTTTTCCTCTGAATGTGTTGATGCCAGCAGGCCCGGAGCCAGCCTTGTACACACACTATGTTTTATTCATTATAACTTCACTTTGACATAACATGTTTCTCTCCTCTGTTGTTCTCCTCCCTTTCTGTGACATTTTTCACTATGAAATTAATTTTTATAAAAAAAAATGTCTATAACACTTTATTTGACGCCTATACTTATAATGAGTTATAATGCAGTTAAATGATCATAATGCTTTATAACAATAATCATAACACACTATAAAGCATTTGATCATGACTTATAAGGTCAGCTATAATAAGTTATAATGTTAGTAACTGGCTGACAATGACCACATTGATAATTCATTATTAATATAGTTGTAATGTGTTATAATTGGCTTATCATTATAAACACTCATTAATTATCATAAGACTTTATAACAATAAGCATAAGACATCATAGAGCATTTTATAATGGCTTATAAGGTCTTAGTATAATAGAGTTATAATGCTCTAGTCTTATTAAGTCTTATGTGATTAATGATTGTTTATAATGATAGTTATACACATTTATTAGACAATTATAACACATTATAACTATAATGCATTATAAATGTGGTCATTGTCAGTGAGTTACTAACAATTATAACTTAATACCTGACCATATAAGTCAAGATAAAATGCTTATAGTGTTATTGTTATAAAGCATTATGATAATTTATGAGTGTTTATAACTGTAGTTATACAGTGTTATAACTGCATTATAACTCATAATAAGTATGGTTATAATGTGTTATAGAGATAGGCGTCAAATAAAGTGTTACCAAAATGTACAGATGAAGTACCTCATACAGTACAGATGTTGTTAGCCTTAGACTAAAATATCTGAGAATTAATGTTTCATACATTTATAACCTCTTCAAAGTTTATGTCAGTTAACCTTCACAAGCTCAATACCCACTGACTTGAAGGCACTGGTCTGTGGTTAAGCTAACAAATGCTATTGCTCTTTGAGTTTGGGAATCTTTTGAAGACTCAAACGTTTCTTTTTAATGCAGTCACACGACCAGACAAGTTAAAACACATTAACTGAAACCAGTTTATTTGTGTGTCAGTGTACCAGCTAAACAATGTGTGTACAACCATGGACAGACCAGTGAGTCAAAGTTAAAGCCAGGCAGGTAGTTCTCTAAACTGTGACAAAACTTTCCTTGTCTACGCGTTGTACCTTTAACTTTCAACAGTCAGCGGTTAGTCAGTAGTTTTACAAACCACAAACCTCCTATAACATCATTATTGACCTCACAGGAAATTAATTTATTAAAATTGAGGAAGGCTCACAGTCACACTCTGTCACAATCAGTGGTTTATGATTAGTACTATTGTGACACTGCAGACGTTTGTCAACTCTTGGATGAATTGAAGAAATACAGAAGACAATATTTCCAAAATGTTAAACTGTGTGTGTAAAACTTTCCAAAGACACACAGTACCCATATCAATAGGACGACAATTTAATGGAGCAACGTGATGTTAACAAAGTCACATGTTCCCGTAAATATTTTGGCTGCCGTTCAAACCTTAGTTAATGTGGTTTTGAAATTCTGGCAGGGTCTGGCTTTCTCTCCAGGACCCTTTGCTGACCTTTGAGGAACTTGCTGCGAGTATATTGTGTTTCTCCCCCTGAGACGTACAGATAAATATTTTTGTCCTGTCTTGAGGTTCATGTTGAGGAAAGGTAGATCCACGGCTTCAATGGCAGGAAATGCCCCCACGGGACCACCGGCTGATGTCACAAACCTTCAGGTTAAACAAGCAATCTTTATTCCAACGTGTCATTTTTTTCACGTCTTTGTTTTGACCCGACTGTTAAATGAGGAAGAAGATGATAAACTCAAACAGAATTCAGTGCTATGTAGAACCAGTTCTTCGGCTTGTCCTCATAGGAGAACCCTGTCTCACTCAAGGTAGAACCTGTTATTAAGGTTCCACCTGGAACCCTTTTGGAGGGTTCTACCTAGAACCCAACATAAAGCCGGGGTTAGCAAGTCAAGAGTTGATATTGCTGTGTTTATGAGACAAACGGTAGCTCCGACTGCACCTGAACACACCGAGCACGGCAACAGGGTCTCGTGTGAGACTCTGGGAGACTTTGAATTAGATCTAGTTTTACAAACATGTCGGCTTGCTTGAAGTAAATAAACTTCTGGGTGCATCTTTGAGTCGCCATCTGATGCTGTGGCTTTGAGGGATATAAACAGAATAAGCAGCAGAACTTGCATCTGCTCCCATTCATTGCTGCTGGGACAGACACAACTACCGCAAAATAGGAGCGATTAAACTGAAAATTTTCAGATTCCTTCTTTTAGACCTAAAATGATAGGAACATACACCACCAAGTTGAATTTGCCCGGAATTGTCCTTTAACAGGAAGAAAAACACGTACTGATTGGGTAGGTTATCACTGCAGTGACAGATAATTAAAATAGCTAAACTGAAAGAAATCATTCTTAGTTTTGATATCACTGACACTTTCTTGGCTTTGGATCTGAAACTCTAAAGTTATGAAAGACATTTGCAGCTGAACACAGGAAATAGTTGCATGAAAATAGCCGGCTTGGGTTTTCCTGTGTATCAAGTAGTGGTCGCCAAGGCGGCAGCTAATGGGGATCCATCTAATAAACAATAAACAAGTAGAAAGTTTTGTAATCCACTTTCTAATATAAGGAACCGACGGCTAAACCAGAACAGTTCTTATTTTATGACTTTCCTCTCTATTACTTAGTGTTTCCTTAATCTCAAGTTGCCTAAACCTATTTTCACCACTTTATGGCAGCACAAGGTGAAAACATTCAGACATATTACCATCTTATATTGTGAAAAACATTCCCGTTGGCACATGGAGTAAAGAGAGAGCACAGTTAACACTCATTTTCAGTAGTCTAGTCTCTAGTGTATGTTCACATTCCTCTTTTGATCTCCACCAACCTTTGCAGGAAATATTGTCACATTAGCTGTTAAATGCTCCACTGTGTGTCTGAGGGAAGTTTTTTGGGTGTGTCATACCATTAATATTTTAAAGGGATAGTTCACCCAAAATTCAAATTTCACTCATTATCTACTCACCCTCATGTCGACTAAGGGCTGTGAGAATTTTCAGAGTCCTCCATTCCTTCTCTGAGTTACGGGGGGGTCCACGCAGCAGTATTTGTCCATATAATGATTGTGAATGGATGCCACTTTTCTTCGTCCAAAAAGACACACCAAAAAACATCCAAATACCTCCATACTGCTCGTCTGTAATGTCCCTCTTATATTGAAGCCCCAACATGAGAAATTGCTCTGAAAAAAATTAAATCAGTCTATTTTAAGCTTGTTTGTAGCAGAAGCTCCCAGTGTCTCAGTTCACTGCTCTTCCTGTGTCATTGCAAATCTCTCGTGATTTGCACTGACCGGTGGAACAATTTCTCATGTTGGGGCTTCAATGTGTTGAATGTGTCTTGGATGTTTTTTGGTGTGTCTTTTTGGACGAAGAAAAGTGGTATCTATTCACAACCATTATATGGACAAATACTGCTGCGTGGACCCCCCCGTAACTCAGAGAAGGAACTCTGAGAATCTGAACTCTGAAAATTCTCACAGCTCTTAGTCGACATGAGGGTGAGTAGATAATGAGTGAAATTTGAATTTTGGGTGAACTATCCCTTTAACTATGTCATGTTAAAATTCAATCAATGAAGCCCTCTAGTGGTCGTTATAATCACGACAGGTTGGAGGGATCTACAAAACATCACACTTACAGTAACTACAGGATGCCATCGTTCATTTCCTCTTTCAAATCCCATGACCAACCATGTGTTTATTTTTGTTACTGTGACAATGGGGATGATGTTGCCATCTTGGAAACGCCCCTTACCTACTGTACCTACTAACCCTTCCTCTTTGCCGTTAGGTAATCACAGTAGCAGAGTGTTGCGTTTTGATATGTGAGGTAATTGTGTCTCCCTGAGGCAGCTTGAGTCAGGTGTTGTTGACGGAGCCCTACGTGCAGGTTGGGGAAATAAAGACGTTGTTGCTGCTTGTACTAAATATTCCCTGTTAGGCGGGTCTGACCAATCAGGACTCGGCTGAGTACGGTTTAGTCAACTGTCAGGAGGCAGCACTACTATGCGTACTCTTGTGGGAGACATCAGACTGTATGACGTTGTCTATGTTGATGACTTGTTGTGACACACTGTTGCTCATTAATATCTGCAAGTTGGCAAGTTAAGCTCAGTCTGGCAGAGTGACACATGCTTGTTAAATCTGTGCCTTCCCTTCTACCACACAGCCCTCTCTTCCTCCTTCTCTTCCCCCCATATCCCCACCGGACTGTAGAACATAGGGCCTGGACGTCATTTATCTTTTTTCTCTCTCTCTCATGTCTGTCCCTTCTTCTTTGTGTGTGTATCTTGTTGCTACTTTCTTGGCCAGGCCTTGCTTGGAAAAGAGATTTTTTTTTTTTTAATCTCAAGCAATCTGCCTGTTAAAATAAAGAAAATTGAGGTTTTTGCTAAATAAATACATTATCTGTCAGAGAAACAGTTTAAAGTTCATTCACCAATATTTTGTTATCATTTACTCACCCAGATGACTTTCCCCTCTGAGTCTGAGGGTTCTATAGATTGACCTACAGTACTAACCTTTGACTTGGATGATGTCATCTCTGAGCGCAGCCTGGCTCATTCTGATAATAATCATTCTGCTTCAGCATTCAGGTCCATTTTTATTTCAACTATCCAGAGCTTTAGTGAGTCCAGGTTGAGGAGAGGAAGCTGTGGAAGCTGAACTTCATCCAGCTGCTCATTTTGTTCTGATAAGTCAGAAACACGCAGAAACGAACCATAGCATTAGCGGTAGCAACAAGCCGCACTGCAGAGATGACATCATCCAGGTCAGAGGTCAGTAGGTCAACCTACAGACCACGGATGTTGATAACATGCCACTAAGGACTCAGAGGGGAATAGCACTAGTGTATCATAAATATTGGTGAAAGGAACGACTTTCACAGCAGATAATGTGTTATTTAGAGGCTGCATTGCGCTGCCATGTGTATCGTATTATACGGATATATGCGGCTCTCGGCTGGAGCTCATTTCGTCCGAACGACTTGTAATGACACCAAGGTTGAGTAAATGATGGTATTTAATGCTATAAATAAGGTCCAGACTGTAAAAAACGGCAATTATCCTTTAATTGTGCCCAGTTCTGCACATACACGTCTTGTGTGGTTTCAAAATCAGGCAGTTACAATGTTTGAGGTCATGCATGTATAAATGAAACAGTTGTTTCACATAGCCTACCTTTAGGTTTGTCTACTTCACAATTATTTATGTATTTGAATAATCTTTATGAAATGATTGTTAACTATGCATGACTGACAGCAGTGATGCATTAATAAGGATGTGTTATGGAAAATGTGTATTAAAATGCACACCAACACCTGACCTAACTGACCTCAGACCTGCCTCCTGTCTCCTTACTGATAGTCCATGGTAAATGATACCAGAGTTAAGAGATAGTTCTCTGTTGATTTAGTAGATGAAGCAGTAGATGGTGAATATTAATGGCGGTCAGCTCAGAGCATCTTGTGCTGTCCTCTCTTGCATGCTCTTTTTTACGCCACAGTAAATTCCTGGAATCCCCAGAACTGAATGGGCCTCGTCTCACACAGCGCCACATTATTCTCAGTCTGTGTGTTTTAAACAGAAGCAGAGGACGAGCCAAAGTGGAGGAGGGCAGAGCTTCTTGTTCCAGTCTCATCATCGCCGCCTTCCAACAGGGAATCAAAGAGAAACACTGCATTTTGGAAAACAATGGAGGGGTGTGGTTTCACACTGTTAGAATTATTGGCTTTTCACTGTTTCTCTCATGTCAGAAAGGATCAGAGACATCAGGTGACTGAACACACTGTCTGATGACATTAACAGCAAATTTTGGCTGTTGCTAAGTCAGACCAACAATGACGACTGTATCTGACCGTAGATTCAGTTTTCCTCTCTTTCCCACTGAAAACTATTGTTGCAAGTAGAAAAAGTCAAGTCAAGTCAAGTCAATTTTATTTGTATAGCCCTTTTTCACAAACAGTTTGTCTCAAAGGACTTCACATGACATTGTAACAACATCCTCTGTCCTTAGACCCTCGCATCGACTGAGGAAAAACTCCATAGAAAACCCTTTAACAGGGAAAAATAGGAGAAACCTCAGGGTGAGCAACAGAGGAGGGATCCCTCACCCAGGACGGACAGACATTTGCCTTATTTAAGTAATTGTCTTTTGGATTTTTTAAAGTAAAAAAATCTTTATCATTCCAACTCATTCACATGAATGTTATGAACCTGCCTTTATGTAGGCTACATGAACATTTCACTGAGTCAGAACACCTCATTATGATGCCTTTAAAGGTACACACAAAACCAATTAAAGGGAAACTTTAAACTTTTTCAACCTGGGCCCTGTTTTCCTATGTTTTTCTGTATAGGTGAGTAATGGATAATACTTTTATTGAGGTGTCTCCAGTATTGAGGCGGGCAGGCAGCCTGCAGCCCAGCTAACGCTCTTCAACTGAGCAAGTGGTTCCCGTCAAAGTTCAACCTGCATTTCTTTCACACTGACAAGGCTCAGATAGTTACAATGAGTGTCCAGCAACATACTAGAAAGGAGAAATGAACGTATGTCTCTACATTTAGCAGGAGGTCACTTGTGATCTGTGTCCAAATCTCACCACGCTAGAAATCTCGTGATGACTCGCGGCAAATCACAGGTGGGGAAGGGCGCATGACGTCTGTCCGACTACCCATTTGTCCGACCATACATCTGTCCGACTACCCATTTGTCCGACCATACATTTCTTTATGTTTGCGTCCATTAGTCCGACCCCCCATTTCTCCGACTTAACACTAGAACCGCCGTGAGGTCATTTTGACCTCTCTCGCTTCTTAAAATGCGCGTAACTCTGTTTGCGTAAAAACCCTAGGTCTCCCAGTTGGTGACTTTTCCTAAAAGTGTGTTCTACATCATCTTATGCGTTTTCGTGATTCTGATATAAAAGAGAGCGAAGAAAAGAGAGATTTTACCTAGAACCGCCAAGAGGTCATTTTGACCTCCATTCATTCTAATGCAAAAATGCTAAATGGACTGCATTTATGTAGCCATATATATTATAAACCCTGCCAGACACACAGTTCAAAAGACTTTATGGTAATACTTGACATTCATATACACACACATACTTTACCAAAAATAACAATAGTTGTTGCTAGGCAACCAATATAGATGACTCTTCATTTTTCTACTGTTCGAATAGTGTGTGTATATAAAAATGTATAAAATTGATTTTCCAATCATTGCAATCTGGGCTACATAATTTCCATTTAGTCACTCAGTTTGCCACTTAGTTAGCTATAGTTAGTTATTTAGTTAGTTAGTCATTTTGACCTCATCCCACAACACAACACGAGTTCAGATACTAGAAAGTTGTCAAACAGTTAAAACAGGTCAAACAGATAAAAAACTAATATTACTCATAAACATTGAACATAACAATGACAATCCCTTGCTCTCATGAGAAATGGACATGAATTCAAAAATTTGAAACAATTTTGAAAATTTTTACATACACACACTGTTCGAAAATAGAAAAATAAAGAGTCGTCTATATTGGTTGCCTAGCAACCACTTTTGTTATTTTTTGTAAAATATGTGTATGTATATGAATGTGAAGCATTACTATAAAGTGTTTTGAACTGTGTGTCTGGCTGGGTTTATAATATATATGGCTACATAAATGCAGTCCATTTACCATTTTTGCATTAGAGTGAATGGAGGTCAAAATGACCTCTTGGCGGTTCTAGGTATACATGGAATGTTGGCTGTTCTAGTGTTAAGTAGCCCTAACCCTTAACCTTACCCTAAACCTAACCTTAACGCTGTAGAATGGGTAGTCGGAGAAATGAGCCGTCGGACTTTAGGGCAGTCGGACTGATGTATGCTCCCCGGTGGGGAATACTGTTACCTGACTGAGGTGAAGAGAGATGACTGGAGAATTTACTAATTGTAACAACAAAATGTTGGGCTACTCTTCACGCAGCTTTCACGGACTACCTTACTTCGACACGGACACGCTAGTTATGGCTAGCTGTGCTACAAATGGATGCTAACACTGCGCCGTCACCGTGCCAACCACAGAGTCTGCTGTGAGCACTCTGACCGGGGATGACTAGTGCCACCAGTCGGGATCATCCCTATGTTCCCCGGGTCCTATGTTCCCCACTTTGTATGGGACAGGGGAACATAGAACCCTTTTCTAAAAAAAGGTCCTATGTTCCCCACTTTTCCCCAAAAGGGTTCTATGTTCCCCGCTTTTCCCCAAAAGGGCCCGGGAAACATGTAATTTTTCGTCCCATACCTGAAAGTGGAGTTGTGACTTGCCATATTTTGGTCTATTTTTGAGTGAGAAGTGGACTTGTGACTTTCAGTGAGAAGTGTAGGCTAGGCTAATTGCCCCATTGGTTAGGTTTAGGCAATGAAGAAGGGAGTTGGTTAAGTTTAGTAAAAAGACTAGGTAGAGGCTAGACAGGCCAGATAGATGGAGTCCATCGATCAGCTACAGCGGGGAACATAGGACCCTTTTTTGGAGAAAGGTCCTATGTTCCCCACTGCTACTGGGGAACATAGGACCTTTTTTCAGAAAAAGGGTCCTATGTTCCTCAGTATGTATTGCGAGAGGAGAACATAGGACCCTTTTTGGTAAAAACGGGGAACATAGGACCCATTTTCAAAAAGAGGGTCCCGCTGTATGTTCCCCTACAGGGGAACATAGGACCCGGGGAAGATAGGACTTGGGGAACATAGGTACGCTCCCCATTGTAACTATCTGAGCCTGTCAGTGTGAAACGATTATAGGTTGAACTTTGACGGAGCCACTTGCCCGGTTGAAGAATGTTAGCTGGGCTGCTGGCTGCCTGCCCGCCTCAATAAATGTATTATCCATCACTCACCTATACAGAAACAATACAGTATGTAAAACAACGAGATGTTACAGCAACATCACTCATCAGAATGAACTAATTAATTAATAATCATTAACTCTTTCTGTTCCCTTCTGTTTTTAGCTCATTGTTTAGCTCTGAGGCAGCTGTGGAGACGTCCTCTTGTAAATAACCACTTGTGTTGATCGTCTGAAGTTGAGGAAGTAGTTAATTTAAACCAGATGACGGCCCAGCCAAGCTTTATCCGTTGCGACAAAGGTAGGTGTGCCCTTGTTGGTACAGTTTATGTGTTTATCATCATCGTTACCATGGTAATCAAGGTCTTGTAAATATTGTGTTTGTGTGTGTTCTTTTTGCAACTTTACTTTTATTCTTAATTTTTCCATTTGTGGGTTTAGTGGCTGCTGTCACACAGTGGCTTTAAGGCTGAGACATGTGATCAGTTTGGATCATTTGGATAAGAATAGAAATTGATAGGCTAGAAATGTGATAGGCTACTAAAACAGGGTGGATGCCATTTTTCAGTCTGTTATTTGTGTTTCAATAGCAATAATTCTGATTTGTTTTTGCAAAGTACCACTAAAATAACAGGACAGTAGCTCTGTGTTTTCTTTATCAGTTCCCAACAACAGAGATTTTGACAGATTGATTGCAATGGAAATCTAGCTCATTGTGTTCACAGCACCACAGACTCAGTCTCCCCTGTGCCTGTTTTTTCATACCCTGCTAACACCAGCGTTTCCCTTCAGCTTTCCTCTGTTCCCAGTGCTGCCTTGAGCGCTGCTGGCCCGGTGGCAGATGGATGCTGGGATGTATCGACAGGAACACCCCCTTGTTCTGTTCTCCATACTTGTGCAGTGAGTACGGTTGCCCCTCTGAGGAGCCCACACCTGGCAGGCTGACAGAAATATGCTGAACTTCCTGTGACCCCAGAAAGAAGAACAAACACCCTCAGGAAAGTGTAAGTACATCTCTCCCTTTCTCACACACGCACACAATGCACACACATACGTTTCCATTCTTCATCTTATATCTTTACACTGTTTTGGCTTTCCATGTCCCGCACACATTAGATTTCTGGCTCTTTATGCAACCATTGTTCTACACAGAGGAACACAAAAGTCAACACAGACCCGTGATAACATTAAACAAGCACACTGCTTTCTAGTCTGCGGTTCAGGATGTTATCCAGTAACATCATAAAATATAGAAAACTTAGAAAAGGGGGAAACTACTATGCCACCAGTAAAAACACATCCATCCACTTAACAAACAATGCAAACATACCATTGCACAAAAAAACAGCAGCTGAATCGACATGATTAGGACAAAGAACTCAAAAACCGTGAAAAATAAATAAATAAATATATAAATATACACCCCAGAAGGTAAAAATAACAGCAAACAACCACTGGTTAGTGATTGCTGTTAAAACATCTAACTGCTGCAGGAACAAAGGAGCGTCTGAGTCGTCCAGTAGAACAAGTTTTAAAGATCCCATGTTCTACTATTTTTACTCAATTTCACTCAGCTGTCAGACGTCCAACTAAACTGTATTGTAAATGTATTGCCCCCCCCTCAAAGCTGTTTTTGTGCAATGCACCTTTAAGTAACATGGTTACTGTACACGGCAAAGATTATTACCACTTTATGACTTATAATTGGTGGCTATTTCATCAGTTTAGCTCAGGAGTTTGTTGCTGGTCACTGCAGCCATAGAAATAGAGGTGGGAGGCGTTTTCTGGCGCTGAGGGGCCGGCCTCACTCCGTCACCCTGGTGACATCACCACAGGAGCTGAGTCTGAACAGCCTGTATGAGCAGCGTTTTACTGCAGAGTCCATGCAGGACCCTTTGGTAGGCTCAGGGACGATCACTTTATGTAGAGACCAGAAAAAACCTGCTTTTCATGTGGGACCTGCATTTCACAGGCATCTTGTTTTTGGTCATTAATGATCAACTAAACAACATTATTTTAGAACTTTTTTAAACTCACTTTAAGAAAGAAAAGAGCTGTATGTGTAACCTCTGACCCCCCCTTGTGCTGTTCACTCCCATGTTTAGACGTGCATACAGTATATGTAGCAAGGCGCTGAGGGCAGGGGTCAGTGTGCAGGAAGGAGCTCTACACCAGTAAAAAAGACATTAGCGGGGAGTTTAACTCCACATGTGTCAGCTGTGTAAGCTGTCTGTAGTGTGTGTGTGTGTGTGTGTGTAACCTACCAAGGAATTTAGTATTTTCCATGCCAAGTATCTATATAATTTACGTTCACACAGTAAGTCGTGTTCTCAGACCTGGCAACGATCCCCACGCATCCTGTGTTCTTGTCTCCACGGCTTTGGTGTATTACAGTAAGACAGAGATGTTGTACACATAGGGAGAGTGCAGAGGGCAACTAAATTTATGTTTCTGAATGGCAGTGACCCTCTGCATGGATTTGTCAACAGCTGGGGAATCTATCCTGTGGGGAAATCCAGTCCTTGGAAGTTTTTCTGAGACCATATTGAGAGTATGTGTGCTCCTGGTGGAGTTGAAATGTGCTGTGATTCCCTTCAGTACACACTGACACTGTATATTTGTGAGTCTGACCTGGTGTTCCCACACAGTGCCCCCCCCCCAAAAAAAAAACCTCAGTGGAATGAAGCTCTTTCCCAAATGCTCTGGCCTGTGTGTGGTTATAAGGCATTCTGCTCATGGCATGGATTTTGCAGGGACAGTGTCCTCCAGCTGGACAGGTCTGATGTGTTATGACTCACTCATGGTCTTAAAACTCTTGCAGAGCCTGCATATGCTTTCCATCTATTACATATCTAGCATTGAGCTTGGGAACACACAGCTGTGCTCTTAGTTAGACACTGATTCAGCTTGAAACCACAATGCCAACACATTCTCTCTTTTTCACCTCTGTAAGTCGAGACATTTTCAAATCTATCAACTACATAAAACCTGAGCTACGTTAGGGAGTAACAAGTATGGTGTATGATACATTGAGAATATGTAGATAGACTTCATAGGTCACATTCCAGTGACGTAACCCCCCCCCCCCATAAATCTAAAAAGACATTTCTTATATCCCATCTCCAAATGCAACCCCTTCTCCTATTGGCATATTATAGCCTATAATTTGAGGAACAGGGCCGTTGCTAGGAATTCTGGGGCCCCTGAAAGAATACTAAAGTGGGCCCCTGGCTTTTCCACTTTTTTTCTTAGACTATAGCCCTGTTCGCACGGGATTAGTATTACCTGGGGACCTCTGGTAATTTGTAAATTACCCTACCACGTCTGTGTTTCTTGCGGTGCATTCGCACGGGATAAGTGAAGTCAGTATTTTACTCGAATTTACTGACATCCCGGCTCCGATATGACATCGCGCACGCCGTAACATCCGCTGCTGTCACATTCATGTGAGAAGCAAATGGGCTGGCATGAACGCTCCCCACCGGCGCAGAGCGTGAGAGAGAGGAGACGGTGGGGTGGATCTACTGTGAAGCAAGTTTAGTGGGTTAGCGAGGTGTTGAGTCTAAAGCCAGGCTCTCCTGTAGTCTTTTAACATGACTAGATCACCGTGGTTATTTATGCACAGAGTTTAAAAATAAAATCGGCTATAAGCGCCGCTGTTTAACCATTTCACTCATTTTCAGCTCTGACAGTGGATCTGGATCAGTGTGTACGGAGGCAGAGATCAGCTGATCCGCTGCTGTTGACTTTCTCTCTGAGCGTCTCCGCGATGTTCAGCTGGGGATACGCTGCACAGCTGGAGAGAGGGGGGGGGGGGGGTTGACGCGCAGTTCCATTATTATCTGAAGCTTTTAGGCAACGTTAGCACCCCTAAAAATATTGGTGAGAAATTAAGGAGGAGGAGGGAAAAAAGGCGTGTAAACGATTATTGATTTTTCTAGACGGTTATGATTTGCTATCCGTTTATCTGTTTACACGTGGATGACCCCTAATTTGCACCTGTCGAAATTGCCGCTCATAATTTCCACCACAGCCTCCATGTTTCAACCCGTACAGTATGGTTTTGACCGCAGAAGAAGTAGAAAAGGCACGCAATAAAAACAACGAAAACAAAAACTGCCCCTCAATTACTGAGATGCAGATTCGCACGGGACTAGTTTTACCACAGGACGTCGGTCTTTGGTGAAATATAGTTACTTTACAAATTACTGACATGGCGCATTCGCATGGGATTATGATCACAGACGTCCTCCGTAATTATTACAAATTACCAGAGGTCCCCAGGTAATACTAATCCCGTGCGAATAGGGCTTATGTATGTATTATCTTTTTTTTAATTTAGCCTACTTTGTTTTGATGCTAATGCAGCTTTACTATGAGTATCAGTCAGGGTCTAAGCAGAATAATTCAGTAAAGATTAGACAATTGGGGTTTTTTGTGGGCCCACTGGGCCCCTAGAATTATCGTCAACTTTCTCCCCAATACAACGGCCCTGCTGAGGAACAAATTATACATAAAGCATATTTACAGCATAAATATTTACTATATTAAAAGTAATGTAAGAGAAAATTGCATGCAGTAGGCCTATAACTCATGTAGGACACCATGACAAAAAAAACATTGTAGTCTGTTGTAGTCATTGTTGTTGTTTTTTTTTGCTCTGCCACAGTTTGTGTTTAAGGCTGATAAAACCAGGCGTGTTCTTGCATAAACATTGTGTCAGGTTCAGAGGTGGCAGAGACAACATTCAGCCCACCAAGTGAAAAGGAAACCTTGCGTAACAGTTTTGGCTTTGATGCTGCAAGTGAGGTAAAGCAGAGATCAGGTCGGCCTGACACATCCCCAGTGGAGTGAAATCATTAGAGGACGATGGTGAAGTCATGTTGGAGGTGGCATGGTGTGATACTGTGACACAGAGTCCTTCAAGGACTAAAGACTCGAAAATTGGATTTCCCTATTGAACATAAACGTCTAAACAGATGAAACCTGATGACAAACGACGGCCGACCATGATGTTTTAGGCTACTGAATAATTGTGGCAGTGTGGAGTTTCACTCTCGTTAGGCAGCAGTGACTTCTCAACCCATGTGTTTCCATTCAGGGCAACACATCTGGACAGGGCTACAGTCCTCAGCATCACCCTGAGCCTGAGGCAGCTCATTACAAACTGGTATGTGAGATTTACCCTCCCAAAACAATCCTTTGTATTCATCCTCTCTTCTGTTGGCTGTTGCCTCTCTCTCTGTTGTCACTGAAAGAAACTTAACTATTTGCTGATGCTGTAACTTTGTGGGTTTTTTTTATTTGTACATTTTAGGCTGTGTTGTTAGCAAACAGATTCCTATTTGTGTATCCTACAGGTAGAAAGCAACATTACCTTTGTAGGAAATAAACTTTGTTGAGAAATGTGAAACACCAGTCCACACTGTCCTTTCAGCTTCCTCTTGGTCTCCCCCATCTCAGCAGGGAAATGTAGACTATGGCTCCTTAGCAGCTAAATGCTTTGTTCAGCTGCTAATTGTCATTGGGTCCATTACAATATGCAGGAGTGCTCAGTGTGATTTCAGAGATTTTTTTTTTCAGTTGAAAACAGTTGCTTGCTGTGGCTTTATTTCATTTAGAAGGGTGAAACATGATAGATGTATTGGAGGCATGGCTCAGTGTTGTGGGAGTACTCCTCCACTTCCCCACTGTTCCTGGCCAATACGTTGGCTTACAGCCTGGAAAATCAAAAAGTTTGTTTTGTAAGATGGCAAAAGGCAGCACAGTGTTATGGAAAATTGATCTAGTAGAACATCATAACTATTACAAGCACAGAGAACATGTATGGTTAAAAAATATATATTCCATAATGGAGGACTAATACCTTACAGGAAACAAAATAATGTTTCTCCTGGGGGGTCGGAAATCAAATTCATATTCATATCATTTATATTTTTTCCGGAAACAATAGCAGAGTGTGATTGGCTGCTTGCCCAAAACAACATAATATTCACCATTTTGTTAGAAACTATCCAATGTCCACAAGCTGGACCGTCACTAATAAAACCTATCAGTTGTCGGGGGAAAGACAGCGCAGGACAGCTGGACTGCATTAGCAGAATGTTTTCACTTCCTTCAGTTACCCACAATTGAATTCACCTACTGTTGGTGGACAGTTTGTCCTGAGAGCAGCTGTAAAACCAGTGCAATGATTTATGTCTCAAAAATGCAAAAACTAAACAGAACGTTATAGATACTACAGTAAGACATACACATCAATGTACATGTTGTTTCATGGTTATACTCGTTACAACTCACAGCTTTGATTCATCTTATTACATGTTCGAAACAAACATGTGTTTATTTATTTGAAAAAATATGTAAATGTAAACATGAATGGGCATCCACATCCACTACTGTATATCCACAGTGTCTGAAAAGATAGACAGACAGACGGATAGATAATCTATGTTATCCGATAGATAGATAGATAGATAGATAGATAGATAGATAGATAGATAGATAGATAGATAGATAGATAGATAGATAGATAGATAGATAGATAGATAGATAGATAGATAGATAGATAGATAGATAGATAGATAGAGGTGATAACTGGTGTTGTGTAATGTTTGGTCGTGGGGTGCTTATACACGCAGGAAAAGTTGAAAATGACAATGAATTCAACCATTGATTTGTAGATGTATAGGCCGCTTTGATATTGTTTAATTACATAAGCAATATTATCTGAGAGGTGCTTTAACATCATTTGAGCACTTAAGTGACGTAGTCCACAGGCATCCCTGAAGGCAGGTGCTCTGTTCTCAAGTATTTAAAATCCTGGGATGCTGAGTGGGTGGAACAGACACAGCACAGCGCCTTGGTTTTTACATGGTAAGCTCCAGTGAGTTTTCAGAGACAGTTTGGAGCAGGCTGTTGACTGTCCTGTTCATGCTGATTTTTCTTTTTTTTTTTTTTACACCCAACTGCCACTTAAAGCAGACATGACAGACACGTCTCACTTATGCTGAACTTTAAGCCTTAATACAAGTTAAAGTGTGAGTATATGCCCACAGTATATACAAATTCAACCCCCATTAAGTTGTCATGAAGGAGTAAAATTGCTGTAGAGAGTGAGACCCAAACCACATTTGTACCAGGCCGTCAACATGTTTATTTCTCAGTTGGAGTCTATGGAGACTGATTAGCTTCTGGCTCATCTGAAGAGCTTCCACCTCTAGCATATTTAAAAACACATCAGTCTCTTTACTACTTGCCAGCAAGTCAAACTAAAATCATCACGCATCTTCAGCATGAACGTTGGCCTCAATTGTCTTGGCTCGATCTCCTGTCTGGTAAACACTCTGGTTCCTGGTCTTGTTTCCTTCTATTTATGTTCTCATGTCTAACTGCAGGGACTGAGACGCTGTGGGCATCAACAGCTGGCTGGCTCAGACGGAGCTCACCTGTCTGGAAAGACAATAGGCTACTTTGGAGACAG
The DNA here is from genome assembly GCA_030347415.2 of Decapterus maruadsi. Taxonomy (NCBI): domain Eukaryota; kingdom Metazoa; phylum Chordata; class Actinopteri; order Carangiformes; family Carangidae; genus Decapterus; species Decapterus maruadsi. Next base: position 2,075,736 of record CM064891.1, on the reverse strand, counting down.
CCTATCTTAAGCTTGTGCTGATTATTTTAATAATTACCTTTTAATGAAATGTGATGTGTACTCAGATTCTTTATCCAGATGAAAAAAAAAACGTCAGATCTTATTCTTTTGTTCACACTTGGTATCTTTAATGTTCTGACTGCGATTGAATCTCTGTCCTCCAGAGGAAAATATGGAAAAATGTGGGCAGAATGACAGCATTATAAATAAACACATTACTGTGCTTTTTTCAATAACAAGTATTTAAAAAAGTTGCTGCCCCACACAACAATGCAATGTAGTGTAGGTGGACAATGTTAATGATAATGAGTTATTCTAGTGTCAATTTCGAATAGTTGAATTTAAGAGTTCCAGTAACTCAATTACTTTTTGGGGAAAGTAACAAGTAACTATAACTAATTACTTTTTAAGAGTAACATGCGCAGCACTGCATATGGGAAATTTGAGGAAGAGAGAAATCAGCTGTATCTATCACCGTGTAACCAGACTAGCTCCAGAAAAGGTCAGGTTGATCTGATCACATACAGATGACAACACATTGTCTTTCCTCTCCGTCTCGGTTGTCTAGGTAACAGTTCAACACTAGTGTAAACAGGGTGAGAATGATGAATGACCTATGAAGAATTAAATCAAGAATCTAACTCTTACACAGAAAATCCTTGACCAGAAGTCTGGTATGGTTTGAATACAAACATATTTAAAGTGCTGTCTGACAGAGAAATATTATATTTCAAACAACACAAAGGAAACATTTTGTTAAAAGTACAAATGAATGTCTGTGTTTATAGAGAAGAAACAGCTGTGGGTGTGGATTCACATGCGTTTGTTAATATAAGATGTTTGGATGTCAAGTCCTAGGCTGCCATTAACAACTCCACAACATCAATCTGACATATAAAATTGCAGACAGAGATAAACACAATGGAAACTGTAGCTGCTGGTTGTAATTGAAATAGAAAAGTGTCTCTGTAGGCAAAATATTTTAGATAAAAATGATGAACAAAAAATATGAATACAAATAATTTGACAGTAGTATTTGTAATCAGTGTCTGAAATAAATGCTGTAGCTGTAAGATGAAGACAGTGCTCCAGTCTCACTTTTAATCTCATGGAGGAGAATACAGTAAAATGCCCCGACTCAAGATGAACAATGAACTGGCCTGTTAAGTTTTAAGATTTAAAGATTTAAATTTTAAGATTTAAATCATGTTTTATTTTGAAGTATTCACCTCTTGGCTCATTTCAGCAAGGAGGTGGATTGGACTACTTGTAGAAGTAACTCACAGGCGGCCATATTGGTTTTGACTAACTCAGGGCCTGTCCCGATATGCACACTAGATGACACTTACATGCTAGGGCACTTGGTGTGTGTGTTCATGGGCTTAGTGTCAGTGCGCAAGTGTGTCCCGTTTCTCCAACGACTGAAAGTACAGCGCGCTTGATTTGCACTTTACCCACACATCCGAGCCAATATAAATCCCACAATGCACCATGGTGAAATCTGCCGTCACCGGGAGCCACAAGCCACGTAGGAAATGCGGTTGAATTAATTTCAATAAAATGAAATGAACTTTCTATCTGTGTGTGTGTGTGTGTGTGTGTATCATAGTTGTGCTACTGAGCGCAATGGCACAGGCTGCACTATGTCCCAATTGCTTTTAAATCTCTCCTCACTCACTTGGCCACTTAGTCCATGCTTGCACACTATGTAAATATACAGTACGTTCCACCGGCAAAACATCACCAAAGTGTGTGCGTACAAGCGCACTGAGCCAAGTGTGGAGGAATGGGACAGACCCTCAGTGAAAATGTGTCTGTAATTTAAGTATTTGCATAATGTTACTTAAGTGTTATTTTCATAGAAATGTACATGATTGAAATGATTTGTGATTTTAAGTATGCTGTATCATAACTGCATTGCTGATGTTCATAACAAACCAAACCGTTTGAAAATTGGTCAAAACCTGAGCAAGTTCTAGTCATTTTATCAGAACATGCACCATCGGCTTAATGCTCTGAGGGAGAGCGTTGACTGAGCCAAGATGGCGCCTGTACAGGGACACCATGTCATTGGGCAGAACCGTCAGGTGAGTCATCTAGTCTTCTTATACCTATATACAGTATCTATGCATTTCAGGTCACTCATTTCCTGCTCTGCCGTGTTTCCCACCTGTGTAACTACCTGCAAATACGTTTCACCTGTCTCCTTGTCTTCCCTCCCCGTGAGTAAATAGTCTTTGTGTATCTTCCCCTTGTTAACAGTTTGTCTTTGTACCTTGTGTCAAAGTGTTCCAGGCTATTGTTTTCTGTGAAGCCCTGCTGTGATTGTTGGACCTCTGCCTGAGCTTTTCTCTGTGTTTCGGCCGAGGCTTTTGAACTTGTGCCAGTGTCTAGAGTTGTGCGTTTGAGTCCACTGGTTGTGCCTGTGCCATCTGATACTGGTTTATTAGTGGCACTATTTGTCTATTTATGTTTACATCATGTGCTTCAATTCAGTGACTGTAGCATGAGCTCTTGTGCTGATTGTTGAGACTTTTGATAGAACAACAACAAAATGACCTGTGAGTCAGAAATCAGAACGTTTCTTATTTCCATGTGGTGGGCCAAATATCACAAAGCAGTAATAACAAAACTATGAAGAAATAATTTAGAAATGATACAGTCCATTACAGTCAACAGTGATAACTGCTGGGCAGATAAAAAACTAAAAAGATCAAAGGGACTTGAAATGTTCCATAATCACCAGTAACTAAGCCTTCGGATCAAGGCTATAAACTTTATTTGTGAGGGGGCCCATTTTGTTGGAGGGCTGTGGTCTGAGGGCCGGTCATTCTTCTGCACTATCTTCTCTTACCATTTAATTGACAGCAGCAGTGTTGGGCAAATTACTCTTGAAAAGTAATTAGATTACCAGTGGTATTGATTACTCCTCTAACCATGTTACAGCTCGTATTACTTTATTTCAAATGTAATTAGTTAGATTAGTTCTCTAAAAAATCATAAATAGGATTAAAAAAAAATTCCTCAACTCTTCTCACCCAAACTTGGTGAGGACTGGTGCTTAAGTTTGGGTGAGAGGAGTTGAGAGGACCATGGAGATCAAGAGGAGTGAACAGAACTTTGAAAGCGACATGTTGACATTTCTGGTCAGAGTCTCTGTTCTGCTGATGGCCGTGTGTTGTTAAAACATAAGACAGCGGAATGTTTTTGTTAATATAAGTCCTAAATAGTCCTATTTTTCGTCAGCATCACTTCCATAGAGTGTTTGGTCTCTCCGTCACTCTGCTCTGCTGTGACCCAGGAGAAAACTTTCCTTGTGGGATACAAGCGTTATCCAATGAGGAGAGAGAACTGCATGAAGGGCTGTGTGGCTTTTTTTTATTGGTTGATGAGCTGAGGGCCGTCTGACTCAAGAGGTTCTGACTTGACTGGCGGGCTGGATCTGGCCCGGTGGTTGCTAGTTGAATAGTCCTGCTTTAGATCAACAGTTAGCCTAGTGGGCTTTAGATTCACCTCAGGGACACATCTTACTTCTAGCTCAGTTCATCAACATTGTTAGCCTATATAGATGTGGGAAACAGCAGCAACTTGGAAATTGGCTCATGGCAAAAAAATTGAAAGCTTTTGATCCACCAACATGGCATTCTGCCAGGACTCCACTGGCCACAGCTGGTATGGCAGCTTCCATTGACTGGAGTTGAAGGATTTGAGTCAGAGATGGGCTGCTTCCTGCAGTGGTCTTGAGGCCTACCACAAAGCCTCAGCAGTAGTTGGGCCTAGTCACCAGTTTACCAAGGGCCATGGGAAAGAAAGACCAGCTGGAAGAGATCTCATCTGGTCTCGGTGATGGAAGCCCATTCCATGTCCTTAAGGTGAGCAGGCAATGGACCAGAGGATCTTGTGGTCAGAGCTCTGGCAGGCTGAGCCACAACAGAGAGTTCTTTACCCAAGTCAGTTTCCTCAGCCTAGCTAATCTCTTCTTCTCTTCTCCAGGGGCAACAACATGCATCATCTTGAGTCTATCCTGTTGCCTTCAAGCCCTGTGAGATGGATGCCACCACTAGGAGATCATGGTAGATGTCGTCAGCACAGGTATTTCTCACAGCAAGTAACAACAACCAGCGAGGCAGTCCATCACCTAACACCAAGAACTGGACAAATGAGGCCTTTGAGAGGAAGGGAGCCAGATATGAGGGGCTGCTGGGTGGATGCTAAAGCAGCATGGGATGGAAGACAAGATGACCCTGTAGAAGTCTGGTGCAGAGGCTGCTCAGGTAAGTCTCTTCACAGGGAGCATAAACAGTTACAAAGTGTTCAAGGTACATGAAAAGGTGTTTGCTAAGAGCAGTATAGTGGTAATAAATTGACAGCATGGCTGTGTTGCTTTTTGTGAGAAGGGAAGACTGTAAACCAAAACAAAAAGAGCCCCGGTGAACCTCAGGTTTTGTCTGAAACAGCTGGCCCTATTACGATGTACTGGTTTAGTCATTATTTGATCTTTGGCAGTGGTCATTTCCATTGACCTCATTCATCATGTCAACTGTGATTGCTAAGACGTTCATGATGCAGCTGCAAATTCTCTATGATGTAAGACTGAGCCTTGTTTGATGACTATGGTGCCACACTTGTGTATGACTCAGCAGGTGAAGTAGGGATGCTGTCTGGGTTAGTGAAGTCAGACAACCGCAGACCAGAAGATCAAAAGGTTTCCTGCTCTACTACGCTGATCCTGACCACTGAAAACACCAAGACACAACTGGCCGTTAGTGTTGAATGAGTTTTTCATTTTTTTCACTACTTTCTACATTGTAGATTCAAATTGAAGACATCAAAACTATATGAAGGAACACATACGGAGGTTCCAGAGGTTCTGAGCACTAGTTGGCTGTTTTGCCTTCTCTGCAACTCCAACTCAGTCCGTTTTTGGATTTTGTATTTGATGAGTTTGATGAGGGAAAACAAGAAATTCCTTCAGCCTCCGTAGCGTAGCTCTGAGCAGCTCACGGCTCTGCTCCGCCGTTCTAAAAATAGCTTACACCGACAAGTAAAGACAACAACCCTACTGTTATGACTATAGCGATTATGGCAATGGGCCAATTTGCCAAAACTATCCCTTTAAATGAACACATTTGGAGCAAGATGGGTTGTATCGGTGTAGCTACTTCAGATACTCTGACAGGATTTTGGATCAGTGTGACCAGATGTGTCTGACAAAAAGCTCAAAACCAGCTCTGGAGTGATGAGGAGCATCGTTTTTACGATATGTAAGTTTGTTATGCGACATAAAACATCATTACGTTACTGCATCAATAAAGTTTGATTTGAAAGTTATTATGTATTATGAAGTTACGGTTACCATGGTTTCTCTTAAGTGTCTTAAGTCTTTAATCCGAGGGAACACCCATGTTGTCCCTGGTGAGTTTACTGTTCCAAATGATGTCGCAAAATCAGACACACTGAACATTTCCATGACGTTTTATGATTAAGACGCATGTGTATCGACATCATGATGTGGGAGTCATACAAGCAACTCATGTTTCGTTATGACAACACTTTACTGTCATGACTCCTTCAGTGTCGCCGCAACATCTTCAAAGTGAATCTGCAGTGTGAAAGTTGTACGTCTCAGCAACGCCCTGACATATTCACCAAGTATTGCACAGCTTTTTACAAGCACATCCAGCCTAGCGCCGGCAAAGATACTGTTAGTGTGTCAATTTCATCTGTTTTTGTCCAAACCCGCCGTAAAGTTTAGGTGTTTTTCTTGTGGGGCATGAAAACTTCCATGCAAGTTGTGTTCTGTGATTTTTGGGACAGTGAGTAGTGTTTGAGTTGGCAGCTTCCTCAGCTGCACTTTGTGATAGTGATGGAAAAAAGAAGAAACAAAGCAAATTGCGGTAAAGAGAATATCCCATGTGTGATAGCATTACTGGCAAAGCCCTTTGTCGTCATCAGTGACCCGCTGCTTCGTCTGGACTGGACTCCTACTCTGTGTGTGTGTCAGTGACCAGTAGTTTAGTCCGCATCTGGAGAGAGTGTGAAGACTAACAGTGAGTGGGCTGTGTGCGTCTGTGAGAGTGAATGTGTAATTCTTACACAGGATTTGTTTTATTATAAGAAACAGCAGTCATTTCACTGGGATTCTGTCATACAGACGATTTGACGTCATTAACGACAAAAAGATTTTTTCAGGACACACTTCCTTTTTACTCAACGGAAGAAAAGACTCTCACAGAAAATGGCATTTTCTCAAGCGCTGTGCCTTATTTTGTCCATTAATGTTTGACTTTCCAATGGCAACATAATGAAGACGCAAAGCACATGTTGTGTCAAGGGATTCTCTTGACCTCAGAATCAAAAAAGTCTGTGTAAAATATTTTCTGTGGTGTATCTTGCTTTTAGGGAAAATGTCTTGGGAAACCACTTTATCAGAGGCGAGCTGAGACGGTTCAAATGAGTGTCATCAAGTCAAATCGAGTTCAGTGGGAGGGGGGTATTTTCTGGTGGGGGGCACAGCGGCTAACAACAGTGAATCTGGTGGGGGCACGAAGGCTGCCATTGACCAACCTCTTGAATATTTTGTCTTCATCTTGCTTTTAGTGGACACATTGAATTTTTCACCTTGGAAGGAACATGCCTATGACATTTCCATTTTCCACTTGTCAATATTAAAAATACTGTATAACCAATCAACCGGAGGGTCATAGGAATAACGCCGCTGAATCACCGTTTATGATCGGAACTACGACGGTCTTTGAACCTCTGACTTTCATTCTTGATGAATGAAAACAATCTTGGCAAGACGTCCGTCTTGCACCGGTCCGAGAATTTCACCGTGCGCACAGAGGCTCATGGGAAATGTAATGTGAAAACACTTCGCTTTCCAAAACTCCATGTTGTCCCTTTGTTGATTTCTGTACACCATTTATTTCCATAAGCCAGAGTGAAAAGTTCTTTCATCTTGTCATTAATCACAGTGTTTCTTTTTTGTATTTCTTTGTCATGTCAAGTAAAGCCATAGAAACATTACAGGAGTGACCTGCTGGGTAATTTTAGCATCTAAGGTTCCACCCTGTCAGCCTCTGTGGCCTTGAGCTTTTATCCGAACGTGTGTGCCAGCTCTTGTTAAACAAAAAGTGACAATATTTTTTCTTCAACACATTCAAGGCCAGGGAAATGGTCCCTTTTCCTGCAGCGGTACCGGTTCTCAGTCGAGCTAAGAAACAGTACTTGGATGTGATTTTTATGAACTGATGATTTAAGAGGAAAATGCGTCTTTGTCTGCACATCCCCTCTGGCAGGACTGTTGTTTGTGTCACCATGGAGGTCATTTAATTGCACGGGCAATGAAATAATTCATTAAAATTAAATATACCACCATAATGCCAAGTCATAAATCAAGCACGACAGTAGCTCGCTGCAGTGCCAGCTTTATTCTCTTCTGGGTACAGACGTTGTGAAAGGTGATTTGGTTCTTCCTCCAGTCAGAGGCCATTGTTGCTGAAACACCACGCACGTCAACCTTCTGACTGTTCTTTATTTTTACAGGTTTCTTTTGGGAGTCCACCCGCCCTCTCCGATGCAAAAAACACAAAATGATTCATCATGGCAAAGGCAAAAAAGACACTCACACTGAAGCTGCTCAGAGGTAAGTGCTGTGTTGATTTGTACTTGGGTCTGGTTAATTGGCATGGTGAGTCCTCTTATAAAACTTCCCAGAACACCACAGCTTTGGAAAAGACTCTGTTGGTCTCTGGACCAGTGTTTGGTTGAAGTTTTGACATGATTCCTCGCTTCTCTATCCACAAACATCGAGTTCAGTCAGAGGATCAAGTTGATAAATTGTTTAAAAATATCTTTTGAAGCTACATGTGAGTTATCCTTAATTCAAGATAAATGGCTGCTCCTTCACTTCTTTGTTTGTGTCTTGGACGTAGCCTAATGGAACTGAACATTAGCGGCCTGATGTTTAGGCTTAGTTTTAATCTTATATTGACTTGTATTAAAAGAGAGTGACCATGCTTTACAAATTCTATTCAGTATAATTGATTTCTATAAGTTAATAAGGTAAATTTAGTTTAAAGTCGTCTCATTCCAACTGTTTAAACTGACCTATGTTTAAATTCAGTTGCAGAACACGAAGGGGTGATGTTCTTAGATAAAATGCTTCAGTCTCAGGGTTTAGACTGACCTCACCACTCTCTGCTGTTTCAAAAAGACACCACGACCACAGTTGCTCCTGAACCTTATACCTTAAGTTGATTTTTTATTTTATTTTACTATTATGACTGAGATCCTGAAGAGGGTCCCTTCACCTGACGGCAAAACTGTCAAAGGATTATGTGAGGTGATGGGGGTTAATTGTAGCTACGAAGACAAAGAAAATTATTTCCTGGATCTTTACAGTAGATTTTTTTTTTTTTTTTTACAGCTCATTGTTTGAGTTTTATGGCCTGCAGCTTTACTGCTTTTGCTCCAGTCTCTCAGCTCCCCTGAGCACTGTTTCAGTTATTTTTAGTGGAAAAAAAACGATGTGTCACTCAAACACAACTAAAAGAATGTAAGACCTCAAGGACTTGGATATGAAACTTAAACACAGCAGGTGGTGAGAAAGACTTCTACAGAGGAGTGGGTTGTACATGTCTCCTTTATGCCACTATGCTGCCCACTGCTGGAACCAGCCACCAGTGGAGATCAAATATGTCCAAACTATAACCGGCTTTAAAAAGAAGATAAAATCCGTTTAATCTTACATCTGTGAAGGTCCCATTTTGTACTGTATTTTGAGGTTCTGAAGGTATCAACATGCTCAGTCCACACAGAAATGCACACAGCTTGTATTAAAAAGTCAGACATTAAACAAGTAGCCCGGACTTTTTGTGATGTCACAACAAAGACACACCGTCCAGTTTGTGGTTCTCTTTGGTTCTTCTGTTTACCTGAAATCTGCTATGATGTTTTTTTTTTCCAATCAGTAAGATTGACAGACTGTGAGCACAAATGTATCAATGTTTCAGATCGGTTTATGGAAACATCAATGATATTTCCCATTTTTATGCTTCTTTTATTTTTGTTAAGCGTCTGAGTGTGACAGTGATCTGTACAAATACATTTCCCCATGGCTCAGGGTGAATAGGAATCCACTGCGTATTTTCCATTTCACTACTTATATAACAGAGGCTAAACTCGTATGGGTGTAGAGCAACAATGAAGAGAAACACGCTAAACTGGTGACAACAGTATGATGGAGGACAGGAACATTGTCTAACGGGGTCAAGTGCCTGAAGCCGAAGGTTCATGTAAATAACGTCACTCGGATTCGGCCTTAACATGACCAGCAGCCAGGTCAGTATGTGCATGTGAACCAAGTCCTGACGGTAAAGAGTATTTAAATGAAGAAAAAAAAACTCCTTTTAGAACTTTCCTATAAAATTGTATCAATTTTTTTCCTGCGGTTGTACTTTTCCCATATTTATTTGCAGTGATTAATTGGATGTCTAAGTGCTGAACATTCAGTACTAGCATGACATTAGAAGCAGCTGTGGTCTTGCTCTGACATTATGTCTGAGGATGAGGGAGAAAGAGGAAAAAATAAAACCGAGGGTCAGTGTAGCTGCTGTAAACACCCAATCCTCCTCACTTGCTCCTAATTTTTCAGTTTTCTGCAGGATGTGTTGCTGTGTTTCTCTGGGCGACCCGACCACGACCATGAGGTGAATCTGATTCAGTTATAGTGGAACTCTGTGATTCAGCATTACTCACTCAGATTCAAAACATGTGAGGAGGCAACGTCAGTGTTCCAGTGGTCCAGTATCTCTTTCTGGGGTGTGCAGAGCGACGAATGGAAATAAACCGGGATAGTAGATTCTTCAGGACTGTTTTGTGAATGTGCCAGTGATCCGATCCATCGTTATGCAACAGGCAGAGAGTAGAACAGATTTTATTTTGCCTTTTTCTTATTAAAAGACCGTATAAAACCCAACCTTGTAAAATAACATCACAACATTATTTACATTGCTGATCTCTGGCCTTGAATGTGCTGACAGAGAGCATGCATACTTTGAAATCCAGCCTCAGGGCTCAGGAAGGGGCAAAGAAATTTGCTGATGTGTTCTGTTCATATGAAAGCCCCCAGGCTGCAGTGTGCAGATCCAAAATGATATGAAATAATAGGTTTTAATGTCTGCATAATATTTTTAGAGTGACAAATCAAGAATTGTATTCAAAAAAGATCTGTTATTCAGTTAAACAAAACCTAATTACACAATGTCTAATATCTGGGACCAGTCATCTCTGTCCTGGGCATGCTTTTCATTTAATTCACTCAAATTATTCACAGAGTGATAATTAATCCCCAAGCAAAGCCTGTGATCACTGTAAGCATTCCTTCATTTTGGCTCTGCGTGCATGACCAGAGAGGATTTCTGGGAGCGTGTCCAGGCCACAGAGGTTTCTGATACCGCTAACTCTCAGTAGCCTCCCTGCCTCACCACAGCAGCGTTACTGTTCTCTTCCTTTTAGCTATGGAATAAACAAGTGTGCATTAATCATGTGCCACTCTGTCTAGATGCTTAATTTTCCATACCAAAGAAAGGACTACTACGATACATTTAAAGATTAGAACCAATGAGAGCATGTAAAGATGGCCGATGCGTCTCCACTGCTGCCCACTGTACAGGTTTGACCCATCTCCCATCTACTCACATGGAGGGGGGGTTTACGACCTGTACTGCAGAACTACCACCAGGGGGCAAACAAGATGTTTTGGCTTCACTACTGGGGAGTTGTCACGCCAATCGTCTGTTCGCTCAGTCATTGTACATGAACAACGGTTCAACTCTTCAACTCCTCTATGTTTGTGTCTCTTCTGTCTGAATTCTTCCGACAATCTGAGTGAAACCAGCCTCAGCTTCTCAAGTCACTGATTCAGGAAGATGTTTGAAACGTTTCCTCTGAGGCTCCATGCCAACATGTCTGCATCGCATCATTTCTGCCGATTTGTAAACTGCACATTCAGTCTCTCGTTCTACTGGGTTCAGATCTGGAGACTGAGGAGGTCTCTCGAGTTCACTGACGGTCATCATCATGTTCAGGAAATTAGTCTGAGATGTTGCTTGCTTTGTGACATGGAGCATTATCCAGTGACTATAAAGGAATGAACATGACCATCAACAGTACTCAGGTCAATTGTGGCATTCAAAGCATGATTGATGGAGCCATGAATGCGACCACCACCCCACCACCAACGGCCTGAGACAAGTTGGAAAGTCTTTCCAGCGTTGGTCAGTCTGTGTCCACTGCAGATTCCAGAAGAACCTGGCCTGGTCCTCTGCTGTAGTCCATTAGGATACTCCTTCAAATAAGCTATGAGTGGAGCTCACAGGTCACAGCAACTCAGATTACCAAACAGTCTGTCCACTCTCCTCTCTCTCATCAAGTTGTCCCTGTCCTCTAGAGACTGTCAATGTAAACATCAACTGAGCCTCCTGACCTGTATCTGCAATATTTAAAGGGATAGTTCACCCAAAATTCAAATTTCACTCATGATCTAGTCCCCCTCATGTCGACTAAGAGCTGTGAGAAGAGTCCTCCGTGCCTTCTCTGAGTTACAGGGGGGTCCACGCAGCAGTATTTGTCCATATAATGATTGTGAATGGATACCACTTTTCTCCGGCCAAAAAGACACCAAAAAAACATCCAAATACCTCCATACTGCTTGTCTGTAATGTCCCGCTTGTATTGAAGCCCCCACATGAGAAATCCACGCGAGATTTGCACTGACACAGGAAAAGCAGTGAACTGAGACACTGGGAGCTTCCGCTACAAACAAGCTTAAAATATAGACTTATTTAAAGCATAAGTCACCGATCTGGTTGTTTTGGCTAATGCTGCGTTCCAGGCAGGCTTTTGAAATCGTAAATTACGGCTTCAATTACGACTTCCGACTTTGTAGCGTTCCAGGCAACCCATAACTCTGTTTTTCTGACCTGTTGCCTGTGAAAGTCACTATAACGGCCTCTCGTAACTTCCGACCCGTGAACTCGTACCAGATCGAACTGGTATGACTTCACAGGTCGGAAAAACATGAGTTACGGGTTGCCTTGAACGCACCATGAGTTAGCGGCCCCCGCCCTCGTCATGGATCTATTGGTCCTCGTCCCTATGTCACCACATTCACGCTCATCCCTTGGCTGCACACACAGCCCTTCATGCCGTTCTCTCTCCTCATTGGATAACGCTTGTATTCCACAAGGAAAGTTTTCTCCTGGTTTACAGCAGAGCAGTGTGACGGAGAGACCAAACACTCTATGGAAGTGATTGCTGACGGAAAATAGGACTATTTAGGACTTATATTAACAAAAACATTCCGCTGACTTCAATACAATACAAGAGGGACATTACAGACCAGCAGTATGGAGGTATTGTATTGGAGGAGGTATTAGATAATGAGTGAAATTTGAATTTTGGGTGAACTATCCCTTTAATGCATTGCGCTGCTGATGTATGATCAGTTGATGGGGTAACTGAATGAATAAGCAGCTGTTCCCCGTAAAGCTTTTGGTAGATACTGTACATTGTCTCATCCCTCATAGTTGTGTGCAACCACCATGATCTTGTTACTTACATATAGTCAATATGAACATATTGATATCATATACTTTATGTTCTCCTTCCAGACACAAGAGTTCCTTGCACAATGCGAGAGAGAGAGAGTGAATGCCAGTCAAGTATGCATAGCGGCCGTCCCCTGCTGTGGTGAGCAGTGGCTGGTATTTTCTCATTACTCTCCCATCTGTGCTGCCTGTGTCTGACTGTGGGAAGTTCTTCCTTCACAACATCCACCACAGAGAGAATCCCAGGCATGTCGGCTGGAGAAGCTGTTTATTTATGTCTGCTACCAGAACAACAGGTGCTAATGCCGTCTTTTAGGATAAAATGCCTGTAAATCCACAAGCAACATGTCCCAGCAGCTGTTTTCAGAACAGACTACAGAAATGACTTTTACACAAGAAAAATGAACAACACATGTACTCACAATTATTCCTAAGACCTTCTTAAAGTTATATGTCAGTGTCCATCGTCCAGAGCTGTATTTAAACAGGGAGACAAATGCAAGTGTTTTATAGCCTCCCATTATGGTGGATTTCTCAGTTGTGCACTGACAGTTTTATCTTCGTCTGGGGAAATCGATCTGTCTGCTTTGTGATTTCATTAAATTCTCGTTCAGACCAGACATCCCTCCAAATAACAGATTCTCCAGGCTGCAGAAGGTACTGAGGTTTTAAGTTGTCTGTGCTGACAGAGCTGGTGTCATTCCATATCGAATCTGCTCATATTGTGCAAGTAAGTCATGTTTTGATGACAACTGCAGTTAAGTCAAAGGAGCAGCTGTTAAATGAAGAGAACAGAAGAAAAATTGCAAATAGCTACATTTTGTGCAAACACTCAAGGACGACCATCATCCCCCTGTTATGGACCATGCACTTGTAGCATACTAGAAAGTATACTACTGTAACATTTTAAGTTTATAAAAGTACACTCATCTATATACTCCTAGTCTATAGTCCACATTTTAGTTTATTAAAGTATACTTCATAAGGTAATTCTAAGTTTACATAAGTACTTTCAAGTATACAACAAGTACACTCATCTATATACTCCTAGTGTACTAAGTATATACTTCTAGTCCACAGTTTTGTTTATTAAAGTATACTTTATAAGGTAATTTTAAGTTTACATTAGTACTTTCAAGTATACAACAAGTACACTCATCTATATATATATATAAATAAGTATATATTTCTAGTCCACAGTTTTGTTTAATAAAGTATACTTTATAGGGTAATTTTAAGTTTGCATAAGTACACTATCAAGTATATTGCCTCAATTTTAGTATAAAATGAGTATACTTGTAGTACACTTTAATAAACTACTTTTTGCTAAGGGAGGACTGTATTTGAGACAGACTTAGAGTTTGAGAAAGGCCTTTAATCTTAATTTCCTTGTTCTTTAAGCGTAACAGCATATCACATCTATATGCAAGCATCATCTCTGAGTGTGTGTGTGTATACTGTAAGTGACTTCAGTGCAGAGTTTGGTATTGTTTGGATGAGAAATGCAAGTCATATGGTTAGGAGAGGCACATTTTGGCTTGTGCGGCTTTAGCCCCTCCCCCTCTCACATCCCAGTGCTGATCATCACTGTACAGGCAGCCTCAGGAGTTTGGATCTAGCCTATTCAGAAGATCTTGCAGCAACATCAACAACTGTCTCCAACTTTAAATCAAAATCAGAACACGTCATAGGCTACATTTGTTTTTTATGGATGTTCACTGAATCCAGCTGTCACAGTTTCCACAAGCCTATTTCTAGATTTATAGTGTTGTGTTCTCAGAGCTGGTGCAGTTAAAATCATCGTGTTTGCTGACTTTAAATATAACACTAAAACCTATAATAATACCCTGCCCATCAGCACTTGACTCAAACAGAGCCTAGTCTGTTATAAAACTGGACTATTTCCCTGTTCAATCAGTACTGCACTAGTCTTCTTAAGACAGGAAGCCCTAGAAACTCACCTATTAGAGCGTGTAGCAATAAGACTTAGTCCTTTGGTTCAAATCCAGCCTGGGCCCTTTGCTGCATGACACCACATCTGACCAAAAATAAATAAACACAGAAATTGTTTTCTGGTTGACTCAGCCTTTCATTCAGCTGCTGATACAAACTCAGAATTTCCAGTGTTTATCTGCTGCCTTGGTGCATTTTATGGAAAACACTGAAGGAACAAATTTGTGTGTAACACTTCTCAAGTGATTTATGATTTGTCTCTCATTCTCCCACTTACACACACACACACACACACACATGCACACAAGGCACGCCACACGCCTACCAAGGAGAAGTAATTGGGTTCAGTGCGTTGCTGAAGAACATTTGACACGTGGCCTTGGAGGAGCTGGAGATCAAACAGCAATATAAATTTCCACTAACTCATTACATGGTAACGTCACTGAGCTGCTGCAGACTCTTAACTCCAACTGGTTCTAACGGTGTGTGTTTGTCTGGATCTGTGTGTAATTAGCGTCTTAATTAAAGTAAGTGGGACATGAGCAGTGAGATAATCAGTGATAGTTAACAAGCCGAGGTGAAACAAGCTGAGTCAGCACAGATAAAAGTGACAGTACACACACACACGCACAAACCAAACTGTGAGCACAGACGTGGGAGTTTCGATGATGAACATTTACAACAGATGTGTTTTCTTTCTTTCTCAATCAGACTGACTCAAAAAGCTTTAAAACCCTTCAACAAATGAACATTTACAACAGTTTGTTTAAAGTCATTTTACTTAACCCTCCTGTTCTGGGTCAAACTGACCTGAAATTGATCCGTTCACTTCCTCCATCCTTCCTTCTTTCCTTCTTTTCTCCCCACAATCCTTTTCGCCTTGATTTCTTTCCTTCCTTCCTTCCCTTTGTCCTTACTTCTTCTTCCTTTCTCTTTTCATCCAGTTGACCTGGTCTGTTCTCTCCCTCCATCTTTCTTTCCTTCCCTTTCCCTTACTTCTTTCCACAATCCTTTCTGCCTCCCTCCCTTCCCTTCGGGGAGCATACATCAGTCCGACTGTCCATTCTACAGTGTTAAGGTTAGGTTTAGGTTACGGTTAAGGGTTAGTGCTACAGAGAAATGGGAGGTCGGACTAATGGACGCAAAAATAAAGACATGTATGGTCGGAGAAATGGGTAGTCGGACAGACGTCCTGCGCCCCTTCCCTTCGTCCTTACTTCTTCCTTCTTTTTTTACCCAATCTGTTCCCTTTTGTCCTTCCTTCTTTCCCTTCATCCTTCCTGCCTTCCTTCCTTCTTTCCTTCCCTTCACCCTTCCTTCCTTGCTTTCATCTTTTCTTGACCCAGGAGGACAGCATGTGTTTCTTTACCTTACTCCCAGTTCTTAGCAATATTGTGATGAGTGCTCAAAACTGTCTAACTTGTGATACACAGGATTTATCTTATCTTTTCTCTCTCCTTCACCTCCTTTAATCACATGTCATCTTCGAACATTGCTCCATTCTGTGACTCACAGTCCTGGGTTATAGCTCAGTGTTTCAGTGTTTCACAGCTGTCTGGCTCATCACTCCTAGTTTCAGTGTTTGGTGATCCAAAATGTCTGAAACCAGATGTGCAGCATCCGTTACTCAGTGTCCTATCTCATCACTATGCCAACAAATACAAGACTTGAACCCTCAAGTTGAATTCCTTCATTAACAAAAACATGTTCTGCTGATGACAGGAATGACTGATGGCTATTGCTATTAGCCGTCACTTGTTGTTTTTAATACAAAAAGAAAAAACCTGCTGCAAAAACTGCAAGTCTGACTCTTCTCAATACTTTGTTTTGAAGCAGGATAAACTGTGTTGAGTCTAATTGGCAGGGTGGATCCAGGACATGCTTGCAGGCTTAGGTCGTGGATTTTAGCTGAGTGCATAAATCTTATTCACAAAAAGAGTCTGTCCCAGTGTGATCACATCTTGATCTCATGGAAAGTGAGAGCCACATTGTTGCTAAGTTTGGATGTGATTCCTCTTGCAATAGCTGACTTTTACAGACCACACTGAAGTTACTTTTCACATCTTTGCTGCATCAACATCATCCAAAAACTACAAGGGTAATTGCCACTGTGGCTCCAGACACTGGGGTAGTTAGATAACACAGTCTAATCTACTGCATGTATTTGTTTTACAACATGAATGAAGTAATTTGAGAAATGAAATGGAAACCACCGCAGGCAATGCTAATGTTGGTTTTACTCCTGGGAGGATTATGCAAAAAAAACGAAACTGTTGTAGTAATATAGGTTTTATATTAAAATTCATAAAATGTGATATTCCAACATTTCTTTTCCATGCCTTGCCTCACTCCCAAGTCAATGACCAGCAGATAGACACCATCCTTTCGACTGTGCATGCAGTAACAAGGGAGATAGAGCCATATCGCCCGTAATTAGCTTAGCTCAAACACTGGAGATGTATAGGTAGTGTTAGCCTGCCTGCTACCTGAGCCGAAATCAGCAGTCAAACTGATTTCATTTTACCTGTAAACACTGGAAATATATCACTTTATCAACATTTCAAACATTTTTAGGTGAGAAAGTAGCAACACCCATTGCCCTTTACATACAGAAGTACTTTTGAAATAGCCTAGGAAGCTAACCTACTCTCGATGTAGCTAGCTTGAACCAAAATAAACCGTCTTTGCTTGAACCCTCCGATCTCGTCCTGTTACCGGCATTTGACCGCTCAAGATGCCTTACCGGAGAGTTTTGTCAGCTCTGAGACGAAGATCAGTCCGTTTAGAGTTGCTGAAGAGTTTCTCTGATGACTTTAGGTGGAGGCAGGCTAACACTACCCATACACCTCCAGCATTTGAGCTAAGCTAATTATGGGCGATACGGCTCTATCTCCCTTGTTACTGCACGCACAGTGGAAAGGATGGTGTCTATCTGCTTTTCATGGACTCGGGAGTGAGGCAAGACACGTAAAAAAAAAAAAAGGCCTATCTCTTTAAAGCCTCAGAGAAATGCACACTGCCTGTATTCAGAGACTGAGCCTTAAAACCATCAGGACTTCTTTCACTTTGTGATGTCACAACCCTCCGTCATGCCCTAAAACCCACCCACCTGGATCCACCATCCAACCTTGACAGATTTGGTTTCTCACAGTAAAAGCTGCTTTACCTTTACTCAGTCAGGCAGAAAACAATGAGAAGCAAGGATCAGAGCCTGAGTGATGAATGTTTTGTATTATTTTAACAAGTGGTTAAAGTTATATAGCCTACTGTATGCCCATGGCTTCAGATCATGTAGAAAACTACAGGTTTACAGCAGAAGACAGATTTGTATTGTATTCATTAGATTCACATGACGTCACTGTGTTTCTGCGCCGCCATATTTGTGTCCGAATCAGGGCAATCTGGGCACAGACCACAGCATGTCATGTCACCAGAACAAGTGGAGTAGGAGGAGGAAATCAGCAAGAAACCAAAAATTGACGTTATTTGAAAGATGCCAGGATTATATTGAGCTGTTGGCTGTGATAGCAGTCGCCAAAGAAACCCCGGACTGCAGTTTTATTAAAGACGTAAAGTTATGGGCGGAATCAACTGCAGGCAGCGATCAGTCGCAGCATGGGCTGTGACACGTCTCACCAAAAGAGTGGATGAATTATTTTTTTAATAACGTGGATATATTGAATTTAGCATTTTGATTATCCTACTTTCTTATTAATTACTCACTGATCCTGCATTTTGGGTGTTTTTATTTCTGTATAACAGACCGTTGCTAAGTAAAACGGGGCGTTGCTAGGGACGCTGCTCTGATCAGCGGAGCAGGATTGTGTTTCATTTTTACCGTCATTAAACAGCTTCAGACTAATTGTGATGTTAAAACGACTTTAAGCTTGTCAGAGGGAGAGTGGAGGCTCTCTGCCTCCCACACCGCTGCTGGAAACCAAACCTGCGATCAGAGCGGACGGAGCAGCGCGGCGTCACAGCTGTGATCAGCTGTGATCAGCTGTGTCTGTGCCACCGCGAGTCCGCGGCACAAACGTGTCCGTAGCCGTAGTCCCTGACAGACAGGACTACAGAAATGCACACATCGTGACATTTACATGATAATTCATCGATCGACTAATTTATTATCAAAAGCTCGTTGAAAACAACTGCACACGAGTCGACCGGGAGGAGGCTGAGGAGCAAACAGCGCGGAGTGACCGGACCTCGGACTTTGATCAACATTACATATCAAATTAATTAATTCACTCATAAACCGTGTAATAAGTGGGATAATGTAGAGTTAGTCTGTTGTTATGGAGAAATAAACCCAGACAGGATGTATGAAACCCTGTCATTTTGTCAAGAAACTGTCATTTCCATCCTGTGGTTTACATGCTCTCATATGAGTGGAACTGTCAAATCGGACACAAATATGGCGGCGGTCACTTCGACGTGACGTCAGTGCAACCCATGAATAGCTTCGTAGAAGCACTTTCTGGTTTATTTGGGAGCTTTATACTGCATCTCGACTGTTCTGATCCACCACAGACCTTGAAACCTTACAACTGTCGCTGCAGTTTGTACACACTGTCTAGAAGTTGGAGGTCCAATAATAAAATATGAGACATTTGAGAAAACCCAAATGGTTGCCTCCCTAGCTGATTCCCCCTGCAGAGATTCAGCAGTGATCGGCACATTTTTGGCAGTATTGGTAGAAATTCTCAGGATCAGTGAAGTATCAGTTGTTTTTGGAGACACTGGGTCTGGAAATCGCCCTGAATCTACAAATGTTTGGCTTCAAAATGTGTCAGTGAGGGATCACGGTAATCTCTGGTGCCGGATGTGTCAAGGTCATTTTTTACTGTTTTAACAAAAAATTATTCAACAAAAGTCTTTTTTACACGAGGGAGAAGATTAATGGGGGGAAAAAGATGAATTAATGTCAGTGCTGACAGACTTAACAGGAAACAACTTAACTTCACCTCATGTTTCCGTCTGTGATAAGACAGATCCATCCTAAACACTAAACACTACCACGCACACTCATCCCTGCAGATCACACCTCCTCAGATACACTCTCACGCAAATGTCCAATCAAATTACAAGTACACGCACATACACACACACATGGTCCCTCGTT
Organism: Decapterus maruadsi; assembly: GCA_030347415.2. Classification (NCBI taxonomy): domain Eukaryota; kingdom Metazoa; phylum Chordata; class Actinopteri; order Carangiformes; family Carangidae; genus Decapterus; species Decapterus maruadsi. The sequence goes on along the minus strand of CM064891.1, from coordinate 2,056,047 downwards.
TCCTGGCATGAAGGACAAGCCAAGGTGTTGGTCCGTCCAGGGCATTCTCACATGACCAGCATTCTCTCATCTGCTTCCACTTACTTCGCACCATCTCCATGTCATGATGCTGGCACACACACAACTGGCTCAACAACTAATTTTGGCTGGCTGTCTCCCTCTCTCACCCACACACCCACACACACAAACCCTCTGTCATGCCTGTCATTTATCCAACCTAACAAAAAAGTGAAGTAAATGACTAACAGATAATCCTCTGTTAGTCATTTACTTCATTTTTTTGTCCTGTGTTATATAACAGATCATTTTTGCACACATTTGGTCTGACAAATGCACAACATTAAAGGAAAACTCATACATATTGAGACAACCGAGCCCAGAGGGAGGAAATCCCACCCCTGCATCCTGGCAACAGCTCACATCCCACCAATAAAAACTTTATACACACATCCATACCTTAATCATAACGGCTGTGGGGGGCTGGAGCCAATCCCAGTTGACAGAGGGCGGAGTACACCTTGGGTAATATGGAGACCAACAATGACACACACTCACATTCACACTCACACACAGGGAATTTAAAGTCTCTATAACCTAATGTACAAGTCCTATGACACACAGTAACAGGTCGAACATGCAAACTCCACCCAGAAAGGCTTCAGGCCCATTAACTCCTTGCTGAGATGCAACAGTGCTAAAATTCTATACTTTTAGAGCCACTTACTGTATGAGAATGTAGAATTATGTTCAACATTAGAGCAGTTTCTTTGCTGTTTGCCCGTTAACATCACAGTAAAACAAGTCACATTTCACTACAGGAGAGCCAAACACTGTTGCACTCTCCATGACATGCCCCATTATAGTAAAGACTGCAAGACTGCTCCACAAAACAACAATGGCCTACAGATACTGTATGTCAGAAGCTCAAATTCACCTTTTATTACATTACCAGTGTTAAACTTCACAGCCTCACACATTAGCTGTGTCCCAATTCAGCGGCTGCATCCATTGGAGGCGGCATTTGAAGATTATGTTACAGCATCGCAACAAGGCCTGTCCCAATTTAAAGGGAAACTTCATTTTTTTTCAACCTGGGCCCTGCTTTCAATCCCCCCCCGTAATTCCGAGAAGGCACGGAGGAAAAATCAATCAACACAAATCTGAGTGGAACTCAGTGTAACCTTAGCTGTGTCCCAGACCAGATCAAGGTCTTATGATCAACACTACAGCTAGCAGTAATGTCAGTAATCAGCAGTTGATACACAGTGCTGTTAAAACACAATGGACACAATACGCTTTTAACAGCACACAATTGACGCTGCACTGACAGGAACACCAACCTACCCTGAGGATAGTAAATGACAGATGCAGTTTATCAGCAGCTGGCAGGTCACCCTCCTTCCAGTGAACCAGTGTGTGTGCTCTGTAACAGTAAGTTAGGCTACGTAAACGGTGCGTGTCTTCTTCAGAAACGTCAGTGTTTCAAGCAGAATTTCCTCTCAAAAGAAGGCACGGCAAATGCAGAGTGATATTAGATACAGTAGCTATACGTGTTTTGTTGGGAAATAGTCAGTGCAACAGTTAGGGCATAAGAGATTTACACAATGATAAAAAAACAACAACAACCGTAATTTCCTAGCAATGGGATCAATAAAGTATCAGTCTATCAATAATTATGTCTGTTTGATAATCTGACAGTGAACATTATGTAGTGATGAGTTAAGAGAACCAAACCCCAGCAGACCTGAGCTGCACTGTTGTGGGTTTCAGCCCGATGAAGTCATGTGTTTAAACACCAAGCCATCACGCAAAGGATGTTTTCAGAATTTTGTACTATGGATTGTTTCAACCAGTGGGATCAGGAAAAAAATGTTGCAGTTAATTTTTATTCCCCCAGTGAACTGACGTATTGACACAGTTGTCTCCAGAAAAGTTTTTCATTCCGTTACATCTTTGAAGAGGCGCTCTAAAACATCAGGAACAACTGTTTGCAATTACAACGACCGCGAATATCTGAAACATGTGGCCCGTTGATTTTAATGTGAGACTCCACCTAAAATTTCAAGTCACATTTTGCTGATAATATCCCTTTTTGGAACAAAGTTATCTCTCAACTGAACAGTCAAAAAGTTATTAAAGTTGTTTTTTGGCCAGATAAAGACTGATATACTAATGACATAAAGATCCCATATCGTATAAAGGTGTGTCTCCTTTGAGTACAAAACAGGTTCTATACCAATACTGTGAAAGGACCTGAGCCTTAAAAGGATATGCCAACATTTTATTTTATGCCTTGCCTCACTTCCGATTCTATGACCAGCAGATAGACACCATCCTTTCAACTGTGTGTGCAGTAATAAGGGAGATAGCCGTATCACCCGTAATTAGCTTAGCTCAAACACTGGAAGTGTATGGGTAGTGTTAGCCTGCCTCCACCGTCCCAAAGTCATCAGAGAAACTCTTCAGCTACTCTAAACGGAAACCGGCGGGCCGATCTTCGTCTCAGAGCTGACAAAACTTGTGTTAAGGTTAAAGCAGATATCAGCGGAATGTTTTTGTTAATGTAAGTCCTAAATAGTCCTATTTTCCGTCAGCACTCACTTACATGGAGTGTTTGGGCCGAAACACGGATCTCGCCGTCACTCTGCTCTGCTGTAAACCCAGGAGAAAACTTTCCTTGTGGGATACAAGTGTTATCCAATGAGGAGAGAGAACGGCATGAAGGGCTGTGTGTGTGTAGCCAAGGGGTGTGCGTGAATGTGGTGACGTAGGGACGAGGACCAATAGATGCCTGACGAGGGCGGGGGCTGCTAACTCATGGTGCGTTCAAGGCAACCTGTAACTTGTGTTTCTCCGACCTGTGAAGTCGTACCAGTTCCATCTGGTACGAGTTCACGGGTCGGAAGTTACGAGTGGCCGTTATAGTGACTTTCACAGGCAACAGGACGGAAAAACACGAGTTACGGACACACTATGCTTTTAACATCACACAATTAATTATGCAGTTTATCAGCAGCTGGCTGTCCACCCTCCTTCCAGTGAGCCAGTGTGTGTGCTCTGTAACAGTAAGTTAGGCTACGTAAACGGTGCGTGTCTTCTTCAGAAACATCAGTGTTTCAGCAGAATTTCCTCAGTAACTTTCCGTAACGTACAGTTTCAAAAGCCTGCCTGGAACGCAGCATTAGCCAAAACGACCGGATCGCTGACTTCTGCTTTAAGGTTATATAACATGGATTACATACATATAACAAGGATTCTACAGAAAACCAACAGCTGAGGGATCTAACATCAGGGAAAACATTACACACTGCATAGTATTTACTGGCAACGTTCAGCATAAGGTCTTGGCCTCTAATGAAATTCTACATGTGTGATGTAATCAGAGGGAGGCACATAGAGTTAAAGCTGGAGACCTCCTGTGTGTGTGTTGGTATGCTGAATCCTCCAGTTCTCTGGATAATCCTCCCTGGAAGATTCATTTCACCTTTTTTTTTTTGTCTCTCCTCAGACCACTTGTGGGAACAACTGATGAACTGCAAACAGCAGCACCAACCTCTTGAGGCTTAGATTGTTTCAGTTTTGGAGTTGAATTTTTGTAGACTATATCTCTATCCCACTAAAACATTCAAACTTCTTAATGATACCATTGTGGTAAAAGTGGAAAACAAAACTGGCTGTTTTATAAACTTTCCTGTCTGGATGTTGCTTTTGCACCATGAATCAAACTGGAAAGTTACTCAATCACTTGGATTCAGGAATGGTATCAAATGTTCTTCTATAAATGAAAATAGTCTGATTCTGCAGTCTCAACAAATTAACAAAGGTGAAAAAAAGAGGCTTTCACAGCATAAAATTAACTTCTCATTAACTTGTATTACACTCACAGCAGCAGCAGTAATATGAGTGATATCCCACATGCAAATAACAAGTCCTTCAACCTGAACAACTCTCAGATGTCTGCTGAAGTGGCTCAGGCCCATGGCAGATGTCACATCAGACCCTGGTTGTCATGATAATGTAGGTGGTTACAAATACGACATTTGGAGAGACAGCGTTCTGCCTACCTGTTGCTATTTCTGTTGCTATAATTATGGTTATGGCTTTTTGGATTTAGGAAAAGGTTGTCATTTTATTCAAAAGAAGTATTTCCTCAGTATTATAAAGTATTCTGTCAGTATTCTTTGTCATTGTTACTGCGAGTTTCAGAAGAGAACAAAGCACTGGCCTCCACCTGTCCATCCACCCAAACTCCCCCTGACATGGACCTTTGTTGGTCTTTGGAACCTGTCCATTTGGTCCTGTAATAATCACAGCAGCCACTAGATGTTGCCCAGCAACGAAACAAAAGTGGTCTTAAAGGAATATTTCAACATTTTGGCAAAATGGCCTATTGCCATAATCCCTATAGTCATAGCAGTAGGTTTGTTACCTTTAATTTTCAGTGCAAGATATTTTTAGAACGCCGGAGCAGAGCCATGAGCTGCTCAGAGCTATGCTATGCAGGCTCATGGGATTTCTTAGTTTCCCTCATCAAACTCATCAAATACACAATCCAACAACTCCAAAATGCTCTGGTGGACAAGTTGTGACCTGCACGCCCACGCTATGAGATAATAACACAACATTACCAGACAGAGTTGTTTTAGAGGTACATGCAGAAACTGCTTGCTGAAAAACTGTCCCTGAAGGCAACACACATTTACATGAATTTACCCCTAAGCCTGCCGCTCTGTTCCGCTGTTCTAAAAATAGCTTGCACCAACAATTAAAGGTAACAAACCTACTGCTATGACTATAGGGATTATGGCAATGGGCCAATTTGCCAAAAATGTTGAACTATCCCTTTAACAGTCTAAGCGCATGCCTGTTGCTTTGTGGGTGGTATTTTAAATCTCTTTGTTTTATAACATACCATGTGGCCAGAGCAAAGCCACAACCTCTTCCTGGATGGGCATGCATTTTGTGGTCGCTGGACTTTTGGGTTTTGTTTCTGCGTCATGATAAGGTTTTGTTCATTTTAATAATCTCTGTACTGCCTGTAAATGTTGTGGAATACAGAAAAGTTTCCCATGGTTCCTGCTGCCAAGAGAGATGCAGGACTTTGTTTTTCCATTCAATTGGAAAAGTCAGAAAACAGTACAGTCTGTTGCTTTTGCTGGAAGACTGGAGTTATGAAAATTCAGTTTCACAGGACACAGAACAACAGTAAATGAAGTCTGACAAAAGTCATGAGTGTTAATCACAGCTCACTGACCCATACATGCATAGAACAGTGTGCATACCGTATGCCAAGCTAGTATATTGCACCACTTGTTTAGAAACGGATTAAACTGGAAATCTGCTTACGTAGAAACTCATGTCTTGACTAAACATTCTGTCAGAAAGTGATACTACTGTGTGGTCCCATTGTTTCCTTGGGTTTTCTGTAATTTCCTTTTCTTTTTTATTTGTCTGACACGTGGCATGATGTGCTTTGAGTGTCTGTGTGGTTTGTCTACATCAGACCCTGCAGTTGATCGGCTCCCTTCGGATGACTCATCCACCTTGTCCACCCTTCAACACACTTCCTGTTCTTTAGAGCCACACTGTAAATAAATAAGACAGTTAGTAATTAGAGAACACGAGGCTACACCCTTAGGCAGGACATAACAAATGTAATAAAAACTTCAACTGCATAAAGTATTTTTTTTAAACATGAAACATGATGTCCACACATCATTTCTGGAACTCTTCTTACACGTTCAGTGATTACAGATTAAGTGCAGCTGTAATTTCCTTATTAAGGGTAAATAAACACTCACTTTGCATTATTATGAAATAACAGGCACCATCCAGTCAGACAGAAGTGGAGCAGTTTTTGTTGCACAAAAGAAAAGCAGCTGGATTTCTTTCTTTTTTTAATTCAATTTAATCTTACCACTGACTTGCAGATCATGGCGCCATGCTAGAATCTCCCTGGGCTGCAACTAACAAGTAGTTTTCCAATGTATCTGTTAAGAATTTATTTATTGAAGTTTTTTTTCTCGCTCAAAAATATCAGACAATTTCCAGTCTTCGTTTGATTTATGTTGTTAAAGACAAACATAATTTTTCTAAAATAGAGAAAAGTAAAATATCCTTACATTTCAGAAGCTGGAAACTGGGAAAAGAAAGGCACAAAACAAAGTGCAGGAAGTCACAATCTTTGGTTTGGTGTTTTGCTTTTGCCAGCTTTCATGATAATTCAGCAGTGAGTTATTTTAACAATGGTCTCTGAGCCTGTGGGCAGGTTCCACTGTTTGCACTGCAAATGGGCTGAAAGGATACAACGTTTCTCCTGGAAGACTTCATATACTCTGTTATGTTGTTATGATGCCGTGCAAAAGCCCTTTGAGACAAACTGTTGTAAAAAAAAAAACAAAAACAAAAAACAAAAAAACCAAAGCGTGCTATACAAATAAAATTACCCTGCCATTGAACTAAAACACTAAAAAGAACACACTAAAAAACAACATCCATGTCAAAAACTGGAGCATCAGAATGGAGAGCTGTTGAGCACCAGTAGGAATCAGCCATTGTTTGGCCTCCATATTGTTTCAGTGTTGAATGTGCGCCACCGACACTTCTGAGATTTTCAAGTGGACCATGATTTGGAAACTGTTATGAATTAAGCACTGATGAAATCCAACCATTTGATTAATTGACAAGTTGTTTCAGCCAACATTGTATAACAGAGCTGCAGGAAGCCTGTTTCATTGTGATGCTTATGTGTATCAGTGTTTTAGTTTTGCCTGCTGATTTGTAATTAAGTGGTGTGTTTGTGTGATAGGAAAGGACAGCCGCCCCACTCTCTCCATCATCAGTTTTGCACCAGGTCCACTGCCTGGCGCCGCGGCCTGGCCTGGCCTGACAGTCTATTAATAGGCCTATAATAATTATTTACACTTCCTTTGTTTTTTTCCCCCACTTTTCCCTTTTCCTTTTTTCTGACTCATTTTTACTTCTACTTTTTTTCTGTGTTTTTTTATTTATTTATTTATTTATTATTATTATTGTTTAATTTGTATCTCACTGTTTTATATGTATGTATTTTCCCCCTTTCTTATCATTATTCCAACTATTATTATTATTATTGAATTATTATCATACTACTCCACTCATCATACACACACATACACACACACACGCACACTTAATATTGCATTCATATATCACTCTGGCACATAATTTTCTGTTATTGTCAACGTTGACTGTTTGTGTGTCTACCTAAGTGTTTGTAACGTATTTGTCCTTTATGTCACTTTGTTCTTCACTTAAATATGGAAAAAGGGAGCCTTCTGCACACCCACTAAGCCAGTACAGGTGCGTCGGAGGGAGGAGCCGTCAGGCCGTGCGTAAAAGTAGAAAAAAGAGCTCCCGCACACTGTCAAACACTTGCAGGGTTTATTAGAACAACGTTTCGGTCCGTCCGGACCTTCGTCAGGTAGTAATGTGTGTGGAGGAGGAGGGGGAATAAATAGACTCAGTGGGACACGTGGGCTGAACGGTCCCGCCCCCTGACCACACACAAAACACAATAAGTTTTGAACAGCATGAACGAAACAGTTCAACACAAACAATAATGTTATACATAACCCTGCAAGTGTTTGACAGTGTGCGGGAGCTCTTTTTTCTACTTTCTTCACTTAAATAAAAAATAAAAAATAAAAAGGGAGAGAATATGGACTGAAAACAAAAAGTCTTGCACCAGGCCACCAGTTGTAATTAGAAAGGACCCCCACATGCACATGCAGCCCTGAGCATTAGTCATAATCCACACTTATCACATGAAAAGTGTGGACATGATGCTGGAGGAGTGAAAGAAAACATTTGCCTCCAACACATGGCGAATGAGACAATCTGCTTTGATTTGATGTGAACACACAATGCAACAAGATTACGCAACATAAAAATGATTTCCACACAAACACACTTCCTGTTGCTTCTTCATTCCCCAGTTTATTTCTGTGGAAGTTAGGCAGTAAGATGTTTTCTGCAGCAGAAGGAAGTGTGTGCACCAGGATAAGAGTTCTCTTGTTCTTGTGGGCACATGTCCAGCTGAGTGTTTAATGCAACACTTACACTGGGATGTGTCTCTTAGCAATCAGGAGACTGAATATAGTGACTCTTGTCGTGCTGTTGGCTAACGGTTGAACATGTGCAGCAGGATGGTTGCTTGTTCTTTCTGGTGGGGGGCCTGTAAGAGGAGAGTGTCATGGTCTCCGTTGGTCATTCAGATGTGGAGACCTCCCTACAAAGGAATGCTGTTTGCTCTGTTTAGGTACAGTCACTGTATACATTCAGATGAGGGTCTGCTAACTGTGTGTCTAAGAGGAGCTTTTTCAGCTGCCTCCTGCCTGAAGCTGAAGTGTTTTATAGAAATATATGGATGAATTGTAAACAGACATGAATTCTATCATAGTTTTCCATTTCGCTGCCATTATTCTCCCTGAGGGAAAAGATGCACATGTCGGGGATTTTGGCAAAACAATCCCACCGACTTCAAAGGTCTAAGAGATAACCTAATGGGACATCTGGCAGACCCCTGCAATAATCAGGGTTCACTTATCCCACGCTGTGGGATGACATATTGTTCACAAACACCATGAACTGGGGTCACTGAGTTTGAACCATGGGCTTATGGTTGCAACATTTACTCAGCAGTGATGGTCAAACACAAGCTGGGGAATGTGGGGTTACATGAAAGGAAGTTCGAGTGTCCTGCTGTCATTGTGCTTTAGGGTCCTTAGGCACCAGGGGCGTGTCCAGACATTTAGGGTCAGCCCAAGTGGAGCACTGACTTCTGGTGGGGTGGCATGAAGCGTAAGCATGACCACCTGCATGCATACATTACAGTACAAACTCATGGATACAAGTGCACACGCAAACCATAGACTGTAAAAAGAATGGACGTAGCATCCGTGACGTCACCCATTGGTTTTGTGCAGTCGTTTTGGCCAAATACCCAGTTTTGTCTGCAAAGCCTGTCTCTGTGCCGCTCGGGACCTGTAGCTGAACGTTTCCGCGCTCTGATTGGCCAGAATCTTATCCGAATAACAGTCTAGAGTGTGTACTTCAAAAACTAACAGGCTGTAAATATGTTTTGGAAAGAAAAACTAGCCCCTTCTGGACTTCTTGTTTTTTGTGGTTTTCTCAGACCGATCACCAAACACACACCCACACAGGTTTTGTCAGTTTTGTCTGCAAAACCCATATCTACTTCAATATTTTTTAATGATTAATATTTTTTAATGATTAATACTTAATTGAAATCTTGGGACAGTTACACAGATTACAAGCATACATGTGACAAATGTCTGGTTACATAACAACCAACAATATTAATTCTTAAGTTTGTGCTCTACAATGCAGCAAACAGGGGAAGCAAATAAACAAGAACAACCAAAACTCAACAGATGAACCAGGATCAGCCCGTTTATATAAAAAGTCTAGAAAGTAGCCATGCCAATATCTTAAAAATATCTGTGATGACATTCATCAATAATGTCTATTGAAAGGTTTTATGTGGGTCTTTGACCCACTAGTGCAGCAGTGAGAAAGTCCTCCCTCTTAAACCAGGCTCCTAAACAGAACCAGACCAGTTTTCTTTTCTTTACAGGGAGCTAAAAGAAAGGAAGAAGCCATAAGCCCAGAGCACATCCCTGGCTCAACGCCCTGCACTTTCACTCTGCAAGCACATGTCGGGGATTTGATGTTGGGAACAAATGCACCACAGACCAAAGCTGAACATTTGATTAAGTCCTATTAATAAAAAGTGTATAAATATTATCAAATTGAACTCTTTTTAATACATACGGACTTCTTCTCAGATAGCACGTAACTCTGATCTTGGCTTCGTACTGTGGTTTGGAGGGAGGGGGAAAAATCTTGAAACACAGCCACCTGCAGCTCACAGGGAGAATTATTTGTCCAGGGCCTGCTGGTTACAGCTCAGATCCAAGTTTGAGAGTGGAAAAAGCTGTTGTGTGGAATGTATCACAGGCACACAGGGACCTTCAGGCCTTTTTTAGGCAATGTGTCCTTGAATGTCATGTACCATGCAGGGGAAATCGTCAGTGTCCAAATGTGGCAACACAAAACATTGTTAAATGCATGTACACTCATGTGTCTGTCTGTCTGTCTGTCTGTCTGTCTGTCTGTCTGTCTGTCTGTCTGTCTGTCTGTCTGTCTGTCTATCTATCTATCTATCTATCTATCTATCTATCTATCTATCTATCTATCTATCTATCTATCTATCTATCTATCTATCTATCTATCTATGTATCAAACTATCTAACGCCAAGAATGCTCTCAGATTCCAAGAGTTTGTTGATTGAATTGGAATGGTGAGGTCAAAATTGAGTTTTTTGCATAATATCATCCATTAGTGGTCTGTTACTGTAATGCCTGTGTGGTGTGGTGATATTTGTAAATTTTCAACATTTTTTACAGTAATTAGTTATTCATAAAATAAAAAGGTTCTGTCAACCAAAACACAAGCCGAGTTGGAACTTTGATGCTCAATATCTCGGAACTACCCAAAACGGAGATAGAACCCTATAATTCTAAGCTCACGAATGGTTAATTTCGTGAACAGGGGCACCATGCCACTGTACTCAGGCCTATATAGGTAAACTAGGAAATCTTGGGCTAGCCAACCCATAAATATTAATAATATCAAAATACTGTAACTATAAAGACAAATTGATATATTTATCGAAAATTGATCCATTACCAAGTAGATCCATTCATCCACATATGAGACTCTATTATAACCAAAAGCAAACTCCTCAGGGTCTCTTTAAAGCTATCTATCTATCTATCTATCTATCTATCTATCTATCTGTCTATCTGTCTATCTGGCTATCTGTCTATCTGGCTATCTGTCTGTCTGTCTGTCTGTCTGTCTGTCTGTCTGTCTGTCTGTCTGTCTGTCTGTCTGTCTGTCTGTCTGTCTGTCTATCTATCTATCTATCTATCTATCTATCTATCTGTCTATCTGTCTATCTGTCTATCTGGCTATCTGTCTGTCTGTCTGTCTGTCTGTCTGTCTGTCTGTCTGTCTGTCTGTCTGTCTGTCTGTCTGTCTGTCTGTCTGTCTGTCTATCTATCTATCTATCTATCTATCTATCTATCTATCTATCTATCTATCGACCACTCTCCAAATTTAGCAACATGCTGATCAAGTCATGTGTGGTTCAGTGCTGTCACCTGGTGGCTATAACAAAAAGCTGCATGTGTGTGACTTCACGTCCAATTCGATCGCTTGAATTACAGAAATAAAACTTTCAAAAACCTGGTATATGATGATATATGGTTTATGAATAAAGGGGTTTATGACTGATATGAACATGTTGGTAGAATTCAGAGCACAAGGTTTCTAATCTGCATAACAACAGTGGAGTTTACAGTAACTCCCCCCCAATTACTGTTGTCTCCCTGCTGCCACTGACTCACCCTTTAATTGCACAAGGTTATCTGATCAGCTACAATTGCACGCTTCCTGCACAGAGATGATGTCGTAGTGTGGATGGTTGCACACTGAGGTTTGACACGACTTCAGTTGCAGGAAGCACCTGTGTAAGAAGATCAGCGTGGCTCTCACCACAGTGTGGCATAGTATCTAAAAGTCAAAATGTCATGCATAACGGTGCGTAACATTCTAAACCCTATGATGTCAATGATCATAAGCATAACTTATGACTTTTAAGATCCCACACGAGTGAAAAAACCTGAATTTATATAGTAATAATTGACTAAAAATCAGTGAGGTGAGAGATAAATTGAGAAAAATGCAAATCAAAAACTCATGTCAAAGTGTAAGTACATACTTTTTCACAGCAGGCGGTTTGCCATGCTGAAGCAGGAAGTTGTCATTAAAAGCACTAGCAGCACTTCTGTTGGTAAAAGATAAGGAAAACATGACAAAAGTTTATTATGCAAATAGTTTTGATCTTGTTTTTGAAGTTTTTATAGCAGCGTTGGGGGAAATGAGTCACTCTGAGGATTCCTGTGCCTTTCACAAAGATTTTTCATCTTTCTTTTCCGCTCTGGCATTGCCATGTAAACCCTTTTTGCTGCTTCATTGATCTGCTGACACCTCTTGTTTGCTTCCATTATCCCCCGCTGACTGCACCTGCTCAAAGCCAGTGAGGAACTTGGTGCTTTATTCATTTATATGGTGTTTTCCCTCCCTCCTGTCCTGGACCATGCAAGCTGTCCACTAAAGACAACTGAGGGCAGTAATTCTTTAACAAACTTTTTCAAGCTTCTTGCCTAAGAGGTCAAACTGGCAGAGCGGATGTTGAAGAATTTGGCATTTGACTTGGCTGCGACTGCTTTAGCCAGAATTTTCCCATTTCCCAGAAAAACTAAAGTGTGGCTTAACCCTACAAAGACAGGCCAAACCACATATTAACATGTTTATCCCAGCTTGCACAGATTTTTAATCTTTGACTGCCAGGACGACAAATAACTCTCCTGACTATGGGTACATACATATCAGACAACACGCTGTGAATGACTGGAGTAATGACTGGCAGATGATGCAGTAAAGCCATGGGAGTTTGGGAACAGCAGGTAAGAAACTTAGAATTTTATTGTCAAAGATTCATTTGGTAATCAGAATCAGAATCATCAACAACAGAGCTGTTTTTAGGGCAACAAGAAGAAACTGTAAGAAACTGAAGCAAACATTTGGTAATCAGAATCAGAATCAGAACTGTTTTTATTGCAGCAGGAACTTGTCTTGGTGTCAGATGCAAACAAAAAATGGAATAGAATGAGAATTTAGAGAATTAAGAATAACATTAAAAAAAATAAAAATAGAATGAATTGAAATATTATAGTGCAAAAGATATGCATAATTCTATTTACAAAAAGAAAATATGCATAAATACAATAAAGGTATACAAAATACAACTAAATAAGTTATTGTGCAAAATGTTGTGGTGCAGAGTGACTGTCCAAAGGTTCAGGGTTATTTAGTGGGAGCTGGGCCATTGTTCAATAGGCTGACTGAAGCACATTATTTACCAATCTGGTGATGTTGGTTGTATATCTGTAAAATGCTTAATGGTCAGATTCACCTCTGCTTTTCCTGCTATGGCACCTCTCAGACATGGGAATTTGATATGAGCAACTTTATAGTTGGAGCTGAGAGAGATAATATAATATAATAAGATATGTTAGATAATATATTAGACTATATTATAAACTAAATGGAAAAGTAAATATTAACTATTCAGTAAAGATAAACTATACAGTAATGGAGTCTCACAAAATGGAAATAAGTGAAATGGCACCAATATGCTGTAGATGCCTCATTAGGCTTGATCCACATGTTGCTTTCTAATTCAGTCCATGCAGGGAAGGTGCAACTTTTAACCACAGATGATAGGCTACACCTGAGTCAAGGACTTGAACTGATAGAGGAACAAACTTGGTTGTCTTCTTTTCTTTTCTAGACCTTGGATAATTGAAGAGGCAGGGAAATACACAAAGGTCGTGTGATATAAGCAAGGATATTATAGTGTTGAGTAGCAGGCTATGTTTGGTTCACACTGAACGTGTGAAAGCTATGATTTTGCACAAATGTCAAAGTTCAGTGGTGTGAACAACATTATCAACACAGAAAAACAGAAACAGTCCAGAAAAAACACATAAATATGTTGATTTTAAAAGGTAAATCCCTTTGAATTCTTAAAAAACACAAAAAGATAATTTTCCAGAGTGAAAATGTCTGATGCTCCCTCGTCTGTGACACAGTCTCAACACTGCCCCCCCATGTTGACCACAGGTGAGGACTGAAGGTTTCTCCCTGCAGGGTCAGAGGTGAGTGTTTCTGAGAGACAGTTTGTCATTGTAACTGGAACCAGTGCAAAGAGCCAAGGGAGAGAAAATGTAATGTTGAATATTAAGTGAAATACACTCATTATACTGCTGAAATACGTATGTTCAAATTCTGAACCTTACGAGTCTTGTGAGAGGAAGTAGGAGAAGTGTGGGAAGTTTTTCCTGGATGAGGTTCAGGAGGCTGTTGATGCTTCACAAGGGGCTTGATAAATGACATGAGAAACTCCAAAAGCAAAGGGACTGGCCACAACACAAGCCTGGGAAATGAAGATACACTAAGAAGTCACAGTAAACACACAAGTCATAAAACAGGTCATATATTGTTCTTTTGGGGTCACGTATCAAACCATACAGTGATCTTCCATGACCATGCACTCATTATAGATTAACAAGGAGCCACTCAAAATCCGTGGGTAAATATTTCATTACGATTTCAAATGAGGCTAATGGGATTTCTTGGTTTCAAACTCATCAAATACACAATCCAACAACTCCACAACACTCTGGTGGACAATTACATTCACCACACTATGAGATAATAACAGAACTTTGCCGGACAGAGTTGTTTCAGAGGTAAATACAGAGACTGCTTGCTGAAAAACTGTCCCTGAACGCAACGCGCATCAGCGGTTTTGCATGAATTTACCTCAAAATCAAAAACAATACATGGCTTGGTGAATGTGCAGGTCTCAACTTGTCCACCAGAGCATTTTGGAGTTGTTGGATTGTGTATTTGATGAGTTTGAAGAAATCCCAAGAGCCTCCATAGTGTAGCTCTGAGCAACTTGCGGCTCTGCTCCGCCGTTCCAAAAATAGCTTGCACCAATAAATAACGAACCTGCTGCTATGACTATAGGGATTATGGCAATGGACCAATTTGCCAAAATGTTGAACTATCCTTTTAAGGTGTGGTAACAGAGGGGATGCAAGCTTGTTGTTACCAGAAAGGCTGTGGGAACCAATTCCACAGGTACACTGATTAAAGTCAAATAAGGTCAAGGTGACTGAGTAATTAATCTGGGTCGGGGCTGCTCCCTACTCGTGGGCCGGGAGCCCTCTCAGTGTGGTCGGCCCCCAAAGGTGGCTTGTCCTCTTCCGTCAGGTGTTGGTGCCTGGCCATGTCTCTACAATATCTAGTTTATGTGTGTTGCTATGCCTCTAGTTTTTGTGTTTGTATGTCTCTATGTCAATATGTGTATTTGCGGGAGGTGGGGGGTTTGGATTGTTTCTGCTTGTTTTCAGTTTTGTTCTCTTTCTTTGTTGTTTTTAGCCTCTGTGAGGCACTTTGTGTTGCTGCTTTTAGCATGAAAGGTGGCATATAAATGAATTTGAATTTGATTTGAATTATTCTGTATTTGGGTGAAACCAGGAACGACTGTAGGGCAACACACCTCTTCTACACCTCGGTCTATCCAGAGTCATGTGAAATTTTGTCATAACTGCTGTGAGACATCCTGGAGATCTTCATAACCTTTGACCAACAAAGTCTAATCAGTTTGTACAAGTGAACATTTGTACCAAATTTAAAGGGATTCCCTTGAGGAGGTCTTGGTGTATTGTGTTCACACACCCACAAATCATGTTTTGTGAAGTTAACATAACCTTTGACCTTTGACCACCAAAATCTAATCAGTACATTCTTTTTTCTGAGTGAATGTCCCTGCCAAGGATCCCTAGAGGACTTATAAAGATATCATGTCCGTTCAAACAGGACACACACACACACACACGTACTGCCGGTCAGACGACACAAAACAATATGCCAACTCTGGCTGTCACTGCAGCATGAAAAACGAAAATGAAAAGTTGGTGGTTTGTGGTGCATGACTTGAATGAAGGAAGTAGTTCTGTGGCTCTTTGTGCTCAAGCTCTTTCCTGTATTTGGTGCATCCAGAAACAACCAACCGGACTCAACACAAACTGAAATAAATACATGAAAGTCTGTATCTGTGCACAATAGGAACAAAACAACTGACTGACTCCAGTCAGTGTCAGTAAACAGCCCCATTAAGCCACTTACTGTAACTGTTACTTACTGCAGATCAGAGGTGGCATCCAAGCACATATCAGGCCAGGCTGTCACCATGTAGTTTACCCCATGGTAAATGTGAAGATCAGACATATTATTAGGTGTCAGACCGCATAGACCTGCCCTATACGTGACCAACTATAGATTTATAATGGCACATGCAGCCAGATGTCCACTGTTTCATCACAAAGTTGAGTTGGCTGCATCCTTCAAATCAAACCCAAGAATCATGGTCCATGACAGCAGGGGGCACAAGGCCCCACCCCCCAGCCCAGGCAGACAGGAGGCTGCACACCAAGGCGTAGGAAACACTGGACAACCCCCATCGGTGGACCAAAAGCAGTAAAACCCCTAAGAAAAAAAATCGAAGGGGCTAAAACAGTAAAATAAGATAAAAGGTTTAGAAGCTAAACCTGAGGAAACAGACCATAAATAACCTGAAATATAGTAATTTTGTGCAGCGACTAAAACATTGAAATAAAAATAAAACAATAAAATAATAAAACAAGATACACTAAAAGTTAATATAAAATAGAATATTTTTTTTTTAAAAGTAAGATCCTTAGTCCTAATCCTTAGTCCCTAGTTTTCTACAAATATTATCAGAAAATTTTGACATATATTAACAGAACTCCATTAACACCACAAAGAAGTGCTGGCTCACCAACCATTTATTGTGTTGACAGCTTTAACTGGCAGACAAGGATAAACACATTACAATATGTACAGTCTGTTTTCATCAGAAGCTCTGCAGAAGCCACCTGAATTCAACTATACACTATTTTTGTGTGTGTGTCCAGTTTATAGTATATTTTCTGACTTCTGACCTCCTGTGGCTCAGGAGGTAGTCCACCAACCGGAAGGTCGGAGCTTCTATTCCCGGCTCCCCACCGAAGTGTCTTTGGGCAGGACACTGAACCCACACTTGCCCTCTGACGTATCATTGGATGCATGGATGTGTGTGAATGATTAGCCTCCAAGTCTGTCTGCACAGAGTTGTCTGAATGTGACAGAACAGTGTAAAACACATTTGGTCCAACTCACTAGAAAAGGGTTATAGTCCATTTCCCATCCATCCACTGATGGGACTCTGTTAAGTGGAAGGACTGGAGTCTCCTGGTCTTATGGTTCACTTTTGAAAATTGGAAATTTATTGAAGAGTCCATAAATCCTTTAGCTATAATTACATTCTTGGAGCATTTGGCCTTGTGTGATTGTACAATAGAATGACAAGCAGGAAATGTATAGAGACAGATGGAGAATGACATGCAGCAAAACTTCCTGGCTGTATTTTAACGGGTAGCAGTGTAAAAGGGAGTGACTGGACCACAGAGACCCCCCAGGAAGTGTAGCTACCAACTGAACGTTGCAACTATTATAAATCCAACAAACCTCTGGAGAATTTACAGTTACATGTCAGTTCCTGTGTAGGAAACTATGAGGAAAACAATGGGACCTGCAAAATAATGTGTTAATAATAGTGCTGATTCTTTTCCTCATGCATGCTGGGATAGACTGCAACCCCTGTGACCATATTAGGTAAAAGGAAGTGTAGATTAAGCATGGATAGACGGATGGTTTTTGACTGTTGGGTGTTGTGGGTGAATCTAACCACACTTCTTTTTTCTTTTATACTATAACAGGTTTGGTGGTTTTGTGTCCATCAGCGTGCTACATGTTGTGTTTTTCCACTGAGCAACCACAAGGAGGCCTCAGTTAAAGCTTCCACTGGCAGAAGTGAGTTTTCTATGTAAACAAAACTTTCTGATATCCATTTTTAATATATTCACCTGACATTGTCACGGCCTGTCCTGGCTGGGCTCACTGTGTTTTCTCCATATTTTCTTTGATCTAGAGATTATTCGGTGATATATTTTTTTGATTTGTTTGGCATGTTATTTATAAATAAACATGGCCATTATTATTATTTTTTGATTATATATATATTTTGACTATTATACTCTTTGGTTGATATAATTGTTTAACTGTATTTTATCATTATTGTCTTTGATTAGCAGCCAGCCTTCGGCCCACCCACAGAGTCTAAGAGACTCCCATCTGTGACTCAGATCCCTGATCCACGCACTGAAGAAGACCGTGTCGGTCGAAACCAGTCTTTTTTATCTGCATCCATGCACCTAATTAATTACAGGGATAGTTCACCCATAATTCAAATTTCACTCATTTCATGTCGACTAAGAGCTGTGAGAATTTTCAGAGTCCTCCGTGTCCATGTAATGGTTATGAATGCATGCCACCTTTCTTCGTCCAAAAAGACACACCAAATTTCTCATGTCAGGGCTTCGATACAAGAGGGACATTACAGACGAGCAGTATGGAGGTATTTGGATGTTTTTGGTGTGTCTTTTTGAACCAAGAAAAGTCCATTCACAACCATTATATGGACAAATACTGCTGCGTGGACCCCCCCGTAACTCAGAGAAGGAACGGAGGACTCTGGAAATTCTCACAGCTCTTAGTCGACATGAGGGTCAGTAGATAATGAGTAAAATTTGAATTTTGGCCTTTAAAGGCCTTGCATGACCTTGTTTCTTTACGTGTGGGTGCCCAAAGCAAGCATTCTGCTTTTTTCATCTCTCAAAACTAACACAGGCTGTATAAATCACTCAGTACACTTAACATCTGTTTTATCTGTCACATAGAAGATTAAAGTTTCTTGAACCAATGTTGCAATAATGTTGCCTGTGCAACACTGTGTCCACACCCTGTCTGATAAAACCCTGAAGATTCTGAGATGTCAGTGTGTTTCTAAACTTGTTCCTGGAAAGAAAGAACCTCGATATTGCGATCTCAGACACTGACATGTGTTGACTTCTGTATGTAGCTTGCCATTCACAGCCTGTGTCAGTGACAGTCTGAGCTATAAATGCAATTATGTAAAGTAAGATGCAAATGCAGAAGTGACATGTGGTTCAACATAGAATCATTGTTTTGTTTTGCATTTCATGTGGCAGTCTAACACAGACTTAGATTACATATCAGACATTAGGTCTTGAATAGGACAGAATGTAAAAACAAACAAGAAAACAAAAAAAGGTCCATGTTGCCACTGTAGACACTCCAGTGTATCCTCCAGAGTTGGTCAATATAATGATGAACACCATGATATGATAAAAATGATAATGCACATGACTAAAGAAATAGTGCAGGCATTCTCCAACTCCATAGTGTCCTATTTAAATCTAATTGTGCCCCAGTATGTGACACCACACCCAGCATCTCCAGTTCCATCTCCTGTTGTCACCCCCTCCTACCAGCCCTATCAGGTTCTCCAGCCCTGCAGATGTAACACTTCCCTACTTTGTTGTACGATCGCGCAAGTCTTCTGACGACACAACTGATGCCAGTTCAACCAGTTCATCCTGTACAGGTAACCTATAGCATAGGGGGTGGGGGTGGGGGTGGAGGGTAAATCCATAATCAGTGATGGAAGGTCAGGCTCATGAAACACAATGTACAGCATGTACAAGTACTACAGGTAAAGTTACTCAATAAATAGAAATAACATTACTTAAATTAGCAAACTCAATTAGCAAAGATGGACTCTAACTGTGATGTAGAAACATTTTAAAGGTGATCAAAAGAAATGAATGTCAGCTGAGCTACAGTGTCCTACCAAGGGGTCTGCATATTATTAAATATCATGATGATCATATGATTTTTTTCTCTCTCTCATGCTTTATGTATTATATTTGTATCTGTAAAGTGTCTTTGGGTCACTGTAAAAGTGCTATATATTAATATAATATATCAAGCGCTTATTATAATAATAATTATTATTATTATATCTCACTTTCTTTTTTATAAGAAATGTATCAAAAAAAAGCGACAGATGTGCTTTCATACGTGAAAATTAAACTAAAAACCCTGTTGTACTATAGGAGAAGCTGACCTACAAAAAGTTAGGGATATTTGGCTTTTGGATGAAATTTCAGAATGCACCTAAAATACATTATAACCTTTATAGGTGACCATAACTTGACCTTCTCTAAACTTTTGAACTGTTCAATGTTTCAATATTGTTCTCTAACAAGGTGATTAACCACAAAAATCACAACAAGTGTCTGATCCACAAAATGTTCTGGTTCAATGACAGTTTGTATTGAAACAGTCGTCTTCATCATGCTGTTCAAGACAACACCTAACAATCCATCAACACTACACAGGCTTCAGGGATGTTCTCAGAGGGAGGTGTCCTCTGAGCTTAATGTGTCACAGAGTGTCATCAAAGGAGACACAGAGATACAGGAAGAGTCACAGAAAGCAGAGGGGTGGGCGTTCTTTGGCCACATGACAAGTTATTGATACATTATGATATTTTTGTTTCATCTAAGTCAAATATCCCTAACTTTTGTATGGAATAAATGACACTAAATCTTAGAGATACATGTTTTTCTTATTCATTTACGCACATACATCGCCTACATAAACATACATTCTAAGAGAAAGGCATGACACTAGATGTTCAATCATTTTGACGTGATTAATATTTATCAATTATGGGAATATCCTACTTACTTAGGCTACTTTACATACCTACATGGGCTTTCTTTAATAACCGCTACCCCTACAATAATAAGAACGAAACTGTTTGTTCTGCTGTAAACGCATCGTCGGTACTTAAGTTTCTAGTTTTTCTTGCTCGCCATTCAAATCGTGCCTGATTTACATTTCCGTCTCCTATTACACAACTATAGACAGGACAGTGATTCGCAGAGCAGCAGCTCCGTCTCCCTCCCGTTGGCTGAACTGTACACGTCAGCAGTCAATGAGTTTTACCCAACATGTATCATAGTCCCATCATCCTCTTCCTGGTACGAGCGTGTTGTTGACACATTACACCTAGCTCGGGTAAGTCATACGAAGCTCGTTCGCTTGTTTTATTTAATGACACATAACGCACGGAACTCGTATTTAACGCGCATTCTCATTTCGCTTTTGTTCTGTGTTTTTTTCCACAGGTGGTCAAAACGAGCGGCTGAAGCGACTGTTTGGCAAATGACACGGTTTTCAAGTGGGGAAGATAATACCACCGAGGGGGAAGAAACGCTTGACACTTGGTTGTTTTATGACACGCGTGACGCGACGTTACACTGGCTGTATCAAAAAGTTTGATTTCCTGCGCACGAGGAGCCGCGACGTTTTCCAGCAAGTTTACAATGAAGGCACGCGCGAAAAGGTGAATGAAAGCCGTTGCTGTTCTGTTCCTGGGTCTGTTTTTAATTTGAGAAAATGAGGTTTCGGCTGGTAAAGAGGAATGTGCTCGCACTTTTGGGTGTTGCCTTTGTAATCGTGACTCTGTGGTTTTCAACGCTCGTATTAGTTTTCGATGATGATAAAAGTCGAGGCAGTAACGTGGTGGGCACGGACTCTGGTGGTGAAGTGGTGAAGCTGAACTTTGGTTCGCTGCCAGAATTGACTCGGTCTGTTTACAGTGCCAATTACAAGCAGTGTGTTCACAATGCGGATAAGTTTCCAGGGGAGCCTCAACTGGTGCTGGTTGTGCAGGTCCACAACAGGCCTGAATACCTCAGACTGCTGATCAAGTCCCTGGAGAAAGCTGCAGAGGTCCACAGCTTTCTTCTTATCTTCAGCCACGACTATTTTTCAGAGGAAATCAATGCTATTGTGCAAGGGATAACTTTCTGCAAGGTACTGCAGATTTATTTCCCTTTTAGCATTCAGCTGTATCCCAGTGAATTTCCTGGGCAGGATCCACGGGACTGCCCCCGAGACATGTCCAGTGACAGCGCTGTCAAAACAGGATGCCTCAACGCCAAACACCCTGACTCCTATGGGCACTACAGGGAAGCCCACATCACTCAAACCAAACACCACTGGTGGTGGAAATTGCACTTTGTGTGGGAGCGAGTGCACGCCATGCAGGGCTACAGCGGTTTTGCAATCTTCCTGGAGGAGGATAACTACATCTTACCAGACTTTTCCCATTTCTATAAGTCAATGATAGAGTTCAGGAAGAACAAATGCCCGGACTGTGACATGCTGGCTTTGGGTAATCATAATGGCCTCACTGATTTCACCAAACTGTCCAATAAGGTGTTGACCACTGGGTGGATGTCCACCAAACACAACATAGGTATGGCCATATCCAGGGAGGTGTACTATAAAATGATGGGCTGCAGCAACGACTTCTGCACCTATGACGACTACAACTGGGACTGGACGCTGCAGCACCTGTCGGGAACCTGCATACCGAAGCCCCTCAAAGTGCTGGTGGCTCAGGGATCCAGGGTTCTTCACACGGGGGACTGCGGGCTCCACCAGAAGGACAACTGCAGGCCAGAATGGGCCACGCAGAGGGTCGAGGAGGGGCTTCAGACGGCTAAGGACGGCCTCTTCCCTCCATCTCTCGCCCTGAACGGGGCAGAGCCGGTGGAGCACAAGGCACACATGAAAAACGGAGGATGGGGCGACGTTCGAGACCACAGCCTATGCAATAACTACGCCAAACGACTTTGAACTTTTCTCTCAGTAATGTGTGTCTGCAAATGTGCCATCATACAGAACTTTTCAGGGGTTTAGAGGCTGCGATGTGTTGTCTTCCAAGAAATAGATGTGAGGAAAGTATGAGCATTTTGTATGTACATGTACACAACTAGTGTGAAGCTTGTTTTAAAATCTTAGGGTTTTTTTTAAATCACCAAAGCTGCACAGTTGCCAAAGACTTAGTTGATATATCTGTTTGTGTGCAAGCTCATGTCACCACATTTGTGGGTGTCTCTCGAACCAAACTTTTAGGCTACATTGCATCACAGTGGGAAACTTTCTACATGAATCATTTCATTTGAACATTTTGTCTGCAGATATATTTCCCTGACTTGGAGCACTGCACAGGGTTTTGTGAATTCACAAAAAGTTTCAAAGTGATGAAATAATCTGCAGTGGTTTTTGCAGAACATTCACCTGCAATGTTTTTATTGTGTGTGTGTGTGTGTGCTTTATATGGTACGACTGTATGTGCGACATCCAAAAAGCAGATGCAATGTAAATATATGTGTAGCAGTAATCAAAATGTTTGACAATCTTCAAAATAATTGGAAGCTCTAGTTTATAGAGCAGCGCTGTCAGTGGAGTTGACACACCTGTCAAGTCTACATGATTTTTTTTTTCTTTCTGTCTTTTTTTTTTTTTTTCTTTTTTACACATAATGAGGTTTGTTACAGAATGTAACTCTCAGTCTCGGTTGCAACCAGAGGTCTTTTCTTCCTGACACCACTTACTTTATCAGTCTCCCTCCCCCTGACTTGGTGACCCTTGGTTGCAGCCAGAGCTTGATGTCCCTGATTTCCTTTTTTTTTTGTTCTTCTTTTGGTTGTCAGTGTGTATTTGCTTTCTGATAGGAGAAAGTGACCTTTTGGAGTTGTGTTCAAGATTTTGATCCTGCAAACATCAGTCATGTGTGACTTTCTATTGACTTCTATATTTGCACCTTCTTAGTTAAAAGAGAATAACTTCATTGGGATAAAAAAAAAAAACAGAAATGCAAATGTTTCCTTTTCTGACATTCATTCTGTAGTTAAACTTTTTAATGTAAAACAACTGACATGGTTGTAACTTCAAGTGCCTTTTGACAGTTCCATCGTTCCTGTGCCTGTTTTAAAGCGATTTCTAAAGGGGCACTGATGATATTGTTGTTGTTGACTTAGTACTTCTAATTATGTCAATGCTGAGGACATATTTGTATTGTCTTTATTTGTGAGATATTGAGGGAAAGATTTAATATAGATGTAAATTTTATACAAAATTTTGTTTGTACCCCACATAAGTGCCTTAACCTGATAATGATGCCATATAGAGATTCCTATTCAAGAAATATGACATGAATGTGATAATGAAATAAATGAGCTTATATGTTTTATTGAAAAGCACAATACAATTTTTAAAACTGACCCAACACAGAAAATATGGTTTGATGGTTCCTTACTTGATGAGATGTACAGTTGAGTTGAGGAGGGGATCAACACTTGGTTGTTTTAACTCTTGTTCACTCTGAAATAGTTGTTGTTTGCCAAATGGGAAAATAAATGACGTTGAATGTTTGTCTTTGAATGTTTTATGATGTTTAAAAAAACTGATTATATGTCATTCAATTTCCCTGTAATAGCAGACAGTATAATTTTGTAATAGCCTAATTGGGCTACTTTTAACTATGCTAGGCCTACTAATTATTCAGATTCAGAATTTGAACTACCCTGTTCCCATTAAAGTCTCACAGAAGTTTAATCACACACACAAAAAAATGTCTGTTTTAATAGTCCTTTTGATGAAAATCTAAAAAAAAAAAAAAAAAAGATTAAACCGCTTAACTCAACACAACTAGACTGGTGGGAATTATTGTCCCTGTTCTGGTTGTCATCAGTACCAGATTATACTGAGGACATTTCAAGACCTCTTCAATGAGATATTTACAAGATAGTTAATGATACAAAGCGGTCAATCCAAGCAGCATACCAGTGGCTGAGCTGGCAGCTAAAAATAAACATATCATGATATGTAGCCTTTTGTGTTACTGAAACAAAAAGAATGCTTAGAACATATCCGAGGTATTTTTCCGGGCATGCGTTACGTGACCGACGTGCGCGCTCTCATTGGTCAGCTCCTTCCCCTGTTTATTTCCGGAAGTAAATTGTTGTCAGTGACAGTCATAATACTTTCCGTAAGCTCTAGCAAACGCCAAGCCTTCAGCGCCGCAACGACAGGTAAAAGTTTAAACATCTGCGTATCTAAACGACTCCAGAGCTTTTTATTTATGCAGACAGTCAGTTGGCTGCCTTACTGTTTCAGCTAACGTTTACGTTTTTGATGTAGCCTCTGTTAGCCGTTAGCTGTCGCCCTGCGTAGCTTACGTAATGGACTTTTGTCTAGAACAGACAGACAAACGATTATTAAACACATCGTTCATAGTAGCCCAAAAGTCACATCAGACGATTTGCATGAATTCATTGGCAACTTCGGGCGGGGCTGACGTGTGTGTTGTTGGCGTGTCCAGACGTTTCGCCAGGGGCCGTATGTGTAATGACGTTAACGTTAGCCAAGATAACCCATTAGCTAGCTAGTTAATGCTGCCCACTTAATCAATAACTAACTAAATGTTATTAGCTACTCGGGAGGCTGCCCGTTCCGCTGTACCCATGCAGTGTGCCAACACCAGAAGGGTAGCTCATTTAATAACTGGCTGTCATGTTGTATCTTTAAACCCCCTGTAGGCGTGCCCTCATCCCAGGATGGCACATTGGTTTCACAGAAACCCACTGAAGGCAACAGCGCCTGTGTCGTTTAATTATTATGGAGTGGCCGGGAGCCCTGCTGCCAACAAGATATGCAAGTATGTTTATCTTCATTTGAATACACTGACAACAGCGCTATGATTGTGGTACTGTCTAGTTTCATACCTAGTAAATTCTTACCTTCTCATGACAAGCTGGTAAAGTTTCCATTCTGATTACTCAAGTGATCTGTAGCCTATTTAGTGCATGGGTTGATAGCTGTTTGTTTTGACACATTCAGTGACCTTCGGACAAATAGAGCCAGGCTGCTGGAGATGTTCACCGATGTCACCTGCAACCCGGAGATGATGAAAAATGCCTCAGAAGCATACTTCTCCCTCCTACAAGGTATTGTTACGCTCCAACAAATCAACCTGTTGTTCCACCTGTCTCTCGTGGAATTCAGTTATTGGTTAATTTTCTGTGAGTGTTCAACACTGTACCTGGATTCACATGTGCTAGTGGAGGAGTTGTTATAAATAGGACTAACATTCATGTTGGCCTTTTATTTTGTGTGTGTGTTAATGAAACGCAGATAGCTGCAGTAATACATGCTGTAATATCAAGTGCCTCAACAAGATGACACTAATTACTAATCATTATTGAACATAATTAGAAAATGATACAATTTACATCGTTGACTTATAAAATAAGTATGGAAAGCTTGTCTCAGAACTGAAGTTGTCACCTCTTATGATCAGGATATGAGTGATACCATGTTGATTGAAGTGTGTATAGTTTGTACCAGCAAACTACTAATTTCTGCCCTCATCATTTTTATAGATCATCAAAACATTTCAAAGCATAGACCTATTCAATTACCAACCCAATAACTCCAGATGACTCCAATGTGGTGACGCATTCATCAGACTGTTTAATTTGATGCCTAATCTGAATAATTGATGGAAGAGCAGTTTACGGAAAAGGTGGCACAACTGTGTTAACACGTAGCCTAACAACGTTAAATAACTCACTTCACCAATGCACTGACATTCAGAAAGGTTCACTAATGCAGTGTTGATTGTTTATATCAGTATAAAAACTCATGCTGCTCTGTTAAAAACATTGTTCAAATCTACTGAGTCTTCATGACTCAGTGTTTCATGAGATACCAAATGGGTCAGGCTGACTTCTTTTGAGTGCAGCCTTGAAGCCTTCACTCAGTATAAACATCATGTAGCCTCAATTAGCAGACAGAAACAATAATGTACAATATATATCATAAGGTAGAAGGGTTACAACCAACTTAATAATGTTAATAGTTCATATTTCTACTCTTACTGAACATTGTCTTTGGATGTCAGGTTTTAACAGTAAATCATTTCTCTTTGTTTGTCTTCTAATGTTGCGTTGATGTATTTTCTTTTATATTTTTAGATTTTTTTTTGCACCTAACCAGCTGCTTCTTTTCTACAAATTTGACTGTAACATAAAATAGGCTTTATCTCGTCCTTGGATGGAACAACTCAGGAGAACAAGATGAGGTTCATCCAGAACTTCAAGTGGACTGACACCTTACAAGGAAACACCCCAAGGTAGACAAATGAGGTCTATTGGACTATATTATACTGAGGAGTGTTGGAGTGGAAAGAACATTCTAAACATTTATGTATAAATAAGACAGTTTAGCACAGCACCTTTACCAAATATGACTTCAGTGCTAAAATGCTGTATGACAGTGTCAAAAAAGTGGAACTTAAAGGATAACTTTCGTTTTTTACAACCTGGACCTTATTTCTAGCATCAAATACGATCATTTACTCACCCTGACAAGTTTGGTGTCATTTGGAGTCATTTTGGAAAGAACATTCTAAACATTTCCGCCGCAAAATTTGTTCATTTCGTATTTTGTGAAATTCCCCTCCGAATGTTATCAACATCCGTTCCAGGCTGACCTACTAACCTCTGATCTGGATGATGTCATCTCCGCATAATAATCATTCCGCTTCATTCTGGTCCTTTTTAAATCTGGCTGACTTCATCCAGTGCTCATTTTGTTCTGAAATGCATTAGCGATATGACAGTGACATCATCCAGGTCAGAGGTTAGTAGGTCAACCTAGAGGAGCAGGATGTTGAACTTAAATAACACTAGGCAGAGCCTTGATTTAGAGGCGCTGCTGAAGTGTTGATGCTCCAAATGACACCAAACTTGTCAGGGTGAGTAAATGATCGTATTTGATGCTAGAAATAAGGTCCTGTCCCTTTAAGGCAGAGCTTGCTGCTGAAGTGTTGAGTGCCTCCTCAGTGCCCAGCAGGACGCCGTCTTTGAACTGGTCTCCATGGCCTTCAATGTCGCCCTCTGGTACACCAAGTTTGCCTCGAGACTAGCGGGGAAAGAAAAGTATGTGATTGTTTGGTGTATATTGTTGCATTCATTGATATTTAATTGGTCACATAATGTGAATTAATCCAGTACTTTGAATATGTGCTCTGTTTAGTGATCATATTATATATTTGTCACTGTCATGTTCTTCTGTTCAACAGCATAACAGAGCCAGAAGCAAAAGACGTTCACCGTAGCTTGAAGGTCGCAGCTGGAATATTCAAAAACCTTAAGGCAAGCTACACAGACAGAAATCTCTTTCTCTTAAAAAAGGCTTTGTGACCAATTAAATCAGTTTTTCCTGACGTGTGTTATTTGTAGAATTGTATTCTTCATAAGAACTAAATATACACATATTTGAATAATCAGGCTTCTGAGCTGATTTTCTGGTGGTTCAGACAATCATCATAGATGTACAATATATCCATCACCAGCTGTAGTAGATGATTCAAGAGCAGACACTTAACAAACAACTTGGATGATGGATGAACGTGGATTGATGACATTACAATAACAAGGCTTATGTACGAGTATGTATTGTTATGGGGTCAAATGTGGGCGGCCAAAAATTTTTGAGGCTTTCATGACGACCATGATGAGTTAAAAACGTTTAGGAAACAGTGGGAGTTTGAAAAGTTGTAACAACAGACTGAAACAACAACGTGTCCTGCTCCTTTACGTCCTTTGCAGCCCACAGACCTCAGTCAGAATAACACTACAGTGGCTTTTATTGAACACTGTTCTTTCGTTTGCTTGCTACAGGAGGTTCACATCCCTCGCCTCATCACCCCAGCTGAAAAGGGCAAAGACCTGGAGCCCAGAGTGATTGATGCGTATATCATCCAGTGCCAAGCAGAAGCACAGGAAGGTACGGTGGCCATATTATAAACATGTACTTATTTTTAAACCATAGTTAGCATGTAACTGGTGTGCTCATTGTTTATTAGACATATTTTCTATCATGGCAATACATTTCTTTTCTCTCACTGTTTTCATATATCTCTTAATGACAGATAGTGTCTATCTGAAATTCTTCTCTGTAGACTTTATCTTAACTTAGTCGTGTCGCTCAAGCCCAGATGTGTGTTTTTCTTTCAAATATCCATTGTGAGCTGCAATAACAAAACAATACTTGACACTGACACACAGTAGTGATCATGGTATCAGCCTGATGTCCTGGAGTGTTAATTATTTGTTTTTTAAAACCTGACGGTGTCAATAGCAGATCGAAGTTCAAGGCAGAATGCTCGTTTAAGGCCCAATAAAGTTTTCTTATTCACTGCATCTCAAGACAATAATTGTACAAGTGCTGCTACACTGGTTTTGTGTGGTGATGGCCAGATGAAGCCTCATGAAGCCTTGAAACGCTTTCCATCCAAATGGATTGAAAAAAGGTGAATTTCTCAAGGCTTCATGTGCATTGTACACACAAACCCCCCCTGCTGGTCACAACCTTTACTGTCATTTCAACTATTTGTGATGCCTCTTGACTGTCTGTCCTGCAACAGTGTCAGAATAGAAACTATCACCCCCAAGAATAGAAATAAAAACATCTTACTTTGATTTCATGTGGTTCACTCAATCATTTATCTAACACTTAAAGTAATGAATGATTAATATAGGTCAATCTATGTCAAAAAGCTTGTCAGTAATATTTCAGTATTGAAATAATTCCAGTAGGACATGAGGTATTTATTTAAAACTGTTTTCAAAAGATGAGAGTTGTGCTTATGAATACTAGGATGACGGTGTCTTTTCATTTTTATTTAGAAACAATATTTTTTCCACTTTGCTGCTTGGAAATTGGCAAAACTACAACACGAACAGTAACAGGAATTTTGTGGGGATCTGTTGCGCTTTATACATGTTCGTAAATCACTCAAACCACTTACTGAACCAGCGAGGCTTCAGACGTCACAAGTGACGTCACTTGCGCTAAATGAAGGAAGTCTTGATGCGCACTTAATAAAATACTTCCTGGATTCCTCGACACACGCTCCGAAGCCTCGGCTCAGTACGTCCCATCACTAGTTTATGTGCTTTTTTAGAAAGGATAGCAGAGAGGAAATACATGGGGGTCTTCACACATCAAGCAAGTGGTGACAGCAGATACTCACATGACTGATGACAACAACTAATCATTTGTAATCATCTTTTTTTACAGTGACAATTGCCAGAGCAATCGAACTGAAGCACAATGCCACACTCATCGCAGCGCTAGCATACGAAACGGCAAACTTCTATCAAAAAGCTGGTGAGAATCTTTTGCTCTGATGATCCTCATGTAAATCAGGTCTGTTACCAAAAACATTGTGGAATCCATTTGCATTTTATAACAGGCCATTAAAAGTAGCTGTTTTTGTTTTCAGACCACACACTGAACACCTTGGAGCCAGAGTGCAGCAGCAAGTGGAGGAAGTATCTTCAGCTGAAGCAGTACTTTTACATGGCTTATGTAAGCTTCAACATGTTTTCCTTTTAGATTCTAACATAACACTACTATTATCTTTTAACTTATATTATGATATTTACTATTTACTTATATTTAACTTAACTTACCCGAGTAGACATGTACTTCTGATGAAGCCCTTTGTCATGTAAAGGGATACGCCAACATTTTTTTTCGTGTCTTGCCTCACTCCGGAGTCCAGTAAGCAGATAGACACCATCCTTTCAACTGTGCGTGCAGTAACAAGGGAGATAGAGCCGTATCGCCTGTAATTAGCTTAGCTCAAATGCTGGAAGTGTATAGGTAGTGTTAGCCTGCCTCCACCTAAAGTCATCAGAGACACTCTTCAGCAACTCTAAATGGAAACCGGCGGGCTAATCTTCATCTCAGAGCTGACAAAACTCTCTGGTAATGCATCTTGAGCGGTCAAATGCTGGTAACAGGACGAGATCGGTCAAAACGGAGGGTTCAAGCAAAGATGCTTTATTGGTTCAAGCTAGCTACATGGAGGGTAGGTTAGCTTCCTATTTCAAAGTAAATGCACTTCTGTATGTGAAGGGTAACAGGTGTTTTATTTTGTGAAAGTAACCGGAAGTGCGTTGGTCACAACGGCTAGCTTGAGTAGCGCCAAATTTGTCCAAACAAAATCGTAAACAGCTGGTATTTAGACAAATTAACGACACACTGCTGATCTAAACGGCTACTTTCTCGCCTAAAAGATAAAGTGATATATTTACAGAGTTTAGAGCTAAAATGAAATCAGCTTCTGACTGCTGATTTCAGCTTGGGTAGGAGGCAGGCTAACACTACCCATACACTTCCAGTGTTTGAGCTAAGCTAATTACGGGTGATACGGCTCTATCTCCCTTGTTACTGCACGCACAGTGGAAAGGATGGCGCCGATCGGCTTGTCATGGACTCAAGAGTGAGACAAGACACGAAAAAAAAAATGTTGGCGTATCACTTTAAAATGATACTCCAGGTTTCTGCAGCCTTCAGTTCCTCTGTGCTTACGATTGTATTCATTCCTTGTGTGTTGCAGGCATTCTGCTATCATGGACAGACACTGCTAGCAAGTGACAAGTGCGGTGAAGCTATAAGATCTCTTCAGGAAGCAGAAAAGTGTACGTATGTTTAAAAAAAGGAGTCCTTTTCCCCTTTTTGCTGCCATATGATGTAATACACAACAACAGTGTTGGGACACACAGACACTTAGGACCGCAGAACAGTTTGTTATTGAGCAGTTTAGTTACACTGCTGGTCAGAATGCAAGTTCATCGTTGTACCTTTTAAAATGAGTTGTGTCTCTCCTCTTCCACGTGTGTGTCTGTGTGCTGATGAAAATGTGTACGTGCAGATATACGTTAACTGACTGGTTTGGAGTGAGTCCTTGTTGTCTGTGGTTTGTGCAGATATCTACAACGGCAAACACACAATGCTGACAATAATACGCTCATTGTGTCAGATCACTGAGGGCACAAGTCAATCATGTGACACACAAGTGTGTGTTGTGTACAGCATGTAATCATGAATGTGTGTATTGTGAAGTCGAGTGTTATCTTCTGCAAAATAGCTTCCATTCAGTAAATGTATTCAGTGAGTTTAAGGAGGAGAGCAGTCGGTCTGAAGGATCAGAGATGACAGGGTCATGACACAGATGTTTCCTTTGTGTTTGTTTCCTGTGTGTGGCTACTGTACTTCCCTAGATTTCTCCTGTGTTAACATGAAGACGTCTCTGTTTAGGTTACTCCCGTGCCGAGGTGCAGTGTAAAGAGTATCGTCAGACCAAAGGCCCGGGCACCACGGCCAAACCATCAGAGCAGCTGTTCTTCCTCAAACTGGGCGGCCTCATTAAAAACACACTGGAGAAGTGCCAGAGAGAAAATGGCTTCATGTGAGTGAGTCAGGGCACATGCATGCATTCACACTTCCATGTCTGTATCTCTGACAGAACGGAAACCACAGCCACATTTTAATGGAAGCATTTCTGTATTGGTGCAGTTTCTGATCCAAGAACTTGTGACTTTTGTATCTCACCACTAAGAAGCATGTTTGGTTTATTTTCTTTTGAATGCTAACTGATCATTTCACCACCAGATCTGAAAATCTAAAAAACACAATGAAATCATCACTTTCTTATCTGCTGTAAACACTGGCTGATTGTTTATGCTATGATAGATCAACATTTTGGCAAATAATCCCTATTACAGCAGGTTCGTCACCTTTATTTGTCGGTGTAAGCTATTTTTAGAACGGCAGAGCAGAGCCGTGAGCTGCTCAGAGCTACACTATGGAGGCTCATGGGATTTCTTGGTTTCCCTCATCAAACTCATCAAATACACAATCTAACAACTCCACAACGCTCCGGTGGACAAGTTGTGACCTGCACATTCACCACACTATGAGATAATAACACAACGTTACCACACAGAGTTGTTTTAGAGGTAAATTCATGCAAAACCGCTGATGATTTTGAAGTTGTTGGATTGTGTATTTGATGAGGGAAACCTAGAAATCCCATGAGCCTCCGTAGTGTAGCTCTGAGCAGCTTGCTGCTCTGCTCCGCCGCTCTAAAAATAGCTTTCACCGACAAATACAAATAACGAACCTACTCCTAAAACTAAAGGGATTCTGGCAATGGGCCAATTTGCCAAAATGTTGAACTATCACTTGAACACTAGTTGTAGAAACAGTATCTCTTTCCACTCAGGCTACATTCAGTATTTCAGTTTTCATTTCAACAACGTCATTTTAAAATAAAAACAATCCCTGTCAACATGACCATTGTGG
Source organism: Decapterus maruadsi (assembly GCA_030347415.2). NCBI lineage: Eukaryota > Metazoa > Chordata > Actinopteri > Carangiformes > Carangidae > Decapterus > Decapterus maruadsi. The sequence continues at coordinate 2,023,274 of CM064891.1, read as the reverse complement.
CTCCGTAACAGAAATGACACTGTGTGCCTGCCGGTGTGAACAGGGAGCAGATCATCTACTCTGCTATTCCTGGTTCATTGCTTTTTTTTTGTAACTGACCAATGTCGAAGACAGTTGTGGTGTTTAGTGCAGATTTGAACTGCCTGCAGCTGGTGGCAAAGACAGCAAAGGCAGTAACAGTTGTAAGTTCTTATTCATCTTGCCTTCACCAAGGTTGATAAGACCCAATCAGGGAGTGACCATGACTCTACATCCTGGTTTCAGAAATTTCCATTTTTGCTTGCAGCTACAACAGAACCCTTGAATTTACAAACTAAACTGTGGTCAGCGGTGTATGTACTCTTCCCTAGTTGTAACAGCCTTTTAAATCGCAACTGGACATATTCCCTCAGATACTTCCACAAGATCCCAGCTGAGCCGCCCCAGCTGGAGTTGAAGGCCAGCTACGGCCTGGCTGAGCCAATCGTGTTCGAGCTGCCGCCTCTCAGTGAGCAGTGCACTGCAGAAGTCTACGCCACCTTTGACCTGACTAAGGGAGCCAAAAATGACAAGGTACAGCAGCTCATTTCTGAACACAAACATGATACAAAATGCTTGAAGGTGACTAATGATTAATAACTCTAATGTAAATCTGAGGTTTGTTGTTTCATATCGATGTTATTGTTTCTTGACTTCAGGCCAAACCTAAGGAGGAGGAGGTGAAACCAATCAAGGAGCCGGATTTGAAGCCTCAGAAGGACACAGGCTGCGTCGTCTCCTAAACTTTCCAAACCTTATTTTGCCGCCTCCATCCTTCAGTACCATCATACTTTCCTCCCGTTCCTTCCTTCATAGCAAAATGTATATTTTTTGTGACATTAATCCATGGTGTTTTACATTTATGCTGAAACCTGTATTGTATTTGGGTATAACAACCATTATCATTGCACTTAAGCCAGAGCCAGTTAAACATCATAGTGTGTGGCCAGACCATCAAAACAGCTCACATCTATGACTTCTATAACACAAACATCATGTCCATAAGGTGAACCTGAAACTGGCCTTTCAGGTTTTGCAATTAGGTCCTGATCTTGAAAACGCCTTATGGGTACTGTAGTTGTATTAATGGTGCCTTTGGCTGCAGGGTAAACCTGTTCACTGTGTCTCCTAACACAAGTGTCTGGGTTTTGGCACTGGCCTGATGATAGGATGATTCACGCAACAGAAATTGACATGTTAAACATACTGAATGACCTCAGGACACGGATCCAAAGCAGAAGATGGACAGATTTTTATACTGAATATTCAGCACTACATAGACTATGAATCAGCTATCTGGAAAGAGTAAATAATAGTAAGTGTAGTCATACAATCACCCTGTAAGCTAAAAATAATTCTATCTCACCTGAGATTTGTTCAGAACTTCCCAATTACAGAACAAGACTGCATGTGTTATTGCTGGTGCGGGTTTGTTTTTAGCTTTAGCAGTTTACAATCAATATATAATTTAGCTCACGACATAATGTACTGTAGTTCAATTATTATTATTTTTTTTACATCTCAGCAGTTTTCTACTTTGACTACGGTAGAATCATTGTTTTAACCTGATGGTTTCCATTTAGGAATATTATCCCAGGTAGGTTTTAATTCATTTATTTTTCTTCTGTAGTGATTCGTGTTTAATTGATGACTTAAAACACTTTAACAACTGCAGCGTACAACTCTACAATTTGAGTCATGTTTTTCGGTGATGTCGATTTTCATTATTTCGGTGGAGACATCAGAGCGGCCACTGATCAACATATACAGTGCTTTCTCTTGTAAACCGTTCAGTTGCTGAGAGTGCTGTTGTCAGTAGTTGACACAATGTTTGTGCAGATATACATTTACTGAGTGTTATCCTCTTCCAGGGCAGCATGAAACACCAGACGGCTGCTCCGACTGCTCCACAGACGTTGCTCGTATTGTCAAAGCTCCGCTACCTAATGTAGTTGCATCAGATGAAGGATAACTATCAATTGCTGGAAACTTGTATAAACTGTAATATACAACTCACATGTATTCATACTCCATATCCCCACATATACTCTGCTGAGCTAGACTTGTGGAAAGCGGAGCTTACCTTCACACTGAATTCCTCTATTGCACATTGTATTCAGTTGTGCGAGGATGTCAGTTAAGACACTTTTTTCCTCCTTGTGGTCTGGTTTGGTTTTAACTGGCATGTTAACACCCGACACTTGGAGCAGTGAATTTAGTGGACCAGAGCTCGCTCTTTATTCTTTAAAAGACAACTATATTTAAAAGGGTGTATTGAATCATCATTACAGTGTACACTCCTGTAGCTCATTATTCACCCTCTAATGGTGTCTGTCATGTAAAATGTATTTCAGATGATATTAAACCAGTCATAAAACTCCATCCTTCCCTGTCTGTCTTTGCATATGGCTATTGATTATTAAAGGGATAGTAGCATTTTTTTCAAGTGTGGTTCTATGATCTACAAATAGCCCCTAACTACTTTAATTGCAGTAGAAGACTCTGCACTCCTCCCGTTAGCAACCAGCCCATAACCCTGCCCAGAGACTTACAACATACATTGTTGTGAATGGACCCAAAGAAACGGCCTATTGAGGTTTTACCTGAAGAAAAAAAAATACACAGTTCCATTGTTCGCTATAATATAATTTTTTCCAGCCCCTCAAAGTGCAGGAAAAACGCAGTTTTTATTTGGAGCTAACCAACTGCTGATCAGGGGGCACTAACCCTGGGCGGAGGGATATGTGAGTTGGTTAGGAGCCGTGTATTTTTTTAGAGGTAAAACCTCTTTTGGGCCGTGAAAATAGGCCGTTTTTTTGGGTCCATTCACATATGTTGTAAATCTCTGGTCAGGGCTATGGGCTGGCGTTGCTAACGGGAGGAGTGCAGAGAGTCTTCTACTGCAATTAAAGTACTTAGGGGCTATTTGTAGATCATACAACCACACTTGCTACTATCCCTTTAAGGTAAATAATTTTTAAGATATGAAAAGGTATCCATTCTGTCAATAGACTGGAGGAGTTCCACAGATTCCACACATTAGACTAGTAGGTTTTATCACTTATTTTGTTTTCTTTGTCTTCTTGGTGTGGTGTTGAGTTCGTTATGTGCAAAAGAGGTCTGGTAGTATTTTGTATACAACGCAAGCAACACACTTTACCAATAAGGATATGACACAATGTGTGCTATGTCCCTCCTGTGTTGCAGTATAGGAGAAAAGTGCACGTCACTTTGCTACTGTAATTACACCAATTAAAGTCTGATCATTTGTGTGTAGTAGGCTATAGATTTGGGACCTGATTATGGGCTTTTAAATCTTTTTGAAGATTACAAACTAATTCTAATGCATTTTTTTGTTTCTTTTATTTTCTTGTAAAAAATTCAAAGCATCATCACAATTTTTCCTAATCCAGTTTCCATCTGCTTTCATCTGTGACATATCTGACAGAATTAACTATTTATAGAGTAACCAGATCCATAGTGAATACAAACAACCAGCAAATGGGGGTCCATTTATGCCAGATAGTTGTTGGACACTTTACACCAACTATGTCTGTTAATCCGCAGGGGAAATACTTAATTTTAGTATTGCAGATGTAGGTGTGCGATGCGAAACTGTGTTAAACATGTTTATTTAAAAAAAAAAAAAGCACAGTGAATACTGGAAAATATTTGGGACCATGCAGATAAAGTTGGCAATAAACCATGACATTCTACACACTGCAACAAGCCCAGCCCCCTTTTGTCCTAAGAATGAAACTGGTTGCATTAAAGTGACAGCTCTTCCAACAACTTGCCTGTGATAAGGTTTGCACTGTGTTTGGTGTCTCAGGTTTCAAGACTAATCCTGCATCCTGTAGGTGTTTTTCTAATCCCAACAGAGTCACAGTGGACGGACACACAGCTCACCTGTGATGTGAGAGAGAGAAGCTGCATTGGAGCGCCAAACAAAGACCTAAAATACCTTGAGAATGAACAACCAGGAAGTAAGTGTTGTAATAATGAGGCAAAGACAAACATAGATGTTAGCTTAGGTTGTGTTTAGCAACATGCCAGTGAGGGTGTAGCTACGTTAACTTTGAACAGTTTTTTGTAACCAGTCATCGCTAAATTGTCACTCTAGAGTCTAGTCTGGTGTGTTTGGTTTATTAAAAAGTAACATGCTGGACATAGTTAATGACCAACCCAGTCTACGCCTGGGGTATGAAAGAAAGTTCATGTAAAACCTGTTCAATCTGCCAGGTAGAAGACACTCAGGAGACAGACTTTTCCAGTTCTGTCCCATCCAAACAGAAGAAGGTCATCCACTTCTCCAGTGGTGAAACTCTAGAGGAGGAAGACAGTGAGGAGGAGGAAGAGGAGCAGTCGTCAGAAAGACCTCCCTTCAGAGAACCCACACAGAGGGTGAGAGATATTTTAAGGCAGAAGATGGATGTTAGATATAAGGAGCAGACATACATTGTTGTTTTTTTTCTGTTTCTTCTTTCTTAGACTAGATTTTCATTCAAAAATGTGGCCATTCTAGTTGGGAGGATTTCACTGCTAGGTATGTCACAATTAAATGTATTAAAAGCATAATAAAGGTTATTTAATGTATTTAGTTAGAGAATCTCATTGAGTTTCATGTCATTTGTTTCATAAATTAGCCTGTGATTTCCTTGGAGAGAGACTAGCTGGTGCACTTGGACTGAACGCAGCCAAATACCAGTACGCAATAGATCAATATCAGCATGATCACAAGGTAATGGAAAATTCAACTGCATACAAAGTATTCTGAAAAAGGTAAAATGGAAGCAAGAGGGACTGTAATGAGACGGTTTTAGGAAAAGTGCTTATTGCGTTTCACTCTTTTTTATTTCCTCTACCTCTCCCAGAAAACAAGCTGCCAAACCACAAACGATCAAATGGGGGGACAGACAGAGGCAATCCACCTCTCTCCTGGACTGGATGAGAGTTGTTATGGAGCTACCAGTGCACAACTCCCTGCTGATGCCCAGGATGAGAAACATATGAGCAGCAAAGGATACCACAACACAAGCTACCAAGCAGACTAAGACTGTTTGAAATAAAAGATAGAGTTAAAAAAAAAAGGAGGGTTGTGATTTAATGTGAAAGTCAACTGTGATTTCTTCTTTTCTTGGCAAATTGAATCGTAGGCAACTGTTGTATTTTTCTGGGAAGATGTTTCGCCTCTTATCCAAGGGGCTTCATCAGTTCGTACACAATTCTCACTAGTCCACAAAGCAAAGGCTACCACAACACAAGCTACCAAGCAGAAGTAATAATTAAAATAAATGAGAGTTGTGATTTAATGTGCAAGTCCACTGAAATGAATTCATTTTCGGGCAAATATCATAGGCAAGTATTTGTCTGGGAAGATGTTTAGGCTCTTTTCCAAGGGGCTTCATCCTACGCAAGTCCACACTAGCTAGAGCGGCAACAAGTACTAGTCCGCAAAGCGGATACCACAACGGTCCGTGTACGTTTCGTTAGTTTGATTTTTCCTTTAAACCGAACTGTCAGAAAACGAAAGTAAGCTGGTAATTTGGTTTTCCGTTTCAAACCAAAAAACAACAAACCAAAATTCAGGCTGGTTTTTTCGTTTCTTGGTTTTTGGTTTTAAAACAAAACGATGAAACCAAAATCAAATTACGGTCAAATGTTGATTGTCTTTTTGTTTTTGATCTGAAACAACACATTTACGCAGATGATAGACCGGAAATGTCTGAACTTCAAAATAAAAGCCCAGTGAATTGCGTTATAGCCACAGACTGTAGATGAATGGCCTATCAAATCTTTTTTTCTTTGTAAATGTTGTGTTTTGAGCACATGGATACATTTTCACACCTGTGTTTATTTTTCACACACAGCGACAGGCTGATCATTAACTTATCTTCCTCATGTGCTATACTGTTCTCCTCGCTGCGCTGGGTCTCTGTCTCCGTTGCGCACGCTGTAGCGCTTCGCTTCCATTCAGTCAGACAATTTTCACAGCGGACTTCTTTGCCGCCTGATCCACCTGTTTGTGTACTGTAGGCTCCACCATGTCAGGAGACAAATGTAGCCGCTGAAGGGGGGCGGGGTTATTAATAAAGACAGGCAGATTTAAGGCAGCCCGAATCAGGCAGGAAGGCCGCTGTCTGTCTGGGTCCTCACCAGCTGATTGTCTGCAGGCTGGTGAGGAGGAGTGTTTGTGGGGCACTGCCGAACGTAAGTTTTGAGTTTTTTGAGGTTACTATGAATAGGCAAAATGTAGAGGCACACAACATGGGTTATAGCTGTTGGTGGTTGTGTGTTTCAGTCGTGCCGTCCCAGTATAGTAAACAGCACAACAGGTGCCAGCGCAGCCTTTGGAAAGCTGGGCTCCTGGTTAGTGAGCTGGTAAACTGTGAACTGGAGGTATGTTATTGTTGTGATAAATAAAGTGTCCACTGTTCGCTTAGCCTGTTGCATATGTATGTTAATTATATTGCATTTGTTGTTGTTGTTGTTAACCAGTTGCAGAAGGGAAGTCGGCCACCGAGGGTCGGCCCGGTTACGCTGAAGCCGTGACAGTCTGATGGTAACATTTTATCTATTTTATGTGTTGCCTGCATTTTTAATGTTGTATTTTGGCATGATTGATATTGCAGAGCATGTTGCATGGCTTGTTTGCTGTGTCTGTTTGTGAGTATTTGTTTTGTTTTGTAGGTGCATGAGGAACAGCTGCATGGCCTGACTGCTGTTCCTTTTTTCCCCTTTTTTGTTTGGTTTGGTTGATGTGTTCAGTTGGGCAGCTGCCGCGGAGCGAGACTGCGCTCCTGGTTGGCCTCGTGGCGGCGTGCGGAGCTGTTCAGCTGAGCCATCAGTTTTTTGTTTTTGTTCTGTTTTGTTTGTTTGTTTGTTTTGTTTGTATACCACTCTCCCACCTATTGCTTGTGTTAAACGGTCGGCTTCATCTCCAAGTGCGCTGCCTTAAATCAGGGGCTTAGGGGTTGCTGTGTACACCGGCAGGAGTTGCAGTGAGTTTGTCTGCGTGCTTGCTAGAGGTGCCGTGTTACCTGCCGGGTGTGTGTGTTTTAAAATCACTGTTTGTTTATCCCCCCTCTTATCTTGCAGCAAGCCAGAGGGAGTCAGGCCGGCTGGGTTCCAATCGATAGAGAGGAGAGTTCTTTTTAATTGTCTGTTGCTCTATAAATGTGCCAATAAATAGATGTGATCAAATCTTTTGTATAAATAAACCAGTGTTAAACTTTATACCTGAGTGCTGAGCATCTATTAACCCGAGGGTAACATTTTGGCGTTGTTGGCAGGATTGGCACAAAATATTTATTTTGAGCAAGAATTGACAATTGATTGGAAAATAGTGTGGGAGGTGGTGTTGTGTTTTTTTTGTTTTTGAAGGGGAAAGGAACAGCAGTTGAAGAGGACCAAGCTTCGTGCCGGAAAGCCATCACCTGCAGCAGCCATGTCGGAAAACGAGGAGCTGGCAAGACTCAGGGAGGAGCTACAAAACCTGAAGCTGGAAAATCAGAGACTCAAAAGACCAGTAGACCAAGGTAATGGGGCTCGCAGCGAGGGGGGCCAGCGGAGGGAAGTTGTGTACATCCCCCGTGAACGAAAATGCCCCAATTTCTCGGGAAAGACTGGACCTGGGTCCTTGTCCATTGAAGACTGGCTGGAGGAAGTGGAGTGCTGCACTAGGGGCCGCCACATGTCTGACATTGAAAGAGCAGTGTTCATGTACGATCATCTGGAGGGGGAGGCTCGGTCTGAAATTAAATTTAGGCCACAAACGGACCGAGATAATCCGGATGTATTGATCAATGTTCTTACAGAATTGTATTCTTGTTCACATTCTTATGTTTCATTACAATATCAGTTCTTTGACCGCAGACAAAAGGAAGGTGAATCTCTACAAGAATATTCTCTGGGATTGTTGTCTATCAGGGACCAAATTTTGAAAACTGATTCTGCTGCTATGCCTAATTCTGACCAGGTGCTACGAGACCAGTTTTGTGAGGGCGTACGTGACCACATGCTGCGCAGGGAGCTGAAGAAGCTCGTGCGACAGACCCCCACGTTGTCACTCCTTGACCTGCGGAAGGAGGCCATTCGCTGGGTTGAGGAGGGACAGCCACAAAGGGAGAGGTACACTCGACAAACACCTCATTCTCATGAAACACAAGCCGTTGTGACAAGTGAAGGTGCTAGTGCTCAACAATCTGAGCTTTCAGAACTTAAAGATATTGTAATGAAACAGCAGGATATTGTGATGAAACAGCAGGAACAACTGGATATGTTGGTCAAAACCCTAGGGGCACAGAGTGATTACAGCAGGGGGGGGCAGAGGCCTAGGCAGAGTCCTCGCTTTAGGCGTTCTCCGGATGGGCAGCCCATCTGTATTCGTTGTAACCAGGTGGGGCATATAGCTCGTTACTGTAGAAACAATGGCCAGGAGAGACCAGTTAGAACAGTCTCCGATAGAGAGGAGACAGAGCAACAAAAAAACTAGAACCCCCCAGTGTGAAGAGCCACACGCTGGAGGTGGGGGCAATGGGCTCAAAAATAAGAGACGACGAGCGTACCATGACATTTAACAAATTGGTTGGCTCTTGCCCAGTTGTAATGGTAAATATGGGGGATGTTGAAGTCCCCTGCCTACTTGACACAGGTTCAATGGTGTCAACTATCACAGAAAGTTTTTTTGAGGAACATTTTAATGCTTCTGGTAAACACAAAGTGGGCAACTGTCAATGGCTTGGCCTTAAAGCTGCTAATGGGCTTGATATCCCATATGTAGGTTATGTAACGCTAACCGTAAATGTCTATGGGACACCGATTTCAAATTGTGGTGTTTTAGTTGTAAAGGATCCCCCCACCTCTAGTGGCCAGCAACAAAAGAAGGGTCTTCCTGGAGTTTTGGGCATGAACATTGTTAGAGATTTTTATTACATTTTGTTCGGACAACATGGGTTGGGACTTTTTCATACACCCCAAATTGAGTCAGCCCACCCAGCATGGAAGCTTGCCCTAAGGTACTGTGAAAAAAGAGAAGCAATTGTCAACTCTACCGAGGTCTATAAGGTCAGAGTCCAGGGTAACACACCAGTGCAGGTGGCTGCAGGTACATTAACCATGGTTCCTGTCACTTGTCCACAGATTCCATCTGCAAGTAGGGTGGAGTTTTTATTAGAGCCCCTGGATCAAGATGAGGGTACTCTCCCTGATGGGTTACTGGTTTCCCCAGCATTAGTTCAGGCAGAACGGGGTTTACTGTATGCGCCTGTTACAAATGTGGGGACGAGGGATGTTTGGGTCACACCACGTAGACTAATTGGGTCTGTAGAAATGGTCACTGTGGCTCCCATTAGTCCTAAGCCTAAAGTAGAACTATCTTTTGATGAGTTATCACATGAGTATGTTGCTCAGGTTTCCTCACAGGAGGCTTTTGACATGGCTGACCAAAGGGTAGAGTTCTCTGTTCCAAGTTTTTCAAATCTGTCAGAAGGTGATGTAATCCAAGCTAAACGATTGTTGTACACCTATCGATCCATATTCTCTAAAGGGGAGGGGGATGTGGGATGCACTAAGCTGATTGAACATGAAATTCCAGTTCTGGATTCAGCCCCAGTCCGCCAACCATATCGTAGGATCCCTCCCGCCCAGTATGAGGTTGTGAAAGCCCACATTCAGCAGTTGGTAGATAGTAAAATTGTTAGGGAGAGTAGCAGCCCCTACTCATCGCCAATCGTGATAGTGCAGAAGAAGGATGGGAACATCAGGCTCTGCGTGGACTATCGTCAACTTAATGCTAAAACCCGTAAGGATGCATACCCGTTGCCCAGAATTGACGAGTCATTGGATGCCCTTACAGGAGCCAGATGGTTTTCTACCTTGGACCTTGCCAGCGGCTATAATCAGGTAGAAGTTGCAGAACATGATAGGAAGAAAACTGCATTCTGTACTCCCTTCGGCTTGTTTGAATTCAACAGGATGCCGTTTGGATTGTGCAACGCACCAGCGACCTTTCAACGGCTGATGGAGCGATTGTTTGGGGATCAGCGCCACCAGTCTGTCTTGTTGTATTTAGATGATGTCATCGTGTTTTCTTCCACCATTCAGCAGCATTTGGAGAGACTCGAGTTGGTCTTCAAACGCCTACAAGAGCAAGATCTAAAAGTAAACTTGTCTAAATGTAATTTCTTCCAGGAACAGGTGCGATATCTGGGGCATGTGGTGTCACAAGAGGGGGTTGCCACGGACCCTGAGAAAATTGCAGCCGTACGAGATTGGAGGAGGCCCACCTACCTAAACGAGCTCAGATCGTTTCTCGGCTTTACGGGCTATTACCGGAGGTACGTGGAGGGCTATTCCAAGCTGGCAGCACCACTTAACCATCTAGTCAGTTTATTGAGTCCCCGCAAGGGTAAGACCCCGAAAATCCCACTGTTGTCCCAGTGGGACGAGAACTGTGAAAAGGCATTTCAGGCCCTCCGGGAGAGGCTCTGTACAGCCCCGGTGTTGGCTTTTGCGGACTTTGACAAGCCTTTTATCCTGGAGGTAGACGCCAGTCACCAAGGACTGGGGGCTGTCCTATCACAGGAGCAAAATGGTAAGATCAGACCAGTTGCTTATGCGAGTCGCAGCCTGAAGAAAACAGAACGGAATATGGAAAATTATAGTTCCATGAAGCTAGAGTTTTTAGCCCTCAAGTGGGCAGTCTGCGATAAGTTCAGAGAATACCTGCTGGGAAATACTTTCATTGTGTACACGGATAATAATCCCCTTTGTCATCTGCAGACTGCGAAGTTGGGTGCTATGGAGCAGCGGTGGGCATCGGAGTTGGCATCCTTCAATTTTACACTCAAATACCGGCCTGGGCGTTCCAACTCTAATGCTGATGCACTGTCCCGGCTGCCATTGGAGAGAGCTTCACCCGGCACAGCAATCCCCAGGCAGATCGTGACAGGTAGTGGAGCACCGCAACCATCAGTGCAGGCCATGTGCTGTGAAGTGACAACCCTCCCCAGCCATTCCCGTGCTGACCTTGCCTCATTGCAAGCGGTAGATCCTGTGATTGGACCTGTCCTGAAACTCTGGCAGAAGGGCCACCCTCCAGAGGCTGTGGAGAAGGAGAGACTAGGTAAGGAGAGCAGAGAGCTGGTTCAGAAGTGGCATCGTCTGTTGGAGAAAGAGGGATGTCTGTACCGCCTTACCTATTCCTCAGATGGAAACAAGGAAGTCCACCAGTTGTTGCTGCCGCAGAGCTTGCAGAAGGAAGTTTTTGCCCAACTACATGATGCCCATGGTCACCAGGGGGTCGACCGGACCACCGACCTAGTGCGGAGCCGTTGTTTCTGGCCGGGGATGCTGAAGGACGTCGAGCAGTGGTGCAAGGAATGCCAGCGCTGTATTGTGGCTAAAGCAGTAAGACCAAAGGTGAGAACATACATGGGTGCACTCCAGGCCTCCAGCCCCAATGAGATATTAGCCATGGACTTTACCTTGTTGGAGCTGTCGAGTGATGGGAGGGAGAATGTCCTGGTTTTAACAGATGTTTTCACCAAGTACACTTTGGCCATCCCGACGAGAGACCAGCGTGCGAGCACTGTGGCTGACGTGCTGGTGCGAAATTGGTTCCACCTGCTGGGGGTGCCGGCGCGCCTCCATTCAGACCAGGGGAGGAACTTTGAAAGTCATATCATCCAGCAGCTATGCAAGTTATATGGGATTAAGAAAAGTCGCACCACTGCGTACCATCCAGAGGGCAATGGCCAATGCGAACGGTTCAATAGGACGCTGCATGATTTGCTGCGCACGCTTCCCCCCGACCAGAAGAGGCGGTGGCCACAGTACCTGTCAAAGTTGACCTACGCCTATAACACAACTGTCCACCAGGCTACAGGGGTGAGTCCTTACTTCCTTATGTTTGGCCGTCAGCCACAGTTACCTGTTGATCTTCTACTAGGCACCGGCAGTGAAGAGCCTAGTGGGGGCTCAGTGGAGGAGTGGATTCAAGAACATCAGGATACCCTGAACGAGGCATATGGCAGAGTGAGAGAACGCTTGCAGGAACGACTGGAGCGTAGAAATCTCAAGCACCATGCAGTAATCCGGGATGCAGGGTTCCAAGAAGGTGAGCTGGTATACCTGAAAAACCATCAAGTGAGAGGGAGAAATAAGATTCAGGATACTTGGGACTCATGCCTTTACCGGGTGGTCAGGTGTCCAGAGGGCAAGGGGAATGTTTATTCTGTTGTTCCCATAGACCAGGACTACCCGGTTAAACATGTACATCGGGCCGAGATGAGGGCTGCTGGTGTAGGAGTGCCGGAGACAGTGGCCAGAGTGTCAAGCTCAGAGGAGTCCGAGGATTCGGAGGAGGACGACGGCGACCTGGAGTCAGTGAGTGGAGCATCTTTATGTGTTATGATGGATAACGATGACTTCAGTGTCCAGGACTCCGCTACTGGAAGGCAGACAAACAGGCCCCCCTTGGACCCATCAGGTCTGGATGTTGTCCCCCGCAGGGAGGTGGCCGAGCCTCTCTATAGGCGTACCACCCGTGCTACGGCAGGACAGCACTCAAATCCTTATCATCTTCCTCAATCCACTGGCGCACGGAGAGCACCGCCCGTGGTGTGAGTATGGTGGCTGTGAAATCTCTAACAAATAGTTTATTATAGTGTAGTAAATCGTCGGGACGACGATTTTTTCCTGGGGGGGGTAGAATGTAGCCGCTGAAGGGGGGCGGGGTTATTAATAAAGACAGGCAGATTTAAGGCAGCCCGAATCAGGCAGGAAGGCCGCTGTCTGTCTGGGTCCTCACCAGCTGATTGTCTGCAGGCTGGTGAGGAGGAGTGTTTGTGGGGCACTGCCGAACGTAAGTTTTGAGTTTTTTGAGGTTACTATGAATAGGCAAAATGTAGAGGCACACAACATGGGTTATAGCTGTTGGTGGTTGTGTGTTTCAGTCGTGCCGTCCCAGTATAGTAAACAGCACAACAGGTGCCAGCGCAGCCTTTGGAAAGCTGGGCTCCTGGTTAGTGAGCTGGTAAACTGTGAACTGGAGGTATGTTATTGTTGTGATAAATAAAGTGTCCACTGTTCGCTTAGCCTGTTGCATATGTATGTTAATTATATTGCATTTGTTGTTGTTGTTGTTAACCAGTTGCAGAAGGGAAGTCGGCCACCGAGGGTCGGCCCGGTTACGCTGAAGCCGTGACAGTCTGATGGTAACATTTTATCTATTTTATGTGTTGCCTGCATTTTTAATGTTGTATTTTGGCATGATTGATATTGCAGAGCATGTTGCATGGCTTGTTTGCTGTGTCTGTTTGTGAGTATTTGTTTTGTTTTGTAGGTGCATGAGGAACAGCTGCATGGCCTGACTGCTGTTCCTTTTTTCCCCTTTTTTTGTTTGGTTTGGTTGATGTGTTCAGTTGGGCAGCTGCCGCGGAGCGAGACTGCGCTCCTGGTTGGCCTCGTGGCGGCGTGCGGAGCTGTTCAGCTGAGCCATCAGTTTTTTGTTTTTGTTCTGTTTTGTTTGTTTGTTTGTTTTGTTTGTATACCACTCTCCCACCTATTGCTTGTGTTAAACGGTCGGCTTCATCTCCAAGTGCGCTGCCTTAAATCAGGGGCTTAGGGGTTGCTGTGTACACCGGCAGGAGTTGCAGTGAGTTTGTCTGCGTGCTTGCTAGAGGTGCCGTGTTACCTGCCGGGTGTGTGTGTGTTTTAAAATCACTGTTTGTTTATCCCCCCTCTTATCTTGCAGCAAGCCAGAGGGAGTCAGGCCGGCTGGGTTCCAATCGATAGAGAGGAGAGTTCTTTTTAATTGTCTGTTGCTCTATAAATGTGCCAATAAATAGATGTGATCAAATCTTTTGTATAAATAAACCAGTGTTAAACTTTATACCTGAGTGCTGAGCATCTATTAACCCGAGGGTAACACAAACAATCAAGAAATAGCGCAGTTTATTGTGTTTCACCGGCGAGAGCTGTCATTACGCGCGACCATTACGCACGGTGATTCCCCTCGTCTAAGCTGCCAATTAGACTTAACAGGTCCCACTACAACTCCTGAATGTGGGAGGACAAGAAGTCCTCTTGCGCCTGGGTGTAGCTGAGACGATCGGGACAGATGCAATCCCTGTATTTCGAGTACAGCCGACAAAGTGCCCTGTGCCGGGAAGGGGGCCTATAGGGAGCCATCCCGGAATGTAGCCGAGGTCTGGGACTGGATCTCATGTGACTGAAAAGAGTAGAAAAAAGAACCATAATGGGGCCGCTGCCACCTGCCAAATATGCCCGGGGTTGGAGATCTCAGGGTCGGGTTGAGTCTCTGAGAAGAGCTGCGGTCTATCACCCAGCCCCATGCAGCATTATTCCATAAGGTGGCGGACATTGCTGCAGCAGATCGTAATATAGGCCTAATTATATTCCTCAAATAACAAAACAATCAATCAGCCAGTATTCAATTAATAGGCAGGTCTCATAATGGCGTTCAAGCCATAAAAATAAACAAATAAATACAATTAAAAACCTGGGACAAACTGAGGAGGAAATGTTCAGAAACTCTTTGTGGACTGTCTGCGAAGACTGACTGGAGTGAAGCTGACCTCATCACGCTGTGAAAATGCTATGATTGACCTGGGAGCGAAGCAATACAGGGTGCGCAACCATAAAGGGCCCTTTATGTTTCTTTTTTCTACTCTTTTCAGTCACATGAGATCCAGTCCCAGACCTCGGCTACATTCCGGGCACAGGGCACTTTGTCGGCTGTACTCGAAATACAGGGATTGCATCTGTCCCGATCGTCTCAGCTACACCCAGGCGCAAGAGGACATCTTGTCCTCCCACATTCAGGAGTTGTAGTGGGACCTGTTAAGTCTAATTGGCAGCTTAGACGAGGGGAATCACGGTGCGTAATGGTCGCGCGTAATGACAGCTCTCGCCGGTGAAACACAATAAACTGCGCTACTTCTTGATTGTTTGTCTCCTGACATGGTGGAGCCTACAGTACACAAACAGGTGGATCAGGCGGCAAAGAAGTCCGCTGTGAAAATTGTCTGAATTGACTGAATGGAAGCGAAGCGCTACAGCGTGCGCAACGGAGACAGAGACCCAGCGCAGCGAGGAGAACAGTAGGCTATAGCACATGGGGAAGATAAGTTAATGATCAGCCTGTCGCTGTGTGTGAAAAATAAACACAGGTGTGAAAATGTATCCATGTGCTCAAAACACAACATTTACAAAGAAAAAAAGATTTGATAGGCCATTCATCTACAGTCTGTGGCTATAACGCAATTCACTGGGCTTTTATTTTGAAGTTCAGACATTTCCGGTCTATCATCTGCGTTAATGTGTTGTTTCAGATCAAAAACAAAAAGACAATCAACATTTGACCGTAATTTGATTTTGGTTTCATCGTTTTTTTGTTTTAAAACCAAAAACCAAGAAACGAAAAAACCAGCCTGAATTTTGGTTTGTTGTTTTTTGGTTTGAAACGGAAAACCAAATTACCAGCTTACTTTCGTTTTCTGACAGTTCGGTTTAAAGGAAAAATCAAACTAACGAAACGTACACGGACCCACAACACAAGCTACCAAGCAGAGATTGTGTGAAATAAATAAAAGTTATAATTAAAATAAAGGAGAGTTGTGATTTATTGTGCAGGTCCACTGTGAAATGAGTTCATTCTGATTTCTTCTCTGGGCAAATTGAATTGTTGGCAATGGACTTGTATTTGTCTGGGAAGAAGTTTCGCCTCTTATTCAAGGGGCTTCATGGTTCGTACACAACAAGTCCGCACTAGCTGCGTCAGTCCGTAGGCCTACTCCGTACGAGTGAAACTTGCTGCTTACGGGTACGAAGTGATGCGAGCCCCAAAAGGTGAAACGTTTTCCCGAAATGGGAGTTCGGACTAATGGACGCAAAAATAAATAAGTTTATGGAGAAATTGGTCTGGGACGTTTGCGGACTACTACACTTGTTGCCGTACTAACTAGTGCGGAATAGTGAGACTTGTACGAACTGATGAAGCCCCTTGGATAAGAGGCGAAAGAAAATAACAGTGACTGAATCAGAATATTCACATTATGATTTCTTCATGGTAAACTTGAGAGAGTGCATCCTGCCATGGAAGTATTAGCTTGTTTGTCAAACTCACTGCCACAGCTGAATTTTGGACAATCTGTTTTTTTCAGAAATATGCACACCCGAGGAAAACATCGAGTAGAAAAAAAAATTATTACCGACGAGGATGGGATTCGAACCCACGCGTGCAGAGCACAATGGATTAGCAGTCCATCGCCTTAACCACTCGGCCACCTCGTCTGGTGTACCGTTCCAATATTAGTTCGAATATGACTAAATGCAGGACTGTGACTAGTTTTCATATGATATGAGAGCTCAGGAACTGTACCGCAACGTTTACGATCAGTTTTCAGACTCACAGAGCTTCGTGAGCAGACCATGGATGTATTCTAGCAGACCGCGCTAGTGTGCTAACAGGCCAAGCTAACGCTAAGCTACATGTCCGCCCATGGATGTATTATCCGCTCCACCGCTGCTTCTTCAATAAACACTACGAAACACAACGCGTCAGCTCGTTTTAGTAGCCAATGTTGGTGACTTTTTAAAGTCTGTGGTTGGTGATATCTCTGCAACACCACTGATGTTCACGACAGGCTGTTTTTGAGCTAACACTGTTTGTTTCAAAAGTATACGCTCTAAAGGCCTAGAGTGTGAAAGGAAGGTAGTTCTTCATCCTGTTGATTTGTTTACCCCGAGTGAAGAAGACTCTTTTATGGTCTCTTTATTGTTGTATAATATTTTTTAGAGCCTGTGTAGAACCCATTGTATAAAACCTAACTTAAGTTAAAGTTACTGAGCGGTGAGTACCGCTTTGAGTAGCCCACGTGAAAACTCTCTATCGTCCAAACACAACACAGATTAATACTGATTATTATGACATAGGCTATTATTAATTTAAAAAAACAGTCTAACAGTCCATAAACCAGTCGGTGACTGCATCATGTGTGGCAGTGGAAAGAAAATAGAAAAAGCAAGCTGAAGTTGGTGCCTCATTGTTAATCCTTTGTCGCCATCTAGTGGTTACATTGGTAAACTGGACAAACGAAAAAACATAGGCCCACTACAGACACAGATTCAGAACTTATTGTTGAAGTCACTTTCGTCTATCTCTGCATACATAGCCTATTCAAAGTTGAACAAATGTAAACACTGCGAGAAAACTAAAATTTTAATTGAATAACAATATTATTCAATGTAAAGATCTAAATTCAATTCAGACAACCTGAAGTTTGCAAATACTTGCCTTTTTGAATTAAAGTCACAAGGGGGCAGTATGTTATAAAAAGGGGCACAGTAAGCTCAGAGAGAGAGATTCATTTTAACATCATCTGAACACCAAAACAAAGTTTGCTGCAACATTTTTTGTATTAATTGAGTGAATGTATGATTTCAGGTGTTATAATGTAATCAGATGAGCCAGATAACAGGCACGAGAAGTGTGAGTGCTGATGCACATGTACAAACACCTACTAATCACTAATCTGACTCAAAGTCCTCTAGTTATTCTTTTATGGCTGGCATAAACCTCAAGAGTTAAAGGTCAGATCTGGCCCATGTGCACCTTTAAAACAAAGCAGCAACGTTTGCTTTGTGACATTCAGCATGATGATGGAAAGGGTGCTACTGTTGTTTGGACTTGTGGCGCTGGCTGCGTCATACACTGTAAGTGTGTATTTGTTAATTCATTAGAGTCAACATGTTGTTACCATTAATGTGTGATGACTTATGCTGTTTCTGTTTTATGCAGTTACCAGTTTCCCCTGTGGTGCATGGTATGTCAAATAAGCATATTTGATTGAGGTAATTAAAGTTGTTAGATTATGTAAATATTCAGAACTTTTTCTGTGCCTTTTGCAGAGGTATATGAGAATGGCGAGGATGAAAACCCCATCTTAAACCTGGGTAAGCTACAACCAAACAGATACACCTGTTGTTCACAGGTCAATAAATTATACAGTAATATGTTAGCGGAAAGTTTCATATGGATGATGTCAATTAATGACGGTGTGTTTGCACCTGTGCTACAGGTTCAGATGACAACCTCTTTGAAGGGGACATTTTAAGTCCAGTGAGTTGAATTTTGACAGAAATGTTTTCCTAATTATTTTTTGAAAGAAATGCTGATTCATAGCTGCTCCTTCATCATTGCCGATCATTCTTTGATTGACTGCTTGATTGTTATCATCAGTTTTGTTGTTCTACTGCTGTATGCAATAACAAGCTTGGCTGTTCTCCCAGCTGGTGTTTATCTTTATAACCTTGATTAGGTTTATGATAACAATTCAACATCTTCTTAATGCTACAGAAAGGAAGGAATGCCCTGATTGACAAAAGATACAGATGGAAATTCCCAATCCCTTACATTCTGGGTGATGACTTAGGTAAGTTTTTTTTTTTTTTCTAACAATCTTATAGCAGTCTTGTATATGAGTTAAAATACAGTTTGGATGCTCCACTTTTAACTGATGCACTCATCTGAAGCAATCTACACAATCCCAGTGGGATTCACCATCTTACCACATTCGAAATTCAAGCAAAAATGCTTTTATTTTGAAGGAAGAACTATGTGATGCACATTCACACTTTCCTGATGTTTCTCACACTCCTCAGATTTGAATGCCAAGGGCTGCGTCCACCAGGCTTTTGAGATGTATCGGCTGAAGTCGTGTATCGACTTCAAGCCATATGAAGGGGAGAAGACCTTTATCAAGTTTGAAAAGAGAGGAGGGTATGGACTAGCTTTCTCACTCGTTCATACAACGTTTGTCCTCGATACAGTTGAAAAAAATCTAATAAATGAATCTCGAGTATATGAATTTGGCTATTGAAATTAGATGTTTAAGTTTGACTTCCACTTCCAATAAAATCATTCCCAGTGTGCATCATTGCAGACTGAGGTATTACATATTTCAAAAATAAGACCCAAGACCAACTCACAAATTGAAACGATGCTGAGGAATAAAAGTCAGGATCAACTTTCAAAATCACTGGTATGCCTCTTTAAATCTTTATTGATCTCCATTTCATTTGGTTTTGGCTGTAGGTGTTTCTCCAGCGTTGGTGACCAGCAGAATGGCCAGATTCTGTCTCTGGGGTCAGGCTGCGACCACAAGGCGGTGATTGAGCATGAGCTGCTCCATGCTCTGGGATTTTACCATGAACAGTCCCGCACAGACAGGGATGACTATGTTGACATCTGGTTGGATCAGGTTTCACCAGGTAGGCTATATTTAGGGGATATTCATGTTTCCTTATTTTCTGTCTTTTGTCATTCTTGCTCAGTGATGCATTGTTGTTCAATCCTTGTGTGAACATGTCATTTCCTGCAGGGCTTGAACACAACTTCAACAAGTACAACGATGACTACATAACTGACCAGAACACAGCGTATGACTACGAATCCATCATGCATTACAGACCCTTCTCCTTCAATAAGAATGAATCCATTCCCACCATCACCACAAAAATCCCAGAATTCCTCAACATCATTGGCCAGTACCTCGACTTCAGCAAGATGGACACTCTCAGGCTCAACCGCATGTACAACTGCTGTATGTAGAGGCTCACAGAGTGAATGTCGTTTTTAGTTTCATGTTTTTCTCTTTAGGAAGTTGGATTCAGTGCATACAATCTCTGAATATCTTTGCAAATCCTCTTCCTTCTTCCCCCCAGCTGGCCCTCTCACCCTGCTGGATCAGTGTGCCTTTGAGCATGCCAGCGTCTGTGGAATGATAAAGGCCTCCTCTCACGATGCTGACTGGGTTCATACCAAGGGTAGCGTTGGTGAAGAGGATCACACACTACTGGGACGATGCAGAGGTTCTGGCTTATACAGGATATTATCAGTTCTCACAACATGGAACACAGAAAATGGGCAGAAATGATATAATTTTGCATACTATAAAAGCCTGCTGTACCTTGTCTGATTTGAATAGATGCTGGGTACTTCATGCACTTTGACACGAAGACCGGGAAGGCTCAGGAGTCGGCTCTTCTTGAATCCCGCACCCTTTACCCCAAGAGGAAGCTTCAGTGTTTGCAGTTTTTCTACAAAATGACCGGAAGCCCCAAGGATAGACTGGTGATCTGGGTCAAGATGGATGATGGCACGGGCACCATCCGTAGAATGCAGAAAATACACACCTTTCATGGTATCTATTAATGTTAATGACACAAATTCCAAGCACCTTCTTGGAAATTTACAGCAAATACTTGAATGCAGAGCTTTGAATCAAGACCAAGTCTTTGGACTAAGCAAAGCTACTCACCTGGCTGTAGCTTCACATGTCACACGCACAAGCAGAAATGTACGCGCGAAGAACAGTAATTGGTATAAGAACAGTAATTGGCTGCTCCAGTGATTTTCGGTTTTCTTAAAGGGATAGTTCACCGCAAATTCAAATTTCACTCAATAGGCACGGAGGACTCTGAAAATTCTCACAGCTCTTAGTCGACATGAGAGTGAGTAGAAAATGAGTGAAATTTGAATTTTGGGTGAACTGTCCCTCTAAGCTTTAGAAAGAACCAGGCTAGCGTTTCCCTGTGCTTCAAATCTTTATGCTGAGATGAACTGATCTGGTTCCAGCTTGAGCCTTAATGTACAGATGAATGGTATCAGTCCCGTCACATAACTCTTGGTAGGAGTATTTTACAATACTGTAACTTAAAGGCTAAAGACAGGCATGGTAAGATTTGTCATCCTGTTCTTCTCCTATCCAGCGGATTCTGACCACTCATGGAAGATCGGCCACGTTCCAATGAATGTAGGGGAGAAGTTCCGCTACGCTTTCCAAGCTGAGCGCGGTGACCCCTCTGTGTCCACTGGTGGCATCTACATAGACGACATCAGCCTGACTGAGACGCGCTGCCCCGGTGCAGTGTGGACAATCAAGAACTTCTCAAAGATCATGGAGACAGCTGACAGGGGCACAGTTATTGACAGCCCTCGCTTCTACAGCCCCGAAGGCTACGCTTACGGAGTCCGCATCATTCCTTTGTCCGAATACACCGATTACACTGGGAACTACACAGGGCTGTACTTCCACCTGGCCAGCGGGGAGAACGACGTGGTGATGCAGTGGCCAGCAGTAAACAGGCAGGCCACTTTAGTGGTGATGGATCAAGACCCCGACATTAAGCTGAGGATGTCCACCGCTCGTAGTCTCACTACTGACATGAGGACAAGTAAGTCATCTTCATCTGTTATCCAGAGGGAGGAGGGGGGGCTGCACAAAAAGGGGAAAAAAACAAACATACAAAAAAAAAACACATGCATTTGAAAGTGTACATTTTCATATTTTTCATAACCTCTGGGAAGCTCTTGTTGAACACACCCACAAAATTGGAGGATCCCATATTTTGCAGTTTTCCAATGTTTTACTTAAAGTCTCATGGCAAGGTGTGAAAGGCCATTAAAATAAACACAAGGACATAACAACATCATTCATAAAAACAGGAAAAACACAAGAAACACAAAAATCAGTACACAACAGAAACCAACAGACAAAAAAAACTACAAAGAGATACAATTAACATGACACTACTAAAAAAAACGAACAAACAAAACAAAGAAAAAAAAACAGGAACAGCAATTTAATACATTTAGGTGAGATGAACTGTTTATGATGGATAAAAATGGATGGAGATGCAACAATGCAAGACCAGAACAGGGTTGCTTGATGGATTTGTGCTAGGATGGGTTGAGAACACAATGAAAGCAAATATAATACAGTGTAATAAAGTACTACAGTGTGCAAAAAACAACAACAACAACAACTGCCCGATTCTGTGACATTTTACAGTATAGAACCATGTATGGTAATTTACAGGTAGAACGAAGATCCACTGTATAGTATAATCAAAGAAGACACTGAAACTGGGATATTAGAATGGTTCCTATTTGAGTATTATGCTTTTATTATATGATCTATAATACAACATAGTTTTCTAAATATCAACAGCAATTATGCAACAAAAGAACAAAACTGATGATGGCATATAACTGCAGAGGACTCTTGGACATCAACCTGGAACTAGTTCATTTGCTCTTACTGAACTGAATTTTGCTTTCTTTCAGCATCAGATGGAAAGCTGTTTTGGGATAATCCCTCCGAGGTGGGGACATATGACCCTTCCTGTGATTGCTATAGAGGCCAATCATGGGGCTGGAGGAACTTTGTGAAGCACTTTGACCTCCGCAGGCGTAATTACCTCAAGAATGATGACCTCATCATCTTTGTCGACTTTGAGGGTTTGTGTTCTGTCTTTAATTCTCACACATGAAACCACATTTAAAATACTATCGCCTTGTGTGATGTTGTGAAGCATGCGAGGAGGCAGACATGACCGGTACCTTTGTCCACAGACATAACATCACTGATCAAAACAGAAGTTCCCATAAAGCCAAAGGAGTAAGGTCATGCAAGCATGAGGGAGTGGAGGTAAAACACTGCACACTTCTAATTCACATTTGAAGACTGATCACAGATGCATGTTCTCAAACTCATGTCATTTTTTTTTTTACCAACATGACATGCAGCTGGGGGAAAAGAAAAATCTGTGAAGATGAAGAGAAGATGGATGATTGCTACATGCCAGAATTGTACACATGAAGTATAAAATGTTAACTTTCTATATGATTTGTATGTAAAAGTTGAAATATATGCAGAACAAATTTTTAAAATGTATCGTACAATAAGAAATGTCAATACTTTATTCCTGAACTGTTGTCTAATAAAAACATGACTAGAACAAGCCTGTGGTGCTTTTCTTTTGTTCTATAATGTACAACCCAGTGAAATGAAAGGATTTTACACTTAACATTTTAAATTGTTAACCTTATAGTTGTTTTTCATCTGTATAAAAAGCAATGCAATATGTAATTATCAGTATATGATGACCATAATACACTAGATAACCAGAAAAAAACTAAATGTCTGACACCATCACACACCTATGGAAGATTTTGCATGTGTCTTTGTTGAGATTTTTATGATAATGCAATACAAATACATTGTAAGAATCTTACTTACAGCATTATGAGAAGAACAATTCCTATACTAAGAATGAGCTATATTAATTAAAGATCTGCCCCTAAAACTGATAATGTATTTTTCCTGCTGGCTGCTCATATCAGTGAATGTCAGTTTATTTTTTCTTCTTTTTATTTATTTATTTATTTCTATTGGAGAGCCACTTTCTTCTTCTTGATCATGATATTGGGAGCTCCCCACTACCTTGTGATTTTACCAATATTGGTAATTAGTCCGTGTGACAGTGCTTGAAAAGTATTTTGGTGTGAGGCTGGTTTTAGAATCATAATAGAAAAAATGATCCTTGGAATCTATCAGAAAAAATAGAAGAATACTGAGTTAAAGTTACCCCACAAACTCTACAGATTCAACACAAAAGCTCAGTTCACTCAGCATGTGACTGTCTCTCACGTGTTTATTTTTTTTCTTTTTCTCTTCCCTGGCTTCTTTCAAAAGACATTTCATTATCAAATTATTCTATCATCGAATTAGATAAAAGCTATATACTGAAAACTGCTTATCCCACATAAATGGTTGTTTAATGTGTTTGGAGAAGTTTTATCTTCAGAGGATGTCATACATTTGATCCCAGATTAGATTCAAGGACCATAGGCTAATAAAATACAGCCTGTACTAGAAATTAAACAGGGATTTCAAAGGAGGACGGAGGGGAAAAATTGCAGTATGGGATCTGTTTTGGCCTTTTTTTTTTGGTCTTTGACCAATACGAGGAACTAAATGTCAGGATTCTTTGTACTCTTTCACTCAATCAATTTTGCCCATTGTTTTTGAAACCTGTGTCCTGAAAGACTGTAAACTTTATGAGTACAATAACAAACTGCTTATGCAATCCTTGAATATCAACTAAATGATGTGTTGACATTTGATATATAATGGTGCTGTAATTTAAAGATAAGTGCACAAACTGCACAGATCAAACCCATAAACAGCATTTTATTATATTCAGACTCAGCTCTCACCAACCTGTTGTTGCCTCTGTTCAGGGTCAAGTGTTTATTGCTGCGGAGAACATCAGACAGCATGTAAGTGGTGCGGGTGACAGTCGGTACACGTGCGAAATCTTTGTTACTCATTAAACACAACAATCCTGATCAAAGTTCCTCTGCAGCTGCTGTCTTCACGGGCATGTTGACAGTGGCATCAGGCAACACGTCGCTTTTCCAGTAACAACATGGGCACTGGAGACGCTCTGAAGAAGATTGCTGCGCTGGTTGGAGTCTTTGCAGCTTTGACAGTAGAGTATTTGAACTTAATTTTGAAATTATGCACAGAAATTGAAAAATTGTCTTTGTGGATGGCTAACCAGTGTCTCTTCTTGTGTATTAGGTGCAAGCTCTTCCGACAACCACTGGTTGGTTTCCATTAACCTTACCGATTATATTCATGTAAAACAAGCTTGTTTATTTGTTCATCTTTAGCTCTAAACTATAAACAAATGTATCCTCCAGGTGATAATGCAGATGCTGGAGAACTGAGGGATGACATACTTGAGATCAACAGAGGTAATTGTTTGAAACTTGTCACTGATCATGTGCTCTGTTGACTGATATTCAGAAAATCTGATATCTAATCTTCCACATTTTCAGAGTTAACCAACCTGTTTGAGGGAGACATTGCTGGGGGTGTAAGTATACACAGCCTGTGTAAAGATGGTTTTTTTTACACTCTTAGAAATAAGGGTTCCAAAAGTGTTCTTCTATAAGGGCTGAGGTTCTACCTGGAACCATTTGAAAAACCCTTTCCTGAAGAAATGGTTTTTCAAGGGTTCTTGGTAACACTAAGGGTTTGTGATCAGGAGAACCCCTAAAATCCCTTTCCCCAAAGAAATGATTTTTCAAGGTTTCTTGGTAACACTAAGGGTTCCAGTAAAAGGGTTCTTGGTGGAACTCCCTGTGTGGGTTCTAGATGAAACCGTAAGAAGTGGGATATTTTCTGGATGAAACCCCCAGTAAGGCTTCTGGGTGAAACCAATACGCCATAAAAGGGATTTTTGTAGAATCTCTCATTGGGGGTTCTAGGTGTTACCTTTCACAGATGGTTCTAGGTAGAACCCTTTATGTGTTGGGTTCTAGATATAATCCTTTATGTTGGGTTCTCGGTATATCCCTTTAAGTTGGGTAGAACCCTCCAAAAGTGTTACAGGTAGAACCTTTAAAGTTTCTCCCTAGAGCCAAAAAGGATTCTCCTATGAGGACAAGCTGAAGAACCTTTTTATGGTTCTACACAGCACTTTTATTTCTAAGAGTGTAAGAACATGACAGTGTACAGATACTCCCTCTGAGGTTTGATTGTGTATTGCAGCACAGCAGAAATGCAATCCTTGATGAAACAAGAAGATGGAAGTTTCCCATCCCCTACATCTTGACTGATTCTTTAGGTACGCTGTGCATAGTAATTAAATATGTTTCTACCAACATCTGAGTAACATGTACTGATTGGAACAAGTATTTCTATTTCTTTAGATCTAAATGCCAAAGGTGTGATCCTCCAGGCTTTTGAGGAGTACCGTTTGAGATCCTGCGTGGACTTCAAGCCATACGAGGGAGAGAGTAGCTACATCTCTTTCACCAAGCTCACTGGGTGAGTTGTAGGTTGCCAGGTTGTCTTGGAAAACCTGGTTATTGCACAACTTTTATGGGCCTAATTGTCAAGTCATCAAAAGACTTAGGAACTGCTGCTGTGATGAAATGCTATTTAAAGCTCATTACACAGTGAAAGTGCCATAGATTCATCATTATAAAATTTTTCGATTTAATCTTATCAGATGCTGGTCATATGTTGGAGACGATAGAACAGGCCAGAATGTGTCCATCGGGGCCAGGTGTGACACGAAGGCCATCGTGCAGCATGAGCTCCTCCACGCTCTGGGCTTTTACCATGAACAGTCCCGCTCAGACAGAGACGACTATGTCAAGATCTGGTGGGATCAGATTGAAGAAGGTGGGTCAAAATAAACAAATCTTTGTTTCATTCAGAGACATGATGCAGGTGAAGGAGAGAGGAGAGGGCTCCATGTAACCAGATGTGTCCCCCAGCAGTCTAAGCCTATAGCAGCGTAGCTGTAAATGGTTCAGAGCTACCTGAACCAGCCCTAACTAAAAGCCCTGTCATAAAGGAAGGTCTTAAGTCTAGACTTAAATGTAGTCAGAGTGTCTGCCTCTCTGACCCATGGAGAGAGCTGGTTCCACAGTAAAGGAGCTCGGTAGCTGAAGGCTCTACCTCCCAGTCTGTTTCTAGAGAGTCACTAACAGAC
The DNA here is from genome assembly GCA_030347415.2 of Decapterus maruadsi. NCBI lineage: Eukaryota > Metazoa > Chordata > Actinopteri > Carangiformes > Carangidae > Decapterus > Decapterus maruadsi. The sequence continues at coordinate 1,996,874 of CM064891.1, read as the reverse complement.
CTGCATTCTGGGAGCAGAGTGCTCTGCTAGGACAGTAAGGAATAACAAGTTCTTTCAGATAGGACTGAGCTTCATCATTAAGAGCCTTATAAGTCAGCAAGAGGAATTTGAAGTATATTCTAAATACTACAGGAAGCCAGTGGAGAGAAGCTAAGGTGGGAGAGATGTGCTCTCTCTCCCTAACCCCTGTCAAAACCCTCGCTGCAGCGTTCTGGACCAGCTGGAGACTCTTGAGAGAGTTTTTCGGACATCCTGACAGGAGAGAGTTACAGTAGTCCGGCCTAGAAGTTAAAAGTCATGAATAACAACAAAATATCATCTGACATTGAAGGTGTTAACAGCCCAGAAAAAATTGCTGAGCTGTGGCGGGAGCACTATAGTAATCTTTTTAATTGTGTCAAAAGTAACTCAGTTAGAATCAGTCCTGCAGATACTGGTCTCTCTACAGACTTGATAGTTAGGGCTTCAGATGTTTGCGATGCCATGTTGGATAACAACAAAGCCTGGTGTGGACTGTATCACACCTGAACATTTAAAATATGCTAGTGATAAGCTCTATCCTTTGCCCTCTATGTGTTTTTCTGCCTGTCTGGTTCATGGGATCCTGCCTAACTCTATTATGTCTGTAATGTTAGTGCCTGTACTTAAAGACAAGGCCGGCAAGATCAACAGTATGGACAATTATCAACCGATAGCACTGGCCAGTAACCTGTCAAAAGTGCTGGAGTGAATATTGCAAACAAAGCTGGAAATTTATGTTATTTCTTCTGACAACCAGTTTGGATTCAGAAGAAAACATGGAACTGCCTGTGCATTTATGCACTCAAAGAAATTGTATCTAGGTACACAAGTCTGAACTAATCTGTATTTCGATGTTTTATTGATGCTTCAAAGGCATTCAATAGAATCAATCACAAAAAATTATTATTGAAATTGTTAGAAAGAGGTGTCCCTAAATGTTTTGTGAGAATTTTAGTGTTTTGGTATGCCCATCAAATGTTTCAAGTTAAATGGGGCAATCTGCACCTTTCTGTGTCAGTAATGGAGTTCAGCAAGGTGGAATTTTGTCTCCAATATTATTTAATGTGTATGGATGACTTATCAAATCAATAAAATGGATTAAGAACTGGCTGTCTTGTGGGTGACACCATAGTTAATCATCTAATATACACAGACGACCTGGTCCGTATAGTGCTGGACTGCAGCTGATGTTAAAGGTGTGTTCTCAGTATGGCCTTGATCATGACATAAAATACAATGCAAAGAAAAGCCATATAATGATTGTGAGAAGTGCTGGGGAGAGGAAACCAACTTTTCCTACCTTTTCCTTGGCAGACAGTCCTCTTGCTGTGTGTGAGGAAATTAAATATTTAGGTCATGTCATATCGGAGATGTGAAATCTATTCTCAGGCTAACATGCTTAGGAGGAAGTTTTCTATGTGTTCTGACTCTGTGAAGTGTTCTCTGTTCAGAACTTACATAACACCTCTGTACACTTCCCAATTGTGGTCTAACTATAAACAAAAGAGCATGCAGAGGCTTAAGGTAGCATACCATGATGCACTGATGCTACTGCTCTGTGTGCCAAGGTGGCATAGTGCCAGTCATTTGTTTGTCTAATGGAGTGCCAACCTGTGGGGCACTCTTAAAACAGTTGATGTTTAATTTTATGTGTCGCCTAGACAAGTCAGAGAACCACATAATTGAGGCCCTAGTCAGCCCATTGAAAAGCTGCTACCGATTCACTTCCAGGACCGGTGTCTGTAATAAAGTCTATATATTTACCTTTAGTTGCTGAGTCTGACAATTATATCACTAGTGACACTGGACAGAATGACATAATAAAAATAGCCATGAAATGAATCATGAAATAAATAAATCAGGTAATAAATATAGACATATATAAATAAGTAATCATATTTGTATTTATTCAGTCATTATACTTTTTTTTTAAAGGTAACATTTTTATTGATTTTCATGGACTTTTATTTCCTACAGCCACATAATTTTTTTTTTCTGGAAACACATTAATTTCAAGCCCTGTTTATTTGATATATGGACAGTGACAGTGTTGTTCTCTCCTCACAGGGAAGGGGCACAACTTCAATAAGTACGAAGATGACTTCATCACTGATCTGAACACGCCATATGACTACGAGTCAATCATGCACTACAGGCCACTGTCCTTTAACAAGAACGAGAGCATCCCCACAATCACCACCGCCATACCATACTTCAACGAGGTCATAGGTCAGCGGCTTGACTTCAGTGCTGTGGACATCACCAGGCTCAACCGCATGTATGACTGTGGTGAGTAGCTATCTCCTCCATGTGTCAAGTTTAGAGAAGGCTCATGTCCTATTTGAGACGCGCAAAGAGTTTAAAAAGCTGCACATCCTTGTTCATTATTGTATGATGACATGGTGACATATAGCTGTCAGATGTGAGTATTGCTGTAGGAGCTAATTTGGGGAATGGGGAATGAAAACAAAGCTAAAAACAAAAAAAACAAAAAAAACTTGAATATTGGCCAAACATTCAACAGGGGAACAAAAATACAAATAAATGCAAATACATTCTAACTTCTCTTCTTTTCTATCCACACTGGAAGTAGTAATGTGTCACATTGTGTGGACTGACAGCCTCTCCTTGTCACCATGTATTTGCATTTGTAGACAAATATCTAGTAAAAAAGCTTAAATTTTAATCAGTATAGGCAACTCTGTAAAAGACAGGATTCTTAGGGTCCTCTATTAATTTACATGATGTTTTCTTAGAATTTCCTCTAAAAGATAAGCCCTGATCCTAGCTCTTAAGAGAGCAAGGTGGGATCTGTTAAGAGCCAGGATTCCCTAGTGGTGGACTGTGTTCTCCAAACACTGGATCAGAATAATGAAACTCTTTTCAGTAACTGTTGGACACCATGCATTGTGTCTCTTCTGGTTCTTGAGTTGAAATGTTGAAAGTGCAAAAATTACCAGCGTGGCATAAGCAAATAAATATAAGTTTCACTGTGTGAATACACCGGGCATACTATTCATTTAATAGATATTTTCTTTTACATTAATTTTTTTTTTTACAATTACACAGTCTGATAAGATTAGATTATAATTATCGATTTGAGCTATTCAAATGTTTAATCAATTGAGAGAGAGACTTCAGAAAGAGGAGGAATGACATGCAGGAGACTGACAACAATCTGTAAAAGACAACAGGTCTTTTGAGCAGCCATTTGTTCTCAGGGCAGATTGGTGCCACAGTGGCTCAGCAGAATGTGATAAGATTGACTAGGCAAGGCAAGGCAATTTCATTTGTAGAGTCCATTTTTACAAACAGTTTGGCTCAAAGGGCTTTACATAGCAACATAACAACATCCTCTGTCCTTAGACCTGCACATCCACTGAGGAAAAACTCCATAGAAAACCCTTTTAACAGGGAAAAATCTGAGAAACCTCAGGGTGAGCAACAGAGGAGGGATCCCTCACCCAGGACGGACAGACGGGACATAGATGTTGTTACAGACAAGAAAGCAGTTTATAACAGAGAATGTGAGAAACATGGAAATGTTAATGACAGCTGAAGAAGGAAGCTTCTGGTAGGCAAGGGAGGCAGGGAGAGCAGGCCAGCTTAATGGGAGGCAGACTGGCAGCCTGGTTTAACAGCAGGGGTGTAACAGCGGTTGGTGTAGAGAGATGGAGCTTTGGTGGATCTGTGGAAACACAAAGTGAGTGCGAGACACCAAGGTCAAACTACAAGTGCAACAGACAATGATAATAACAGTTCAAAATGTGCCGGGAGGAGAGGAGTGGAGAGGAGAGGAGATGGCTCCATGTATCCAGATGTGTCCCCCAGCAGTCTAAGCCTATAGCAGCGTAGCTAGACTTGAACCAGTCCTAACTAAAAGCCCTGTCATAGAGGAAGGTTTAGGCCTAAATGTAGTTAGAGTGTCTGCCTCTTTGACCCATGGAGAGAGCTGGTTCCACAGTAAAGGAGCTCGGTAGCTGAAGGCTCTACCTAGGGCTACCTGGTTGTGGTTAGCATGCTAATTTTAGTAGAAGAAAATTACTAATAGAAATAGAAGTTAAACGAGGGGATTGCTTTCAACAAGTAGAAGCAGTTCTTGGTAAGGAACAGCGTTTGATGCTGAAATCACAATTTATTTCTGTACTATGTGGCAACAGTTATCAAAACCGTCAAATCTCAAAGTTCCTTTAACATGCTCTGACCTGAACTTTTGCTGGTGAAACTAAAGGCTAGCTAGAGAGACCATCATGCATGTCGTAATCTTGTTATTGTCTTGATTTGTTACAGGCAGGTGGTACTTAAGGTTTTGTAGGTTGACTGTTGATGTGTTTTCGCAGCCAGCACACACACTCTCCTGGACCAGTGCTCATTTGAGTTGATCAACATCTGTGGGATGATCCAGAACGAGCAGGACAACGCAGACTGGGTACAGACGTTGAGCAGTCCAGCTGATACTGATCACACCCTGGTGGGGCGCTGCAGAGGTACTGCAAACATTTCCTAGGACCGAGGTCATAAACAAAACGAGTATAACATATGGAAATCTCCGTTTCTTTTTAGTTTTTCTAAAAATGATATTACACAAATATATTCAACACATATTACTTCTGTTTTTATTTGATATTTAACGCATGTTGATTGTCAATTATGTAAGCCCGATGCACTTCCTCCATTATTATAACTGTGTAAATAAAGTTTTATTCCTACCAGCACTTTTACTACTATGACAAAACTCATTATCAGAAAATGTAGCAATCCATGCTTCTCTTCCCAGACGCTGGCTACTTCATGAAGTTTGACACATCCTCCGGTGCAGTTGGCGGCAGTGCTTTGCTGGAGTCTCGTATCCTCTTCCCCAAAAGAGACGAGCAGTGTCTGCAGTTCTTCTACAAGATGACGGGAGCAGCTGGGGACAAGCTGGTGATATGGCTCCGGACTGATGATGGCACAGGGACTGTGCGCAGTGTCAGGAAAATCCATACCATCGTTGGTAAATTTTCTTATCGATAAGCTATTACTTCCATATTTGTCAAAGTTTTTTTTTTTACCTGTCCCATATAGTATGAAGGTTTACTATGACTCAATTAAAACACAAACTGCAGGAGTGTAACTGCATTACCTGCCTCTTGTCTCTCAGGTAATGGAGGTGGCTGGAAAATAGCCCATGTAACTCTGAAGGTGACAGAAAAGTTTCGCTATTTCTTCCAAGGCATCAGAGGATCATCCAATTCCTCGGGTGCTATCTTAATTGATGACATCACACTTACTGAGACTAGATGCCCCAGTGCCGTGTGGCAAATCCACGACTTCAGCAACCTCCTCGCAACCACTTCCCCTGGCACCCCAGTTAAAAGTAGATGCTTCTTCAACTCAGAGGGCTACTCTTTTGGCATCAGTGTTTACCCCAATGGAAGAGAAAGTGCCTACCAAGACTATGTCGGCATGACCTTTCACCTCTGCAGTGGGGAAAATGATGCAGTGATGCAATGGCCGGCCCAAAACAGGCAGATGACCATCGTTGCCATGGATCAGGACCCTGATGTGAAACTGAGGATGTCCTCTACAAGAAGCTTCACCACAGGTATGGCCACTGAAGAGATTGGACATTGACTATAGGAGGATTTCAGCTGACTTAAAGGGATAGTTGAACATTTTTGGCAAATTGGCCCATTGCCATAATCCCTATAGTCATAGCAGTAGGTTCGTTACCTTTAATTGTCAGTATAAGCTATTTTCAGAACGGTGGAGCATCAAATACACAATCCAACAACTCCACAACGCTCTGGTGGACAAGTTGTGACCTGCACATTCACCACGCTATGAGATGATAACACAACGATATGAGACAGAGTTGTTTTCGAGGTAAATACAGAGACTGCTTGCTAAAAAACTGTCCCTGAAAGCAACACACATTAGCAGTTTTGCATGAATTTACCTCTAAAACACGTTCTGTTATTATCTCATAACTTGGTGAATGTGCAGGTCGCAACTTGTCTACCAGAGCATTGTGGAGTTGTTGGATTGTGTGTTTGATGAGGGAAACCAAGAAAATGTTGAACCCTTTAAACATGTCAGACAATGGCTCTGATGCCTGTCTTTGTTGTAATTGGAGCAGTTCAATTTGAACTCTCTGAATTATCTCATACCTGACATCTTGTTTCAAGCACAACAATGTGTGATTATGTAACAACACAGCTCAAATGTATCTGAAAACCTGAGGATGAACTGAGGATGTTGAGTATATTTTTGCCTGTTCCTCTGTCCAGACACTGACGCCCGCTGGAACAAGCCCACAATTACCTCCGGGGCAGTGTGGGATGAAAACTGCAAGTGCTATCGTAGTAAAGACTTTGGCTGGAGCACCTTTATGTCTCACAAGCATCTGCGCAGACGAAGCTTCCTCAAGAACAACGACCTCATCATCACGGCTGACTTCGATGGTGAGAAGTGGAATTATTAGTTGTTTTACCTGCAGTCAATTCATTATTACACATTCTGACTGAAACAGCAAATACCTGTTCACTTCACATTACTTAAAAAAGTTTTTGTTTGTTTGTTGTATTTTTGTTAGATTTGACCCACCTGATCAACACTGAAGTGCCTGTCCATCCAGTTGCACAAAATAATGACTTGACAGATGAGGAGCCAATCAGTGAGGTAGAAATGAGGCCCGAGGCTCCAAAACACAGGGAAGCACGTGCTGCCGACCCCTGTTACCCCAACCCTTGTTTAAATGGAGGAGTTTGTGTGGAGAGTGAAGGCAGAGCCTCATGCAGGTATGTGTTTTGTAAAGGAGTAGACATGACTAAAGACTCCATGGTGAGTATCAGGCAGTGTCTTCATAAATATGATGGACGCCTATGACCTCATTCTCTGACTTTGACATAAAGGGCCTCCAATGTAATACATAAAGAGAAGTTAAAAAGTGATAGCAGTTCGAATGTAATTTATAGTAAAAAAAAAAAGAGTGTATCCTCATAACAGCTAAGAGATAAGAATAACAAATTAGCAATGCCTTTCTGCTTTTCAGATGTGCAACAACCCAGAGCACCTACTACAGTGGCGAAACATGTGAGCGTCTGAACATGGACAGAGGCATTCTGGGAGCTCTGATTGGTGGTGCAGCTGGGATGGTGGTTCTGACACTGGCAATCTTCACTGTTATAAGGAGAGCTCAGTGAAACTCATTTTTCGTTGTGGCTTTATTTCCAATTTTTTTCCCACCTCATGGTCGTTTAATATTCTATAATAAAAATGAATCTATATCAATAGTGGTGCAATGAGGAATACTAAGACTTTCACAGAAGAAACTTCATCTCTCCAGCTTCAGGACCACTATGTGTCAGGTGTGGTTTATTTCAACGATAAACATAATCAAATGTAGTCTGATAAATTTACTCTGTTATAAAAATTTTGGATTGAAATACCTAAATTGAACATGATGTGAAGAGCAATAAAATACCTTATTTATCTTTATTTCATTTGGTGTCATTACATTACATTTGAACGCTTACAATGCAAACATACTATACAGATTAATGTGGAAATAGTACCCTTTTACAGACTTTAAATAAAAATTGTCAAACCAAGCCAGACTCATAACAAAGTATGTATTTCCCTACAATGTCAACATTTGAAGTCAGCAACAATGCACAACATATTCTGTTAAATAAAAGCTCAAAAATCAACATTTTTTTCTTTTCTTACTACAATCATCAAACCCATTGTAACAATCTGTGAAATATAATCTAACATAAAGCAAACTCTAAGTCATAGGTTTTTGAAGGCTGCAAGTGGAGCTGTGTACATGTGCATGTGAACTGCTGTTTCTGTTGGCACCATCTGAAATATAGAGAAGATGCAGTGATTGACAGACCCATTACTTGGCATAGCCAATCAAGCAGCTACTGATGTGTGTGTGCATGTAGATGTGTTTATAGGGCATCTGGAAACAGTGTCCTCAGCCAACAGTCTGCATGTAGTTGGTGGTGCAGTGTGCTTCTTCATCTGAAACTGGGAGGATATTAGCATTCAGCTCAAAACACAGCTTTGTGGACAACTGATACTTAAGGAGTAGTTCACCCCAGAATGAAATTTCAAAGGGGGTCTCGATGCAGCAGTACATGTCCATGTAAAATTAAATAAGTCAATATTTCAAGCTTGTTTGCAGCAGATGCTCCTCTTTCCAGTCCGTCCAACCAGGAAGAGGAGCTTCCACTGCAAACAAGCTTGAAAGACTTAATTAAATTTTTTGGGGGGACAATTTCTCATGTCGGAGTTTCAATACAAGACAGACATTACATACAAGCAGCATGGAGGTATTTGGATGTTTTTTAGTCGACGTGTGGGTGAGTAAATAATGAGTGAAATATCATTTTGGGGTGAACTATTCTTTTACATCTTGGGGCAGGAAACCAACAGCCCTTTAACATTATGTTTATTTGAATATTGTGAAGATACACAAATGGATGGGAGACAATACAACAAGACTGCACACTCCTCCCTGTCAAATGGTATTGTTCCCTCCCTACTCAAATCCACTTCAGTCTCACTCATATTAAAGAAACCTGGCCTAGACCCCAACAAATTCAATAACTATCGCCTTATCTCAAACCTCCCATTCATCTCAAAAGTTATTGAACATCTATCCAGGACCATCTATCAAACAATAACCTCTTTGAGCCTTTCCAGTTTTGACTTTCTGTCCCAGTCAGAGCGCAGAAACAGCTCTCACTCAAATTACAAATGACCTTCTTTTAGCAGCGAATTCCAGCCTATTCACCATCCTCATACTCCTAGACCTCAGTGCCACCTTCGACACAATATCTCACACTATCCTTTTAGATCGTTTGGCCGGCACTGGGGTCTCTGGCATTCCTCTTCAGTGGTTCCATTCTTACCTGTTTGACTCACAGACTGACTCATTCACAGTTTATTCAAGGAGAAAATACCAGATCATCACCCTCACCACTCCCTCACGGTGTTCCACAAGGTTCTGTCCTTAGCCCCCTACTCTTTATCATCTCTATCCTCCCTCTTGGCAATATCTTCCATCACTTTGGTATCCACTTTCACTGTTATGCTGATGACACCCAAATCTACATCACCACCAAACCGGACACTACATCACCACGTACTGGCCTTATGGACTGCCTGCAAACCATCACAAACTGGATGTCAAACAAAGTGACATTCTTCTCTTCAGATTCAAATCATCACTCTTCAAATCCCACCCACTCAGTATTCTCATCAACAGCTGTTTGGTCCCCACATCAACCGCACAGTACCCCCTCATTCACATCCCATCTCACAGCCTTTTTCCACCTCCGCAATATCTCCAGACTCCACCCCTCCCTCACCCAACACGCCACCGAATTCCTCATTAACGCCCTGGTCACTTCCTGCTTGGATTATTGCAACTCCCTCCTCACCAGTCTACCACAGAAATTTTCTAGCCACAATGTATTTTATTTGTGTGTTTATTTTCTTGTGTTGTTTATATTATGTGCTATTGTACTTCAAATCTTGATTTTTGTTTCTTACATGTAAGATGACCTTGGGTTTTAGAAAGGCGCCAACAAATAAAATGTATTATTATTAGTATTATTATTAAGACTCACCTCAGATTTCATTTGTCTTTTGTGTATGTAGTAGAGTTAAAGTTCTTCGTGCTGGTACCCTTTCCTTTTGATTTGTCCTGAGGGTAGAAGCAGAGTCAAATAATACACATTAACATTATATTGTGGTGTAGCCTAATTTTGGATAGACATTATTGGTAAACTTACCATTATGAGCTTCAACAGTTCCTCTCGAACCTGTTAATAACAGCACAAATGAATCGCTTTATAAGGTTTTTTGGTTCTAAATGATTTTTTTTTTTGTTGAGCCCCAAGGCCTCAGAACATGGCACAGGATTTCCAGGACTTTTAATGCCAAGGCGTTAATGCTTTTCACTTGTGTATTTAGTCTTGGTTCGAGTTCAATCACATCAATTGATGTAACTTTGATAAAATAACAAACCTACCTTCTGCTCAGCAATACACCCTGTTATCAAAATAAAAAGGCCCTGCAAGAGAAGAGGAGGACGTGTGAAATAAGACAAAACAATGCGGGTTTTGATTGTGGACGTTTATAAATGTGCCTTCGAATAGGTTAAACTGTCCTCTTACAGGAAGTGTTGCCATTGTATACCTTTCCCTTATGCAATCATGTCAACTAATAATATACACTACATGGGATCTGGTAGACACCCATTACAAATTCTTAATGCCGACTGTCAGATATCACTGTATTGAGTAGTGATCTTCTGTCATTGTTTGAAGGTGTGGTGTGGATTTTTCTTTTTTTTTATCTTGCTGGACTCATGATGGACATGTTAAAGATTGGATTAAAATACACTGATGTGCTCTACTACTACTGCACTTGACAAAAAATAAATTAATACATTTTTCTCTGAAATTATATAATCTACACCCACTGTTCTGATGAAACAAACATTTGTTTGTTTTGTTTTTTTTCAGTTTTTATAACATGTACTTCTAATTAAAGCAGATATCAGCGGCACGGCCGTTTCGGCGAATGCTGCGTTCAAGGCAGGCTTTTGAAACTGTAAGTTACAGCTTCAAGTCAAAACTACAACTTTGTAGCGTTCCAGGTAACTCGTAGCTCGTGTTTTTACCGTCCTTTTATCTGTGAAAGTTCACTATAATGGCCTCTCGTAACTTCCGACCCGTGAACTCGTACCAGATCGAACCGGTATGACTTCACAGGAAGGAAAAACACAAAGTACGAGTTTCCTTGAACGCACCATGAGTTAGCAGCCCCCTCCCTCGTCATGCATCTATTGGTCCTCGTGCTACATCACCACATTCACGCGCACCCATTGGCTGCACACACAGCCCTTCATGCCATTCTCTGTCCTCATTGGATAACACTTGTATCCCACAAGGAAAATTTTCTCCTCGGGTTACAGCAGAGCAGAGTGATGGAGAGACTCGTGTTACGGCTGAAACACTCCATGTAAGTGATTGCTGACGGAAAATAGGACTATTTAGGACTTATATTAACAAAAACATTCCACTGATATCTTCTTTAATTCAAAAACTGAAATTTCAATTTGTGAAAAAGATAGTGCAGCTAAGTTGTAGGACAGGTATTCAGATAGGAAATGTGTTAATATCAAAATTATGCTTGGGTGGGTTGCTTTCAAATTACCTGAAAGGAATTGAGGATGACGAAACTGTAGTTGGCAACCTCAAACAGGGGATCGTCCTCATTCATCATGAGCAGAAAGAAGCCAATGATCCATGTTACTCCAAAAACAGGTGTTAGAAAGACCACCACTTTAAGGATGCTCTTGACTGCATCCTTTTCGTCTGACTTACTGTCAGGGATCGAGGACTTCATTAGAGTAACGATGACAACCACCATGGAAAAGAGATTTGTCAAAATAACAGTTCCCACAGGAAGGAGGAAGGCATGTATAGAACCGTCCAAGAGTTTTTCATAAACCAACCAGCAGGTGTCCCTTCTGTAGTAGTCTTTGTCGGTGTATTTGGCATACACATAGCTGCATCCCACTATTAGAATTGGGCAAACATAACCCACAATGCTGGAGAGGAACATGAAGACCCTTTTCCTCAGTGGGCTGAAGACAAAGATGAGCTGGTGGACAAGCATGACACTCATGCACAGCATCCAGCTGAACATGGCCAAATAAAACAGATGCTTGCATACGGTCATAACCAGGCACATGTAGTCGGAGATCTTCTCAGGATAGCTGGAAGCCAAAAAACAGCAGTTGGCGAGCAAAAGGAAAACAGCAATGTTCACTATTGCTGTGTGACGGAAATGCGAAAGATTGGACTTGACCACAGCAGACCACACCAGAGCCTCAATGATGAGGAAGATCAGCAAGGAGCAGACAGACACACCAAGGCCCACACTGGTAATCATGTCCAGTATGTCAGTGGATATGTCGCCTTTGGCCATGAGGACAGAGAAAGACGTCAGATGGTTGCACACACAGCTGGTATGGTTCCCTTCATTAGTTTTATTAAGAAAACATCCCTCCCGTGACCATTCATTGCTTGTGGTGTCCCAGAAAACACAGAGAGGTGTCCTGTGACCATCGTCCTCAATGGGGAAGTCCAGTTTAATTTGCAAAGGCCTACCAGCGTTGTCTTCCAGGGTGGCTGAGAGTAACAGACTTGTAGGTTCCGTCTTGGGTACGTTGTTTTTCAGTTTATTCATAATATTTTTTACAGCAACAGTTTTCATGGTCCCTGAGCTCTCGTTTAGTCTCACGCCGATGTCAAACACTTTCACATCGCAGTCATCACCCGTGCAGACTTGGAGGTCTAAATTCTGACGACTGAGTGTGGTGGCATTCTTTACTTGGATATTTTTCACCAGACCTTCCACGGACAAAAGATAAGCTGATGACATGTTTTGAACAATTGAATCGTTGACCCCTTTCCAAGAGTTGTTCAACATATTACTCGCTGCATCAACAAAGTCCTACGAGAGAATAAATACAAGAGGGGAATATCTATTTATTCTCAGATGTCACAATCATAGTCTTGCCAGAACCAATATCATAATCATTTTAAACCAATGATAATCTTAGCACAAAAATGTTAGGCTTGTCATTAAAGTTTGGTTTTAAAAAAAAGGTACATCACATATTCTATACACCCCCAGTCTCACGCAGTGGGTCTTGTATCATGTTTGCGGTACATGCTGATTTGCTGTGACCTGAAAACTGCAGTAACAGATGTTCTCACACTGACTCATTACCTATTGAGGGTACCAGCTGATTGTTTTGTATAAATTGCTTATGAGCTTGATTATGGAGTTGTTCCCAAACTGGTCATATGGTATCCCAGTTTGCTATAAAAAAAAGGGCAATATTGTCTACATAATCAAGCAGCTACATCTGCTGAGAATGGTATGATGATGAAGAGTCTGAGTAGGAATCTGTGTGCTATTAAACAGTAAAAGTAACAATAATCATAGGGGGCTCACCGGAAAGACCTGTTCATCCAAAGCAACAGTTGTTGATCCATCAGCCATCACACCCAGAATGTTGATGGAGGCACTAATGTCTGCAGTAGCATCACCAGATTCAGAGGAAAATGAAGAGCTGTTCTTAAGTCCTTCAAATATATCCATGGCCACTGCCTGGGTAGCCCCCAGCCCCATTCTGAATTTCTAACAGAGAAAAGCAAAGAAGTATTTCCATTATAAGTGTAGAAGAAGAAGCTAAATTGCATTGTTAGGAAAAATGTGGGTGGAGTTTAAACATTTACGACCAGGAATTGTAATTTAAATCTTTAAACTCAGTGGTTTTGTGATTTTGAAAATTACTTACAGTTCTTCTATAGTACAGAGATCACAACTGATATGCAATATTCTCCAGACCCCCTGAATACATAACTCCATTCTAACACAAGAATCTTTCAACAAGCCACTTACATTTTTGTTTCATATAAAAAAAATAGCTTGAATCCATAGGGGCATCCAGACCTCTAGGTATGTTGGCTATAGTTGGAGTTGTTTGTTGTATTTTCAACTTGGTTTTAATTGGCTTCCTTCCTACTCTCTTCACTACACTGTACACACTGTAACGGTCTGAGAATTCTAGCAAAAAGTCAATAAATTGGCAGCATCTTATTGAGAAGAGCAAAGAGGTGTAGCTTGATCTCTTATGTACATTTTCAATAATAGTGAATGCACTTTATAGAACCATTCAGAACCATGAATGTATAAAATGTTAATAACATAATAATTCAACATTTTGACAAATTGGCCCATTGCCATAATCCCCATAGTCATAGCGGTAGGTTTGTTACCTTCGGTGTAAGCTATTTTTAGAACAGCAGAGCAGAACCTTGAGCTGCTCAGAGCTACGCTATACAGAGGCTAATGGGATTTCTTGGTTTCCCTCAAACTCATCAAATACACAATCCAACAACTCCAAAATGCTCTGGTGGACAAGTTGTGACCTGCACATTCACCACACTATGAGATAATAACACAGTCCCTGAAGGCAAAGCAATTTTGCATGAATTTCCCTCTAAAACAACTCTGTGTGGTAACGTTGTGTTATCTCATAGCGTGGTGAATGTACAGGTCACAACTTGTCCACCAGAGCGTTGTGGAGTTGTTGTATTGTGTATTTGATGAATTTGCTGAGGGAAACCAAGAAATCCCATGAGCCTTCGTAGCGTAGCTCTGAGCAGCTCACGGTTCTGCTCTGCCATTCTAAAATAGTTTACACCGACAATTAAAGGTAACTGCTATTATAGCTGCTATGACTAGGAAAATGGGCAAATTTGCCCCCAAAAAACTATCCCTTAAAAAAAATCAAATAATGGCATGGAAAGATGATAGATCAGATAGAACTGAAGTCTCACTCACGTCAGCTTCGTTGAAAACCTTGTTCAACTCCTCTTTGATGCAGTAAGAGAACACATCCTCCCAGGTAGTACCGCCACAAGTGCGAGACTTGTAGCCGACCCTGCCCTCTGGACACCTTCGAATAATCACTGTATCTTTACCTGGGGACTTAGGCCAAGTGAGTCCATCTTCTGTAACCTCTTCTTTGCAAAATTTGTCACCAGCTTGAAGAATAATATTGAATATTATTGGAGGATGCACAAAAAAACAATGCAAATAGGTGCAAATAAGTGTAAATATGCAGTTAACCAGGTACCATAGATTACTGGGATATCCACTCGTGCCGATTTGGATTGGCTTGCTCTGTTTTCAAAAGTGACATTTACATATTGTGCATCAACTCTTTTGCATTCGATTGTAGCCTTGAAGGAATACACCAAGGAACCATTCAAAGCTGTAATTAAAGATGTTAGAGTTAGGTTTGTGTGTTAATTTTGCATCTAAGAGACAGATTAAAATGGATGGACAGATTTATCTTACATGTATTTCTTAGATCATCTTTCCTTTCCCCATTGTAGCTCCACCACACAACAAAAGGCTCTGTGCTGTTTTGGATAGTAGCAGTGACATTGACATCGACGCTAGGAGATTTCTCACAGTCCACAGTGAGAGGGTCGATTATCAAGCTGATCTCATCAGGCAGGAGAGCCACACTCAGATGTGCCTTGGCTATGTGCCTGACAGCTTTCCACATGAATCCACACTCATATGTACCTGCAGAAAACATGTAGATGTCATCAGAAATGGGCTGAATATGAATGTTGTTGTTTTGGATGTTATAGTAATGGTTCAAATGGAAATGAAATGAAGACATGTTTTATCTATCACAGACAAAAGTTCAAATTTCCAGAGGACACTTATATCCTGCTGTTAAGTTTCATTAAATATTTGTTGGTACTTAGAACCTTGACCAAATAAATACAGTCTAGACAAACACAGGGAGATTTCAAACTTGATTTCAGTTCAACTTCAGGTATATTGTGAAACCTCTTCACTTGCCTTCCCATAAGCCAATCGCATTCTGAATTGTAAGAGCAGCACAGGATCTCCCGGAGGTACACATGTCACTCACTGTCACCACAGTGCCATTGTTGAGTTCAAAGCGCTCATTTGGCCTGCTCATGTTCCATCCTGCACTGTGTGCGTCCTCCTCATATGTGCAACAGAATTCAGCAGTGCACCCGTACTCCACTAGACCTGGGGTTTTCATGGTGACCATACCTGGTTTAATGGTGACCATACCTGTATGCAGAAAGATAAAGTAATTGTTGAGAGTAATTATCATTAGGCATGAAGAGGGAGGTATAGCCTTCAAATGGGTGATCTGCATCCAAGACATTGGTCCAAAGCGAGATATACCTGTCCAGTTCAGCAGTGCATACTCACGTGTCCCAGTCATGATCGGAATTGATTCTGGTTAATGTGGAAAACTCCATCTGTTGTGTATCCATGAATACCTCCCATTGACTTCAACAAACTGGACATATCTGTAAACACACCTGGATTAATCCAGGTGTCTGACCTCACAACAATGGTCAGACACACCTGGATTAATCAGTTGGTCCAATAATGTAAGACAGGAAATAAAGGAGCTGGCTTGTTTCAGGAAGTAGTGGAGCTCTGCATAAAGCCCACTGTAGAACATTCACAATCTCCAAGAGATTCACATCTTACACTCTCATATAAAAGGTATCACCTTAAAGGACAATTCCGGGAAAATTCAACCTGGGGCCTTTCTAATTACTAATATTTTAGGGCTAAAAGAAGGATTCTGAAGATTTTTTGTTTTAATTCTGCTCCTGTTATGCAGTAGTTCAGTCTGTCCATGCATCGCCACAGCAGCGTATAGACTGATCTTACCTGTTCAGGCTGTTTACATCCCTCAAAGCTGCACATTTTTTCCACAGACAGCGTCAGATGGGTATTCAAACATACACAGAGGGGTTTATTTACTGCAAGAAAGCCGATGTGTTTGTAAACAGAGCTGTAATAGAAAGTCTCACGGGAGAATCCAATTGACACACTCAGTATGTTTACGGGCAGAATAAACAATATCCAGACTTACTACAAAGACGTTGTGGTTATCAGTTGATATTCCTTTGTTGATAAAAGAAACGGCACAGCTTCAGACGACACAGTGACGCCGTCAACTTGACTCTTACACGAGACTTCACAAGACTTTTTATTGTAGCTCCGTTACAAACATGTCTGCTTGCTTGAAGTAAACAAAGCTCTTGGTGTATGTTAGAATAGCCATCTGACACTATCTTCAGAAAAAAAATGTGCAGCTTTGAGGGATTTAAACATTCGGTCGGCTCCCATATCTGTAAGCTTTATTTTGTAGGTCATTGACAATTGAAACTGATAAATTAGGAGGCATATGATTTCCATGTTTTGGACAGTTCTGAATTTCCAGTCATCGAGATTGTTAAGATTTATAAGAATACACTAAAAATATAGTTGTGGACACAGGTCAGGAAACAGAAAGTGAGAGAAATGTAATGGAAGGGTTACTGATGCATTACTGCAACACCTAAACCTAAATTGACAAATGACTCCAGGTAAATCAGTTTTTACTGACCTAGAGTGTCGACAAAAATCACAGGATTACTGAGCGAGGCCTCCATTTCTTCCACTACTTTCTGAAGACGTTCACTTTTAAATTTGACGCTGACGACTGCTTCAAAGTAGACACTTAGGTCCCTATGAGATTCAGAAACAATGAAGATAGATGGTTAATTTCATGGAAAACATTTTATGTTGATTGTTTTTGTTTGTTTCAGTGAAGATATTATTGATGTGTTTCTTAGTTTATTGGTCAGTAGCCTAGATGTTCTAAAAATTACTTTCATATTTTACTAATTTATAACAGCAAATACAATTTGAAATAGATGTCTGGGTTGTTCTTATTTTAATCTGAAGTCAAATGATAAATTCCCTAAATATATCAAAATGAACCAAGTAAAACATATTTAATTTAAAGCCCCAGTAAGTAGGAATTCCCCCCATCTAGCGGTGCGGTTGCATATCATAACATATTCTTGATGTTGCATTCACGTGAAATGGGGCAGACAACAGACGCTGCATGTATAAACAAGCCTCTATAGGCTACACAAACAATACAGGCATGACAATATGTTGTCATGGTGATGTCATATTGTTTACCTGACCCACGTTTTATTTTTATTTTTTACCGTCTGTGGGAGCATCTGTTACAGTACAGTAGTTAAGGTTAAGCATTGTTTTGGTGTTGTTTATTTTGAATAATTAGTTTATGTTATTATTTCAGTAGCGGGTCACGTCATTATGGGCGGGGTTTAGCACTTATGTTCACCTGTTGCTTTTCCTTTGTTTCAGAGAGAGAGGGGGGGTGAGCCTGGGTTGCCGTACTTTTTGTTGACCGTTAAGCTATTTTTTGGATTACTTTGCTTTAGTTTGTAGACTTTATTATGAGTTACCCTATTTTGTTTGGTTACTTTGATCTTTAGTTCTGAATCTCAGAACTAAAGATGCTTAGCCTCTCAGCGGCTCTTTTGGCTGAAGTCTCTACACCGTCTTTTTCTCGTAAAGTAAAATGACATCCGGTTGGTTTGCCAACAGCCGTCTGACTGACTGCACCTGAATGCAACATCAGTGCCACCGTCCTTCCTCACACTACACAGTGGTGACAGCTACCTGGAAAACTTTCCATACGCAGCCACCGAACGTAAAAAATGGCGATTCAACATGGCCGCCTTGGTTCAGTGCGCCCCCCTTGTGTATTTGTAACGCCTTGTAACAACTCATTCTAAGGAATGAGAAAGCTTTCATTTGTATGCGGGTGTGATTCAACTATAGTGATATAAAAGAGCCGCTGATAAGTGTTTATGAAAGATATATTTGATTTTTGCTAATAAAAAGCCAAATAAGTCGCTTACTGGGGCTTTAAAGAAAATATAATCAAGAAAGAAAAGATCAAATCTAATCAATGAATCCATGTATTTGCAATATAAAATAGGCCTACCTGATCTCAGTGATGTTAAAGGACACCAAACCATTCATTTTTTCAACTTCCGTTTGAATCTTTGAAAAGAAAGAGCATTCAGTCATTCATTTTTGACTTATTCTATGTCCTTCAGTGGCACATTTTTATTTTATTTTTTTTATCAAAGCTAAGTGTACCGTGGTTTTGGTGGCATCCCAAACGGATGGCGAAGTTGTCAGTGTCACTGTTCCATTGATCATAACTGTTAATGGCAATGGGTGTCAAATTTAAGAAAAAAGTAGCAGGCTATGCACAACAATGGCATGCCAGAAGGGCAAGCAAGGCAAACAGTGTTGCAAACGTAACATGTGCCTATAATGTTAAGAGGTAAACATGCTAATTATACTGATTTATCAGAGATGTGCATTAGGTTTAGGAGGTTTCCTTGTTCCACCCCACTGATGTGCTTTAATACCACATAGACAACAAATAAATTAAGTCTAGAACAACTACAAAAAAGAGGAATTTATCACAATACTTGAGTGATACCTTTGACTTTGGGGATGCAGAGTGGTGCGATGTAAGACACATTTTTTTCGCAAGAAGTGTCTCTGCAGCATTGACAAGCGTCACACACTTCGTTGCTCCAAACGAATCCCTCAGAGCAGGTGCAGTTGAATTTTTCACCAATGATCAGGCAGTCTAAAAGGTGTAGTGCAGTTATCAGAACATTTACTATAATGACAAAAGGTCCCTCAATCAAAGTTAGCTACTGAAAAGCAACAAAGATCCATAGTTATTATGACCGTGTTAAGCACCGCCCCTCCCTCAATCTGTCACAATATGAAACAACTGCAGAGAAAATAAAGTGCCCCATCATGATACCTGCTGCCACTTGGCTGTCTAAGATGACCACTGGGATACTGTTTCCATGTTGGTCTGTCACTGCGAGGTCAGTTGTCGAATTCAAAATTGACAGGACAGTCTGGGCTTCCAGTGTGACGTTGCTCTCCACCATCAGCTCAGCAATGTAGACATTTACTGGAACATAATAATGATAAGAGAGAAAATAGGTGAAAATAATTACTTAAAACTACACCATCTGAATTACATTTGAAGTGTGTAGTAAGACCAGGCAAAACCTGTAAATCACTAATAAAAGTAATGTATTTACAATCTGTTTAGTCCTCATGAAAACACCCAGGCCCATGTGACTAGCCTATATGCCTTGTATGCCCTGTATTTTGATTGTGAAATGGTTTTTTTTATACTGTTCAGGGGGGTGAAGAAGAGAACATGTCCTGAACCAGACAACACTGGCCATCAGCTGCGGGTCAGTATACTTTTCCTTCATGTTCACAAAGTCACTTCAACTCCATAGGACTCCACCCATGCAGGCCAAAGCCACTCCGCTGTCATTTTAAAACACTTTAAAGTTTTAAAACAAAAATAATCTCCATCCAGACAACTGTTTTAACTCTGTATCAGAAATTGTGAGTATGCAACTATAAACAGGAAGTAGATAGTTTACTCTGTTGTTGATTAAATGTATAAAAATGCAAATCAAAGAGATGCAGTATCAAAATGCAGGATTTAACTCCTCAATACTTGCCATCAAAGACAACCAGGTCAGTCCAATCCAGATGAAAGCACAACAGAGATTGAAGCTAAAATGGTCCAACATGAGAAATTGTTCCGCCGGACACAGGAAGAGCAGTGAACTGAGACCCTGGGAGATTCCACTACAAACAAACTTATACTTATTTTATTTTTTTGGAACAATTTCTCATGTCGGGGCTTCAATACAAGAGGGACATTACAGACGAGCAGTATTTGGATGTTTTTTGATGTGTCTTTTTGGACAAAGAGAAGTGAGCCCCAGTCACAACCATTATATGGACAAATACTGCTGCGTGGACCCCCCCCCCCCCCCGTAACTCAGAGAAGGAATGGAGGACTCTGAGAATTCTCCCAGCCCTTACTCAACGTGGGGATGAGTAGATAATGAGTGAAATTTGAATTTTGGGGGAACTATCCCTTTAAGCACAGTTATCAGTCATCTAACCAAAAAACATGTTCAACAAACCCAAAGACTCCAGAACAAGAGACCAGAGAACTCCTCTTTTTATATAGTTTTGTGTATTTCTAGTGAGTCGAGTTGTTGTATTAATTTCCTGTTGGCTTTGCAATCTTTGAGGTTAATAAAGACCTTACCTTTGGACGAAGTCGCTGAACATCCATAGCTCTGCAGCTGCCAAGAAGAAGCAAACAGTTACAGTAATTCAGTAGGCCTCAAATACATCATTTTGAGCTCATAAACAAGTCACAGATGCTTACATACTTATACAGATGTTTGTTAAAGGTGTACAGAAAAGAAAACTGAATTTGAGCCCACTCTGGGTCATAAAATTAGTGTAAAAACTCATCTATCAGACGACGTAGGCCAAACTTTGTGCAAAATACTATTTTTAAGTAAATCCGGGATGAAAGTGTGTTGTTTTTTTTCTCATTGGACAATGCAGGTGCACGGATTATACGTCAGCCTGTACACGATTCAGAAGCCACTGATATTGGATCTGTCATCCGTCATTCAAACGTCTAAACACGCACACACACACACAGCTCGTACTCGCCCCAAGCTTTGAATATCCCGCCCGCTCGGTAACGACCAATCAAATCCGTTCAATTTACTTGAATAAAGTCGTGTTGCAGCTCGGCACAACTCGGCACAACTCGGCGCGACAAACGGAACAAACAGCCATTTCTGCACAGCTTTTCTATTACCGCTTTCTCATGGTGACTACTTATTTTGTTAGCTCGATATAACAAAGACTGTTTTCTCGTGATAACGCATTCATTTATCTTGTCATCTCATTATAACACAACGAAATAACGAAATAATCATAGGCTGTGTTGACGTGGTTGCCTTGAATGCACTTCTGCTTACAGGGAGGTAGCAAATGGTCATCCAGTAAACAATCAAACGTGAAGTATAATTTACTGGTAAGTTATTGTTGACAGCTGAATTAATCATTATTGGAGTGGACAATAATCACACAAGCAAGTAGAGTGGACTGGAGTTTGTTTTTTTGTTTAGTACATTTTGGGGGGGTTTTATTGCCTTTAATTGATAGTGCAGTCGAGAGAGAGACAGGAAATGGGGAGGCAGAGAGTGGGGGAATGACACGCAGGAAAGGGCCGTCTGATGCGGGACTCGAACCGGGGCCGCCTGCACCGAGGACTGAGCCTCAAAATGGGGCGGCAGCTCTACCAAGTGGGCTAAACGCCGCCCCACTCATTATTTACTCACCCTCATGTCGACTATGTACTCGAATATGTACTGTTCAGCTGGAGCATGGGGAAGTTAAAGGAATAGTTCACCCCAGAATGAAATTTCACTCATTATCTACTCACCCTCGATCGACTAAGGGCTGGGAGAAGTTTCAGATCCTCCGTGTCTTCTCTGAGTTACAGGGGTCTCAGCGTAGCAGTGCATGTCCATGTAACGGTTGCAAACGGACACCGGTGGTCATTGTCACAAGAAAACACTCCAAATACCTCCATGCTGCTTGTATGTAATGTCCCTCTTGTATTGAAGCGCTGAAATGCGAAATTGTCCCGAAAAAAAATTAAATAAGTCCAGATTTAAAGCTTGTTTGCAGCAGAAGCTCCTCTTCAATTTCGCAATTCAGGGCTTCAATACAAGACAGACGTTACATACGAGCAGCATGGAGGTATTTGGATGCTATTTGGAGTGTTTTTTTGTGACAAAGACCGCCGGTGTCCATTTGCAACCGTTACATGGACATGCACATGCACTGCTACGCTGAGACCCCCTGTAACTCAGAGAAGACACAGAGGACTCTGAAACTTCTCCCAGCCCTTAGTCGATCGAGGGTGAATAGATAATGAGTGAAATTTCATTCTGGGGTGAACTATTCCTTTAACTTCCCAATGCTCCAGCTGAACAGTACATATTCCAGCGGTGGAACTGTGATTCCACCATCGAACCCTGTTGTTACGTAGATATAATGTCAACACATTCCACCATAAATTATTAATTTGTTATAAAGAGAAAACGGTCTTTGTTAAAATGAGACAAGGAAATAATGAGTTGTCATCTTGAGAAAACTGACTTTGTTATAATTAGATGAAACAAATGAATTCGTCATCATTGGAAAACAGACTTTGTTTCATTGAGATAACGACATAATAGTCACTATCATGAGAAAATGGTAATTTAAAAAATATGGGTGTGGTCGTTCTCGGCTTCCGTGTGTGTATATTCTAGACTCTACATTGTCTTTACTAAAATTGAATGCTCTGTCATGTCTAAACATCTAAACAACTGACTGAGAAGAATGTTTACCTGAGAGAGGATGAACACAGCTCCGATCAGACATTTTAACACCTTGGAACACATTGTTTATCTGTTGGGAAACAACGAATCACATAAAGTCAACAATTCAATAATTATGGAACAAGCATGCCATCAAATCCACACTCACCGAGCACTTCATTAAACCTGAACACCAGTTATGTAATCATGTGGCAGAAGATTCACATTAAACATCAGAGAGAAGACAACCTGCTTTTGTGAAGTGTTCTTGGCCAACAATCTGAGGACTGTTGATGGCCATATCCATCCCTTTATGGCCACAGCTGAACCATCTCCCAATGGTTGCTTCATGGCAGGATGACGCAACATCAGTGACCTCTCTACAGTAGTCACGGTCTGAGACCAGAAGAATATCTTTATGATGTGGCAGAAGAGGAGACTGTGCAGCTGACAGATCAGCAGAAACAATGTCATTCAGTCAAAAACATAGATGCCGTTCAATAGAAAAAGAAAGAAAGGAAATGCTCGGGTGTTCCTAATAAAGTGCTCTGTGGGTGAATGTACATGCATTCAGTAATCAGTTAACTAATCAACTTTAAGTCTCAAAAGCACAATAGGGACCCCACTTACAATTGTTCTATATATTTAGTTACTTTATCCATTAAAATCATTACAGCTTAAACAATGTAACTACATTAACTTCAGTCACAGTATATCATTCAGTGATCTTTGCAACATCAACACAGCTATATCCTTTTATGAGACCATAATGCACAGCTATGTGTGCAGCTCATATTTTAGGAAGTCAGACTCGTTTGCATCACTTTGCATTTGGACCATGAACACAAACAAGGAGGTGGAGGTTTTCTGTTTCTCCTAACAGTGCACTGTTCACTCCTGCCAACATCCGTAGCACAATATAGCCAATTGCCTTTTCATGTGGTAGAGTTTATGGCCACCTCATTTTCTTGTTGGGATAGGACATGGTGTCATTTTACCCAGCGTTACTGTAAACTGTGGAAACATGTAACACAACAACACTGTTCTCTTTATATTACATTAGGGACACAAACAACAGGGGTCAAAACTCCCGGAACCATTCTCCCAATCTCTTGATTGGGATGCATACAAAAGTCCATCATAAACATCTTGACAGAAATCCACTCAAAATAATAATATTTAGGGCCGGGAAATTAAGGCGTTAATTGCGATTAATTAATTAACGCAATTAAACAATTAATCACATTTTTTTTTTCAAGGAACAAAGTTTTTATTATATATAATTTTTCAGTTCTTCCTTTTTATACACATTTAATTGTATACAAACTGTATACAACTGTTATTATGTTATTATAACTTACCTGATGTATACTGGCCTCAGGCTGTACCATCACTAACACACCAGTGAGTAACAAGTCAAAAAGCCGCCGACACTGATTATACTCATTATACACTGGTACACTAAAATCCATGTGAAAAAAAATGTTTCTCACTGTTCTCAGGTCAAATATTTATATGCAATTAAAATGCGATTAATTAATTACAAAGCATCTGATTAATTAGATTAATTTTTTTAATCGAGTCCCGGCCCTAATAATATTGCTAATTTATTTTGAGGGTTACAGTGTCAATTAATATTGGAGGTTTTGATATGGAGACCTTTAAACCCACCTTTTGTTTTTAAAATAGATGAATAAATCTGAAAATACATTACTTAAAAATAGTGTCAAGCCTCCATGATTCAACGACACATTGCCTCCATGTTTGAAACTAGACAAGGTAAATCTGGTCATATAATTTTTTGTTTTTGTTGTTGTTGCTTGTTTTACAGCCTTGAAAAGAACACTGGTTACTAGTTTTCCCAAAGACACTCTGCGCTTCATAGACTCTCATCAGTAGGCCTACTTCTTTTTTTGTTTACTCTCCACAAGTTTCTTTAGAACGTTATGGGCAAAACCGGAAGCCAGTTTTGCCGGTTTGGTGGAATTGTACGTTTACCAAGGTTTTCAGTCGTTGTCATAGCTGCGGTAAACGCATGGATCTATTAATGCTGGCTTTTAACACGGATGTCAATTTGTGTGATATCCACTGTTAAAAGCTGGTGTGATGATACATGCGTTTTACAGATTTTCATTGAAGAAAAAAAAAAAGAAATACATGCATTTACCGCGACTACCGAAACCATGGAAACGTAAACATAAAATTCCACCGGAAGAGCAAAACCGGCAAAACAGGCACGTTTTTTGACGTTCGGAAAAAGGTGGATATTTATTGTGGTTTTATTTCTTTTCTTTCTTGGTTGCAATCAAGGCAACAATGGCTGTGTCATTTCTGGTCTATGAACTGTACCCACTCAGAAGTGAATGGAAAAATGATATAATGTTTTTATAATACGCACACAGCTGCTGGAGGCATCGACTGTCCAAAGCAAATTTCCCTCCGGGGGCAATAAAGTTTATATTGATTGATTAATTGATCGACATTTTAAACAGACCCTTCATCAGGCAAACAGGCTTGTTTTACAGTAAGACAAAACCCTTTCCCCAACTATAATAAGAATAAATTATCCACTTATCTACTTGAAATGCGCACAGCCACTAATTCTTTCAAGTGAAATACCAAGAAAACCTCCAAACAGTCCAACTAAAGTGTATCAAAAAACAGCGTATTAGTTTCTTTGTGGAGGAGATCCTTTAACCTACATGCTGACTGAACTGAGCTGCCACAGAAAGAAACAATAACAATATAAATTCACATTAAAAGATTTCAAATTGATTGATTAGAAAGCTGAAATGTTCTAATATTTCTTATACCACACCATGAAAGTTTTTCAAGGGATCACGCACCACTCAGTATTAGGGATACCACTGTCTAGAGTCCAGTGAAGTAGATCGTACATACTGTGATCTCTCCTCTGTTCAGATTACATCTTTTTCATAAACATGGAAATGCAGACGTTAAAAGCTCTTACCTGGCTTTTCACGGAGGAGAGACTCTTCTTTGCTGCATTGGGCAAACAGACATCCAACCTTACTCCATATCAGGCGCACATCAGAATTACCGTCAAAGCAAACACATCTAGCAGAAAGACTGCGTTAGACAGAGCAGGGTGTGTGTGTGCACATCTTTGGTGCGGGTGGAGGGTTACGGGACACATTGATGTCCTGGCTTTGTGCTGAAAGACCATTTGCATTGATGGCATGTCTCCATGCCAGCTGGTCTGGTCAGCATATGTCTTTTAACTTTCCATGGATATTTGTCTACCAAATCAAGCACTCCCCTACCTGAGGTCACACAGCAGCAGATGCTCGACTCATGAAACCATTGCTGCTCTTTAAGTCTACTGGCCTCCTTAAAGTTCATGTTAAGGACCCTTGGTTATCATAGTGATGGTTCTGTAGACTGGATATCTTCTGATACATGAGAGAAAAGGTTTGCTTCAAAGAAGTGGGCTCACCAAGCAACAAGTCATCAAGCAGCAGAGACAGATACGGGGAGCATACATCAGTCCAACTGCCCAAAAGTCAGACAGCTCATTTCTCTGACTACCCATTCTACAGTGTTAAGGTTAGGTTTAGGGGGGCGGTGTTTAGCTCAGTCCTCTGCAGGCGACCCCGGTTCGAATCCCGCGCCAAGCAGCCCTATCCTGCGTGTCATTCTCCCCTCTCTGCCTCCCATTTCCTGTCTCTCTCAACTGTCCTGTACATTAAAGGCAAAAACAACCCTGAAAATATATATTTAAAAAAAGGTTAGGTTTAGGGTAAGGTTAAGGGTTAGGGCTACTTGAGTCGGAGAAATCGGAGGTCGGACTAATAGACGCAAAAATAAAGAAATGGGTAGTCGGACAGACGTCATGCACCTGACAGCTCCGCCCAGATCAGACCTAAGACCAGTGGCAGAATCCAGATACGTACATGTACTACAGTAATGTGTGGAACTTGACTATGGTTGAAGTTTTTGGTTAAGATCAGACTAAATAAACCATGTGAAAGGCAATATGGCATACAGAGACCATCAGCTCGCTGCATCTTGCCCAAACTCTTATATTTCCTTTCCTTGACGTTATGCAAGATGGCGCCGGTGCAGGGCGCCGTCGCGAGACCTCTTGTTTTCTACTTCCATGTCCATGGTGCCTATATGTGGGGGCAGTGTCCTTCTATCTTAACTTACCTTATTTATGTTTCATGTAATTTTCTGTGTTTTTCTTCTTCTATGTATGTCTGCTTTTATATTCTTGTCCTCTCGCAGGTGCTTTCCAATGCTTTCTGCAAATGGCAAATACATGACTCTGACTCGGACTCAGTTCAGGTTAGCCAACAAGCACATGCTGGGTATTTGCATAGCAACAAAGATACCATAATCATAATTCAACATAATCCTTGTCAGTTTGGAGTTATAAGGCAATATTGTCTGAGGGCAGCTGAATACCATTCATTCATCAGCCATACCAGAGAACTCCATGTATAACCTGCCAGTGTTGGGCAGTAGCGACGTTACAAGTAGCGGCGTTAGTAATTAAACTACATTTTTCAGTAGCGTGGTCGTAGCGCCGCTGTTTTCTACATCAAATAGCTTTTCAGTAGTTAAGCTATTTTATTGATCAGTAGCGCGGTAGCGTCCACAGAAGCTACATTTCCCCAGGCATTTTGTAGACCTTAAACGCACCGCTTCCATGTGACGTCGTCTCCTGCTGCTGCTACCTGCTGCAGCAGCGGCGCAGCACGCGGCAGGTGACAGAGGAGGAGGGAGAGAGGTGCAGCTGACTCTCAGTTAAGTTCGTCAATCAGAGCCGTAGCCGGACAATTTTATTTTATGTTTCTAATCGAGTCCTCAGAGAACAATTTGACCTAACGTTACACGTTCACACGCTTCCCCTGTAACCACAAAATGAAGCAGCGCTCAACGTCCAACACGCCAAATAGGGGAGGACACACATTCACATTAAGGTATTTTCCCGAAGCCCCAACAATCACCAGCTAAGCTCACAATTCAGTCAGAAAACATCAAACATGTGTGTAGAAAGGCATTTAGGCAGGAGGAGACAAGGAGAAACTGTTGCTCAAATATTATTTTTGAAGTGTTTTTTTTAAATAGCCTAAACTATTAAAATTAACATTTTTTTTTTTTGCCGATCTGTTAGTCTTAAAATTGTTTTGATCACTAGAGAGCAATGACTTAGAATGAGTCATGTAATTTTTTTTTAAATAGCTTTGTTGTAGCTAAGCTACTTTTGTCATTTTATTGTAGTGTAGCTTGCTACATTTCTCTGGTGGGTAGCTTTAGTGTAGTGAAGCTTCATTTCATAGAGAGTAACTTGTAGCTTAGCTCACTACATTTTCCAAATAGCTTGCCCAACACTGTAACCTGCTGACATTGGGGTAGACTATGGAAACGTCTGCAGTCTTTTGCAATAAACCTTGCATTGTGACCTCTTGACCAGTGTGAATGTTTCAGTATGTCATGAGATATACATGTATTGGTTCCAATGATGTTTGAAATAACAAGACTTGAGACAACTTAGCACAGATTTTCATGAAGCAATTTATATTTTAATTTCTGTGATAGTAAAGGATGGGGTTTGGTATTGTTTTAACTATCACTTTCATCAATGATTTTTTTTTACTTTTATTCATGCAGGTTTAACAAGCAAAATGTGTTTAATGTGTTCATCAGTGACTTTTAGAGGTGTTGGTCTTTATACTATGCTAAGCTAACCATCTCCTGGCAGTGGGAGAGAGAAGGAAAGCCAATGTGCTTCTGTCCTAACTTCTAAAGCAACTGCAAATGTAAAGCTTATTTATTTAACAAACTCTGCTTCAAGAAATGCAAAAATAATGAGCCGTGTGTCTGGAGTGAACTTTAAGTTATTTCTCACTGGGAGCAGATTTCCTGGAATCTTGAAATTCCAGGAAGTAACTGCATCCAGCTGCTGGTATGGTACAATAATGTTGAGCATTGTTGACCCACTAGCAGTGATGGGAAAGAGCACAATGTCAGTATGCAAAACACTTGACATAAAAAAAACAAAAAAACAAAAATAACCACAGACCATAAATGGACAGCAACAGTTTATATGCATATTGCTTCTGTACCAGTTGGTTTGGTTCGGATGGATGAAGTAAAAGCCACATATTGCGTTCATTAACTGGGGTGTGTCATGTTGTACACATGCCTATTTGTTTCAATAATTTTCTAATGATACTTGATGCCAGTTTTAAAAATGGACCAACTTGCACACCGTACATGCAGGTAGCCTACTGGTCATGTCCTAACACAGCTCTGTGAGATTTCAAGACTTTGCAGAAAGAGACACATCAACAGAACAAAATTAAGACACATTTATTCTCACACATTAAACACAAAACAGTGTCCTTCTAAAAAATCTGCTTAAAGAATTCAACTCTACATCAACTCTACATGAAAAGCATGTTGCAGCTTGAACAATTTTTCACAGTTACATCACTATCATACAGTACATTGTGCAGTTTCTTGTTTCACAAGACTGTTGCAAAAAATACACAAAATGTCAAGAACCATGAGTTGTTTGCATTATACACACACACACACACACACACACACAGGCGATTTACATCACCCTGTCCCAATTGTGACCTCAGAGTAGCCCAGATGGGCCAGAGTCCTCAAAATGGTTATTCAAAGTAGGGATGTCACAATTACTTGTTTTCACAATTAATCACAGTATTAAACGTCACAATTAATTAATCAATCGTAATGATTCCTAATTACCGTCACTTTCCAAAAAAATATATATGTTGGAACCATATTGGCAGATGTGCACCAAAGTAAGGGAAAATATAGATACTGGTCCATTTACGTGACACTGAATTGGTAGGAATTTAAATAGCGTCATTTGTAATTTTAAAAAACAGATTGAAATTAAGGTAAACATTTGGGATTGATTGATTGATTGATTGAAATGTTCATTTCAAATATGAATAGAAATTTTAAAAAGAGAATAAGACAAAATCTTTAAACATGAGATTGAGAATTGATTGATCTTTGAGGATCGCGGATGTTCATTTCCCAAAGTGGCTTAAAAGTAATGATGGTGGGACAGAACTGCTGCAGAAATTTAGTTCACGAATAAGTCAGTGGAGGGATAAATCTGGGTCTTAAATGTTTAAAATTTGAGTTTATCATGATACGATTTACGTTTAGAAATAACGGCAAAGCGGCGTATTCACATTCTCTATAGAAATACATATTCGAAAAGGAGTGAGAAGAAGTAAAACTTATAAACTCCCATCCCTCTCCTTATATAATGAATAACTACCTAAACCTGTCTTATGTTATGAAAACATGAATATAATGTACATATACACCAGTAATTATACACACATGCCGAAAATGAATGACTTGGATATTTCGGGGCACTAATAATTGGTCATATTTTAAAATGATAAAAGATTATACTACCGTATAATTATATTTTGACGATATTTGATTTGACACATAGAAGTGCTGTGAAATTGATAAATGCATAATAATCATGATAATCGTAACACCGTGATTAGTTCTCTGATAATAATTGTACCAAGTAAATCTATAATCATGACACCCCTTCTGATACATGAGAACTAGAGGTCTGCAGCGGAGCCGCTATTTGTATCTGTAATTGTATTTGTTGAGGGGGGAAAGTATTTGTATTTGAGTAAAATTCAAAATAGGCGTAAAAATCCTTTTTTTTGCGTTACACTTCTAATTTACTATAGTATAAGTATAAGTAAGTGTCTGATAATAATCGTACCAAGTAAATCTATAATCATGATATCCCCTCTTTGGAAAGGTAATACATTGAGTTCTTACTGCTTTTTAAAAAAAAGTCTTTCTAAGTTTTCTCTGAATAATTCCTAGAGATACTTTCACTTTATTTGGAATTATATTTGACTGATGGTCCTGTCCAAGACAATTTGTCATTGTGATGCCAACCCTTGAATAAACAAGTTTACTGATGTGTGTGTGTGTGATGGCCTCGCCTAACTGATTTGATTGGCAAACCAAAGCAAGAACTGTTTTGCATCTACTTTGTTGCTGGACACACACACACACACACACGCGCACACACACACACACACACACACACACACACACACACACACACACACACACACACACACACACACACACACACACACACACACACACACACACCATGATGTAAGCATAATCTTACCCTAAACTTAAAACACGTCTTCACCTTAAAAATGTTAAATACTTGACATTATTATTATAACAAGTAATAATAATACGACTGTATAAACTGACCTCGGCTCCCACAGAATGAGGAGCACCTGGATCCATCTCGCTCTCATTCACTCACTCAGTCACTTAGTCACACACCCACACACAAACAAACAAATGCAATGTTTCACAGATAGAATTAATAGTCTGCAATAGTGCAATAGTTTTAAAACTGTATTCAGTTTTCATCAAGACATCAGATATTAAATAACAAACCACTTCCAAAATCAGTTACACACTCCAGGTGGAACTATGACTGATCAACAGTCTACAAAGGTCATCAGGTGTTGCTGAAGGATGGAGCCAAGCCGGAGTCATTAGATGACACATTGTAACCATCTGAAAAAACAGCAACAAAACAACAGAAGTTAGTTGAAGGCAATATGAAGGACATGAAGCTAGGCTCTGCTTTTTCCCAGTGCTTTGAGCCACATCCAAGGTCAGCAACCACCCAAATGTCCAACCATCACTCCGACTTAATTAATGCAAATGCACATTTTCTAGACACATTGGGACGACTGTTTCATTTATGTGAAGAATTAGTTGTTTGTTGTTCTCTTTACCGATAAATCCATGGCAGAGGAGCTGAACAGTTTTCTTTCACAAACCGGGAGAGCTCCAAAACGTTTGTGCACAGAAGCATGCGTAAAACACCGATTTTGACTACTTGGTGCTGTTTAGTTAATTTTCGTTTCTTTTGGATTTTTCTGTGTAGAGCCGTTTTGGTCCATGTTTGTAAGCCCTTTCCCCTGGATTATATTTTGTAAAGTTGCAACAAGCTACACATGTCTTAAAACATGAAAAATGCAAGAACAGGAGCCAGACCCTCTACATGCCTGACTGTGGCGCTGTCAAAATACAGTTGATATCTATGAACTCCCATCCTGCTTCTGGACCGGATTGATCAGGCTAATACACTGTCATAATTACTGATCACCAGGCTAATAAATCACTGTCATAATTACTATAGAAATGTAGATCGGAGAAATGGGTAGTCGGAACACCAATAACGGGAATAATGTAATAATTTTGGCTAAATCTAGGAAAATGGAATAATGTAATAAAACTTTTGGTCAGATTATTTTGAAAGGTTTTTTTATACCATGGGTGCAAAAATATAGAAATGTATGGTCGGAGAAATGGGTAGTCGGACTGAGGTCATGCACCCGGTCAGCATGCTAACACAGACTATCCTACTAAAAATGTAAAGCACCATATCATCTGTTATATCGCTTGACTGTGAACAAAGTCAAATTGAGTGACTGAATCCTTTAACATTGTTTTTACAAGAAGGGGTGACTCTCTGACCTTCAGTGACGGTTGCTTGTTACAGATTATGCATGATTTCTGTTTCTTTGTATTACTAAGAACAGTTTGTAAATGAGATGTGAGCTTTTTTTTACGTTTGGTGTTATTGTCCACTGTATGAATGATGTTGATCTATGTTGAATGTTCTGTAAGGAGAAATGTTTGTATGATGTTTTGACCCCAGGAAGAATAGCTTGTCTGTACAGCAGCTAATGGGGATCTAATAAAACAAACAAACAAATATGACTGGTTTATGTGACTGATTAACCTAACATGACAGAAGGTTGTTTGGAAAAGGCAGCTAGTCTCAAAAAATAATTGAGGTGATTAGACAAACCGTTTGTGTGTCATATGGTGAAGAAGAGCACTGCAGAGGAAAAACCCTCATTCTTTTATGATATAGACAGTATGTGTATGTATGAAACACAGGACATTTCTGGCAAGGTGATACAGTAGTAAAAAAGTGAAAGAAATGTCTCGAAATGTTGTCAAAACAATTGTTACAGCGGAAAAAAGATAAAGGTTCACTCCAGAATTTCACCAACAGACTAACCAAGGTAGACTGCTAGCATAACTCACAGAACCATAAAACCAATGGACTTGTATTTGTAAATAAATATTTCTTTCTGAATTGTTTCTGTACCTGTACCTCTTCCTCTTCTGAAGTTCCGCAAAAGACCCAGTCCCCCTGATGATGACCTTCCACCACTGGTGCTCTAAAAAAGATATTGAATTGATTAATCACAATTACTTAAAGAGTGACTAATAAGCTGCTATAAAAAAGAAAACTGTTCTTACCCTTGTTGCACCACTGGATGTTTGTGACTTTATAGCTATTTCTGACCGGACCTGGAAATTTAATTTTCAAAGATTAGCACACAGGCATAAATATCAAACAAGTCAATATTTTTCGAGCATTCAATAAATCCATTGAACCATATTTTAATCTTTCAGTAGTACATGTCACAATATAATAATAGTTTTTATAATGACTGAGTGTGCCCTTGTTCAGTGAGACCTTTGTGTCCAATAATTTGTCGTAATTATTGTCTTCTTGCTGATTTTAATAGGCTATAATAAACATCTTGATATATTCATATACAATATTAGAAATTACAAAATGTGAATTGTTTTTTTTTATCAATGAGTCATACATACCTTTTTGTCCAACAATGTTCCAAACACCAATATGAAGAAACCCTTTATAAAGACAGAGAAGCTTCAGCTTAGAGGCCTCCACTACAGATACACCACTAGATACATAGATACACCACTAATCAGAAGATAATTTATTTATGAGCAACTATGAGTACCTGCAGTGAATTGAAGAAGGCAAATGAGACATGGGCAGCTCTGTTGTGTGGGTCAATCATAGTTCCAATTCCAAGAGCCCAAGTTAGTCCAAAAATCGGCGTGAGGACAGCCAAACTCCGTGCAATAAACACTAGTGCGTGCTTCTCATCGGTGTGTGCAGCTTCTGTCATCGTCCTTCTCCTCAAGATTTTATACAGCACCACAATCAGGATGAACAGGTTTATCACTACTATGGTCAGTGCAGGGATAACGAATGCAAGCAGAGCTTTGGAATCAGTCCATCTGAGCCAGCAGATCCCGCTTTCTTGAATGTACAGTTCGTTGGGTGCAGTTACAGCTATGGTTATGACTGCGATAATCAGGGGTAGCCCATAGCCTATGGTGAAGCCAATGGCCAACATAGCGTTTTTGGACAAGCCCCCGTCGAAGACACTGATTGTACGGTAGAGCAATAGCAGGGCAGAGGCCAACATCCAGAAAAACAGGGATAGGTAGAAAAAGTGGATGAAAAAGGCAGCCGTAGAGCATGCTGATGTGTTGTTTCCGGTTTCATCTGTGATGAATGCTCCAATGATAAACCAGATATCTGCAATCAGCAGTGAGACAGCGATGTTCACAATGGAAACATGACGCAGGAATGATGTGTTGTTCTTTCGTATTTTTTTCCATATGACACCTTCAATGATAAGGCATATGACCAAAGAAGCCAAGGATATGCTAATTCCGATGTAGGTTATAAAAGCTAATTCTTCGAAATCTGGACTGAAAGGTGACATGAGGATCGAGAAAGATGTCAGATGATTGCAGTTGCAAGTCACTGTTTGGTTGTTGCTGATCAACACGCAGCCCTCACTATCCCAACCTCCAAGACCATCGAAGAGGCTGAAGTTCCAGAAAACGCACTGAGGGTTCCCTAGTGTGTCATTTATCACATCGAATGTAAAGGAAATATTATTGACGCTGGTGCTGGACTGGACAAGTATGACTCTCCCGTTGATGACATTGGACGATGAATTGACTTCGTCTCTGGCTGGGAGTACATTATCCATGGAGGAAAATGTTATGACTGTGATTGACTGGTTCTCTCCGTCAGCCTCTGGTATGTCTATCTCCACTGAAGAATTGAAGTCCTCATTGAAAGTGTCTGTGAACGTAGTTTTGTTCAAGAGAATGAATTCTGTGTTAATATCAAAAGAGTTATTGTCCAGACTGCTTGTTATATTCTCAATAGACTGCAAAAATGAGGAGCTGGCACTGAAGGCAGCAGGGATGTTAGTGCTTGTCCTTGAGTTGTTTGTAGTGGCTCTGGTGTTAAGAGTGACCCATGACTCCCTTGCCAGATCTATGGTGAGGATGCCTGCAGTAGATAGGATATCCTAAATTGAAAGGGAAGTAGATATTAGATGTGAAACTTAGCATACACTGTATTACTGTATTTAGGAAAGGCTAACCCACATACCTCCATTACAGCTTCATTTACTGGGATATTCAATTCTGATGTTGTGTTCGCCACATTGCCGAGTATTACAACAATGGCGTTAATGTTGGCAGCAGATTGAACCACTCTAGCAGTGTTATTTGCAGTGACATCGCTGAGTTGATCCACAAATAATGGCAGTGCCGCGGCATCTAAAAACTGTGGGATTTCAAAGAAAGAATCAAAAATTATTAATGTGTCAGATTCCCACCCCCCACTCTCTATTATCCTGAAATTGTGCTCTATTGCCCAGGCAAATGCTAACAGTGCAAGATATGTGGGTATGACCAACTCAAATTCAGAGAAGAGAGGCTGGGTATAAACTCAATTGTATGGATGATAACAGTAGCAGCTGTAGAAATTAAGATGAACTTCAAAGGCCCATTATTCATGTTTCCCTTAAAGTATTTTAAGAAAAATACCCCCACTTTCCTCTTGATGGCTAATTAATGTTAATGCACAATAGATGTGTCCTTTAAAGGAGAATTCTGGTCATTTTTGACCCGTAAATCCTTGTCCTGATCCAGTGGGAGCAAGAAACGCGACTAAATTTGATGCAAGCAAACCAGAGTTACATCATGGCTACACTCTTAGAAATCCAGAGAACCCTTAAAATCCCTTTCCCCAAAGAAATGGTTTTTCAAGGGTTCTTGGTAAAACAAAAGGTTCCAGTAAAAGAGTTCTTACTAGAAGGGTTCTAGAAGTGGGATATTTTCTGGATGAAACCAATTTGCCATAAAAGGGATTTTTGTAGAACCTCTCATTGGGGGTTCTAGGTGTAACCTTTCACAGAGGGTTCTAGGTAGAACCCTTTATGTGTTGGGTTCAAGATATAACCCTTTATATGTTGGGTTCTTGGTATAACCCTTTAAGGTGGGTTCTAGATTGAACCCTCCAAAAGGTTCTACCTGGAGCTGAAAAGGGTTCTCCTATGAGGACAAGCTGAAGAACATCATATGGTTCTACATAGCACTTTTATTTGTAAGAGTGTAGACGGCATAGATATAGAAGGGTAGACGCCGCGTTCTACATCTGGCGGTACGTCAGCGGGTCCGCCATTTTAGGCAGGACCAGAGCATCAGCTGAGACAGTTGAGTGTGAGTGACTTGAGTGCCTGGTGAACCAGTAAAAAGCCTCCTATGCTGCTTTCAGTTGCTCCCACAGGAGGACATTAGAGAATCGGCAGCGTGGGATCACATCTGTGTTTTTGGCTTTTTTATTTTTTTTTCTATTAATTTGCGGATTGAGAGTGAGCGAGTGATAGGACGAGAGAAGCAGCAGGTGCGCACCAGATGCAGGTTGACCGGCAAAAACTGAAACTGCTCCAAACAGACACTAACTTTGAAGGGGCAAATTAGATGTTGATTGTGTTAACAACTTTGTTGCACCCAAACATATCTGTTGGCTGCTGTCTTCCCCCGGTGTGTCTTGAAATTCCCTCTGCGGGAGATGACAGAAAGAGTTACTACTTAATTGAAGCTACATTGTTGCGAGTTGGCTCCGCCGTTTATGAAGCTATGCGCCGTGCACACTGTTTCAGCTGCTTCTAGGATAATGTTATAGTTAACGCCCCCAGCGTAAATGACGTTTATGAGTAGATTTAATCAAATTTGGGGTTACTACCATGGTTACAGCGTTCAGAACGTCAGTTCTTTAGAATTTATGCCCTGCCTAAGATGGCTGCCAGCAGACGCATGGCGGCGCTGTTCGGCAGTATGGAATGCGGCATCTACCCTTTTATATCTATGGTAGACGGTGCTAGGGATAGTGACAACACTAACCTATGGGGGCAATTCTTTCAACCACAACAAACACTCAAGAAACAACCAAATATCTATGGCACCTGAATCGTGTTTGTTTCTGTGGCAGGGAGAGCAGGCGCTCTGCGCTCAGTGTCTCGTAAGGATTCGGGTTTATACCATAGATTGTTTTCTAAGTGTTTGTTGTGGTTGAAAGAATTGCCCCCGTACATTAGGGTTGTCGCTATCGGTAGCCATGGTGTAACTCCGGTTTGCATGCATCAATTTTAGTTGTGTTATTTGCTCCCCCAACACTGGGTGACCATCAGGACAACGATTTAGGGGTCAAAAATACTATATACTATGTGTTAAACCCTTTGAGACAAACCTTTTGTAAAAATGTCCCTGGTTATTACTGAATTAACAACAGATAGGAGAGAAATATGGGCAGAAGAGTAAACACATTGTTTGAGTCACCTGAGATTGGTCAAACAGCTCCTGAATTACCCGAAGGACACAATTGTCTTCTGTCTCTTCCCATGTGCCATCCTGCCTACAAACTGCTATCTTTTCTCCCACCTCGTCTGATGCACAGGGAGCTGTAGCATTGTCGTTGACATTCCCAACACCAAAGCCACCTACGTCTTCACATACAAAATCTAGAGAGAAATGAGTACATCAGAAAAGAAATATCATGATGTAACTGTTATGGAAACACACACAATATATATTTTGCATTAACTTTGTAATAAACAAAAGTTTCCTCACTCATAATTACCACTTTTATGACTTTCTTGATCAGACATAAAAAGCTAATGTCAGCACTGTAAACAAGACTTCAATTGCTATGTTTCCAAAATGTGTAATTTAACTTCACTTGACCAAAAGTCAGTAATAGTTTGCAAGTTTAAATATGAGGCAGTGTAGGTGAACTGGAGTATAGGCCTACATCACTTTTCTTTCATTCTCTCACGTAGCCTCTTGTTGGCAACCAGCCTTTTTTTGGAGATAAAAACCTTAAAGGATAATTTGCACTTTTTATCTACCTCATTTTTAGCATTAAGTATGCTACGATCATTTACTCATAAGATAATTTTGGTGTCATTACAAGTTGTTCCAATGAAATTAGATCCAGACGAGAGCCGCGTATATCCGTAAAATGCGAGAACATGGGGCAACGCAATGCAGCCTCACCTCTGAGCCTGTGGTGGCATGTTATCAACATCCGGGGTCTGTAGGTTGACCTACTGACCTCTGGCCTGGATGATGTCATCTCTGACCGCTGCTCGGCTCATTCTGATAATAATCATTGTGATCCATTTTTATCTCAACTATCCAGAGCTTTAGTGATTCCAGGTTGAGACCCCCATGCGCCCCCCAGCAAGATAGTGGGGGATATTTTTCGCACTGGCAACCCTGGCCTGCTGCGCGTATGAGCCCGTTGACGTGACTCAGTCACTTAATGGAGGCAATGATACGCCACGGAGCGCTGGGTCTCCTGCCCAGAGACACACGGTAAATATTCCTCTATGCTCCCGCCGCTGTCGACACGAGCGGACCTGTTGGCCCGAACGCGGTCCTAGCGGACGTGGTGGAGCGCATTCGGTTTCGTTCTCTCCTCCCCCTCCGTGCATGTCCACGGTGCAGCGCTGCACGGACATGTCCCCCCCATAGCAGAGCAAACGGGCCGTTGAATGGCTGGTCCAGATCCCTATTGTTTTTGCTCCCCATGTTCTGAGTTAAGTTTACAGTAAGTTTCATACACTCCAGCCATTCTTGCCTTGTTACCTTACTCAACCTCGCCTGGAATTCAAATGGGGTCCCCTGAAATGTTTAGTAATAAAAAATAATAATAAAACGTATTTTTATTGTAGGCCTATATGCCTACAATAAAAATAAATAGTAAAACATTTTTTAACTAATTTTTAAAATTATGGTTAAAACATGAATATAAATCCAGTTCACATAAAATGCAGCATATAAAAATATCTGAGCTGATGCATGATTGGCAGCTGCTATTACATGAATGCATGTGACTGGGGATTGCCAGAAATTTGTGATGTCAAAATGGGGCCACAAGCCAAAAAGGAATAACTGCCTTACAATGATAGGAACCTCAGTCAGTAGCTACTCAATGTGCTTTTTATCTGAAACAAATGTTCACTACATGTTCTTCTCAGAGTCCACCAGAATGCTTCATGTATGTGTTAAAATCACATTTTTTTTCTGGGGGGGAGCCCCCACACCCCCCTACAGGGGTTTGGTGACTCAGCTTTTTCACTCCTTCTGAGTTTGCAGCCATATATTCACCCTTACTGGGATTTGGTTGCCCTTGGTCAGCCTTCTGGTACTCATTTCAACAATTAAAACTGCTATTCTTTTTTCATTATCCTCAGTGGTAAACACAGAATCATATGGAATATCAAAGAAACATTTTTAGCACAAGGTTCCTTACGAGGCGAGAAATTAAGACAATTTAAATGCCCACTCCAACTGCATTGAACCAGCTTGAGGGGGGGCCCATCTTGGAAAAGGTTGAGAACCCCTGTTCTAGCATACGGATATACGCGGCTCTCGGCTGGAGCTAATTTTGCCTGAACGACTTGTAATGACATCAAAGTTATCTTGTGAGTAAATTATCATATTTTATGCTAGAAATAAGGTCCAGATTGTAAAAAAACGGTAATTATCCTTTAATAAATCATGACTTGGGTACTTATGTTATGTAAGGTCTGGCTTCACTTACTATCTGTGGAAAATTCCAGTGTTATTTGTGCTGTGAACCGCGTGGCTTCAACCACTTCACAAGTAAATGTCTGGTCCCTATTTGCACAGTCTTGAGGATGTGGCGCCTGGTAGTTGATTTCTATACCTGTGTCTTATTATCGAAGGCACACAGACAAAACAAACAAAACAACAACTCTTAAATGTACAGAAATGCAGTACACACGTTCACTATTGATAATGCATTATAGCTGTCTCAGAACTGTAATTATATATAAATTAATTCCAAATGTTTTTTTTTCTTTTTGTTGTTTGTTTCAGGCTTACCTGCATCAGGTATGCCTTGAAACCACCGAACAGTGTATGGTTCATTGACAGAGCACGTTAGGCTCACTTCCTGTCCATTCTCACATTTGACTTTATTTCTTATTGGGCTCACTTGGATCGAGGGTGTTGGGCGTGCAGTGATTGATCCATTCTGTCTGAAAATCTTGTTCTGATTTCCTGAATCCATCAGCCTGCATTCATAAAGTCCTGAAATTGAGTGATCAAATCAGTGTAAGGCCAGTGTTGTCAAACTAACATAACAATATATGGGCTACAGCTCCATCTAGCCAACAACAACACAATGTCATCAGTGTAATGTTCTCTACTCTGGACCTGCCATACCCACCTTTTTTCCCTTTAGTGCAGTCACCTGACTGTCCCTGCCCTGTAAACACTGTTCTCACTCTGACAGTCATGATGTCCTGATTACCTGTCTGTTCTTGTCTTATTGGCTCTAAGGCTCCAGAAAGTCAAGCTCACCTAGCCAGGCTTTGATAAGATCCATCTCTGAATTAAGTCTAACATAGTCTGGACTTTTAACTCAGGGCAGACTCTGTCCTTTTTTGTGAATCTTCCCAAAGTTTATGAGAATCCTAAATAAATAGATGAATGAAAAAATGAAATGACCCACAGAGAACGAAAGTTAGAGTGCTTGTATGTCAGAGCAAACCTGGGTAACAATATCAGTAACCTCCTCCCAGACTACTTTTCATCATCAGCCCGTGGAGATCTTCCTTCTGCGGTGTAATGAAACTTGCACTGCGCCTCGCCCACGGCACATTTAAAGACGAGGAGAGGAGCTCATTTGATTGGTGAATATCTGACCCTGCCCACTCAACGCCTTCTCTCCTCCCTCTCGCAAATCGCAAAGTGCGTGTGAGGGGGTCCGTTTTTTAATTTTTTTTTATTGCATGTTGCAACCCATGTCTGTTCGGCTTAAAGATTCCAGCCTGGATTCCCCAGGAAAAGTGTGAGTATCTCCCTAGGATATCGAGCGGCAGACTAGGGATGGCTGGATGTGGGACCAGGCGGGAGGATGTGAGTATGTATGAGAGCTGGTGTATTGGCAGAGAACTGGTGGCTGCGTTCCTATATCGACAGGCGGATCGAGTACCGGACCCAAGTGGACGAGCGTGGACCTCAGACGAAGGAAGAAGGTCGGAGTTGAGGGGGAAGCACCGTGGGATTGTAGAGCGGTGTTATCACGATGCACCCCTCTCCCAGTTAAGTACCTCTCTGTGCCTATTTTAATACTTGGATTTTTATTGGGATTTTAAATCTTGGGGATTCCCCTTTTTAAACATCGTAAGACTTTATCCTGACCACTCACAGTTTCCTGTCTCTTCTATGTATTCAAGGGCCTCATTCATCACCACTACCTCTGGAAGCTGAGCTTGGAATTTAGTCCTGAGAAGAACCCATCCAAAAGAGACTTTGGACTGGTTTTTATAATAAAGTTTGTGTAAACTTTCCATCCTAATCGTGGTTTAACTCTGCTCACCCTGATTTTAACAAAGACCCTGTGTGCTAGAGTCCTAGGCTCTCAAACCTTCTTTCTTTCTTGACTGTTTACTATCTTACTGAGAAAACTCCAAATGTCATGGTACATGAAGCCAGACTAAACATCAGGTGGCAAGAGTGTCAGTTGTACACTGTATGACAGATACTTGCACAAACACAAAGATACAAATCATTTCTTACCATTGTCAGTGGAAAAGAATGGTGCCACAGTTAAATTTTCACTATTTTCATCTATTGTGTTGCCATCACGTGTCCACTTTGCTGTCCAGCTGTTACTAAAGAGCAATCTTGGAGGAGGGCCACAAGTGAGCGTCAAGCTTTCCCCCAGAAAAAGTTGTTCAACGGTAAAGGGTTTATCACCTTTTAAAAATGGACACAAAGGTCAGGCAATTGTCATAAAATCATCTGTACACATCAATCACATATCCCTGACATAACAAATAAAGCCACAATAAACTTCATGTCTGTTTTAAATGTTTAAAAGTGACTTACTGTCATATATCGTGGGGTATCTTCCTGACACTGTTGAAAATACACCAGATTCAAAGGCATCGACTTCATCTGATTGAAAAGAAGGTGCTCGAAGAGAGTATACAGCAATGGTGCTCCCATTCCTGTAATACAGAACCAAATCCCAGAATGATATTCACACCTGCTCTATCAAAAGTTTTGAACATGGGTTAATGTTTTACCACATGGAAAGTAGTCCCATTTCAAAATCAGTTTAATTAGTATGAAGTAGGCAGGAAAAAAATTGCTGTGCTTTGTTGTTCTTTCATCACAGTAGCTGTCAAGGATTAAATGCTTCTAACATTTGCCTGACTTGTAATTAAGAAAGCAACACGAGGCCAAAGTGAGACCACAAACATTTGCACATGCAAATTAATTGTATCCTTTAACCGATATTAAAAGCTTCTTTTCCCCTTTTCTTTTAAAGGGGTAGTTCACCCAAAATTCAAATTTTACTCATTATCTACTCACCCTCATGTCAACTAAGACCTGTGAGAGTCCTCCGTTGTGTCGTGGCTTCAATACAAGAGGGACATTACAGACGAGCAGTGTGGACGTATTTGAATGTTTTTTGGTGTGTCTTTTTGGTAAGATACCTGGTGACCATTGACAACCATTATATGAACAAATACTGCTGCATGGACCCCCCCGTAACTCAGAGAAGGGACGGAGGACTCATAGCTCTTAGTCGACATGAGTAGAGAGTAGATAATGAGTGAAATTTGAATTTTGGGTGAACTATCCCTTTAAACTGTCAAAAATACTACTTGAACTGTGGCCTTCAGGGCAGTATAGCGTGCTTTGAGCCAAATGTTAACCACATTCAACATAATCACCATAACATCTGTACATATTTGCTAATTAGCACTAATACAAAACCTGACTGATGCTGATGCAGGTTGGTCATAAATAAAAAGTCTGTGTCCTCACAACAAGATGACATTAATTGAAAAGTAAAAGCTCACCACAGTTAATACAAGTCACAGTTGATTTAAAATTAAAATCTTTACTTAAAGTAGTATCCTATTTCCTAAAAAGTTTACAATAGAACTAATGAGATATTTAAGTTCAGTCTGAAACACCACATCACGCTGCAACAGACCTAAAAATAGAGTTAAAGATTTCTAGTGTTGCTTCTATACTGTTAAAATATTAGTGTTGTGTCTCATAAGATTAAAATACTACAGTTGAATGTTAATCTCAAATATCAATTACACTACCACAGTAATATATTGTACATAAAACAAATGTATTGTTTCAAAACATAAAAATATCCAAACTTTC
Organism: Decapterus maruadsi; assembly: GCA_030347415.2. Lineage (NCBI taxonomy): Eukaryota > Metazoa > Chordata > Actinopteri > Carangiformes > Carangidae > Decapterus > Decapterus maruadsi. Next base: position 1,953,621 of record CM064891.1, on the reverse strand, counting down.
AGCAGAAAAATAAAATGGATTTGAGAATCAAACCGGACCTACCTGAAACTTAGTGACACTACTGACTTTACGCCTGTGATGTGCGCCATACTTTGCCTGTGAATCTGAGAGATGACATGCTTGTTATTAATTATTTAACTGATTTAGGATCAGATAACAAGACATTAATATAGTGAGAATAAAAGAACAGCACAAAACAAATTACAGCAGGGTAGAGTGGTAGTACACTGAGAAATCTAATCTCTGATTCAAGTCATAGATTATCCAACAGCTTCGTATCATTTTCATTAGTATTTTTATTATAATTGTAAAAAACCTAATAACTTTGACAGAGAAAACGTAGAGACTTACAGTATTGTTAAAGAATATATAAATATCACTGCTTGGGATATTAAATTCTTCCTCAAAGGGAATGTCCAGGGTGCTTGAAAAGTTCCTCACTACAACAGAAACAGGTGTTCAAAAAAGTCATTAAGAGGAATTTTCATGGGATACACAGATACTTAATACTTTTTATGTGTAATACCTTTAAGTGTTGTTGTTGTTGTCTCTATTGTTGTTGTCATCTCTGTTGTTGTTGTTGTCATATCTGTTGTTGTTGTCGTCGGCTCTGTCGTTGTTGATGTTGGTGTCATCTCTGTTGTTGTCGTCGTCATATTTGTTGTTGGTGGCGTCGGCTCTGTTGTTGTGACCATAAATAAATTGGAAATCATTATGTTTTAGCATCAGTAAATGCTCTTTGATATCAATGTTCATTTTTTATTTTCTGGCTCGTTGTCATCCACTATTATCTATGCAGAAACAAGCAGAAATGTGTCCCATACCAGGAGTTGTTACTGTTGTTGTTACACATTGGGTGATATCTGTGAAGGAACATTAGAAGTTTAATAATTATCACATTTTCCTGCTCCATCAACATCACATGTTCAATTCTAATATACAGTGCATCACATCAATTTTGGCATGAGTTGCACATATCCACAAACATACTGTAACATTATGTGGCAGACTTACACAGACAGAGATATGTTTGCTATGTGGCGCTGAATCAGCTGCAAAACATCAGTGCTTACTTGTGATTGGTTCACAGAACTGTCCATCAGGTGGTCCATTGATGCAGTCACATCTTTCTGTGGTGTTGCTGCATGAATCAAACATGTCACACTTGTCACATGACAAAGTGTAGTTCGGCTCACACTTACACTGCCGAGATCCATTTAAGATGGGAGAACACACTGTAAAAGGAATTCCAAAAACATCAAATCACCGTATAAAAACTACAGACTGTTGATAAAAGAGCGTAGTCAGTCACATCATGTAGACCCAAGCAAGGTCTTACCTGTGGTGAAATTTACACCCGTTAAATTTAAAGATGAAGTGATGCTTAGTGGAAACCTGACAGATGCCAGAAAGTTCCGAAATATGTCCAGGAATGCTGAACTGGAGTTTGGGACCCGGAGGTCAAGGACAAAATCAACGACCAACCGTTCTGTGGTGAAGAAAAGATAAGAAAAAATAACCAAATCTGTCATCTTAATACAAAACATTTTTTGGAGGACTGGGGACGACTGCAAATTTACTAATGATTTTTGATTGGTCCAACCAGTCAAATATATTTCAAACTGAAATCTATCTGCTAATTACTATGATTACATATGATACATCACAATATTTATCTGAACCAAAGAATTTAAATGTTAACAGTCGGGCTGACCTCCAATAGTCGACAATTCGATCCGGAGAGGTCTGATTCCACTATGAACCTGCCCACGGCTGCTGAGCATGTTACATTTTCTCGTTATATAAAAGCCTATTTGATACCAAATCTGTGCTACTTTATGTTAATAAAGCATTTTTTATTGTATTTACTTTTATTTAACCTTTATTTAACCAGTAATAATCCCATTGAGATTAAGAATCTCTTTTACAAGGGGATCCTGGCCAAGAAGGCAGCACAATAGGTCCACATAAATTACACATTTGAACAACATCAACAAAACAAACATAAAAACAGCTGAAACAGTTTGGCAAATCAGATCATTACAGTATAATCACCAACTGCGTTCAGTAAAAGAACATGTGCACGCAGTAGTCAAATTGAAAATGAGTTGCACAATCCAAATGAACGGAGGTGAGCAGCAGCACGTTACGGGAGTCAGACCCTTAGCATTTACGGATTTATTGGCTCACAATGGCTACTAAAAAGTCATCAAAAGTGTGGTAGTATTTTGAAAAGGTAAAAGATGACCTGAAGAAAGTTAAGCGCAACTTGTGTCAGCAGCTTCTTTCATGTCACACGACGACAACCAACATGCCGTATCATTTGAAACAGGTAAGGCTTGTTAAAGGGCCAACGAGGAGTTTTGGAGAAGCGAAGTGTTTTCACGCTGCCTCCGCGCGCACCGTAGAATTCCTCCACCGGCGCAAGACGGACTCATGTTTTCATTCATCAAGGATTAAAGTCAGAGGTTCAAAGAGGTTCAGTTACCGTCGTAGTTCCGACCATAACGCCGCCCGAATCGCCGTTATTCTCATTTGAAACAGGTAAGTGCTGGTCGGCTTTTCCGCCACCACTAATAATAACAAAATAATGATGGAGACAAAACGATATATTGATCGAAAATGGAGCCATTAACAAGTGCGGGTAGCGTAGATTCATCCACATTAACGTGAGACTGTTTTATAACCGAATAGAAACTCCTCGTTGGCCCTTTAACTTTACAACAATAAAAAAAAAAGAGTTCTACCACTCTTTTGCCAATACAGGCATAAAACCCCATATGATTATATTATTATATAATTTTTCTGACAGGTACACCCGCAGTGTCATGACGACAGCTCAGCCTGCATCAGCGGCGGCCTCGAGATTAAGCTGTCAGTTTCACAACTGATATCTGGACCTCAGATGGGGGCTTATCTCACAGTCACATCACATTTCATCACCGGAGACTGGCGACTGGAGAGTTTTCGTTTTAGAAACAAAAAAAATGGAGGACAGTCACACAGCCGATCACATTGCACGAGAGCTGATGGAGATTATTCACAAGTGGGGCATCCCAAGTACCAAGATCGTTTCTGTGGTGCATGACAATGCAGCAAACATGGCAGTGTGCACCAACCACCTGGTCCAGCAGCCCTCCTGGGCAAATATGAAAGGGGTGCGATGCACGGGTCACACATTACAACTTTGCGTAAACAGCGCTCTGAAGCAGGACCCCATTTGCTGCACTGTTGCTGCTGCAAGGCTTGGTTACTCATTTCAAAAAAAGCGCAAAAGGTACCAGAGCACTTGAAGGTAAACAGAAACAACAGAATGTTCCTCAGCATAAACTGGTGCAGGATGTTACCCATTGGAACTCTGTTTATTTGATGCTGGATGGCTTGATAAAACAGAAGGGGCCCGTTTCAGCTGTGCTCACAGATGAGAGTGTGAGAAAACGGTCCCATCGTGACCTGGAGCTATCCACATCACAGTGGCAGAGCACAGCAGAGGACATCGTCGCTGTTCTTAAACCAATGATCACTCTGACAGAGCTTTTGTCCCAAGAAAATAACGCATCCCTATCTGCCACTGTTCCCATGAATATTTAAAAAAAGACATTTGGTGATGCACGAGGACGACAGGTGAACCACAAAGGTCATTAAAGCATAATTCAGCGGAATATTTTTGTTATTATAAGTCCTAAATAGTCCTATTTTCCGTCAGCATCACTTCCATAGAGTGTTTGGTCTCTCCATCACTCTGCTCTGCTGTAAACTCAGGGGAAAACTTTCCTTGTGGGATACAAGCGTTATCCAATGAGGAGAGAGAACGGCATGAAGGGCTGTGTGTGCAGCCAAGGGATGCGCGTGAATGTGGTGACGTAGGGACGAGGACCAATAGATCCTCCTCCTCTTCCTCACCGTGCGATTGGGGAAAGGATAGAAAAAAAAAAACTCCCTAGTCGAAGCAGCAGCTCTACGTCGCAACAACAGCTACAACTTCCTCCTACAATGCAGACCACAGTGGACAGCTCCTCAGTCCATGAGTTTCATGTCTCAGACCGGATCATGTAAAGCTACAGCCACAGAAATATCCGGGGGAGCACCGCGGTAATGTAGTAACGCACATACAGACGCATACACATGATCTGGAGAGAAGCAGCCTCTCTGTTTTCCAAAACTACGGAGTGGCTCGCATTAATGTGCCGTTAAAATCATTTTTGCGAGAGGACAACTGAAGAAAGACACAGCGGCGTGGAGAGAAGTGTTATACTGTGCGATTCAGTGACTGTTAGCAGCCTAGCACAGCTACATTACAATTTACTATTGCATTTTTCCGATTCGGAGGTCGGTTTTCCCTGTTCCGAGTGCAATTGAACGCAGCAAGCGCCGGGCCGTCTTGGATCAAAACAATAACAGATTCTGTATTTGCCCCACGGAAACTACACTGGTGGCTAATTTTTTTGGTAAATTTAATTATGGCTCCCCCCGACCCATATTTTGCATATTTCAGCTCTTACTGCTGTATTTGCGATAATGCACCTTTAACAATGCTAGCTAGACACACTGACCTTGACCCACAATAACCATTTCACTTACTGTAGTAGTCAACACAACAAAACAATGACAAAGTGTTAATTCACACTGTTTCACGTACCAGGATTTCTGTGTGGACATAGAGGGACACCTGGGGAGAAACATTAGAGATTGAATAATGTCACCACATATCACATCTTCATCTAGAGATATTAAAGTTATAATAAACCGTGACTCTAATCAGGTCTGTCAACACAAACAAAACTTCACAGACACAGTAGATATGTGTTATTTTTTACTGATAAGATCACTCAGTGCTTACTTGTGATTGGTTCACAGAACTGTCCATCAGGAAGTCCATTGATGCAGTCACATCTTTCTGTGGTGGCGTCGCTGCATGAACCAAACATGTCACACTTGTCACATGACCAAGCGTAGCCCGGCTCACACTGACACTGCCGAAATCCATTTAAGATGGGAGAACACGCTGTAAAAGGAATTCCAAAAACATCAAATCACTGTATAAAAACTACAGACTGTTGATAAAAGAGCGTAGTCAGTCACATCATTTTAAATCACTTGAAGACACAAGAAATTTCTTACCAGTGGTGACATTTACACCTGTTACATTTAAAGTGTCTGAGATGGGAAAGGGAAAGCTCAAAGATTCCAGATATGCAATCAGGGTCATAGAGTCTTCCGAGCTTCCCAAGTCGAGGACTACTTCAATGGTCAACAGTTCTTCTGTGGTGAAGAGCAGGAGAAAATCCATCATAGAATCAACATACACATCTTAAAGGGCCAACGAGGAGTTTCTATTCGGTTATAAAACAGTCTCACGTTAATGTGGATGAATCTACGCTACCCACACTTGTTAATGGCTCCATTTTCGATCAATATATCGTTTTGTCTCTATCATTATTTTGTTATTATTAGTGGTGGCGGAAATGCTGGTCGAGAAATGAGAATAACGGCGATTCGGGCGGCGTTATGGTCGGAACTACGACGGTAACTGAACCTCTTTGAAACTCTGAAATCCTTGATGAATGAAAACATACACATCTTAACTGTGAATACGTTATATTAACCTAGAGGCATACATGTGTATTTTCAAACCATTTAACCTCATAACACCCACTGGCCTGTGGATTGTGTTACTTGTAAAGCATGCTCTGAGATTTAAGGAGTTTATTTCTGGTATTGGTACTGATACAGTACTGATACTTTAAATTCACATAACAAAGAAAGAATTGTGCTGTATGCATTCAAAGCTAAATCCATCTTTTTCATCAATACTTTTCATGTTGTGTGTTCATTTCATAACTTTAAAGCCCCAGTCTGTAATTTATTTGGCTTTTTATTAGCAAAAATCAAATATGTTCAGGCCGCCATATTTGAGTCACAAAACACGACTCCCCAAAACCAATCGGTGACGTCACGGATGCTACGTCCATATTTTTTACAGTCTATGGGTATAGCGCCTGTTAAAACTGTCACCACTGTGGAGGCTAGTGAGAGGAAGGACGGAGGCACTGATGTTGCCTTCAAGTGCAGTTAGACACCTGAATGACGCCGTCGGCAAACCAACTGGATGTTATTTTACTAGACGAGAGAAAGACGGTAAAACGTGGGTCAGGTAAACAATACGACATCACCATGACAACATATTGTCACGTCTGTATTATTTTGCCTCGTGCTGGTGGAACACTTGTTTACATAGAGGCTTGTTTATCCTGTTACATGCAGCGTCTGTTGTCTGTCTGACGTCTGCCCCATTTCACCTGAATGCAGCATCAAGAATACGTTCAGATATGCAACTGCACCTTGAGATGGGGGGAATTCCTACACTGGGGCTTTAAATACATGCTCGTACTCTGTCAATCAACATTATCATGAAAGCTGTAGGAGCTTGGAAACTGATTTACTGAATGTCTTTACAATAAATGATACAACCTCACAATTTACTGAAAAGGAAACGAGAGAGGCCTAATAATAACTTTTGCGTCACAGGGGAGGAGGCATTCACAACATCTGTGTGTGTGTGTGTGTAACAGATCTTTATCTTCAGGTATGTCTAATGAAAATGTCACCGAGTTCATGCAAAAGAAATTCAGGAAGCATTTTCTTGTTTGTGACGAGTGGCTTCTTGTTTCATGACTCAGCAAAGTAACAACCAGGGTGTCTAACACTTGACCTCTCTTCTTGATCTCATTTCAGGAACGGTGCAGCCACACACGCATATGATGCACACAAAGCAACACCTACTGGCCACACATTTATAAACTAAATGCATTCATCTCATGTAACATAATGAGGATTAAAAGTCTTCACTGAGTACAATACTCTTCATGAAAGTGCTTTTAATTTATAATATAATAAGTGATAAGAGAAGAATAAAGTATGAAATCAATCTATCATGAATTCACTCATCATGAACATCACATTTCAATGAATATGAAAAATGACATTGCAGCTAAAATTTCCCATATTTAGCCAATCACAACCAGAGGAAGGGCTCAGGGCCTCCTCTCTTCTGATTGGCTCACTGACCTGTTCTTTCTAGAGCTCCAGAGAGAAAATGTAAACTACACCAATGTGGTTTATGGTTCTTAAAAACATGAATACACGCCATGTCTTGTATTCAAAAACTCCCTACTCATTTAATAAATTGTCAAGTGGTTACTATAGGGTATAGGTGCACAAGTTCTACTTCCTGACAGTAAGACTGCATCTTTATTTCCTGTCCCATTCTATTGAGGTACCCTATAGTACTGTAGAACCAGTATCATACCTGTCCAGCAATTGAAGTGGAACATTAAAGTGATAGTTCACCCAAAATTCAAATTTTACTCATCATCTCCTCCCCCTCATGTCGACTAAGAGCTGTGAGAATTTTCAGAGTCCTCCATTCCTTTTCTGGCACGATCTGAGTTAAACCTAAATCTAACCCTAAACCTAACCAGTTGGTTCCACAATTACTTGGTGATATCAGATCATGCTCCTTTTCTGAGTATTTTTGTCCATATAATGGTTGTCAATGGACACCAGGTTTCTTTGTCCAAAAAGACACACCAAAAAACATCCAAATACCTCCATACTGCTCGTCTGTAATGTCCCTCTTGTATTGAAGCCCCGACATGAGAAATCGTTCCGCCGGTCAGTACAAATCATGTGAGAATTGCACTGACACAGGAAGAGCAGTGAACTGAGACACTGGGAGCTTCCGTTACAAACAAGCTGAAAATATAGACTCATTTAATTTTGTTCTGAACAATTTCTCATGTCAGGGCTTCAATACAAGAGGGACATTACAGACGAGCAGTATGGAGGTATTTGGATGTTTTTTGGTGTGTCTTTTTGGACAAAGAAACCTGGTGTCCATTGACAACCATTATATGGACAAATACTGCTGCGTGGACCCCCCCGTAACTCAGAGAAGGAACGGAGGACTCTGAAAATTCTCACAGCTCTTAGTCGACATGAGGGGGAGGAGATAATGAGTGAAATTTGAATTTTGGGTGAACTATCCCTTTAACTGATATACTGTATGTTACAATATTTCACCAATGGATGAAGGATCAAGTTAGCTTACCTGGCAGGCTAGTGATCAGCTGGCAGTACTGGTCGCCAGGTGGAAGGGCATTAATGCATCCACATGTGCCATCAATGATGGCATCACAGGCCACATGGTTAATGCAGTTGTTAAACGACCAGGCAAAGTTCTCCTCACATCTGCACTGGTATCCACTGATATTTGATGATGAACACACTGAATGAATGAGGAGGTTTAATGACATTTACTGTCAGGTAAGATGCAACTTTGATGCGAGGTTCAATTTATTCTAACATGCAACAACAAGGAAGTGTTCTGTACCTGTTGTGACCTCAATGCTGATAAGGTCAACAGAAATGTTGATTCGTAAAGGGAAAGAGAAATTGCTCAAAAGAGTTCTGAAAAGGTCCAAGTCATGGGTGGTTATTTCAGCTTCCACTATAAAGTCAGTGGAATTCAAGGCAGCTGGGAAGATAATGAAACAGTCATAAACACTCAGCATCTATAAGAGTACACGGAAATGTCAGTATGATATGAACAGAAGACAGAAGAGACTCACTTGCTCTCTTTTCTCTGGCATGAATGTTTGTTCCCGGCAAGTCCTGTAAAAATCATTTTCCTTCTATTTAGCTCAACTGAACACCTTGTTCAAAACTAGTTGATCAACAATAAATACACAATCAAACAGACATACTGTACTTGTTTCTAATTCCTGTTAAAACCCATATGACAAATTCACAATCTTGATTAAACCATTGGTTCCAGAACATTGTGGCTTGCAATGTCTTGAGAAAAAGCAGCTGGGGATTTTTGTTGTTTGTTGTTGTAGTTGTCTATGAGATGTTAGCAATTACACCGATTACACCATATCAAATCTTGGGTGAGGCGGTAACAGCACATAGTTAGTCCTAATGGCTGGTTTAAAGTCTCATTCTCTGAATACAAACTGTGTGTATTTGTGGACTGAATGTTTTGATACTTTCACAATGTTAAAATAGAACCTAGAGCTGTGTTGTAATCCAACAAGACAGTGACTACTCCATCCTTTAAATTAGGAAACCCAGTACTTTCTTGTCATACATATATTTCTTGTTCAGGGTCACACTTATCGTAGTGTCACATTAAGAGCTACAGCACTGATTATTTATAATAATTTATAATTGTTCATTTTAAATCTTACCTGAAATAATCCACTCAGTGACTGTCTGTAGCCCCCACTCTCCAGACTGTAGAAAAGAGCCAGAAGAACAATCGTGCATCCCACTGCCTTTGGTAATGCCATTCCAACTAGAGAGAATAGAATTGATGCAATGCAAAGTTTCTGATTATTATGTCAACCTGGAGAGATGCATACCATAGACTCATGGATAAAAATTGTGTAAATGTTTGTTGATAGTACAGTAGCTTGAAACCACAACAGGTGCACAGGGTTCGCGTACGGACAAGGTTCGAACCAGGAAACAGACATGCAATTAATAGCTTCCTGATTCTTAGCATGACTCCTTGTGGTTGTGGTGTTTAAATGTACTAAGATAAAAAAAACAGACAACCACTAGTTAGTGATTGTGGTTAAGAAATCGGATTGCTGCAGGAACAAAGGAGCGTCTAAGTCGTAGAACATCGAGGCATCACTAACTGCTCACTGAAGGAGCTTCTGAGCTCCTTAAATCTATTGTGGAGTGGGTGGTTTTCATAGAAAAGGACTGTTTTCAACTCTGTCCTTGTTCTCTTCTCCACTATTACCTCAAGCTTGTCTGGGTTAAAACCAATCACTGAGCCAGCCCCTTGATCATCTTATTAATCCTGTTCTTGTCGTCAATAGATACTGCCTCCCCAGCAGAGAACAGCATTAAATAAGACACTGTGCCAGGGTGTTCTGGTAGAAGATGCCTAGAAGCCTTGGGCTGATGTCAAAGGATTGAAGTTTCCTCAGAAAGAAATCTGAGCCTTGGTTTCCCTTATCAAACTCATTAAATACACAATCCAACAACTCCAAAACACCCTTGTGGACAATTCATGCAAGACTGCTGCTGCGCGTTCCCGTCAGGAGCAGGTTTTCGTCAAGCAGGCTCTGCATTTGTGTTAACTATAGGGAAACTATAGGGATTATGGCAATGGGTCAATTTGCTAAAATGTTTAACTATCCCTTTAAGTGAAAAAGCCTGTGCTACAAACATGAGGTTCAGGCTGGATGCTGGTAATGGCAGAGCTTGTAAACAATGAACAGGAAGAAACTGAAAAATGGGATTGGTATAAAAATTACCTCTGTTTGTGTAACTCTCATGTGACAATTCCTCTGTTTCCTCATATTTCTGTGTGTGTGTGTATGGAGGTTAAAAGGTACACAACTCTTCCTGGGTTCCTGATCCAGAAATACTTTGACTGTGATTCAGTTATATAATTCAATATGAGTCACACTTCTTGAGAAAATGATCAATGCCTTCCTTACTTCTATTACACCACGTCTCACAGATTGTTTCAGAAAATGATATTATTTTATTGATGGGTCGTTTCTGACCGTCTGTAGCAGTGCTACATGAAAATGACATAAAATATACAAATTATAAATATAATTTTTTAGAGGAAGCATTCATTCATGGAGAAGGGGTGGGAGTGAATAATAGTACATGTACGTGCATGGATTGTACAGCTTGTATGTACACTGCAGAGATGTTCACAAGTCTTTTTTTGCAAGGCCAAGTCAAGTCTTTGGTCACGAGTCCATCTGCTGCTATCCGGCCAACTAAGACTTGATTTAGTGATTTAGTCTGTAAACTATGTAGGTCATAAGATCTAGATGGTAACAGCTGGATAATTTCTGTTTTGGAAAGTTGCATGAAGTAAAGTGAGCGTTGCTTTGCAAAAAAAAAAAAAAAGGGAGAAAAAAAGGATCTATCTTCATAACTTCAGTCAGTGATAATCATGTCGGTAACACTTTCTATGAAGACTACTGTACATCTATAGTGCATTATGAGCGCATTCATAGTGAATTATAATGCTCATTGTAATCAATCATAATGCATTATGACTGCATTCATAAACACATATAAAGCTTCATGATGCACTATATCAACAGTTATAAATATAGCTTATAATGGCTTATAAATCCAAGTGTCTTATGAGTGCTCTTGACTGGTTATAAACTACAGGCTGACTGATTAGGCTTATAATACATTACAACTACTCATACCCCTCTATACACACACCTCAACAATCAATTGTTATAAGGACTCATAGGATGCCATAAGTATATATAAATGATCAATGTATGCTTTAAGTAAAGTGAGGTTCATATAGATGCATCTATAATGCATGAAAATGAGTTACACTTTACTTAACGCCAACAATGAAACATCATGATTAGCTATACTGCATTATAGATGCATCTATATGAACTTCACTTTACTTAAAGCATACATTGATCATTTATATGGCATCCTATGAGTCCTTATAACAATTGATTGTTGAGGTGTGTGTATAGAGGGGTATGAGTAATTGTAATGTATTATAAGCCTCATCAGTCAGCCTGTAGTTTATAACCAGTCAAGAGCACTCATAAGACACTTGGATTTATAAGTCATTATAAGCTATATTTATAACTGTTGATATAGTGCATCATGAAGCTTTATATGTGATTATGAATGCAGTCATAATGCATTATGATTGATTATAATGAGCATTATAATTCACTATGAATGCGCTCATAATGCACTATAGATGTAGTCTTCATAGAAAGTGTTACCATTATGTCTTACTGTGTCAGAATTATAAGTTGACATCCAATAATTATACCATCACATTAAGGCAACAAAAGGCATGTGAAAAATTTGGCCCCACCAAAAAAAATCTGTCATCAATCAAATCATGTTCCAGCTCATATTTTTCTCTTCCATTGTATTTGTACTAATTTGGGCGGAGGCAGCATTCATTGTGTTGATCGATAGTGGCCTGGAGCAAAGAGGACACAGCATACAGTTTTACATCTCCTCTCTCAGGCCCTCTGAAGCTCCAGTAACAACAGGTTGGAGAGCCAATGAATTCGGATTTCAGGAAAACACTCAAAGAAAACAAATCCTGCACGTTTGCAGGTGAGTCCCATTGGATGGGTCTTGGGTTTTGGCTGAGGGTCCTTAGTAACTGCTTAGGAGTTTTGTCCTCACCACAGAGGCCTGGATTTGAGCCAAGTCTGATTAAGAAGACTTTATTGTCCAATGGTTTAAAAACACCGTGGAAATTTGCCTTTGGCATCTTGGTAGTCAGCCAACAACAGCAACATCTGGACACATCCAGCACAGTAACAAATCAATTAAAAAACACTAATATAGCCTACAATAATGAACTGAGGCCGCAACTGGAAGTCAATACACTGTTTAAAGAGACCCAGCGTCTCATATTAATGTGGATGAATCTACATTACCCACACCTGTTAATGGGTCCATTTTTGATAAACATGTAGTTATTATTTTGTGGTCAACTTGCCCAGCATTTCCTACTTTCGGTTTCCCAAGTCATGGGAATAACGCTGCCGAATCGCTAGTTGGCATTGTTTATGGTCAGAACAACGACGATATTTGAAAATATCTAAATCTGAACTTTCGTTCTTGATTAATGAAAACATTTCTGCCTTTCACATTCACTTTTGTCTGAATTTCACTGTGTGCACGGAGGCTCATGGTAAATGTAGTGAGAAAACACTTTGCTTTCTAAAACTCCTCGTAGTACCTTTAATAAATGATCCAGACCAAAAGTCAGACAGTCATGATTGTCTGATGCTTGTCTCTCTCCTACACTTCCAAAACAATTAACTTTTCTCATTAGTGTATGAGTGAGATTATGTGAGAGGGTATAGTGTTGTCAGCATAATAGTCTATGTGTGAGAGTATCGGTGTCTATATGGTATTTCATGTGACAGCAAGTACGAACTGAGACTAATCTTACATTCGTCTTGTATGTTGAAGTTCAGTTATAAATCCATTTCCATGTCCGTCTATTGAACTAGTGTAAACACAGCATCACAGCATCAATACTGAAAAAAAGAACACTGTATATAAACTTAACAAAGAATCAGACTCCTTTTTTTCTTACATTTTTAAAAATATTTTTTCATATGTCCAATTTTTTTCTCTTCATTTTAGAAAATTATTATGATTACAATTTTTCTTTAAAGCATAAGTCAGCGATCTGGTCGTTTTGGCTAATGCTGGTACGACTTCACAGGTCGGAAGTTACAAGTGGCCGTTATAGTGCACTTTCACAGGCAACAGGTCGGAAACACATGAGTTACGGGTTGCCTGGAACGCTACAAAGTCGTAAGTCGTGACTTATGGTTTTTAAAACCTGGCTGGAACGCAGCATTAGCCAAAACGACCGGATCGCTGACTTCTGCTTTAAGTTGAAAGCTTACTTATATTATATAAAGTTGAAAAAGTTAAGACATTAAAATGGAGTCTTCTTCGTATGTCCCACATGAAAAGGTGTTTCTTTCCAAAAGAAAACTTAACTTAAAAACAACTCTTAATTTTAACCAAGATTACACAGAGTTTAACATTTCCCAGGAGACTATCATGAGACATCGTTGTTAAAACTGCGTAGTCATAACAGATACAGAATTAAATGTTACCTCATAGAAAATGTGAGCATCTGTACTCATTAATAAAATACCAGAGTCAGTCTGTTTCTCTATTGGCTTTGCTTTGATCAGTGAAATACCTGGCAAAATGTTTTACATTCTCTGTAATACACAAGACATGAGTGAAACGCTAATTGTAATTTATTTACCTCTCATTTTCCTCCAGTGTCAGAGACAGCTCCTTCCAGGACGGCACGGTCATTACACTGTGCGTCTCTACATGAGGACCAATTATTGTATTCACATACAAAAAAACACATGAACTTCCTGGAGTACTATCTGACTCATACACCTGTTTGGCAAGTTCTGTGATCTGATGCAGACAGTTTTCCAGCTGGGGGGAGCAACAGTATGCTCACTTTAGTGACAAATACCTTTCCTTACTGTACCTCAGAGGAGTTGGTCATGGGGTTTAAGAATCATGAAGGTGTTGTGTGTCATCTCCTTCTTGTTTGGCTTGTCTTAAAACCAAAACGGTTCAACAATGAATGAGCAGCTTCTGCATTTGTCTGAAATTAGTTATGAAACAAAACACAGACACACTTCTATTCATGAAAGAGCTTAAAAGAGGAGCTTGTCTTTCTTTTTTTTACATCAGCATCTGAGCACTGAAGATCAGTCAGTGACTCATGAGTCTGTTGTGGCCTGTTCAAGTGTAGATTGAGAGGGAAGTCGGAAAGAGACAGGAATCATGATGGTGGGGATTTACGGGACACTCAAAACCAAGATTACAGAGGTTTGAACAACTTCAGCATGAGACAGCATGATGATAAGAGTACATTTCAGAGGAATTTGTTATCTCTTGCAATTTCTGTGCTCTCCTATTCATGCACCAATAGCTACAAGGAAGAGCTTAGGATTTGCTAAAAGATAAAAACACCCATACATGGTGTTAAGTGTCATTTTTGTCATAGTTACCATCAAGGAAAGAGATTATGTTTTTACCCACGTCTTTTTGTTTGTTTGTCTTTAAGCATAAATAGACAAAAAGTATCAAACCAACTTGTGTCAAACTTGCTTTGGGTCATGGGCCAGGGGGTTCCAGGGTGCCATTCCGAAGGGCCGCCACTCCGAACGTTTACTTTAATTTGTCGGAATGCCGACCCTTAGTTATTTATGGGAAAAGGGTGCCATTACGAACCTGAAAAAAAGGGTGCTATTCCGAACCTGAAAAAAAGTTGAATGGTTTAAAGCACAGGGTACAGCACTTGGCAAATGTGTTAGTAACATAGTGATTAAGACATCTGATTTTGGTGCGGTGGATCAGGGTTCGACTCCCGGGGGAGACACATATTAACAACGATTTTATTGGCCTCTACCTAATCTTTTTACTAAACTTAACCAACTCCTTTCCACATTGCCTAAACCTAACCAAAGCACAGAGCAAGGACATTTATTTTAAGCAGGAGCGCCGCGGCTGCATCAGACTCGCACCTGGGTGAAACTTTGGAGGCGGAGGGGGGCGCTGTCCCCGCGGCGCGTCGTGTCAAGCCGGGCAGGAAGTCAAACCACGAGAGAATCCGGTCAATTTTCAAAATAAAACACATTCGGAACAGCGGCCCCTCGGGAAGTTCGTAATGACGGACCTTCGGGAATTTTGGCGGTCCTTCGGAATCATGCCCCCGGCCAGGGAGACTTTGCTGCCAATCCAGTTAAATGAGCAGGTCTAAGTAGGCGTACAAATCCTCTTTTTTGTGTGTTACACTACTAATTTACGTTATAGTGTAAGGTTGATGTTTCACAGTAATTCCAACACTGTACATTAGCGTATTTATCCATTTGTCTTTGTCGCTGTTTACTATAGTCTTACACTGAAAAAAACTTTTTTTTTTCAGTGTAAGACTATAGTAAACACTTAATCGCCCGGTCGTTTAATTGAACCTGTGTTTATTTTGCCAAATGAGCTCCGACCCTGGCAGCTATTAGAGCACAGGCGCATGTTTGCACACAGGCGACTATTTGGTCATCTACAGTAGCTCATTCTGCTTCTGGCCTGTCTAGCCTCTACCTGGTCTCTTTACTAAACTTATCCAACTCCTTTCTTCATTGCCTAAAACCCAACCAAAGCACCGAGCAAAGTTTTTTTTTTCTCCCCGGTCAGCGGTCAGCTGGGTCACCGGCTGCAGCAGCCTCGCGCTCAAGATGATACTTTTCTTGTTCCCGAATACAAATGTATGTAAAAAGTATTTGTTCGAAATTAGTATTTGTAAAAAACACGTTATTTGTGCCTTTCGGAATACTGTATTCGGGTTCGGCTCCACCCCTACAAGGCACTGACAATGTACTGCGAAATATTTCAATATATTGTATATTTCAAGCTTGTTTTCCGCAGAAGCTCCTGTTCCCGGTCCGTCCAAATCTCGCAAGATTTTTTTTTCGGGACAATTTCGCAATTCAGGGCTTCAATACAAGACGGACATTACATACGAGCAGCATGGAGGTATTTGGGTGTTTTATGTTATGACCGCCGGTATCCATTTGCAAGCGTTACATGGACATGCACTGCTATGCTGAGACCCCCTGTAACTCAGAGAAGGCACAGAGGACTCTGAAACTTCTCCCAGCCCTTAGTCCACATGAGGGTAAATAATGAGTGAAATATCATTTTGGAGAACTATTCTTTTAAGACTCATCATTTCACATGAGGTAGGAAACGGTACAGCTGTCCCTGTGGCACCAAAGACAATAGATTCATAAAGTCACACCGAGAAACAGCAAAACTGGTTGGATCTACCGCTGGCATGCACCTGCGTGAGTGCAACTCCAATAACACCTTACAGATGTCAGACTGTCAAACTGTCACTAGAAATTGACAGCATTCATGATGTGTTCCCTTTGCTACCATGTAATTTTGTCTTTGTAAAAATCCCCTCAACAGCCTTTAGGGAGGTTTGAGTGGGTGAGTGATTAGGAAGGATGTCCCATATTTGCTCTGGCCCTTGTGTAGGAGATCGCCTGTTCGGTTCCAAACCGCGTGTCTGTTCCCCCACTCTCAGCAACAAAGAATTTGTGTTTATATATATATAAAAATAAAAAAAAATGCTGCTTGTCTGCAACAACAGCATGTTTCAAGTTGACTTGACTGTTTTAAACTCTTGAAAAAGACATGCTATCAAGCTGCATGCTCCAGGTAGAAAGTCTATGGAGCTTGTATCAGCAGGTCTCCTGTGTGCTAAACTGAAAGTACAACACAGGCCGACTAACACAATTAATCAAGATCAAGCAGCTGTTTCATTCCAACATAACCCTGTTTGACTGCATAGTTTACATACCTGTCACTTGGTTACATACTTCTGTGTCTTCCCGTCTAAAGTTTCAACAGGACAGGCCTATTAGAATGAAGGCCGTGTGTCTCAGTGAAGCTGGCCAAGGTTCCCACAGTGTCAACTCCCTGAAATACAATAAAGAGAGGCTCAGAACACCAGACATTAGCCTGAACTCTGATAACACATAAACGTGACACTGGGCCTGCATAACAGCAAGTATAGGCTATTTAAATAGGCTGATGATATGGCTCTAGTGGGACTTTGCAAGAAAAATGACGATGTTTCAGACTATTTTGCACAGGTTCCATCAGTGGTGTGTGTCCAGCTCATTGCTAATTAAAACAAAGGAGCCGATTTTAAATTATGCAGACCCGCTCCCTCTGATACTATGTGACCAGACGGTGGAAATTGTTACCTGTTTTAAGTATTTAGGAACACTCGTAGATGACAAATTGAGTTTCACTGATAATACAGCATCAATGTGCTGTTGTTAGTATCACTGTAAACACAATGTATTACAATGTCTATTTGACTGATGTGATATTGAAAATATGATTTTTTTTTTATGTAAGGTTTGTGTCATTGGCATCAGCCCATGGTGATCCTTTTAAATAAATAAACAAATTGTAGCTAAGGGCTGCGACAAAACAGAATGTGAAAACATCTGAAGGGGTCACAATACTTTCTGAATGCATTGTACTGTAAGTCTATGTTGTTTTTTGTTGAACCACGAAGGTAATCTCCCTCTCATCTGCATCACATGGTGAAAGCTTCCTTGTCTTTCAAAGATTAAATCTTTCAGGCATGCTGTTCTCCTGTATGCACCTTTATACATCATTTAACCACCATACAGTATGTGTTGCTTTCCACTACTTATGATGCCAATCTCTCAAGTTTTATTAATCATATGATTATGGTGACTATAGTTTGTTAACTAACATGTAAAGGCTGAACACGACACAGCAGCCCTAACAGCAGGACTACTGTGCAGTCAAAAAATCTTCCCATTTTAACCTGTCAAGGTACAGCCATGGAGCTGAGGCCTGTACCATGAGGTTACTGTTACCAAGTAGACGGAAATAAAAGCAGCGAAGCTCTGGACAGAGTTGCGGTGATTGTATCCCCTTTATGATTCATTATGAAAACACATGAGTCTATCACAACAAGGGATTTTCCGGGACAGATCAAATCCATTGGATCATCATGCTGATTATCCATATCAGAGGTCAGCTGCCGGTTCTCACCGCCCGGAATTCTGACAATAGTTGGTTTGTTTTCTTGAGGGTGTCTGTGTGTGTGTGCCGAGCGGACCCGTCTTATACAGACACGCGTCTGTATGGGACAGGCTTTTATGTAATTCAGATCAATATGCTCAGCAAAGATGGAAAATATTTAGGCCTAATCTAATATAATAACATGGTTCTGTTGTTTGGTCACTGTTTAAAAGAATCAGAATAGAAGGAAAGAATGGGATCCAGAGCTCGCTTCCTGGTACAGGCCTCTGGTCTCGTCCTATAAGTACTTGGGTTTCCTTGTTGATGAACGTCTAACTTTCAAGTACCATATTTCAAGCTTGGTTTCTAAACTTCAAGTAAAATTGGGCTTTTATTTTAGGAATAGATTTTGCTTCTCTTTTGGAGCCAGGAAACGCCTTGTGTCAGCAACCTTTCTTCCACTGCTTGATTATGGTGATGTACTGTACAGTATATGCATGCTCCAGTCACATGTCTGCATTCTCTGGATAATGTGTATCATTGTGCCCTGAGGTTTGTCACTGGATGCAAAAATGTGACCCACATTGCAACTTGTACATAAAAGCTGAATGATCATCCCTGTCTGTCAGGAGATCCACTCACTGGTTGAACTTTAACCCTAAAGTTAAAAACCCAAACCCCAACCAGTTAAGCTCTACTTGGGATGGTCCCATCCTGTCTCGGTATTCACCTTGTTAGGAATCATGGACATGACAGGCTACGATCCACTAGATGTTTTACTCTAAATGTCCCCCGTGTTTTCTCAGAACTGGGGAAAAATGCATTTCGTTTAGCTGCCCCCTCTGCATGGGACTCTCTGTGAGATGAATTAAAATTGTCGAACCTGATCCCTCTTGATAACTCTTATCATTATCTTTATTCTTAAAACTAAGGCAATGGAGGGGCGTCGCGTGGCGTAGTGGTTAGAGCAGGCGCCCCATGTATAGAGGCTCAAAATCCTGCATCGCATTTACTGGGCTCTCTCAACTGTCATCATAAAGGCAAAAATATTTTTAAATCAATGGAAAGCATTGTCACTATTTTTAAATGAGATGTTGCACCTCCTTTGATCAATCCCTGATCATTTCATTTGTATTTATTGAACTATTGTTATTTATCTGTATTACTGCTTGTAAATTGTGATTTTGCTGCCTCTTGGCCAGGTTGCTTTTGAAAAAGAGATTCTACATCTCAGTAAGCTTTACCTGGTTAAATAAAGGTTGAAAACACTGAAAGGCAGGAGGCCTAGGCTAAAAGTAGCTCATCCAAAGTCTCCAAGAGTCTGTACAAACTGACAATGTACAACCACACAACGTGTTTATGAAATGGGGTACATAATCAAGTTTGTTTATCATCTCTTCTGAGGAAATGATCTAAAAGTGGTCTAACAAACAGGAGGGGTGTGAGAGTGAAATTGAGGCCTGTTAGTCAACAAAAACACTGAATGTACTCCCGGGAAATTACAGATGGCTTTTCCAAGTGTTGTTGTCTTGTTAAGTTGATGTCTTGTTCCTCATTACATTGGACTCTGTGGGTGCGTTATGTCCTAATTCCCATCACCAGTGGCTATGGACTGTTGTTTTGTTTTGTTATCACTGGAAAACAAAAAGGCCCAAGGTAGAAGAGGTGAGATGTGCAGACAAATGGGAGGAGTGTGTGTACGTACGCGCGTGTGAGAGAGAGACACACACAAATGGAGCTCAGGGACCATGGACTGCACCATACATTCACACCTCTAATTGAGGGCTATTGCATCACATCATGTAATTGGAGACCTCATTATGAAACCCTAAGTGAGCATTTGGATCAATGTGCATTTAACTGTTTAAAAAAAGGTGGAAAAATATTACAAAGCAGACAAGGGCAAACAGATTAACTGGAACTACACTGATCCAGTTACACATGTTCAATAAAACCATGTTACTCTATATTCCTTCATTTTCCTTGAGTTAGCTATATATTAGGCTACAGTTTTTCTCCATTGGTTTGGCTCCTTTTATATTACATTCTCAAAACAACATAGACAAACCTCCATACCAGCTGGTTAATGTTCACAACAGAATAGTATTTCTCATTCATTACAACAAATTGCAAATGTCTTCGTACATCTTTGCAAATGATGAAGTACAGATTGCTGCAGTTAGCACCATTTCCAAGAGAATAGATCGTGTTGGTCTGAACTGATTTGTTGATTCAGTCTAATGGTTGTTCTCTCCGGAACATGTCAGCCTCAATTCATTCTATAAGTCATCACATGCACAATAAAAGTTTTGACACATGGCTGAACTTTTTCAAGAGAGAGATGCGCTTTCACAAGCGATCTATGGCAGGGGTCTCAGACTCGCGGGCCAACTGCGGCCCCCGCCTTAATATGAAAGATTAATGTTAGTGCGGATTGATATGAATTACACTTGTTGTGTGCGGAGCTGAACGAACCAATCACGGTGAGGTATATGGCTCTGGAGGGCGGGACATCGGCCGGGCTGTCCAGTGCCTCGCTCACTCATTCATTCATTCCTCCAGTCAGCTGGGCGGAAGAAATGAAGTGAGGCGCAGCCCACAGTCCCCCCGCAACTGAAAGTTAAAGGAGTCATAACCTGGTTTTTTACGTATCCAGCCCCCCTTGGATCGCTTTGGATCAATTCGTAAAACTTATTAGAAAAAAAAAAAAAAAATTTAATCAAACATTGAGCTTGTTCTGACCCTTTTTCGTACCGCGACTTTATCACGCGAGATTACGCGCGAAGTTTTGACTGGTCCGGATGTGCATTGCATAATATGTAATGAGGCGCGCGTTGATTCGCCGCAGGAAGGACAGAGCCCGGGGGGGGGGGGGCTTGCCTGCATGCAGACTCCAAAACATAAACAGCCCCCTGGAGCGGACGGGGCGGGGTTGGGTGGTGAAAGAGGGGTGGGCTCATGCAAGTAACCTCCACGGTGAGGTCACCGTAGGAGCAGAATCAAAATCTCGTGCTTTAGGAAGGCACACCCTTGTGTGCTATTCCTGTTCGGAAAAAGAGCCGAAGCGAAAAAACGGTGCCACTTTCAAACTCCAGCTTTTCAGGCAAGTTTCAACTGAGGTCAAACACCAATATGCATGTTTTAACAAGAGAAATTGCAATTTCCTGGTGATGACACCTTTAAAGTTAGGGGAGCATACATCAGTCCGACTGCCCCAAAGTCCAACTGCTCATTTCTCCGACTTCCCATTCTACAGCGTTAAGGTTAGGTTCAGGGTAAGGTTAAGGGTTAGGGCTACTTAAGTCGGAGAAATGGGAGGTCGGACTAATGGACGCAAAAATAAAAAAAAATGCATGGTCGGAGAAATGGGTATCGGACAGACGTGTGGTCGGAGAAATGGGTAGTCGGACAGACGCCATGCGCCCTTAAAGTTAAACCCAAGACTGACTCCAAGTGGAATCACATACAGAGCCCCAAAGATGCTCTTTCAAAGCCTGCGGTGAATAGAAAGGCCAGATCACAGACAATTTCAGGAAAAGTGGGGAGTGCAATATTTTTTGTTGAGCACAGGGGCACCCCGACGTGTCTTATTTGCACTGAAAAAGTTGCACAAGGAATACAATTTGAAACGTCATTACACAACTAGACATGCCGACGAGTATGAAAAATACCAGGGAGATGAGAGAGCCAACCAGGTTGCCATTCTTAAAACACGTCTACTGAGGAAACAAGATTTCTTTAAGAAAGCAGCCAAAGAGAATAATGCAGCAGTCCAAGCAAGCTACGTCGTTAGCGAGATGATTGCTAAAGCAGGAAAGCCATTCACAGAAGGTGAATTTGTCAAAAAGTGCATGTTACAGGCTGATGAATGGTCAAGTTTAAAACATCATTCTGCCAACAGAAGGTGAATTTGTCAAAAAGTCAAATAAGATCAGTCCATGGTCACAGTTCGCAGTTCGGTTCCATGCTTTTTAAGAGGAAATGGAGTCAGAATATGGGGATGTGCTCTACTTCACCGAGGTACGTTGGCTCAGCAGATTGAAGAGATTTTTTGAGTTGAGAGCAGAAGCAAAAGACTTCATGGAGAAGGACGTGGTGGCTGTTGTTGTGCTAAGTGATCCCAAATGGCTCATGGACTTAGCTTTTCTTGTTGATATTACACATGAGCTTAATATACTGAACAAGAAGCTACAAGGCCAGTGCTGCCTATGACAACGTGAAAGCATTCTGCACAGAACTTATGTTATGGAAAGCCCGGCTCTCTCAGACAAACCTTTGCCATTTCCCAGCATGCAAGGCCATTCAGTGGTGAGAAGTGTGTTGAGGCCATTTTGAAGCTACAGGAATTTGATCGCAGATTTGCAGACTTCAAGGCGCACAGAGCCACATTTCAAATTTTTTGCGGACCCCTTCTCCTTTGATGTGCAAGATGGCCCTCCTGTGCTTCAAATGGAGCTCATTGACCTGCAGTGCAGCTCTGCACTCAAAGCCAAGTTCAGCGAGGTGAGTGGAGAAGCAGACAAGCTTGGGAAATTTTTGAGAGAGTTGCCCCCCAGCTTCCCTGAACTTTCCCGAATGTTCAAGCGGACCATGTGCCTTTTTGGGAGCACATTGTGTGAGAAGCTCTTCTCCACCTTGAACTTCAATAAGTCCAAGTACAGGTCCAGACTCTCTGATGAGCATCTTCAAGCCCCACTGAGGGTCTCCACTGCTTCCTCCCTCAAGCCAAATGTGGTTCGGCTATGTGAGAAGAAGCGCTGCCAGGTGTCTAGCAGTAAGAAATAGGCAAGAGAAGCCATGTTCAGAACAGTTCATGTTCAATGTTCCATTCATGTTCAGAAAGTCAAAGGTTAAAGAACTGTTAATACAGACATTAGAAACTGACAGTCAGTCAGTCAGTCAATATGGTTTCCTCAGTCGTCTGTATCTGCGGTATGATCATTATTATTATTTTATTTATTTATTACTGATTGATTTATTTTTTTATTCATTTTTTATTTATTTATTTAAGTCTTTAAAAATAAAGATATTTGAAAACGTTGGAATGTTTTATCAGCGCTTTTTATTTCTTGTGAAAACCCTGATGCGACCCAGACTCTGCCTCCAGCGGCCCCCATGTAAATTGAGTTTGAGACCCCTGATCTATGGTGTTGTGCTGATCTGGAATACTGTTTTGCCAAATTTTGTTAGAGATTTGACCAGGCCGCCTGCGGTGGGGACTGCAGCCTCTACATGGGGTGGCCGCTTTACCCACTGTGCCACGCACCACTCCAGGAGAAAGTCTTTCAAACTGGTTTGGTAATTGGGCCAGTCAGTACAAGGCCAACAGCTATCCAACCATGCCAGCCTCTGTGGCCTTGTGCTCTTTCAGACAGTAAGATTCATTAGCACGGGAAGTGGGGTGCTGCCAGGGCTGCAGACCCCCTTGTTAGAGCATCTGCCCCCCGCTGACATGGTGCTGATTAAATAATGTTTCTAAAGTCATTTAACTGGTAGAAAAATGGTGAATGAGATGAATTGTGCTGCCGTTGTAGCCTGAGCGGCTGCACTCTAACTTTTCCTGATCAGATAGGAATGCAGCGCCACTGTGGTCCTGGTACACCAGAGTTCTGCTACGCTCCAGAGGTCAAATAAAGGCAAAAGGCCAAAAAATACTTGAAAAAAAAGTATCTGACAAAAGCAAATAAAATGATGGAGGAGGAGGTGGTATACTGTAATGTACCTCTTTAAGAATAGATACATTGGGTTCAAAGAGCTACACAATATCAAATTTGAACTACTGGTAAGATTGCCTTGGCAATTTTTAGTGACACTGCTCCAGACAGTGCAGTCAGTTCAGTCCATTCAATTAACAGTGAACATCCATGAGCCTACAGACAGAACACTCAAATTGAATTAAAATATGTAGCACTGTGAATTAACTTTTTTAAAACCTTCAAAACACAGTTGTGCATCCTCTGGCTGTCCATGGATTTGACACTGACATGTCATCTATAACCTTTCAATGCAGTTTCTCAGCATCAGCAGAATTCTGACGCAGGTACTAGATTTCACTTTAACTACTACAGTATATTTCCCATATAGCTGGTGTGGAGATAGAAAAATTAGAAAGAGAAAGCTGATTCAAAATGGTAAAATTATAGGCCGCAGGAGAAACAAAGGTTGGGAAATGAATGTGGAACTGTATCTTCATCCTGAAAAAAAAGAAAAGCAACCGCCTTCATACACGTTACATCTGCACTTGTTGTGTAATTAGTATCTCTGTTATGATTGTGCAACAATTATGGTAATGCAACAGAGGTGGAAGTATATTTAAGTTCTGGACTTGGCTAAGAACAGCTATCTCTGCTGCTGCTGCTGCTGCTGCTGCTTATAGGTATGATATTCACTGAAGGACTGATGTTTGATGTTTGATGATCTTACTTGATTTGTTAGCTTACATTGCTAATTATATAAAATGTGCTGAATTTTAGAAACTCAAAAACATGGAGCCAGAGGTGTCGTTCAACAGGACTGATGTTGTGGCTGACATACATCCCTGCTATGAAATTGATAACTTCAATTACGTACTGACAGTAACCCCTTCTGTTGTATGTGTCGTATTATATATTTTCCTTGTGTTACTGTCTGTTATTACAATATGTGGAAATCTTCTTGTGATAATCTCTGTCATGTACTTCAGACAGCTTCACACTCCTACTAACTATCTGATTCTCTCTCTGGCTGTGGCAGACCTGCTTGTTGGGATTGTCGTTTTTCCTTTCAGTATGGTGTTCTCGCTTAGCTCATGTCTCTATTATGACAGTTTATCCTGCAAAGTAAGGGGTAGTTGTGATATATCGCTAAGCACATGTTCTATTCTGAATTTATGCTGTATTTCTATTGACAGATATTACGCAGTGTGTCAGCCTCTGACATACAGGACTAAGATAAACCATTGTGTTGTTGCAATCATGATTCTGCTGTGCTGGGGTATCTCTGCTCTTATTGGAATTGGTGTCATAATTGCAGGCTTAAGCAATGAGAAATGTGAGGAAAGGTGTTTAATTGACGTTCTTATTGCAAACACTATTGGACCTATTCTATCATTTTACCTTCCAGTGATCATAATGCTTTGTATCTAAAGATTTTCCTTGTTGCACAGAAACAGGCACGTAGCATCTGGAGCACAAGGTCTGGAGCAGCTGTCAGTAAGATGGAGAGAAAAGCCACAAAGACTCTGGCTGTCGTTTTGGGAGTTTTTCTTTTATGTTGGACACCTTTCTTTTTGTGCATCACCTTTCTGCCCTTTTCTCTTCATCCAGTACCAGTCCCTGTGATTGAGACTCTTAACTGGCTTACATTGTCAAATTCAATGCTGAATCCCTTTATCTATGCTTTTTTTTACAGCTGGTTCAGATCAGCTTTCAGAATTATAATTTCCGGGACAATATTTCGTGGTGATTTTGCTAACTCCCTGTTGAACTGACTCCCTGAAATAGACCTATAATGACTGATCATGGAATGTTACAATACATGTTGAGACATTAAAGGTGAATACTTGTAGGTGAAGGTGTAAAGAAAATGCCTATTTATTGGAGTGTACTGTACACGATTGTTACATTTTGGCATTGCACTAAGGCAGGCTATATCACAGACTACACTCACCATGACACAAAACTTCAAACATTTTTAAGCCATGGTAAATGGATCCAGATCCAGAAACACACATGCAAATTATAAAAGGGTCTTTAGTTAAAATGTCAAGCATTTACAAAAGTAAATCTAATCAATTACATGCTCCATGAGTAATCACTAAAAATTAATTGAATGCATCAATTGAATGTTTGCCTGCCAAGCTAGCCAGTCAGCCAAAGGGACATCCCTTTGGCCAAGTAGCCAATGATCATCATTGGAGGCATAGTGACAGGAACCTCAACTGTCACATTTTTATCCCCCTCTCTTTTTTTTTTTGCTATAGAATACTACTATACCGCAGTTATCACCGGTGATGACGGCAATCTCACGGGCAACAGGTCTTTATTTTGACGGGTGGGTCGGATCCGGGTTGTATTCAGAAATAATCACGGGACACGGGCTTAAAAAACTACGGGTGGGGCGGACGTGGGTTTCCAAAATTGGACCCGTGCAGGACTCTGCCCAAAAGCAAAGAAAGCAACATCACTCTGAGCCAACATGCTCTTAAGAGCCATGGCATCGGAGGCATGGTATGTTCAGCCATGCCCCGGCCACAAGGCAGAACCATCTCCAAATCTAATGGTGGGACACCCAGTCTTCAGGAAGACGGAGCAACCCTCAGAAAAATTCAGAAAAAGATTTGGTGGGGGCATTTATTTTTGGAGGGGAAGGGCAGACCAGTATTTTATTTATCTATCTATATTTATTTAATGATATCATCGAAACATGACACTGATAACGAGTTTTCATGCACAAAAGAGACTGCCCCTGAAAGGAATGTGCATCTCCGATATGTAATGCCTAGTGTTGAGCTTTGCAGCTTTTACTCGCGCTGAACTCAGAGAATAAGCCGACGGAGGCAGAAATTCTTTAGCTATTTTTAACATGTTTATTCGAGAACACACACTCACATATTTCTTGTGTCATGGCGGATGCAATTTCCAGCTTCCCCAGTACAGAAAGCAACACACTGGGCGTGGCTTAAACAAAACGGGATGACACAGCATCAGCTTCTGACCTTTACACTTATGACTCACATTATTACACAGTCTTATGTTGTGTGTATCATAACCACTGAGTACGCTAAATAAAAGAATGTCTTGTAATGGGAGATTCTGGTGTTAATCCATAGTGTGCTGACAAAGTGTTGTATAACCATGTTGTAGGTGAACTTCTTTTTCTTTGTGGGAAGTTGTACTTAGGTGATCCCTTTGATGACATCAGTGTGAGATACACCACACAGAGTCCACTCAGGAAAGGTTAAAGGTCAGGAGCCAGAGAAGCTCCTACGACAGTGTCCTGTGGAAATTTACAAGGGATTGTTGTGTCCTGGTGGTGAAGCTAGGCAGAACCACCAGGGTGTCGTATATTTGTCTGCTGCTGTGTTTTGGGAAACTATAAGATAGCGTGCCTGAGAACATCTTCAGACCACTCACTCACAGACTGTACTCCAGTTCGGTTGTGTTTGTGTGACTCCATTCATGAATGCCTTTTATTAAAACTCAAGAAAGACAGCTGACGTGTTATACTTTGTTGGATGAATAACATTTTTTGCCACCACAATCTCTAAACACCTAGCCTTGCATCACCAGGCTCTTCAGAGAGGCAAAGAGCCTGGTGTCTGTTAACTCCAAATTTTGTCTGCATTCTGGTTCCCGTCTTCAAGCGTTTCCGGAAATCACCAAATTCACCAAAGCAAAAGTGTTCACCAACCACTGGCGCCGGAACAGGGGGGGCCAAGGGGCCATTGGCCCCCCCACTTTACGGCCCTGCCCTGCTCTACCGCTCACTTATCACCAGGCCGCTATATGCCGGTTTCAATAATTCCCCCTTTCCCACCCACATCAAATGAAACAAACCAGAGAAACGTAGAAGAATCTTTCATTTTAAATCAAATCTAATGCCACTCTGCCTGTAGTGCAGCCCAGTAAATAGTCCCAATTCTCGCCGGTCATATGGTGCCTATACGTGAATGCACAGCTGAGCGGAGCTTCTCCAGCTTCCGTCGTCCTCCCTCCACTTATTATTGTCCGAGCAGTGTCACCTTCACCTTCGTCACCTTCTCATGCTGTAGGCTTCATCTACAATCACTGTGGACTAAGTGCACCATCTCAGAAAGAGCAACTTCTGCTTTGATGGTGACGGCGGTGAGCGAAGGGAAGTTTACACTACAAAATGCGAGGAAAAGATGATCGTCCTGAGACGTGTTAATAGCCTAGTTCGGATTTGGTGATATGCCTTTATCAATTCCAGGTGTTTACAGTTGTTCCACCTGGGATGACGTAGCCTACAAACCCACAGCAGGTGATGCACCGGAATACGCAGCGGCGAGAGATTTATGACGTTACGTTATGCAATAATCAATATTAATGAGGGCGACCACCAGCTGATCCTCCCTCACGTACTATAAGGACGGGACAAAGTCTCCTGGATATTCTTTTTGCTTTTCCTTTATTAATTTCTAACTGGCTCGTTTTTGCCAGTAAAAAACATAGCCTAACTTGTGAGAAAAAGAGGAGACGCGCAAAAGCAACAAAATGGAAACATTGTAATAACTCATTTGGCCACAGCTGGCCCGAGTGGTCTAACAGCTGTCTATATGAAGCCAGCACAGTCACGGACTGAGACAAAGTTATTTAGCTACATAAAGTCCAAACGTCTGTCTTAGCAGGTCATCGTTCCTATTATTAAAACATGAATGACAATAAGAGGTGAACAGTAGCCGCTGCAGAATGATGTGCTACAGACCTGAGTGTTTATAAACTGTTACATCGGCTTTTACAAAGGCTGATTTCTGCTTGGTCCATGATGGTAAATTTAAAAACTAAATGCATGGTAAAAGTAACATTACTAATATTTTAGATATCTCAAATTCACAAATTGTGTTTTCTATTATTAAAATTCTAATGAAACATTGCGTCAGGTCGGACCACGGGTTCTTTTATTTATTTATTTTTGCCGTGGTCCAGCCGAGAGACGCTTGTGAGTCCGGTGAGGTTCACAAAATTTTATTTACTAAAACCTGCAGACCGAATACAGCTTTTTTTTTTTTTTTTTGATAAGTTACGGTAGGCATATGACGGTCTGGAAGCCAGACGCTACAATATGACTATTGCACGCCACTGACGGTGAGTGTGTAAATCGGGATCATCCCTATGTTCCCCGGGTCCTATGTTCCCCAGGTCCTATGTTCCCCACTTTGTATGGGACAGGGGAACATAGAACCCTTATTCTAAAAAAAGGTCCTATGTTCCCCACTTTTCCCCAAAAAGGTCCTATGTTCCCCTTTGTGTCCAGACCGGGGAACATAGAACCCTATTTTAGAAAAAGGATCCTATGTTCCCCGCTATTCCCCAAAAGGACCCGGGAAACATGTAATTTTTGGTCCCATACCTGGAAGTGGAGTTGTGACTTGCCATATTTTTGTCTATTTTTGAGTGAGAAGTTGAGTTGTGACTTGAGTGAGAAGTGTAATTGCCCCATTGGTTAGGTTTAGGCAGTGAAGGAGGGAGTTGGTTAAGTTTAGTAAAAAGACTAGGTAGAGGCTAGACAAGACAGATAGATAGAGTCCATCCATCAACAACAGCGGGGAACATAGGACCCTTTTTTTGGAAAAGGTCCTATGTTCCCCACTGCTACTGGGGAACATGGGACCTTTTTTCAGAAAAAGGGTCCTATGTTCCCCAGTATGTATTGCGACCGGGGAACATAGGACCCTTTTTGGTGAAAACGGGGAACATAGGACCTAATTTCAAAAAGAGGGTCCTATGTTCCCCTATAGGGGAACATAGGACCCGGGGAACATAGGTACGCTCCCGTGTAAATCTATGCCCCATAACAACCCAACCTCCACGGCCCCCCCACCTCTAATATGAATCCGGCGCCGCTGTCACCAACATAAACCTTATAAAACAGACATTAACTTGTAATACAATGGGGCGTTGCGTGGCGTAGTGGTTAGAGCGGACGCCCCATAGAGGCTCAGTCCTCGGTGCAGTCGGCCCTGGTTCGAATCCCGCATCGGGCGCCATTTACTGCGTGTCATCCCCCTCTCTCTGCCTCCCTGTTTCCTGTCTGTCTCACCTGTGCTATCCATAAAAAGGCAAAAACGCCCCTTGGATAGGGTTGTTTACCAAAACAGCGAGTCAACAGCCCTGGACTATGTAACCCCAGGATCACACCAGACGCGGAAGTGCCACGAATAGCCGCGGAACGGTGCCTGTTTCCTATCAACACCTTTGTTTGATTGTGTCGTTCACACCAAACACACAGCGGCGTACACTTCCGCAGCCGGCTTTTGCCCTGCAGCGATCATTTCGGTCTGTTTTGTGTGTGAGCAGCGAACGACCGCATCCATCTGGGCACGAAGTTACGCAAAGAAACAGGAGAATCCGGTTAATTTTCTGATGGAGGTTTTCCTGAGACTTTATGCCTTTTCATCTAAAGTCTGAGGCTGAAGCCTGAGGATGTCCAGAGTACATATGTTGTTGGACATGACATGGAAGCACTGGCAGTGTTTTTATGATTATAACTTATGACAATTTTTATTTGGTCAACTGAAATCTCAAATTCTTGTGATGCAACCTCTATTTTCCTATGATTATACTAAAAATACATAAATTCTGTGTTTTCTAGTTTTAACAGTTTTGTTAAAACATCACTGGCAAGGAGGACAGTATTTTCATCTAAATAATACATTACACATTACATTAACTGTGGGTGACGTCAATCAAGATCAAAGTCTCACATCTGATTTTACAATGGCTTAGACTGTATTGATTATGTAATGTGAATGTAATGTGGTAGGAGTAGATATAAGCTGTTCCGTTGAGCACACCCATACAGTCAAGAACTGTCATCTCATCTGTCTTAGGTATGAACTTGTCTTTCTGTTTCTATTATAGATCTGATTTGTAGTTCTAGAGTTATGGAGGACAGACTATGAGCTTTTCAATAGTCTAATTAATAATATGAAAACTGATTTACAGGAAGATGGCACCAGAAGTCTCTGTCAACGCAACTATTACCATGTATCCATGTTATGATGTAGAAAACGTCTCTCAACTTGTGATAAGGAAACTCTCCACAATATGTGTTTTATTTAATCTTTTCTTTGGCTCATTGTCTGCTGTGACTGTGTGTGGAAATCTTCTTGTTATAATTGCCATCATTTACTTCAAACAGCTCCACACTCCCACAAACTCTCTCATCCTTTCTCTGGCTGTAGCTGACCTGCTTGTGGGAGTTGTAGTCTTTCCTCTCAGCATGGAGTTCACTACAGCCACTTGTTGGTATAATGAAGATATATTTTGCAAAGTACGAACCAGCATTGATGTAATACTGAGCACAGCTTCGATCCTGAACCTTTGTTGTATTTCCATTGACAGATATTATGCAGTGTGTAAGCCTCTAACATATGGTACTGCTAAAACTAATGTCTATGCTGTGATCATGATCCTGGTGAGCTGGACTGTTTCTGTTCTAGTAGCCATTGGCTTTGTCATTGCAGGGTTAAACCATGAAAAATGTGAAGATGGGTGTTTTATTGACATTCTACTTGCAAATACTTTAGGACCTATTTTCTCTTTTTACCTCCCAGTGATTGTAATGCTCTGTTTCTACCTAAAGATTTTCCTTGTTGCACAGAGACAGGCACGCAGCATCCAGAGCACAAAGTCTGGAGCAGCTGTCAGTAAGATGGAGAGAAAGGCCACAAAAACTCTAGCAACTGTTATGGGAGTTTTTCTAATATGTTGGCTTCCTTTCTTTCTCTGTTTTACCTTTCAACTTGTAAGTCAAGTGCCAATTGCAGTGTTTGAAACTCTTAACTGGCTTGCTCTATCCAATTCAATGCTGAATCCATTTATATATGCTTTATTTTACAACTGGTTCAGAACAGCTTTCAGAATTATTCTTTCTGGGAAAATATTTAAAGGTGATTTTACTAATGCAAAACTCTTCTAAATTCTTGTTTCAGTGTGATTCAGTGGCTTACTGAGTGAATAATACTAATCCTCAGCTGTGACAGTTTTGATGTAATGCTGGACAATTCAGTGTGCTGCTTCAGAGGCTGAGATATAAATGCTAAGGCTTCATAGGAAGCTGTGCACATTTATAGTTACATACATAAATAGCATTGTCTTTCTTGCAGTATTTGCAGTAGAGGCATTACTTGTTTTTGTAATGTAATACATGTGAAATATTGTGTCATAGATTGTATGCCACATTTCTTAACCTTTGGGACTTATATTCTCTTATATTATGCTATATTTAATTACCATCATTATTGCTGTTTTGTATTTCATGCTTGGCCTGTGGACAGAAATAATAACCTGAACCAGTGAATTCTTTAAGCCTTTAGCTGTTACTGGGGCTGTTACTGTCCGACTACCCATCTCTCCGACCACACGTCTGTCCGACTACCCATTTGTCCGACCATACATTTCTTTATTTTTGCGTCCATTAGTCCGACCTCCCATTTCTCCGACTTAAGTAGCCCTAACCCTTTTCCTTACCCTAAACCTAACCTTAATGCTATAGAATGAGTAGTCGGAGAAATGAGCTGTCGGACTTTGGGGCAGTCGGACTGACGTATGCTCCCCCTGTTACTGTGAGGATTGATGTTGCATTATCGATCATTCTGCTTTGAGTTTTGGGAGTCGTCTTAGTAGGATGCCCATTTTATTTAGAGGGTGATGACACAACAAAGTCATCTCCTGACATAGAAAAGTTTGTCTGACTGCTGAATGTCTAAACTCTGAAATGACAACTGATGCAATGTTTTTGAGGCATGGTCCACAGGTTCTTCTTCTCATTGACATACAACTTAAAATGTCTCAAAATGTTTTGTTTTTTTTGTTTGTTTTTTACCCACTATTAGAGTTGTGTTTCTTTAAAAAGACTGTTGGTTTGGTAACAACTGACTCCAATTACCCTTTACTGTTAATTTGCTAAAGGGTTGATTGAAATGATCAGTTTTCCTTGGCTGTGTGCTCAGTTAATTTCAAAATTGCATTCAACCTAATTGTGTAACCAGCACCATAACCTAGTGAGCTATGCCAGTATTTCTGTCCACTTATAAGGCCAAGCCAATATGAAAAGTAAGATAGTTATCTAAGTCAGTGGTTCCCAAAATGTGGTATGCATACTCCTCTCTTTTTCTCCACTGTCTGAGTGCACGTGTGTGTGTGGGGGGTGAGACAGCAGGGAGGGGGGAACCCTGCCCGTCAGAGAGGAGATGCATTGTAATGAATGTAATGAAACAATAGCAACACATTAGACTCCGATATTGCACAACTTACAAAAAGATTGTTTAGCTTTTTATTTAATAAAAGTAGCTGGGAGGCAATGCTGCTGTATTGATTATGATGTCATATTGAATTTTTTCCTGGGTATTGGTATCGAGTTTGAAATTCAACTCTGTGAAGACACATTTGGTCATGACAAACACCAAAACAGCCAGAAACAACTAAAATGCAGGAGAATATATGTAAAATGTTTTTGTACAAATTGTAAGTCTATTTCTGTAGAACTAATATTAAGACATTGCAACAGGGGGTTAGTCATAATGTAACACAACTGATCATGAAATGACAATCATTCAATCTTCAATGATGGAATGTTACAATACATGTTGAAACATTAAAAGTGAATATTTGTGCAAAGAAAATGCCTTTTGATTTGAGTGTACCTGATCATTATATATAAAATATTAGCTATTTCATTAGGACTGTCTGAAAGCTGCACTCACGCAGGCTATATCACAGACTCCAGACCTGGAGCACCACCACTGAGGCTTTAGCTCTTTTTGGACCCTAAAATAGAACTAATTGTAATAGATTTTTTTCCCACCATACATCATATCTATGAGGTGTCCAGAAAAACTAAAATCCTGTCCTGAACATGAACTTATCAGACTCAACACACCATTTCAATCCAAGCGCTCTTTCAGCAGGAAGCTGATCTGTGTCCAAATCCAGTTCTTTCATCTCTGTCGCTCTAATGCCACTTGGAATTGACATCAACACAGATCAACTGTTTGTTACCCACTTTTGGAGACTGAATCCACCTCTGCGACAGAGTGCAGTCAAGTCCTTCACCAGTCAAATGGCATCTCCCTCCGAGGCTGTAGACTTCAGGCAGTCATCTACATAAAAGTTATGGTTGACTGTGCTGATTACTTCAGGGGGGAAATCAGATCATTATCCTCTGCAGTCCTCCTCAAGGCATAATTAGCACAACTTGGGGATGACACAGCTCCAAACAAATGTACCTTCATGCGATATTCTGCTGGTTCTTGGTCAGTGTTGCCCTGGGGCCACCACAGAAATCTGAGGAAATCAACATGCTTATCAGGTACCTGAACTTGATGAAACACAGCATGGATGTCTGCCATGACTGCAACAGGCTCCTTCCTGAACCGAATGAGGACTCCAGAGAGTTAAGTCCGGTCCCTGCAACAACTGTTGGTTCAGTGAAATTCCTTTATAAATGGCCCCACAGTCAAATACAACTCTCAATTTTCCTTTGGTAGGATGACGTACTCCACTGAGTACGACGTACCACACTTTTCCATCATCTTGTTCCAGCTGTTCAGTGGGTACCATCTCTGCATAACCTTGATCCAACATGTCACTGAGAAATTAAGTGTACTCCTCCTTGTACTTGACATCTCTCCCAAATTTCCTCTTCAAGCCTTGAAGCCGCTGCTCTGCCACACAGCGATTATTTGGTAAGACAGGATCTTCTTCACTGAAAGGTAAGTCAATACAATAATGTCCACTTTTCAGTTCTGTTGTATTTTGCACAGTCTTCATGAATTTAATGTCCTCTCTTGACATTTCCAACTGTTCAACTGATGTCTTTTCATTGAAATCATGGTTGTAATGACTGATGAGTATCTCTTCTAGATGTTCCACAGAGATACGATTAGTCAGTCCCTCCAGGATTTTGCGGGCTTTTTTTGTGATTGTTGTGGCCTAAAACGCCTGATTTTGGGGCCACATTTTGAAAAAATTGTGGTGCATGTCGCGATATTGTAAGTATTTTTGTTGCGATTAAATTGCGGGAGACAGTGAAAGTTGCAAAAAAAAGTTGCAGTTTTGTTCTGAATAATTAAAAATCAAAGGAAAATTGAAAATCTTGAAATGTCACAAAATAATGTGAATTCCTGTTATACCAGCAATTTTCCACTTGTTACGAAAGGCACAGGAAAATTACATTTAGATGGAAGTTGTTTTATTTTTAATTAAAATGTCTGTTTAAAAATCGTGGTAAAAGAACTGTTTTGAAATACCATTTAAACAGTCCAGTCTTTGAATAAAAAGGGGAAG
Source organism: Decapterus maruadsi (assembly GCA_030347415.2). Lineage (NCBI taxonomy): Eukaryota > Metazoa > Chordata > Actinopteri > Carangiformes > Carangidae > Decapterus > Decapterus maruadsi. The sequence goes on along the minus strand of CM064891.1, from coordinate 1,918,432 downwards.
GTGGGGGGAGGGGCACCTGGCCGGTGCCGGTGGCCGGCAGGACGTTTGCATGTCGGATTAGCGGTATGTAGGAATGGTGACTCGGAATGGCAGTATGTCGAAGTGGCAGCATGTAACCAAAACTAAGTAACACACGCGGCGGTATGGGACAGGCTTTTAATTCAGAACAAACCACTCAGCAAAAATGGAATAAAATGGATCTGTTGTTTGGCCACTGTTTGAAAATAATATGAATTATGAGGAGAGAATCTGATCAAGAGCAGCATTCATAATCAGACTTCTTCTAAATAAACGTAAACATTCAATAACTGGGTCAGGTCGGACCACGGGATTCCTTTTTTCTCTTCTTTCTCACAGGAGAAATAAGGTGCGCTGCGCTGCACTCACGGACGCGTTGGTGCTCTGTTTGTGATTTATCTACTGCCTTGAATCTGTCCTTTATACAGCACGTTCAGATTCACAATAAGATAAGCCAGGATTGAGTTACTGAGTTAATAACCAGCGTCGTGGTACCGCTGATCCGGAGTGACAGTGTTGTGAAAATCGCTACAGTGAACTGGTGCTCTGGTTTTTAGCTGCTCTGCAATCTCCTTGTTTCAAAGAAAAGAAATTGATTGATTTTTACTTAACGAAATGAAACGAAAACAATATTATATTGATATATGTTGTAATGTATGTTGTAAAAAAATCCAAATGAAACGAAAATGAACTAAAGAAATAATTAAACATCGTGAAGTGGTCTCAATCTGTGCGTCTGGCACATGTGTCTTGGAGTTCTGAATGGAGGCTTTATGTTTAGCCCTCCCCTTTTCGTTATCTGGAAAGGGACTTCTGAGGAACTTGATGCCTTTTTAACTCTCATTTCCACAACAGACCATTTGGCTTTCACAAAAGAATGTAATCCAAACGAAATTAACTTAGACCTCACTATTTACAAAGGGGACAATAGCCTGCAAAGTACCATATTTCGAAAACTAAATCACATGAGCAAAGCCTCGCATAACACAGAAACGGAGCAGAGGAAGGGAAAAACAGACTGCTCATTTTGTTGTTTGACTGCGTAGATATTTTCTTTTATTCTCTGTCATTCTCCCTTTCACACACTCACAATAAAACAGTGCGATTGGTTGAAAGCTGATAATTAGCCATGTGCTTACAAGCTGATTGGCCGAAACCAAGAACAAAGCCGCGTGAATGACCAATCGCCATGTGTTAACAGTCGACATGTAAATCAGATGTTGCGACGGGTGTTACGAGCGCGGAGATGAATAGAGGTGTTAATTTGTCTCAACTCATAAGGTACTTTGCAATGGGTGTTTGTGGTTACTTCACTCTTTGTCAGACTTGAGGTTTTGACCCGGACTCCTTCCTGTCCTGGCCGGCGGGCTGACGGTGTCACCGGTCTCATTATCACTGGCTGTTTGTGTTGTCTGGCAAAACTTGGATGAATGAAACCTATTGACTTTGTATCTGCCGCGTATTCTATCGAGGGAAAGTTATTCTATCCTATGTTCTATCGCCCAGCCCCAAAGTGACACAGACCGTTCATTCACGAGAAATCATCCAGCTCCACTCTCATACAAGGTGTGGAGTGAGAAATCTGCAGCACTACTGTACAGTAGTTGGCTTATTTTAAAAACACAGACGGGTGTTTGGAGCTGACGAGATAGAGGGACGAAAAAAGAGAGTGACGTATACTGTATCTGGCGTCGTTACATTTTACTGTATTATTTACTGGCTGCAGCTCGTTCTCCTTTCATCCTACTGTATTCTACCTGTATCATGAACAGCCCACTCCTCATCGCGGCTACATTGTGTGACGTGTCAGCATTGTCCCCAAAACGTCTGAGCAGTATTTAGTACGGTGCTGCCACCTAGAGGAAAACAGTTGTGGTGAAAATTCACGTGTTCGCGAGATCCTGTGGTGCGTGACAAACCCCGCAATTTTGAACCAGTAACATCTGTAAGTTACGCTTCAAGTCACAACTTACGACTTTGTAGCGTTCCAGGCAACCCATAACTCGTGTTTTTCTGATCTGTTGCCTGTGAAAGTGCACTATAACAGCCACTCGTAACTTCTGACCCATGAACTCGTACCAGATGGAACTGGTAAGACTTAACAGGTCGGAAAAACACGAGTTACGGGTTGCCTTGAACGCATGAGTTAGCAGCTCCCGCCCTCGTCATGGATCTATTGGTCCTCGTCCCTACGTGACCACATTTACGCTGTTGTGTCAACTCTGGATTACACTGCAAAATCCCAATCCCAGACTCCACTCCAGACCTGCAGGGGACAACCACACTAGAGGTGGATCCCCAGGTAAGTGGAGGAGCATGAATTCAGGAAGCTTGGGCTGAAAATGTTTGGATCTGGGTCAGTTAGTCTTTTGCCTGCTCCCAGAAACACCACACAGCCACAGCTCCTGATCAGTGATTGAAGACACCACTGGTAAAGTAAAAACGTTGAGGCTTTGCTTCTCAGATGCTTTCTGTTGTTTTTGGTTGTATTTTGTTATATTCTAATATGGTATATAATTTTACAAAAGTATTTTGGGTAACTCATGCTTTTGTTTTGTAACCTTTGGTGTAGTTTATGACTTTAATTCTTAACCTTTTTGAAATGATTTGAGTTAAATTAATTTGAATAAGTTGTGTTTATCAAGTAACATTAATATTACTTATCCTTTAATTCTTTACATTAAGAAATTGAGATGATTTGTTATTAATGCTTTTTGTGGGGCCCGGATTGGCGTCACCGGGGCCCCACCCTGGAGCCAGGCCTGGGGTCGGGGCCCGCAGGCGAGCGTCTGGTGGCCGGGCTCCGTGGGCCCACGGGACCCGGCCGGGCGCAGCCCGAAGGAGCGACGTGGGCCCGCCCTCCCCTAGGCCCACCACCCGCGGGAGGGTCCAGAAGGGGATGGTGCCAAGGGATTTGGCTGGCGGTCGTGGGCGGGGGCCCCGACGACCCAATCCGCGGACAACGACTCTGGCTTTAGGGACATGGAATGTCACTTCGCTGGGGGGGAAAGAGCCTGAGCTGGTGCAGGAGGTTGAGAGGTATCGGCTAGAGATAGTCGGGCTCACCTCCACACACAGCCTGGGCTCTGGAACCCAACTCCTTGAGAGGGGTTGGACTCTTTTCCACGCTGGAGTTGCCCAAGGTGAGAGGCGGCGGGCTGGCGTGGGCTTGCTTATAGTCCCCCAGCTCAGCCGCCATGTGTTGGAGTTCTCCCCGCTTAACGAGAGGGTCGTTTCCCTGCGCCTTCGGGTCGGGGATAGGTCTCTCACTGTTGTGTCGGCCTACGGGCCAAACAGCAGTGCAGAGTACCCGGCCTTCTTGCAGTCCCTGGAAGGGGTGCTGGAAAGCGCTCCACCTGGGGACTCCATTGTTCTGCTGGGAGACTTCAACGCTCACGTGGGCAACGACAGTGATACCTGGAGAGGTGTGATTGGGAGGAACGGCCTCCCCGATCTGAACCCGAGTGGTGTTCTGTTATTGGATTTCTGTGCTAGTCACAGTTTGTCCATAACAAACACCATGTTTGAGCATAAGGGTGTCCACCAGTGCACGTGGCACCAGGACACCTTAGGTCGGAGGTCGATGATCGACTTTGTAGTCGTATCATCTGACCTCCGACCGTATGTCTTGGACACTCGGGTGAAGAGAGGGGCTGAGCTGTCAACTGATCACCACCTGGTGGTGAGTTGGATCCGCTGGCGGGGGAGGAAGCCGGTCAGACCTGGAAGACCCAAGCGTATCGTGAGGGTCTGCTGGGAACGTCTGGCAGAATCCCCTGTCAGGGAGGCCTTCAACTCCCACCTCCGGGAGAACTTTGCCCGGATTCCGAGGGAGGTTGGAGACATTGAGTCCGAATGGACCATGTTCTCCTCCTCCATTGTTGACGCGGCCAACCGGAGCTGTGGCCGTAGGGTCACCGGCGCCTGTCGCGGCGGCAATCCCCGAACCCGGTGGTGGACGCCGGAAGTAAGGGATGCTGTCAAGCTGAAGAAGGAGTCCTATCGAGCTTTCTTAGTTCATGGGACTCCCGAGGCAGCTGACGGGTACTGGCAGGCCAAACGAGCGGCAGCCCGGGCGGTCACGGAAGCAAAAACTCGGGTCTGGGAAAAGTTCGGGGAGGCTATGGAGGAGGACTACCGGGCGGCCCCGAGGAAATTCTGGCAAACCATCCGACGCCTCAGGAGGGGGAAGCAGTGCTCCGCCAACACTGTTTACAGTGGAGGGGGGGAGCTGTTGACCTCGACAGGGGATATCGTCGGGCGGTGGAAGGAATACTTCGAGGATCTCCTCAATCCCACTGACACACCTTCCACTGAGGAAGCAGAGGCTGAGGACCCAGAGGTTGATGCATCCATTACCCAAGCTGAAGTCACCGAGGTAGTTAGGAAACTCCTCGGCGGCAAGGCAGCGGGGGTGGATGATATCCGCCCTGAGTACCTCAAGTCTCTGGATGTTGTGGGGCTGTCGTGGCTGACACGCCTCTGCAACATCGCGTGGCAGTTGGGGACAGTGCCTCTGGATTGGCAGACCGGGGTGGTGGTTCCCCTCTTCAAAAAGGGGGACCGGAGGGTGTGTTCCAACTATCGGGGGATCACACTACTCAGCCTCCCGGGGAAAGTCTATTCCAGGGTACTGGAGAGGATAATTCGGCCGATAGTCGAACCCCGGATCCAAGAGGAACAATGCGGTTTTCGTCCCGGCCGTGGAACACTGGACCAGCTCTATACCCTCCGCAGGGTGCTCGAGGGTTCATGGGAGTTTGCCCAACCAGTCCACATGTGTTTTGTGGATCTGGAGAAGGCATTCGACCGTGTCCCACGTGGCATCCTGTGGGGGGTGCTCCGGGAGTATGGGATTGGAGGCCCTCTGCTGAGGGCTGTACGGTCCCTGTATGACCGGAGCAGGAGCTTGGTTCGCATTGCCGGCAATAAGTCAGACCTGTTCCCGGTGCATGTTGGACTCCGGCAGGGCTGCCCTTTGTCACCGGTTCTGTTCATCATCTTTATGGACAGAATTTCTAGGCGCAGCCAAGGGCCGGAGGGGGTACGGTTCGGGAGCCACTTGATTTCCTCTCTGCTTTTTGCGGATGATGTTGTCTTGCTGGCTCCCTCGAGCCAGGACCTGCAGCGTGCACTAGGGCGGTTTGCAGCCGAGTGTGAAGCAGCTGGGATGAGAATCAGCACCTCTAAATCCGAGGCCATGGTTCTCGACCGGAAAAAGGTGGCATGCACCCTTCAGGTCGGGGGAGAGATCCTGCCTCAGGTGGAGGAGTTCAAGTATCTCGGGGTCCTGTTCACGAGTGAGGGAAGGATGGAGCGCGAGATCGACAGGCGGATCGGTGCAGCGGCTGCAGTCATGCGGTCACTGTATCGGTCCGTTGTGGTGAAGAGGGAGCTAAGTCGAAAGGCGAAGCTCTCAATTTACCGGTCGGTCTACGTTCCTACCCTCACCTATGGTCATGAAATCTGGGTAGTGACCGAAAGAGCAGGGTCGCGATTACAAGCGGCCGAAATGAGCTTCCTTCGCAGGGTGGCGGGGCGCTCCCTTAGAGATAGGGTGAGGAGCTCGGTCACCCGGGAGGAGCTCGGAGTAGAACCGCTGCTCCTCCACATCGAGAGGAGTCAGCTGAGGTGGCTCGGGCACCTGTATAGGATGCCCCCTGGACGCCTCCCTCGTGAGGTGTTCCGGGCATGTCCCACCGGGAGGAGGCCCCGAGGAAGACCCAGGACACGCTGGAGTGACTACGTTGCTCGGCTGGCCTGGGAACGCCTCGGGGTGCCCCCGGAAGAGCTGGAGGAAGTGTCGGCGGAGAGGGAAGTTTGGGGATCCCTGCTCCGACTGCTGCCCCCGCGACCCGGCCCCGGAAGAAGCGGAAGATAATGGATGGATGGATGGATGGATGCTTTTTGTTTTTCTGTTTTCCCTAGGTTATTAACCTATTCTTTTAAAGATTCCATTCATCTCCTTCTACTCCAAAAATAAAAAAAACTGGAGATTGAACAGAACTGAGTTGTCCATCGTGTCATTCAAGAGTTGATCAGCCGTTTTCAAGTTTCGGCAGAGCTGTGGTCACAGCTTAACATCACATAACTTGACACACGCGCATCCCTTGGCTGCACACACAGTCCTTGGCTGCACACACAGCCCTTCATGCCGTTCTCTCTCCTCATTGGATAACGCTTGTATCCCACAAGGAAAGTTCTCTCCTGGGTTTACAGCAGAGCAGAGTGACAGAGAGACTCGTGTTTCGGCCCAAACACTGTATGTAAGTGATTAAGGGTCTTCAGTTAAGATGTCAAGCAATTGCAAAAGTAAATCTAATCAATTACATGCTCCTTGAGTAATCACTAAATTTGGGACTAATGACATCTAATGTCGGGACACCCAGTCTTCAGGAAGACGGAGCAACCCTCAGAAAAAGATTCGGTGGGGGAATTATTTTTTGGAGGGGAAGGGCAGACTAGTATTTTATTTATCTATCTGTGTATTTAATGATATCATACATGATCACCAGTATGGGTTTCGTAAAAAAACACTCAACAGAGCATGCTCTACTTCAGTTAACTAATATTATTTCATCCGCTATGGACCAGAAAAAATTTGCCCTTGGAGTCTTTCTAGACTTAACCAAGGCATTCGATACTGTTAACCACAGTATTCTGGTCGCTAAATTAAATAGATATGGTGTGGAGGATATTGCCCTGAATTGGTTCAAAAATTATTTACTTAATAGGCAACAATATGTGACATTTAATGGCCACTCTTCTGCTAAGTCCAGTATTTTTCATGGGGTGCCTCAAGGCTCTATCTTGGGCCCACTATTAATTTTGATTTATATAAATGACCTAGCTTTATCTTGTAAACATTTTCTTCCTGTTTTATTTGCTGATGACAGTAATCTTCACTGGCAAAGAGGACAGTATTTCCATCTAAATAATACATTACACATTACATTAACTGCGGGTGAAATCAATCAAGATGAAAGTCTCACATCTGATTTGACAATGTCACCACGTGTCTGCAGCCGCGTGTAAACAACAGTCAATTAACGATTACGTCGCGCCGTAAACATCGCTAGTTGACGGCGCTTTGAGTGTGAGTGCGGGCCAGCGGGGGACAGGGGAGGGGGGGCATTCGGACTTCAGCACGGTACGGAACAACTGGCCCTAGTGTGAGTGCGCCCTAACCAGGGCCAGTTGTTCCTGCACTCACACTACCTCAAACCCAAGCGTGCTGAAGCACGGTTGCCTCCGACACAGACGTCATCACGTTGATATATTAACACGGCGGACGCGCTCTGACTGCAGAGAGTTTTTACCATGGTAAAAATAAATTCCTCCTCCCATTCCGGATGAAAATTGTACGATTTCGTCTTCTTTCGTGGTGGACCCGGACCCTCCGCCATGCTTGCAGATTGTAAACAACGGCAGGCTATCACCATGGTGACGACGTTCGCGACAGTCACGTACACATGTCACTCTCTGTAAATGCAGCACCCGCCTGCTACATTGAGGAAAAAGGGAAAAAAAAGCTGTATCCGAAGTCTGAACGCCAATCAGGCATAATATGTTTTATACACATTTTATTAGTATTATTATTATATTTATTCTTTCGAGGTTTTTTTTTTCTTTTTTTCTCGAGATCGACAGGGCAAGCCTCCGAGATCGAGATCGCGATCGACGGGTTGGCGACCACTGGCTTAGACTGTATTGATTATGTAATGTGATAGGAGTAGATATAAGCTGGTCCAATGAGCACACCCACACAGTCAAGATCTCATCTGTCTTAGGTATGAACCTGTCTTTCTTTTTCTATTATAGATATGATTTGTAGAGGACAAACTATGAGCTTTTCAACAGTCTAATTAATAATTTGAAAACTGATTTACAGGAAGATGGCACCAGAAGTCTCTGTCAACGCAACTATTAACATACGTCCTTGTTATGAAATAGAAAAGGTCTCTCAACTTGTGATAAGGAAACTCTCCACAATATGTGTTTTATTTTATCTTTTCGTTGGCTTATTGTCTATTGTAACTGTGTGTGGAAATCTTCTTGTTATAACTGCCATCATTTACTTCAAACAGCTCCACACTCCCACAAACTCTCTCATCCTTTCTCTGGCTGTAGCTGACCTGCTTGTGGGAGTTGTAGTCTTTCCTCTCAGCATGGAGGTCACTACAGCCACTTGTTGGTATAATTTTAATGATCTTTGTGAAGTACGAGATAACTTTGATATAATTCTGAGCACAGCTTCGATCCTGAACCTTTGTTGTATTTCCATTGACAGATATTATGCAGTGTGTAAGCCTCTAACATATGGTACTGCTAAAACTAATGTCTATGCTGTGATCATGATCCTGGTGAGCTGGACTGGTGGTATTCTAGTGGGCATTGGCTTTGTCATTGCAGGGTTAAACTATAAAAAATGTGAAGATGGGTGTTTTATTGACGTTCTACTTGCAAGTACTTTAGGACCTTTTTTAGCTTTTTACCTCCCAGTGATTGTAATGCTCTGTTTCTACCTTAAGATATTCCGTGTTGCACAGAGACAGGCACGCAGCATCCAGAGCACAAAGTCTGGAGCAGCTGTCAGTAAGATGGAGAGAAAGGCCACAAAAACTCTGGCAACTGTTATGGGAGTTTTTCTAATATGTTGGCTTCCGATATTTCTCTGTATCGCCATTCATGTTTTTTTTGTTGAAATGCCAGTTACAGTGTTTGAAACTCTTGATGGAATTGCACAGATCAATTCAATACTGAATCCATTTATCTATGCTTTCTTTTACAGTTGGTTCAGAACAGCTTTCAAAATGATTCTTTCTGGGAAAATATTTAAAGGTGATTTTACTAATGCAAAACTCTTCTAAATTGTTGTTTAGTGTGATTCAGTGGCTTACTGAGTGAATAATACTAATCCTCAGCTGTGACAGTTTTGATGTAATGCTGGACAATTCAGTGTGCTGCTTCAGAGGCTGAGATATAAATGCTAAGGCTTTATAGAAATCTGTGCACATTTATAGTTACATACATAAATAGCATTGTCTTTCTTGCAGTATTTGCAGTAGAGGCATTACTTGTTTTTGTAATGTAATACATGTGAAATATTGTGTCATAGATTGTATGCAACATTTCTTAACCTTTGGGACTTATATTCTCTTATATTATGCTATATTTAATTACCATCATTATTGCTGTTTTGTATTTCATGCTTGGCCTGTGGACAGAAATAATAACCTGAACCAGTGAATTCTTTAAGCCTTTAGCTGTTACTGTGAGGATTGATGTTGCATTATTGATCATTCTGCTTTGAGCTTTGGGAGTCGTCTTAGCAGGATGCCCATTTGGAGGGTGATGACACAACAAAGTCATCTCCTGACATAGAAAAGTTTGTCTGACTGTGGACTGCTGAATGTCTAAACTCTGAAATGACAGCTGATGCAATGTTTTTGAGGCATGGTCCACAGGTTCTTCTTCTCATTGACATACAACTTAAAATGTCTCAAAATGTTATTTAACCCACTATTAGAGTTGTGTTTCTTTAAAAAGACTGTTGGTTTGGTAACAACTGACTCCAATTACCCTTTACTGTTAATTTGCTAAAGGGTTGATTGAAATGATCAGTTTTCCTTGGCTGTGTGCTCAGTTAATTACAAAATTGCATTCAGTTAATAAACCTAATTGTGCAACCAGCACCATAACCTAGTGAGCTGTGCCAGTATTTCTGTTCCCAAAATGTGGTATGCATACTCCTCTCTTTTTCTCTGCTGTCTCTGTGTGTGTGTGTGTGTGTGTGTGTGTGTGTGTGTGTGTGTGTGTGTGTGTGTGTGTGTGTGTGTGTGTGTGTGTGTGTGTGTGTGCGTGTGCGTGTGCGAGCCTGCCTGCGTGTGTGTGCGACGCATTAGCTATCAGACTAGTTATGAACTAGCCTCAAGTGTTTCCTGTGGTGGACAGTGGCCCGTCAGATGCTTCAGGAGGACAAAGTTCTCCATTCACGTCTCATGTTTTATGATCATTTTTAAGGTTGAGGTGGATACATAGGCATTTATTTAGTTCACTAATCAAATTATAGTGCTGGTTTGAAAAATTAACAAAACGTGGGCTATGGGTTCTCAAACTGTTGATCTGGATAATATATGATGGAAACACTGAATGTTCTTGAATTTATTTTATCACAGCTAAGGCATGCTTTGGTTAGGGTCGGACAAGCTATTATCCCAAGTTAAATTAGCTGAGTTTATTTTGACTACTTTCCTGTTAAGTGTGCAGCTCTTTCATCTCCCTCTGTTAACTTTTTTCAGATAGTGATGTGGATGGTGAAACAGTTGAGTGAGGCCTGCAGACACCATGGTGCCCATTTCAAGGGTCGTTGAAAAAGCAGATCAAATTCAGTTAATTCATCAATAATCTCAAGGAGCCAGTCACATCAAGGTGAGTGTGTGCATTATGCTTTCAGAGCTTTTATGTTTATATGTTTGTAACAAAGCTTATCAAAAGGTAGAAACTGCAAGAACCAGCTGGAAAAACATGTCACCCAACCCATCTTGAAAAAAAAAACAACGCAACTCAATCCAAGTCAAGGACAGTTAACTTGGTTGTTAGCTATAATTTGGACATAATGATTACTGTTAAAAGTCAGATGTGTGTTTGTGAGCACCCCCGCCCCCTCTTTCTCTTTCCCTCTCAAAACTCTCAGATGGCATCAGTTGTTCACCGTCCTCGACCCATCCTCCATCGAGGCTCCAGCATAGCCAGTACCAGAAGATGCACCCAGACACCAAGGACACCAACTGTGGTAAGTGAATCTTTCTATCTTTCAGAATAGAATGTTAATTTGTCATTGTGCATAAAAATCCAACATAACTCTGTTTCTGTCAGGACCACTATGTCAAAAATATTTATTTACTTACATAAGTTTTATTTGGCGGTATGATACTGTTCTGGGACCCCCTGCTCTTCCACGCGCTTGCGTGGAAAGCCTGAGGCAGGAAGAGCACCTTCCTGCCTTTCACGAGCCATCATGAACGGCATAAGCAGGGAGCGCAGCAGCAAAGAAAACCCAGACAGAGCAGAGCAACTAACAAGATACAATGATAGGATTCATAACAGATGACAGGAGGAGCTGGGGTGGAGGTGGGCCGCAAAAAAGCCAGCAGAGGAAGCAGCAGCAAGGAAGGTGACGTCGGCGTAGAGCAGTTTAAATAGCGCGCTCTGAATGCAGTTCCCCAATAGGAAGCAGCCACGGGGAGTCAGCTGAGCCATCAGCTGATCTGACTGCACCTGTGATTACAGCTGTGCTGATTAGGAGCTTGACGTCATGGCCTGCCAGAACTAACGCTACGCTCAATTTCTGTCAGGACCACTATGTCAAAAATATTTATTTACTTGCATAAGTTTTATTTGGCGGTATGATACTGTGGAAAGCCTGAGGCAGGAAGAGCACCTTCCTGCCTTTCACGAGCCATCATGAACGGCATAAGCAGGGAGCGCAGCAGCAAAGAAAACCCCCAAAACGACCATACCGCAAATCCTGGACCTCTGCTACAAGAGAAGCCAGGAGCTCGAATAAGCCACACACTAATAATATTATCAATAATAACAATAATAAAACCATAACAACAATATTAATGTAACCAGTCATACCTATGAATATTTATTAAATCAATTAGGCTATTTACAATGAGAGGCTTATGGCTTTTGAGCATCAGGCTCTATGCCAGGCAAAATAGCAAAGGAACCCCCCCCCCCCAAAATGACCACGCCAGCAAATCCCTGACCCTCTAGCAACAAGAGATGTCAGGAGCCATTTAAGTTGGAAATAAATGTAGCCCATTTAAAAAGGAAACAGACAAAGAACCCCCCAAACCCCCAAAAAGAAGTGAATAATTCAATGCCAAATATGATTCTGTATTGCTATGAAGGTCGAAATCCAGCGCAAATAAGAATAAAGCAAACCGTTCCTTGTGTGACGCTCCGACCGCGTGGCAGCATCGCTGGCAAACAGAAACGCCATAGTCCCGGAACCAGCCGCCGTCAATCAATGGAACATCTGAGACACCGCTCCGGCTGCCAGGTGAGAGCCCTGCCGGAGAGAAGGGGGCCCCCGTCGTCGTAGGGTGTACTCCGTTGGAGAGCTTCGCTGCGGCGTCAAGACACGACAGCCGCCGCGGGTATACCTCGTGGACGGGGAGACGACAAAAGCAGCAGCAGGGCGAGCAAGGCACGAACACGAACACGGGCAGCGATCCTTCCCGCATGAAGGAGCCCGTCTCGCAAAAAAGCCAGCAGAGGAAGCAGCAGCAAGGGAGGTGACGTCGGCGTAGAGCAGTTTAAATAGCGCGCTCTGAATGCAGTTCCCCAATAGGAAGCAGCCACGGGGAGTCAGCTGAGCCATCAGCTGATCTGACTGCACCTGTGATTACAGCTGTGCTGATTAGGAGCTTGACGTCATGGCCTGCCAGAACTAACGCTACGCTCAATTTTGCAGCTTGGATTATATTTTATTACATTTACATTTTTTTCTTTTTCTTTTTTGTACACAGTCTGCGTGAAGCACTGGAGTGTCCGGCCCACACCTGGTCGTCCCTGGCAACAGGAGCCTGGAGGGCTGTGCTGTGAATTTTAGGCTTCCATGCTTGCCTCAGCACAGCCAACATTATTATACTTTTGGGACTTTCTTTGCCTTCAATGGAAAGCACAGTTGAGAGAGAGACAGGAAATGGGAAGTCAGAGAGAGGGGGAACAACATGCAGGAAAGGGCCGCCCAATGCGGGACTCGAACCTGGGCTGCCCAATGTGAGGACCGCAGCCCCAACACACGGGGTGGCTGCTCCACCAACTGAGCCAAACACTGTCCCGACCTGTCCTGCTAGCGCACCTGTGTTTGTGTGTGTGTCTGTGTGTGTCCGCCTGCATGCGAGAGAGAGAGCGAGATGAGGGGCTGACCGTTAATATAATACATCCATGGGGCTGACTGACAGAGGTAGGAGTCGCTGTTGAAAAAAAATGTTATTTTTTTCTGTGCAAGACTATAGTAAACACTTAAATGCCCGGGTGTTTAATTGAACCGGCGTTTATTATGCCAAATGAGCTCGGACCCTGACGGCTATTAGAGCCCAAGCGGGTATTTGCACGCGGGCAACTATTTGGTCATCTACGGTAATTCACTTTGGCATCACGATGTCTAATTGTATACTACTGCTTGTATCATCCTAAGGAGTGTGCTTGTGCAATGTGCTTCATATACATATACAAATTCTTTATAAAAAACAAACATACTGCTGTGTTTTTTATATTATTTTCTACGGTCTTTTTTGTTTAACACCGCCGGCCTCGCTGTGAGGAGACTGCCGCCTGCACGGACCGGAGGAGCGTCAGTGGGTCGTCTCGGGAGAGAATCGCCAACGGAACCAAATTTCTTCCACGGGAGACAAATAAAGTTGACTTTGACTTTGATGTCAGAGTTTAGACATTCAGCAGTCCACAGTCAGACAAACTTTTCTATGTAAGGGGGTGATTTTGTTGTGTCATCACCCTCCAAATTGGCATCCTGCTAAGATGACTATCAAAGCTCAAAGCAGAATGATCAATAATGCAAGGCTTAAAGAATTCAATGGTTCATGTTATTATTATCTCTGTCCACAGGCCAAGCATGAAATTTAGCATTTTGCCCAATCATTGACGTAAACAAAATGAAACTATCAGCACCAGGTCATGATGAATTGAAATCCTCACTACTCAAAACAAGTCTTCCATATATCATCAAACCTCTCCTTCATGTTTTTAATCTCTCCCTTGAAACCGGTAAATTTCCTGCTCAGTATTAATTGGCCTAAAGTCAGTCCTCTCTTCAAAACTGACGATCCCTCATTATTCGGAATCAGAATCAGAATACTTTATTGATCTTCAAGGGTAAATTTATTTTTGTTGCAATAACAACATTTCCAGCTCAAAGTGTAGGCCTACAGGTTAAAGAGCAAAGTAGTCAAGAAATATAAAAGAAAGAAATATAGGCTAAATATATACAAAATAAAATATGTATGTATGTGTAAAATATAAAAATATATGTACAAGTGCAAACATGGACAGGAGTTATAGCACAATATAAATATTCTCTAATTATAGACCAATATATATATTGGAATCGTTTATCTAAATACCTTAATGACAATAACATTTTATACGACCATCAGTACGGGTTTAGAGAGAATCATTCCACCTCTATGGCCCTTACCCAACTTGTAGATAAGATTTTTTCTCTCTCTTCTAATTGTTTTATGTTGTAGTGACATGTTATGTTAGCGTGACATCAAAATTGAATTAGTGTTATTCAGTAGTCAGTGGGCCATTAAATCAAACTAAACAACAATTTAGAAGAGTTTTGCATTAGAAAAATCACCTTTAAATATTTTCCCAGAAAGAATAATTCTGAAAGCTGTTCTGAACCAGCTGTAAAATAAAGCATGACAGTATGTTGTCATGGCGATGTCGTATTGTTTACCTGACCCATGTTTTACCGTCTTTCTCTCGGGGGGCAATCGCCATTCCGACATGCTGCCACTCCGACATTAGGCCCTAATTGTCGGAATGGCAACACTTAACCCTTTAATTAAACGTCCCATCATTCCGACAATTTTCGTCTCCTAAGGTCGGAATGGCGGTATTTTTTTCTTTTTTAAACGTGTTGCCATTCCGACAAATCTGACAAAGCACCGGACCAGAGACGTGCGTTGTGCGTAACGGCGCTGTATCGCTTCACATCCGTACACATCTCTTAAAACATGAAACACACACACGTTATGGAAACGCCTCGTCGGAATGGCGGGACGAAACTGTCGGAATGGCAGGATGTTTTTATGTCGGAATAGTGGGATGTCGTAATGGTGATATGTCTGAATAGTAGAATGTCTGAATGGCGGTATGTCGGAGTGGCGGTATGTCGGAATGGCAGCATGTAACCAGGACACCTGAGGGTGTCCTAAAATGTACAGCGTATATGTTGTTGGACATGACATGGAAGCGCTGGCAGTGTTTTTATGATTACCGTATTTCCTCTAATAGTAGCCGGTATCTATTTAATAGCCGGGTCTCTTATAATGGCCGGGGGCGTGGTTTACACGAACAAATAAAGGCCGGCCCCAAATACAGGCCGGGCCAATGGAAAAAAACAAACAGAAAAAACCTGAATTTCAGTCACTGTGGATGCACTGGTCTCAGGCGGCCAATCACAGATGCAGTAACACACAAGTGCCAGCAGATGGCAGTAGCTACATCTGAAGTGCCACATGAACCCACGCTTTTCAAGGAAACACTCACTGACAACTCGAAGGAAGAGAGCTTTAGCAGCATGGCGCCCAGAAGAAAATTTGAAATTAAGTTCAAGGAGGAAGTTTTGAAGTATGCTGAGCAAACCTCAGGAGAGGAAGCTGCAAGACGCTTCGCCATTGACCTGAGAAGAATTCGCTACTGGAAAAAACAAAAGACTGAGCTGCTCTCATCCGACAAGAAGAGAGCTCGCCTGACAGGAGGTGGGAGGAAGAAGGTTAGCTTGGAGCTGGAGGGAAAACTTTCAGAGTGGATTTACCAAATGCGGGACAAACATAACAGGGTCTCAAGAAAAATGATACAAAAGAAAGCGCTGGAGATGTACTCTACTGTGAGTGACGGGGACCAGATGTTTGTCGCGAGCAAGGGCTGGCTTTGCCGTTTTTTAGAGCGCAATGGCCTGTCTCTCCGCCGACGGACCACTATGGCGCAAAAGGATCCTGATCTCCTCACGGAGAAACTGGTTTCCTACATCGACTACGTTGGAAAAGCCATCAGCTCCAAAAAGATTGCAGAGAAGGACATTATTGCTATGGATGAAACTGCCGTTTGGTTTGATATGGTGTCTCCCACTACCATTGATACACGGGGTGCAAAGAGCGTGGCTCTCAAAACCACAGGGCATGAGAAAAGCCATCTCACCGTTGTTCTCGCTGCCAAAGCCGACGGGACCAAACTCAAACCATACATTGTCTTCAAAGGAGCGGTTCGTGAGGTGAAGGCCATGAGAGAGGAGATAACCCGCGCAACGATCGCCACATCTGTAAACGGCTGGATGAACGACACTCTCACTGCCGACTGGCTCCACTCTGTGGTGGGAAAATTCAACTTTAGTGAGGTGTCGGAGACACTAACATCTGTCATGTCAAAGGTCCAAGAATGGCTCACAGCCTCATGTCTGTACTTGAACACAAAAAAAACGGTTTGTATGGCTTTTTCTAAAAGACCTGTTGCTATGCAGAATTCCAATGTTTTTTTGAACGGGGAGGAACTCAGTTTGGTGACTGAGTTTAAATACCTTGGTGTCACCTTAGATCCTACCCTATCCTACAAAAAGCATGTAAAAAAAGTAATTAAAACCGTCAACTTTAACTTGAGTAACTTCAGACAAATAAGATCATCTCTGACGGAGGAAGCAGCAAAAATATTCATGCACTCCATGATATTCTCACATATTGAGTACTGCATCACAATTTGGTCTCAGACAGGAAAAACCATACTTAAGCCCGTTGAATCTCTCTACAAAAAAACCTTGAAGATTTTTGACAGAAAACCTTTCACTTATCATCACTGTGGCATTCTCACACGCCATCATTTTTTGAGCTTTGACAGTCTAATTACTTTTAAACTTGTTTGCTGCGTTTATAAGATTTTGAATGGCCTCGCACCCCCACCCCTGAGTCAGTTTCTTGAGCGCAAACCAACCAATGGCACAAACACCAGGGCAGCTATGAGAGGAGACTGTGCAATCCCTTTTAGGCGCACCTCCTTCTCACAGTCTACCATGTCAGTTAGAGGCAGCAAGATCTGGAACGGC
Organism: Decapterus maruadsi; assembly: GCA_030347415.2. Taxonomy (NCBI): domain Eukaryota; kingdom Metazoa; phylum Chordata; class Actinopteri; order Carangiformes; family Carangidae; genus Decapterus; species Decapterus maruadsi. Next base: position 1,901,553 of record CM064891.1, on the reverse strand, counting down.
TTGCCAGCCTCCATAAGAGACTGTTCAACCTTCCTCGTTTTCAAAAAGCAGCTAAAAAACTGGCTCAAATCCAACCAGACCTGTAACCATTTTTAAATTTCTACTTTTGAATACACTGGTCCCCATGCCGCTGCACATGACCACTACGGACTTGTGCAGCGACATGGGGAAACCATAAGGAGCACTGCAGCACTTTACAAATGTACTACCTCATAAGTTCACTGTAACCCTTTATTTAAGCACTGCAACCTTATATTTAAGCACTATAGCACTTTATCATATGGTATGTTGTTGTTGTCTGTGTTTCTCATCCATCTTAGCACAACTCCAACAATAACCTTGTACTGGCCATTGCATTGCTGCACCCCCATCTCACTTACTCATCCCTGACAGCTTTTTTGTGCACTGTAACACTTTATTATACTGTAATATTTCTTATTATACTGGATTATTTTTGGTTTCGTTGTGTTCTCAATCCATCCTAGCACAACTCCATCAAGAAACCTTGTTCTGGTCTGCATTGCTGCATTTTCATCCATGTATCCACCCATCCATAAATATTTGTTTGTTTGCATCTTTCTTTTTTTTTTCCTTTCTTCTTTTTTTTTTTTATTTTTATTTTTATTTTTTTTTTCTTCTTTCTTTATAGTCGCTTAGTGTCAATTATCTCTTTCTGTAGTTCTTTTGTTGTTGTTTTCTTGTATGTTTATGCATGAATCTTGTTATGTCTACATGTTTATTTTAAATTGGTTTTTAACACCTGCCAGGAGGACTACGGTGTGACATTAGCCATTGGCTAAAACTGGCACTTTTACATTTTTTATGTTCATCAAAGTGCACTGTCCTCTTTTAAATAAACGAATAAATAAAATAAAATAAACTTCAGCCCACGGCTCCTGGCGTGGGACTCGTATCGTTGTCACATCAGTGTCGCCACCAAAAGTGAGCTGAAACGCGGCTACAACATTACATCAGCGGTGATTCCCGGCGGCTGCACTAAATACATACAAGCCCCAGATGTGATGTGGAATCAGCCCTTCAAGAAGAGTCTGCATGATGCCTACGATGAGTGGATGTCTGGAGATGCAGATAAGGAATATACCGCCGGCGGCAACTTGAAAGCCCCTGCCCGACGCCTGCTTGTGGACTGGGTGGTCGCCGCCTGGGACTGACTGGACAAGGCTTTGATTGAAAAGTCTTTCAAAGTTTGTGGCCTGTCAGTGAAAAATGACGGGAGTGAGGACGACCTCATCCTCTGTTTCCGAGATGGTCAGCCATGCAGCAGCGGAAGGCAGGCTCTCCTCCAGCTCCGACAGCGTACAGAGGAGAACAGGTGTCAGGACGCTCCAGAGGAAGATGAGGATGAACTGCATAATAATGAACTTGTGGTCCTTGATGATGAGGAGAATGGTGAGGATGGAGATTTTGAGGATGAGTGACCACCTGTAAGTGCACTGTTGTTGATATAGGCGATATCCTGTAGTTTTTGTGTGTTTGGATTTTGCCTGCAACTGAATGTTGTCATTTTACACGGCAGCTACCGTATTTGTGACGTGTTACATCAAAATGAGTCACATTGACCCAAATTTCAAAGTCGAGATTTTGGTATTAATGGAAAGATTAGAAAATAAGCTTTAAAATGATACCCTAGTCAAAGTAATACATTTTATACATCTCATCCTCTCTTATTCTGTTCTAAAACCTGAGAAAATTCCATTCAAAGTTTAGCCGCCTGTGACTCTGGCGTCTGTTCCTGTACCACGTGATTACACGCGGTCCCTTGTTGTCATCGATGCACCATTCAATGACCCTCGGAAAGCAGAGAATCTCACAATTCAGATGCTGTTTACAGCTCGTCTCTATCATAAACGGTTCAAAAGTTGTGATGTTTTGTTGATGTTTTGTAAAATATGTGCAAGCGCTGTGTTGACCGCGACGTTCGGTTTAGCATTTAAGCTACGTTCGATTTAGCATCGTTGCTACGTTCTGTTTAGCATCGACGCTAGCTCTGTTAGCGTCGATGCTACTCGCTTTAGCATCTGTTTCTGTAGCCGTCCCTGCTTATCATAGAAGCACCATTCAATGACCGTCGGAAAGCGGAGAATCCAGCGAATCAGATGAAGTTTACAGCTCGTCTCTACCATGAACGGTTCAGAAGATATTTCATATTTTGCAACGATGCAACACTCATCTTCAGAGGATTTAAGTAGCAAGTCAACTTTAATCATCATTTACTGGCCTTTTCTCAATTACCTAGACTGTACAACTTCGGGAGATTGTTTTTGAAGGTCATAGCTTTGAAATGAGGGTAAAAAAAAAATATTGATTTTCTATGGGTTTACCACGTTATCAGCTGATAATCTAAAAATAGAACGTTGCGACATCCGACTCATTTTGATAGAGCGCGTCACATTTGATTATAGCACGAATAAGTTCATGTTTATATCGAGAGAGCCTCAAATCTGTTTATTTCATGTTGTGAGAAAATCATATTTTTGTTGGATTTACTCCCAACTGATCTGATATTTGACTGCGTTGAAATATTTGTCTGCGTAATTGTTGTTCAAATACATGTACCTCTGGTCATGGTCATTCAAGTTAAATTGTTAATAAGATGTGTAACAGCTACATCATTACCTTTGACTAGGCTATTCAGTGAAGCCTACACCAAGCCAGCTCCGCTTATAATTTCTGTAATACTGTAGGCTACTGTACAGTATTTATGTTATTGTAGCCTACTGTATGTGCCTTCCGAATTTTCCAAATAAATGGACTGGAATTTTCAGTTCAAACTAACATGGTGTCACTTTTATTTATTTATTCATTCGTTCTGACCACCTGTGCTCCATCGTTTATTAATCCTGTCCAGCTGATCGCTGCTGTTGCGGTACCTGCTAATGTGTAAAAAATATAATTAATTGTAGGCAGAATGAAAACTGAGTACGGTAACTGATCAAATTTGAGCACCCGTATGAAACAGAAGAAGAAGTAATAGCCTCCCTCAAATATAAGCCGGTCTCCAATACAGGCCGGTTCCCCTGGGCAGCTGAGGTAAATAAAGGCCTCGGCCTCTATTAGAGGAAATACGGTAGTCTTATATGACAATTTTTATTTGGTCAACTGAAATCTCAAATTCTTGTGATGCAGCCTCTATTTTCCTATGATTATACTAAAAATATAGTTTCAGTTTATTTGGCAAGGGACAATGTACATTAATAAAACACTGTAAAAGAACAGATGTAAATGTATGTACCAGAGTTAACTAAAAGAGCTAATTTTCATCGCCAGTCCCTCTACCTTATGATAAAGGGCAACCTTAAAAAAGAGCAACAATTAAAGCAGATATCAGCGGCACGGCCGTTTCGGCTAATGCTGCATTCAAGGCAGGCTTTTGAAACGTTACAGCTTCAAGTCACAACTACGACTTTGTAGCGTTCCAGGCAACCCGTAACTTGTGTTTTTACTGTCCTGTTGCCTGTGAAAGTCACTATAACGGCCACTCGTAACTTCCGACCCGTGAATTCGTACCAGATCGAACTGGTATGACTTCACAGGAAGGAAAAACACAAAGTACGACTTTCCTTGAACGCACCATGAGTTAGCAGCGCCCGCCCTCGTCAGGCATCTATTGGTCCTCGTGCTACGTCACCACATTCACGCGCATCCCTTGGCTGCACACACAGCCCTTCATGCCATTCTCTCTCCTCATTGGATAACACTTGTATCCCACAAGGAAAATTTTCTCCTCGGGTTACAGCAGAGCAGAGTGACGGAGAGACTCGTATTACGGCTGAAACACGCTATGTAAGTGATTGCTGACGGAAAATAGGACTATTTAGGACTTATATTAACAAAAACATTCCACTGATATCTGCTTTAAGTAAAAGTATCAAAGACACATTAATAAATATACATTTGTTAGACAACAACACACAACACCAAAACACCAAAAACACACTTAGTTTGCATCAACAAACACAACTGCAAGGCCACAACTCACGCCTGTGATGTCACAAGGCAGCCAGCGCTCACAATACAATCAGTTCTTAGTGCTTTTAACAGTTGAGTTAAAACATCACTGGCAAGGAGGACAGTATTTCCATCTAAATAATGCATTACAAAGACACAACTGAAAAGGTTTTAAAAAAGTGAATCTGGACTATTGTGCACCATGTTGTTCTAACTGCGAGTCAATCAAGATTAGTCTCACATCTGATTTGACAATGGCTTAGACTGTATTGATTATGTAATGTGGTAGGAGTAGATATAAGCTGGTCCAATGAGCACACCCACACAGTCAAGAACTGTCATCTCATCTGTCTTAGGTATGAACTTGTCTTTCTTTCTATTACAGATTTGATTTGTAGTTTTGGATTTATGGAGAACAAACTATGAGCTTTTCAATAGTCTAATTAATAATATGAAAACTGATTTACAGGAAGATGGCACCAGAAGTCTCTGTCAACGCAACTATTAACATACATCCTTGTTATGAAATAGAAAAGGTCTCTCAACTTGTGATAAGGAAACTCTCCACAATATGTGTTTTATTTTATCTTTTCTTTGGCTCAATGTCTATTGTAACTGTGTGTGGAAATCTTCTTGTTATAATTGCCATCATTTACTTCAAACAGCTCCACACTCCCACAAACTCTCTCATCCTTTCTCTGGCTGTAGCTGACCTGCTTGTGGGAGTTGTAGTCTTTCCTCTCAGCATGGAGGTCCCTGGAACCACTTGTTGGTATAATTTTAATGATCTTTGTGAAGTACGAGATAACTTTGATGTGATACTGAGCACAGCTTCGATCCTGAACCTTTGTTGTATTTCCATTGACAGATATTATGCAGTGTGTAAGCCTCTAACATATGGTACTGCTAAAACTAATGTCTATGCTGTGATCATGATCCTGGTGAGCTGGACCGGTGGTATTCTAGTGGGCATTGGCTTTGTCATCTCAGGGTTAAACCATGACAAATGTGAAGATGGGTGTTTTATTGACGTTCTACTTGCAAATACTTTAGGACCTTTTTTAGCTTTTTACCTCCCAGTGATTGTAATGCTTTGTGTCTACCTTAAGATATTCCGTGTTGCACAGAGACAGGCACGCAGCATCCAGAGCACAAAGTCTGGAGCAGCTGTCAGTAAGATGGAGAGAAAGGCCACAAAAACTCTGGCTACTGTTATGGGAGTTTTTCTAATATGTTGGCTTCCGATATTTCTCTCTATCACCATTCATATTTTTTTTGTTCAAGTGCCAATTACAGTGTTTGAAACTCTTGATGGAATTGCACAGATCAATTCAATGCTGAATCCATTTATCTATGCTTTCTTTTACAGTTGGTTCAGAACAGCTTTCAAAATGATTCTTTCTGGGAAAATATTTAAAGGTGATTTTGCTAATGCAAAACTCTTCTAAATTGTTGTTTAGTGTGATTCAGTGGCTTACTGAGTGAATAATACTAATCCTCAGCTGTGACAGTTTTGTTGTAATGCTGGACAATTCAGTGTGCTGCTTCAGAGGCTGAGATATAAATGCTAAGGCTTTATAGGAAGCTGTGCACATTTATAGTTACATACATAAATAGCATTGTCTTTCTTGCAGTATTTGCAGTAGAGGCATTACTTGTTTTTGTAATGTAATACATGTGAAATATTGTGTCATAGATTGTATGCCACATTTCTTAACCTTTGGGACTTATATTCTCTTATATTATGCTATATTTAATTACCATCATTATTGCTGTTTTGTATTTCATGCTTGGCCTGTGGACAGAAATAATAACCTGAACCAGTGAATTCTGTAAGCCTTTAGCTGTTACTGTGAGGATTGATGTTGCATTATTGATCATTCTGCTTTGAGCTTTGGGAGTCGTCTTAGCAGGATGCCCATTTGGAGGGTGATGACACAACAAAGTCATCTCCTGACATAGAAAAGTTTGTCTGACTGTGGACTGCTGAATGTCTAAACTCTGAAATGACAACTGATGCAATGTTTTTGAGGCATGGTCCACAGGTTCTTCTTCTCATTGACATACCACTTAAAATGTCTCAAAATGTTAATATATTTAACCCACAATTAGAGTTGTGTTTCTTTAAAAAGACTGTTGGTTTGTTAATTTGCTAAAGGGTTGATTGAAATGATCAGTTTTCCTTGGCTGTGTGCTCAGTTAATTACAAAATTGCATACAGTTAATAAACCTAATTGTGCAACCAGCACCATAACCTAGTGAGCTATGCCAGTATTTCTGTCCACTTATAAGGCCAAGCCAATATGAAAAGTAAGATAGTTATCTAAGTCAGTGGTTCCCAAAATGTGGTATGCATACTCCTCTCTTTTTCTCTGCTGTCTGTGTGTGTGTGTCTTGTGAGACAGCAGGGAGGGGGGAACCCTGCCCGTCAGTGAGGAGATGCATTGAAATGAATGTAATGAAACAATAGCAACACATTAGACTCTGATATTGCACAACTTACAAAAAGACAGCTTTTTATTTAATTTTTAAAAAATGATTATCATAAAAAAATAGAAAAACGGAATAACGATTTTTCCCTGTTAAAGGGTTTTCTATGGAGTTTTTCCTCAGTCGATGCGAGGGTCTAGGGACAGAGGATGTTGTTACAATGTCATGTGAAGTCCTTTGAGACAAACTGTTTGTGAAAAAGGGCTATACAAATAAAATTGTCTTGCCTTGCCCAATAATGGAAAGAAAGTAGCTGGGAGGCAATGCTGCTGTATTGATTATGATGTCATATAGAATTTTTTCCTTGGTATTGGTATCGAGTTTGAAATTCAACTCTGTGAAGACACATTTGGCCATGACAAACACCAAAACAGCCAGAAACAACTAAAATGCAGGAGAATATATGTAAAATGTTTTTTGTACAAATTGAAGAGAGAAATTAAAATAATTGTCATTCCATGATCAGTAACTCCCTGTTGCAATGACTTAATATTAGTTCTTCAGAAATAGACTTACAATGATGGAAATGTTACAATACATGTTGAAACATTAAAAGTGAATACTTGTGCAAAGAAAATGCCTTTTTATTTGAGTGTACCTACGTAAGCGCATTGCATTCACTAGATAAAAAAAAAAATAGACACGAGATCTTACGAGATCTTTTTTCATAATTACGAGATACTGATCTTGTAATTATGAGATAAAGAAAAAGGAAATGTCTATAAATCCTATTGTCACAATACAAGTAAGTGATTCATAATTACGAGATCCTGATCTTGTAATTATGAGATAAAGAAAAAGGAAATGTCTATAAATCCTATTGTCACAATACAAGTAAGTGATTTACGGTGGTACAGTGGGTAGAGTAGTTACCTTCCACATGCAAGGCTGAGGATTGAATCCTGGGTTGTGTATACATTCTTCTTGTTCTTGTTTTGTACACTATTAGCCAGAATAATCTTTCACTCAGAACTGGAATCTTTCCAAACGAAATGAAAACAGCAAAAGTAATTCCTTTATATAAGTCTGGTGGTAGAGATCTTGTGTCAAACTATAGACCAGTTTCTTTACTTCCGCAATTTTCAAAAATTTTGGAGAAAATATTTGTCACAAGATTGGATAGTTTCATAGAAAAGCATAACATCATGAGTGAGAATCAGTACGGTTTTAGAGCAAACCAGTCTACTGGATTAGCACTTATGAAACTCATGGATGAAATAACTACCACCATTGACAATAAATTACACATGATAGGAATTTTTATTGACCTTAAAAAGGCCTTTGATACGATCGATCATGGATTATTAAGTCAAGTCAAGTCAAGTTTATTTATAAAGCACTTTAAAACAACCACAGCTGCAACAAAGCGCTGTACATAGCCTAATGCAAACAATAAAACAGTTCACAGAAAAATACATATAAAAAAAATACATATAACATAGTAATAATTGTTTATTGCTTTTCAAACAATTTAAAAGCAATAAAACAATTTAAAATTTAGAATAGAAACTCAACCAGATCTTTATTAATGCAAAAGATGTATAAGTATGGCGTCAAGAGGCGTAGCTCACTCCTGGTTGTGCTCTTATTTAAGTAACAGATGGCAATATGTATCTTGTGATAAAACTGATTCTGTGTTATTAAGGGTTAAATGCGGGGTCCCGCAAGGGTCTGTGCTGGGGCCAAAATTATTTATTTTGTATCTGAATGAACTTTGTAAAGTGTCGAAATGTATGAACTGTATCCTTTTTGCAGATGATACAATTTTTTTTTGTTCCGGGGACCAGTTAACTGACATAATATCTACTGTGGAAAATGAGATCAAACTTGTAAAGAAATGGTTTAATGTAAATAAGTTATCTTTAAATATAAGTAAAACAAAGTTTATGATTTTGATAGAGTAGTTAAATTGAGAATAGAAGATACAGAAATAGAAAGGGTGTCTGAAACAAAATGTTTAGGTGTCATCATGGACCATAAATTAAATTAGGGGGCGCAGGTGGCGCAGTGGTTAAGGCAGCCGCCCCAGAAGATCGGGCAGACCTTTCCTGCATGTCATTCCCCTCTCTCTGCCTCCCCCTTTCCTGTCTATCTCTACTAATCTATCAAATAAAGGTATAAAACGCCAAAAAATATACTTAAAAAAAAAAAAAAAATTTAAATTAGAAGATGCATATTAATCACATCAAATCTAAATTAGCTAAATCGATAGCAATATTATACAAGGTAAAAGATATGTTGAACCAGCGTGCTTTATATATTTTGTATTGTACTATGTTTGTTCCTTACATTACATACTGTTTAGAAATATGGGGGAGTGCATATTTTACCCATACTAAACCGATCTTTATTCTTCAAAAAAGAGCGGTAAGGATTATCACAAAATCTAATTATAAAGAACCATAAAATGAATTATTTATTAAATTAAGGGCATTTAAATTTATGGATTTAGTGGAATACAAAATAGCATTGATAATGTAAAAAGTGTTCAACAGATTGTTACCTAGTAAAATTGTAAGCATGTTTAAAACAAGGGTAAGTAGATATGAGCTTCGAGGGAAACATATGATTGAAAAACCAAAGTCTAGGACTAAAATTAAAGATCAATGTATTACTGTAAGGGGAGTAAATATATGGAATGCACTTGATGAAAAATTGAAGATGTGCCAGTCAATTTATGAATTCAAACGTTTGTTTAAGTCTAATGTATTTGAAAAATATGAGGGATCCAGTAGTTGATACTATTATGGAATTATGTTTGGGATTGTGTAAACAATATGATTTTTTGTATGATGTTGTGATCTGAATAAGTTGATCATTGTGAGAAGGGTAGGCGTAAATAAGCAATAGCTTCAGCCTATGCCTTTTCGGTTAGGTTTCTTTCTAATGTGAACTAATGTTTTCTGTTGATGTCTAAATTCTGAATGACCTGGCCGAAATAAACATATTTTCATTCATTTCAATATTGTGCGAGCAGCTCTATTCTGTATACATTGTAGTTTATTTAACATGTCTCCAGTGGCATTCGACCAAACTGCTGGGCAATAGTCGAGATGTGATAATATTATCGATTGGATTGCTGTTTCATTTGGATTCATCAAAGTTGCATGTCTTCTTGGAATTGATATACCTCTGCCCATTTTTGCAATCATATTATTAATATGTTTTTTCCAAGACAGTTTGTTATCAACTATCACTCCCAGCAATTTGGTCTCATTCACCTGGTCTATAGATATATCATTCATTTTAACATTCAATACAGGATTTCTATCAATATTATATTTCGAGCCTATCATCATACAGTTAGTTTTAGATATGTTCAGGACAAGCTTGCTTTCTTTAACCCATTTAGCCACACTTTCTAGTTCCTTATTTACAATAATTTCTAATTCATTATTAGTTAATGCTGATGTGTAAATAGTTGCGTCATCTGCATACATAATTGTAATTGCTTTATCTAACACATATGGTAAATCATTTATGAAAATACTAAATAGTAAAGGACCCAGGCAGCTCCCTTGAGGCACTCCACATGTCGTGGTTTTGGTTTCCGAGTAGCTGCCATTAAAAAATACTGCTTGAGTCCTGTTTGATAGATAGCTATAAAACCAAGTAAGTGCAGGTTGCTCAAAGCCATAGCAAGAAAGTTTTTTTTAGTAATAAGTGATGATCAATTACATCATAAACTATTCAATTGAATTGATTGTAGGTCTGCAGTGTGTTTTTAAATCAGTCAACATTGAGCTCTTGAGTTCACATTCCACATACTTGATAATATTACTTAACACATTAACACAAGACAAGATGGTTGATTGGTAAGGCTCATGTACTAGTTAGGCAGACTATATTCACTGTAATAGGCAGACACACACACACACACGCATCCTTGTACTTCTATCTTAGTGAGGACATGTCATTGACATAATGCATTCCCTAGCCCCTTACCCTAATGTACAAAAGGTCGTCATTCTGAGTGTTATTCCTTTAAGATTGATGATAAATTGTTGTGTATGTAAATTCCGACGCTGTTGCGGTACTTGAATGCATCACCTGCACATCGATCACCTCAGAGCAAAATGGCTGAACTGTCCCTCTGTGTGTCTGCAGTGTGTGCGTCCATTGAGCCGTGAGTTACAATGTTTACACCTGTGTTACACCTTTTCATGTTCTTCTGAAGGCCATATGAGTCTGTTTGACAACTTAGAGCTAGTTTGTCGTTCATTTGACAATGTGATAAGCAGTTAACTGCTAATGCTAATGTTACTTAGCTATAGCCTGAGTGCCTTATGCTAGGCTACGGTTTTGCTAATATACTGCATATCTATGCTCATTCTCTGTTTATTGATTAATGTTTTGAGATCATAATTACCTGGAGCTGTAGTTATCTGCTATATCTAGCTCAGTGTATTTTATATTTAAGTTGTATTTTATTTCTAATCAGTCTGTATTGTTTTTGCTTGTATTGCAGAAACCACACACACCTACACACATAAAGAGTTGAACTTTATTGCTGACTCCGTCTCTCATTCTACCCTCACCTGAGTCCTGACCCGACACCCTGAAGTGGTTGCTGCCACCTAAGATCCGCTACAGTCAATCTGTCATACACCTAACCTTAACCATTCGAAACAAATGCCTAAACTTAACCATTACTCTAAACCTAATATAAACCTAATTCTAACCTAATGTCTTAACCCAAGTCTTAGTCCTCAAAAAGCCCCTTGAAAAAGTGAGGACCGGCCAAAATGTCCTCACTTCCCAAAAATGTCCTCACTCTGTTGGTTAAAAACTTGTTGCGGTCCTCACAACGCAGCATTTACAAGAACACACACACACACACACGTAACTTCTTTGTTCTTTGTTATGACATTTCAAAGGATGTCGTTACCAAATCAGATTGGTCCACACAAGTTTTGTATTGCTCATATTCATGAAAGACAAGTTTTAAGGTGACGCTCTGTGTGGTGATGTTTTTAAGGACACCCACTAGTCTGCAGGGTTCCACTAGTGACTACTCAGCCAAATAGATATAAATATATAGTTTCTATACATGTGATTAACTACACAGAAAAGACATGGATCTGGAAAACAGGACAGATTTTATTAATATGCACCCATGCTATACAACAGATGTCACTCACCTACTAATCAGAACCCACTCTGTATTATGTGCATTGTTTCATGTTTTCCTTGGCTCATTATCGATTGTAACTATATGTGGAAATCTCCTTGTTATAATCTCCATCATTTACTTCAAGCAACTCCACACTCCTACCAACTCTCTCATGCTCTCTCTGGCTGTGGCCGACCTGCTTGTCGGAGCTTTAGTTTTTCCTCTCACCATGACATTCTCTGAAACCACGTGTTTGTATCATTATGATGTATTTTGCAAAATCCGTCGATCCTTTGATGTATCTTTGTGCACATCCTCTATCCTGAACTTATGCTGCATTTCTATTGACAGATATTATGCAGTGTGCCAGCCCCTGACATATACAACTAAAATAAGTGATCATGTTGTTGTGAGCATGATTCTGGTGAGCTGGGGTGTTGCTGTCCTTGTTGGACTTGGCCTATTAACTGTAGGACCAGACCAGGAAAAATGCAATGAAACATGTTCGATGAAATATGATGTGATGGCAAAAATTCTGGGACTTGTTTTCTCATTTTACCTCCCACTATTTGTAATGCTTTGTATCTACCTAAAGATTTTCATTGTAGCACAGAGACAGGCACGCAATATCCAAAACACAAAGTCTGGAGCAGCTGTCAATAAGACGGAGAGAAAAGCCACAAAAACTCTGGCTACTGTTATGGGAGTTTTTTTGATGTGTTGGCTTCCTTTCTTTCTTAACACCACTCTTCTTTCTTTCATTCGTGTTTACTTTCCATATTTTTTGGTTGAATTACTAAACTGGCTTGCACTGTTAAATTCAATGATCAATCCATTTATCTATGCTTTCTTTTACAGCTGGTTCAGATCAGCTTTCAGAATGATAATTTCTGGGAAAATACTTAAAGAAGATTTGACTAACTCTAAACTGCTCTGACTTCCTGTTTGCTGTGAAACAATGGTCTATTCTAATCAAATGATTAAAATAAACGTACATCTAAGATTTAATCCATGAATTTAAGTATTAGGTAGTTTTTCATTATAATGTTTAGTTGCTTTTCCTCAGACACAAACCTCAGTTCCATTTTGTAAAGTTGTGTCAATGGAATTATCACATATTCAATCCTATTCTCACCATTCAAATCATCCTTTAGCTTCACTGAATCTGTATTTATTATGTAGCTGTATCTTCACAGACAGCTGCTTGAGAGAGAGAGTGGTTTGTGTTTGTTATGGTCAACTATGAGTTTATATCTATCTGTACTGTCCAATACAGGAGACCTGTTGTCATTGAACATGCTTTGATAACAAACTAGAATACAATATGTATGACATAGCTAAACTTCAGTGAGTGACTACATAAATAATGACAGTGGCATGGAATAAAGCTTGTCTTTTACTGAATAAGATCAATGGAAAATGAAGAGCTCTGCAGTGCATTTCAAAATGCAGTAGTGACGATACTTGGGGAATTATATGCAGATTGTTTTAACTGGGAGTTGAACTGGCGATCAACTGCTTTTAGGCAGACTAGGCCCATACAAAATGCGCTCTAACTGCTCAACCACCTGAGCACAATGTAATCCTTGGCATTACATTTCCTGCCTTTTCCTATTTGGGGTAGCCTACATACACAAGATACGTGTGGAGGCTGGGCTCCATTATAATCCTGTGGACTTTTAACAGCCTCTTTGTCATGGACTGTCCCTTGGCTGACTTAAAGAAAAGTATAAAACTATTTGTTCTTCAATACTTATTATTATTATTGTTCTTATCCTTTGAATAAAATGTTTCTTAGAGAAAAATGCTACTGGGTCATAATAACTGTGCTAACTTTTTTCACCCTAATTAGACACTGTTAGTTCCAGTATAGACAGGAGATATAGGTTCTTGGATTAGCCAGAATCATGTCGTCATGAAGATGGTGACGGCTGAATAGCCCACTCATAAACTTATGGAAATTATTATTTCATTAAATCAAATGTCTTAACATGTTTGAGAAATAATTTCATATAGATTTGCAAAATATTGTAATTGCAATACTGTGTGAAGTGTGTGAGGCGTTGTAGCACTGCCACACATAAACACCAAAAACAGAACAGACGAAAAGTTCCCCTGCTCTATACAAACTCTGAACATTATAAATGCTGACTGGGATTCATATTTGTGCAAATAAGATGATAGATGATGATGTAACGAGTGACAGGCTTTGTCGGAATGGTGGGACGTTCGCATGTCGTAATGACAGCATGTGCTAACCCAGCGGTTACATGCTGACATTCCGACATGCTACTATTCAGACATATGGCCATTCCGACATACCACTATTCCGACGTGCAAACGTCCTGCCATTGTCGAATGGCAGCAAAAACATACTGCCATTCCAACCTTAGGAGACGAAAATTGTCGGAATGATGGGACCTTTAATTAAAGGGTAAAGTGTTGCCATTCCGACAATTAGGGCCTAATGTCAGAATGAAAGCATGCCGGAATGGCGGTTGCCCCCGTCTCGGAAACGTGCATTGCTCGGGGACTGGGCACTAGGCAGATCTGTCCCACTTGCTTTCTCCCCCACGCCGTTGTGGGAAATCTCAGACACAGTAAAAGAAATACACCTTTTTTTCTCTCCCTGACTGCGCTTGAGCGCAGCTGAAGCTGGCTTTAGCCCACTTCACGGGCATGAGCCTGCTGCAGCCGCCACTCCTGCTGACAGCAGACTGGGGGAGAAAAACAGACATTTCTGTGCTCTGATTTAGTTGGGTTTAGACAATTAAGAAAGGAGTTGGTTAAGTTTATTAAAAAGACCAGGCAGAGGCATAATGAGCGTTATATGTCATTAACTCTTTCACTGCCAAATCCAAGCGTAGATTGCCAAAGATGAGATAATTCGTCTTAGCCTTCTTTTAAATTGCAACACCATGCTGAATGTCTTGCCTTACTCCTCTGTGAAGATCAGACTCGTATCATCAAAACAAAGTGCAGAAAAAAAAATGTTATGAATATAACTTCTGTTCCCTGAAGGAAAGGAACGAGGTACAACACATATAGTATGGGATATCAGATATCACGCCCTCGTGTGGCCTGCTGAAGAAGCCTCTAAACACACCTTTACGGCAGATGACATGGTGGTGACGTATGTGAGGCCCCGCCTGCACATACAGTATGTGCACCACCACGGTCATCCTTCAGTTCGATAGCCGCTCTTCACCGAGCCCAGCTGCGTGGCGGGGCAACGTAGTGTTGTACCTCGTTCCTTTCCTTCAGGGAACAGAAGTTATATTCATAACATTTCGTTCCCTTTCAGTCAATTCACTCGGTACAACACATATAGTATGGGACATATATACACGCCCCGCAGAGCAGCCACCGACCCGGTGCCAAACCTCCAATACTCTAGTGCATCGCAGGTCCAGCAGAAAGGACAGAGTGAGCCAATGAAGGGGCTGTCACGTCCACACGATAAAACCGAACAAAAGTGTGCGGTGATGACCAACTGGCTGCAGCGCAGATATCACTCACAGGAACCCCTTTAAACAAGGCCCATGAGGCCGCCATGCCCCTGGTTGAATGTGCCCTCACACCTTGGGGTAACAGAAGACCCCTGCCGCTGTATGCTTGGGAGATAGCCTCCACAATCCAATGGGAAAGCTGCTGCTTAGACGGCGCCTTGCCCCTCGCCGGATTAGCAAAACAGACAAACAACTGGTCACGTAAACGTACACCTTGGGTGCGGTCTATGTAAGCGCGTAGTGCACGCACAGGGCACAAGGAGTTCAACCTCCTCTGCTCCTCAGATGCAAACGGAGGGGGGCAGTAGCTCAAGAGCTCAAAAGTCATAGAGCTATAGGCTGCAGGGATAATCTTAGGCAAATACGCCGCATTTGGGCGCAATGTAACCTTAGATCCATCAGGAGTGAACTGAGTACAAGAAGGATGCACAGACAAAGCATGAAGGTCGCCCACTCGCTTTGTAGAAGTCAAAGCAAGCAGCAATGCCGTCTTGTATGAAAGAAATTTCATATCTGCAGACTCAATAGGCTCAAATGGGGGTCCACAAAGAGCCTCAAGCACCAACACTAAATTCCATTAGGGAAAGAACTCTGTGAAACAGGTTATTGTTGAAGGAATAGTTCACTCAAATAATCAGTTACTATGGATTCACCCTCATGCTAATGAGAAATCAGGTGTAGTTTTTTATTCCTCAAATGGTGCCGTGGTGAGAACATCCCTCAGCATTTATCCATATAACGGATAAATGTTTGTGATGATGAATAAACGGTTGTGATGGTAACAGTCACAAAAAATCTAAGTGTCCCAAAGCCATGACATACACAGTTGATTTGAAACATAATTTAGTACGTTTTTGTGGCCTAAATATTAACTGTAGCCTGTTCATCTGTAGAGGAATAAAAAAACTACATCAGATTTCTCATCAGCATGAGAGTGAGTAGGTAATGATTGAATATTGACATGGGGTGAACCATTCCTTTAAAATACCTCTGGTTAGCTGTGATGAAGCATCAGACTCCTGGTCCTCTTCTGTAGGTGTACACTCAGCAGGTCTGGTCTTTTTCACTGGTCTTATACCTTCAAGGAAAAACATAAAGATGCAATATTAGAAAAGCTCACTTGAAGCACTGAATGTACTAAATCGTCCTCTCCATGGACTGAGAACACACGCCATGCCAACATTGACCTGTTCTGTTTTTAACTATATAGCATGGTTGATACCCCATTCAAGACCCCAAAATTGACTTCGACTTCAGATCTCCATTAGATAAAAGCTTTAGATGTTTTACATACATAAAGTTTATTAAACTCATGACAAAATAGATTTTGTAATTGTGTTATGGTGCTAACAAGTGAAAACAACTTATTCCTCTACTTGCTGGGAACACCCAGGAACCCCTGGGAGTGCCCAGACCCCATTTCTAGAACCACTGGTTCAGTGAATGTACCTGATGAGTTAGAGGATAGACTCGACATCACATCTTCATCTTCACCTCCAGATAGAGAGCTGTCTTCAGGTACTTCCTCTGAAAAAGGATGATGACATGACAAACCCATGATAAATTTAAACCAGGGGTGTCAAACATGTGGCCCGTGGGCCAGAACTGGCCCGCTAAGAGGAGCAATCTGGCCCACATTCCTTCCTGTGTTCTTTTCCTTCTTATCCTACCTTCCTTTTTTCCTTCCTTCCTTCTGTCCTTCCTACCTTCCTTCTGTCCTTCCTGCATTTCTTCCTTCCTCCCTACCTTCCCTTTTTCCTTTCTTTGTTCCTTCTGTCCTTCCTACCTTCCTTCTATCCTTCTTACCTTCCTTTTTTCCTCCCCACCTTCCCTTTTTCCTTTCTTTGTTCCTTCCTTCCTTCTGTCCTTCCTACCTTCCTTCTTTCCCTCTGTCCTTCCTACCTTCCTTCTTTCCCTCTGTCCTTCCTACCTTCCCTCTTTCCTTCCCTCCATCTTTTTAATGATCCAGCCCACATGAGATTAAATTGGTCTGTATGTGGCCCTTGAATGAAGATTAGTTTGACACCTCTGCTCTAAACCATCACAAATTAAAATGTTAAAACATAGTGTGTGCAAGGTGAGGTTTTACCATTTGGATCAATGTTGATCTCATCCAGTGTCATGCCTTTAAATTGTGACAGCTCTCCTCTCCCACAGGCCATAAGCAACTTTGGCAACTTGTAATGTCCCTTCAGGGAGCCGATAATATTGTCGATGGGCCCTGATGTTGTGACCCATAAAACCTGCGAGGCAGTCCTCCTCATTGTCTTTTAAGTTCAGAACTTGTGACATGGTTGCCATTTGTTTCCTGAGTCTAGTTGATGTCAGTGTTTGAGGGTCCTTAGCCCCGCATTCACATGCGATAGCACGGATGGCATCAGATCCTCTGAGATGACTTTCTGCCTCAGGTCTACCAAACAAATACACATTTTCATCCGGCACATCACATTGTCGTCTGTAACTCACCAGCGTCTGAATGGAGGACACCATGTCTGGGCTGAGTAAGACAGGAACCTTTTTGTCCCGCTTACCTTTGATTACCACACGCTCAAAGTATTTGCAGAGTTTCTTTTCCACATCGGTCAAGGCAAGGTCAAGATCTGGATTACTGGCAAAGGTGTTTCTCAACATGAAGTCATTCAGGGACATCTTTGAAACTTCTCCCTCTCTCCTACGATTGAAGACGATCACTTCACAGAGCGTTAGTTTAGCAAGACTTAACCACTTCCTCTTATTTGGTGAGGTTTCAAGACTGGACCGATACTTGGGCCTTTCTGCGTCAATATGGTTGTGCAGTCTCACAACATCTTCACAGTAGGGGATCAGAAGAGGTTTATTCCATTTCGACTCCCTGAGGTTCCTCAGTGCATGCGAAGAAACCCACTCATCCCATTTATTCTCTTTCAATGTCCTGAACGTCACCACATTTTCAAGGGCCTTCTTGTTCTCTGACATCCTTGCTTCAAACTCTGCAATATCTGCTATTTTAGTTAGGCTATGGCCTAGTTTGAGTGCCAAGGATGGGATCTTGAAACTGCTCGTATCTTCACTCCATCCACAGACCATCTTCACAGCTTTCACGACGTGGCAGAAGTTTGCTGGCAGAAAGAAGTCATGTACTGTTTTCAGCTTGCCAAGAGTCTTTGCTTGGAGAACTAACCTTCCCATTTCCCGCATCTTTTGTCTAATGTATTGGTGTTGGCTTTTGTCTGTGCCTTTTTTGTTATAGAAGCTCTCCCCGCGTCTCTCTGTCACTCACGCGTCTCTCTCACATAGCCTCCACACACACACACACAGCCCCGGGGAGCATACGTCAGTCCGACTGCCCCAAAGTCCGACAGCTCATTTCTCCGACTACTCATTCTACAGCATTAAGGTTAGGTTTAGGGTAAGGAAAAGGGTTAGGGCTACTTAAGTCGGAGAAATGGGAGGTCGGACTAATGGACGCAAAAATAAAGAAATGTATGGTCGGACAAATGGGTAGTCGGACAGACGTGTGGTCGGAGAGATGGGTAGTCGGACAGACGCCACGCGCCCCACAGCCCCTCCCCTCTGTGCACACCGCGTGTGTCTCCATCAGCGAGATCATCCCTAGAAGCGTGGAAGCTGTGCCTTAGTACAGAGAAGACGGCTGGGGAAATTCAAGAAAGGTTGGTATCACGTGCACCTTTATAAAATCACACATTAAAAAGTCCTATAAAGGAGGAATCCAAGATGGCGGCGTAGAGAGTGGTTGACTTTCTCTGAGCTCCACACCACCGCATTGATATTTCATAAAAAACTCCGCCCAACTCAAAATTCGCAATAACTTCCACGTCGCACGTCTTAACATGAATATCGACGACTACTTTCTGAGATCCCGGGACAAGATAACACCAAAAGAAAATCGAAATCCGACCAAGACGAGCGGGCTAGAAGCTACTGCTAGCATGACTGACTCATGCTCTCCGCCGGAGGAGGAAGAGCAGCAACAGCTACAAGCTAACACCGAGGTTGTCCTTGACGCCGCTTTTCGCCAAACTATTCAGGAAATAACAGCAAACATCACCAGGGTGATCGATGAAAAGCTCGGGCCGTTATCCCAAACACTACAGGCCCACGCCCAGCAGTTGAAAAAGATCGAGGAGAGAACCACCGAGGCAGAGAACAGGATTGCTGCGGCTGAACACACCTGTGATGCGGTGGATACGCGGGTGCAAGTGCTTGAAAACCAAATACAGAGCATGGCCGAGCATATCGATGACCTCGAGAATAGAGGCAGAAGAAAAAATGTCCGGGTTATTGGTTTACCAGAAGACGTGGAGGGAAGCAACCCAACAAAGTTTTTTGAGAGCTGGATACCCGACCTGCTTGGGATGGAGACGAAAGCCGGCCGCGTTAAAATCGAAAGAGCCCACCGCACCCTCGCGCCGAAGCCGGGACCAAACCAGCGACCACGACCCGTCCTGATCAGGTTTCACAACTTCGCTGACAAACAGAGGGTGTTGGACGCCGCAAGACGCAGCGGGACCGTGAAGCACCAGGAATCCACCGTCATGTTCTTTCAGGATTTGTCAGCCGCGGTGCTGCGCAAACGAAAAGGATTTGATGACGTGAAGAAACGCCTGCGGGGCATCGGTGCCAAATACATGATGCTCTACCCGGCTTCGCTGAAGATATTCCACGGTGGGGAGGCCAGAATTTTCGACTCCCCCGCCAAAGCAGTAGCTTTTGTTGACACTCTCAGATGAACTACACGTGAGTCACCAGCTGATCTGTTTTGTTTTTGTTTTTTTTTGGGCAGGCCACTTATTTGATTTAAAAGAAAAAAAAGAACTTTGCTTATTTGTGGGTGCATCATATATTTATCATATGTGACTATGAGGATGGCTCACAAAGCTAAAACTGAACAATTTTAAATGACAATTTTTGCCCTATCATCCTATGTTTACGGTGATCAGGAGTGACTGATAACGTGATGTGTAAATCAACATTACTGAGAGTTTTTCTTTTTTTTCCTCTCTCTTTTTTTATGGCGGGATGGGGACCGTTTTCGTCCACTCATCCTTGTATAAGGGTGGATATTATCACTCAGGTGGTGTTATTTGAGTTCGGAGCTGTAAGAGAAGCTGACCAAGTTAGAGTAGAGTGTAGTGGAGAAGGTCATGGTAATCCCCTGGTTACCGCGTGGGGAAGGTTCCTCCCACAGTGCTGTTGGCACTTTTGTTATTTGTAATCTGTGTTGTTTGTTTTCTGTTCCTCAGCTGGGTTATAGTCAAGTGCAGAAACTACGTGGAGATCATACATTTGGGAGTTTAAATGTTTTCAGCAAAAAAACACTATGACCTGTGACACATTGAGGCTGTGCACTTGGAATATTAAAGGAAGCCACTCTCCCATCAAAAGGAAAAAAATATTGTCGTCCTTAAAAAAAGAAAAGATTGATATTGCTATGTTGCAAGAAACACACTTGAATAATGAGGAACATTTAAAGTTGCAACAGTGCGGCTTTGACCAAGTCTATTTCTCATCGTTCACTACCAAAAGCAGAGGGGTGGCAATACTCATTAGGAAAAATGTGCCAATTAAGGTGTCAAAATGCATTAAAGATAAATATGGACGGTTTGTACTTATCTCAGCCTCCCTACATGGGGAAGACTTTGCTCTCTTAAATGTCTACTGCCCTCCATGTCACCCCCTTAACTTCTTGTCGGAGGCTTTTGCCAAGTTATCAGATCTTGCAGTGGAAAATACTATTGTAGGAGGTGACTTTAATTGCCTTATGAACCCTTTGATGGACAGGTTTCCTCTAGGTGCTTTAGCCTTATCAAAACAGTCAAAACACATCATTGGTCTGTGTGAGGACTTTGGATATGTAGATGTTTATAGGACACTTCACCCTGCGGATAAGGAATTCACCTTTTTTTCTAATCCTCACAATTGTTACACAAGAATAGATTACTTTTTTGCCCCAAAACAGTTTATAGAATCTGTTGGCTCATGCTCAATTGGGAATATCATAATATCAGATCATGCTGCAGTGTATATGAATGTTACAGTTAAAAAACTCTTTAAGAAGCCCACAAGTTGGAGAATGGATACCTCAATTCTAAAAGATCATAAATTTATATCATATTTCACTACAGAATTCAGGCATTTTCTTGCCACCAACTCTCCCTCAGCTACTAATTCATCTCTGCTCTGGGAGACCTCCAAGGCTTATGCCAGGGGGTTGATCATATCCTACACTGCTTCCAAAAGACGTAAAAATATGGAGCAACAAGCTTTATTAGAGAAAAGATTAAGTATTTCAGAGAGGGAATATATTAAGAAGCCTGCAGCAGGTAAACTGAAAGAAATTACTGCCATTCGCTCCACATTAGACTCCTTGCTGACAAAAAAGGCAGGGGAAAAATTGGGATATGCAAAACAAAAATTATTTGAACATGGTGACAAACCAGGAAAATACTTGGCCAATTTGACAAAAAGGCGTAGGGCCTGTCAAATTATTGAGTCAATTTTAGACGAGTCAGGGACTTGTTCCTCTGATTCTAAAATAATTAACGATACCTTTAGAAATTTTTATACAAAATTATATCAGTCGGAGCAGGCAAATAATGCTGAAACACTAATGGAAGCTTTCTTCTCCGAACTCGATCTCCCGACTATATCACAAGATCAGAAATCTAAATTAAATGCCCCAATCTCAGCGGCTGAACTGCGTGAGGCCATTCAACTTCTTCGATCAGGCAAAGCACCAGGCAGTGATGGTCTTGGTAGTGAGTTCTATAAAGAATTTCAAAATATTTTATTAGAGCCCATGATGAATATGTTTAATCACTCTTTTGAATGTGGCACTCTCCCACCATCACTTAGGGAAGCTAATATTTCACTGATTCTCAAAAAAGGGAAACGCCCCGAGGATTGTGCCTCATATAGGCCGATCTCGTTGCTAAATGTGGATCTAAAAATCCTATCCAAAGTCTTGGCAAGACGCTTAGAAGGCCTTCTACCAGTTATAGTGAAGGAGGATCAAACGGGCTTCATTAAGGGTCGTAACTCTTATAACAACATTCGAAGACTGCTAAATATTATCCAGTTATCCGAACAACAAGAAATAGACGGTCTTGTAATTTCCCTAGATGCGGAAAAAGCTTTCGACCGCGTTGAATGGTCTTATTTATTTTTCACGCTTAATCAGTTTGGCCTAGGTGATGACTTTGTTAGGTGGGTGAAGGTCCTATACACTGAGCCAATGGCCGCAGTTCTAACCAACGGACTCAGGTCCACAAATTTTGCAGTTCAGAGGGGCAGCAGACAGGGTTGTCCCCTATCACCACTTTTATTTGCAGTGGCTATTGAGCCTTTAGCGGAAGCTGTCAGGCGGGACCCTTTAATGGTTGGATTGGATGTGGGGGAAAAATCTCATAAGATTTCATTATATGCGGACGATGTGTTATTATTTATGTTAAATCCCTCTGTTTCAGTCCCTCATCTCATTCAGATTATCGATCGGTATGCTGCTTTTTCTGGATATAAAGTAAATTTTTCCAAATCGGAGGCAATGCCTCTAGGTAATTTAAAACATCCGCCAGACAATCCTAATCCCTTTCCATTTAAATGGTCCTCTACGGGTTTCGTATACTTGGGTATATATATCACACCTAAATTTAATCAGTTGTTTCAAGCCAACTTTAACCCACTATTCGACAAAATAAAACAAGATTTGGAAAGATGGAACGATCTTCCCATATCATGGTTGGGCCGAATCTCGCTTCTAAAGATGAATGTCCTTCCGCGCCTGCTCTATCCAATTCAAATGATTCCCATCTTATTTAATCATAAAATAGTGAAAAAACTCAATGGTTGGTTTAGCTCATTTATCTGGAGTAAACGAAGACCACGGATTAGGATGTCAGTGTTGCAGTCACCAAATGCTAGGGGTGGGCTGGACCTCCCAGATATTAAGAGATACCAATTGAGTGCTCATTTAAGATACATAGCTGATTGGATCAAAGATGATGCTTCTTCAATCTGGCTTGATATCGAGAAGTCTTTATCCAACTGTCCTCTAAAAAATTTACTTTTTATTGATAAACTAAAATGTATCAAAAAGCTTTGCACCAACCCAGTTACAATTAATACTGTTAGAGCATGGAGGATCACACAGCACATGGAAGGCAGATCAGGACTTACGTCAGTCTTCACCCCGATCACTGACAACCCTGATTTTCTCCCGGGAACCTTAGATGGAGCTTTTAAAGGCTGGACAGCTAAGGGAATTGTTTCCCTGGGTGATCTCTTTGTCGGTCCTACCCTCATGACCTTTAATCAGGTTATGGAAAAATATGACATATCTAGAAATGATCTTTTTCGTTACTTTCAGATCAGAGATTTTATTATAAAAGGTACATCTTTGCTTGCTGATACGAGTGTCACACAGATAGAGAAACAAGTACTTCTCTCTCAGGGAAAAGCTGCCATTAGAACCTTTTATACCAGTCTGGGAGATTGTTCAAGTTCCAGCACTCAGACACTGGGAGAGATCTGGGAGAGGGAACTTGGTGTTGAGATAACAGAGGAGATGTGGGATGACATCTGGGATAACGCAAGGAAGATAACTGTCTGTAACCGGACAAGAGCGATGCAATTAAAGATTCTGCATAGAGCACATGTTGCTCCCAACCGTCTCTCCAAATATAGAAAAGATGTCTCTCCACTCTGCCTTAAATGTAAGACAGAAATCGGTGATCTTACTCACTGTTATTGGTCCTGTGTAAAAATACAGAAATATTGGAATGATATCCTGTTTGAAACTCAGAAGATTCTGGGAAAAAAGCTTGAATTCAACCCAGTTTCTCTTCTTCTGGGTCTTCCAAATGATCATGTTACTGATATGTATCAGAAAAAACTTTGTAATGTCCTGACATTTTGTGCCCGCAAAAACATTCTTACACACTGGATCACAGACAAGGCCCCTTCAGTGTCGGGATGGCACAGGACAATAATGGAATACATACCTCTGGACTTTCTCACCTGTCTATTGCACTCCAAAACGAATGCATTTGAAAGAACATGGAAACCATTTCTGGACTATATTAATGTAAACATTTCTGCTATACTGACGAGAGCATTCGTTTAAAAAAAATGGTATAGCTCATTGCATTTATTAATTTAATTTTCTTTTTTTTTTTTTTTTCTTCTCCCTGTCTAGCTTCCGCTGTATCACACCCTAAGTTGTATGATGCTGCTCCTGTCACATGTACCCAGAACTGAGTAGTTTGGGGTTTTTGCATTACTATTCCCAGCTTGTTGTTGTTGTTGTTGTTTTTGTTTTTGTTGTTGTTATTGTTATGTTGTATTGCTGTTTAGTCTGGTCCTGTCATTTGTATGTTTGTTTATGAAGAAAATTAATAAACACATTTATAAAAAAAAAAAAAAAAAAAAAAAGTCCTATAAAATATTTTATATTTTGAATACAATATTGTCCCGTCCCGACCCTTACACCTTCTTTATAAAGTTAATTAGTCGCAAGTTTGCGGTAAAATGTAGTTGGGTTGTCGAGGTCAAAACACTAGCAGCTGTGAATCAAATAAAGTTGTTATAAGTACTGTTATGTAGTTTTTTTACCCTTACACTGAATGTTTGCTGCTTCAGTCCAGATGAGTATTGAAAAATATTTTCTGCGTTTGAAAAGGAGACGTGTTGAGGATGAGGACCAGCCTGAACCGGAGGTATCAGTCTGAAACAGAGCTGAACAGTCCGACCAGTGTAATTAGATATGTTATTAATTTGTTTACAATATTTTCAGGCTTCAACCAGTGCTGCTCAAGCACAAAGACAGGGTCAGGGAGAGAAAGAGACACACCTCCATCAATGGACCCTGTCCTGAGGCCTTCCCTTATGATAAGGCATTAGAGTCTTTTTTTAGCAAGCCCCGTAAAATCAGGTGCTCTGACAAAACATGCAGACTTTGCAGCAAGGCCTACCACCACACATTGCCTTCAGATCTGTGGGAAACACTGGGAAGATAACTTTGAATACGGTGGTCAGCCATGTGACAGCTACTTTTATAAACACGTCTGCTTCCTTGAAGTTTGAATAGCCATCTGAAGTTGTCTGTTAAAAAATTGCAGTTTTGTGAGATGTGAATAGCCTGAACAGCCTAAGATCCATCCGCTCCCATATCCCATACTATATGTGTTGTACCGAGTGAATTGACTGAAAGGGAACTTATTTTGATTTAGAGATATAAAAGCATGAATAACTAGTCGCTAGTCGTCATGTGTTGTGTGTGTATGTGTGTATTATACATATTTGTGACGCATTCTATCAAAATGAGTTGGATGTCGCAACATTCTATTTTTAGATATCAGCTGATAACGTGGTAAACTCATAGAAAATATGTTTGTTTTTTTTATCCTAATTTCAGAGCAATGACATTCAAAAACGATCTCCCAAAGTTTCACAGTCCAGATAATTGAGAAAAGGCAGTAAATGATGATTAAAGTTGACTTGCAACTTAAACCCTCTGAAAGTGAGCGTTGCATCGGTGCAAAACATGAATTATCTTCTGAACCGTTCATGATGGAGACGAGCTGTTGACTGCATCTGAATCGCTGGATTCTCTGCTTTCCGACGGTCATTAAATGGTGCCTCTATGAAAAGAAGGGACGGCTACAGAAACAAATCGACGCTAACAGAGCAAGCATCAATGCTAAACTGAACGTAGCAATCAACACAACGCTTGCACATATTTTACAAAACACGACAACTTCTGAACCATTTATGATAAAGACAAGCTTAAAACAGCATCTGAATTGTGAGATACTCTGCTTTCCGAGGGTCATAAATGGTGCATCTGTGACAATAAGGGACCGTATATGGTGCGGGTAATCATGTGGTACAAGAACAGACGCCAGAGTCACAGGCAAAAACTTTCAATGGAATTCTCTCAGGTTTTAGAAAGAGTATAGTATAGCATAGTAGGAGATCGTAATTCAAATGGCCACATATCGAAAACCGTCAAATGTACCGCATGATGACCGACCGCGTGGCTTCCTGCCTGGCTTGACGCGATTGCGCGCAGAAGATAGACCAGCTGAAACGATCGTGAACGACACAATTGGTTAACATGGGCCGGTGTGTCAGTGGGCTAAAAAAAAAGACAAAAATACCAACGTGTTCCCGCTCCGGGATTCGATCCACAGTCAACTGCGTTCGAGTCAACTGCTTTATCCCCTGTACTACCGCAGCAATCGAGCCATGCGCTTTACAACAGTACATTTAAAGAAGGGGACAGCTCGTTTTCTCCATTCCGCAGGCACCTCCAAATCGACACCCCAGCTTCAAACACAACTTACGACTGTTCGTTCAGCCTTTTCCGACCTGTTTTACAGCTGACTGAAGGGAGATGCCACTTGGTTGGGCTTAGGCAATGAAGAAAGGAACTGGTACCACTTGGTTAAGTTTAGAAAAAGATCAGGTGGAGGCTAGACAGGCTAAAGTCAGAATGAACGTTAGGTTCTTTATGTTCAGTAGCCACAGCCCTGCAATAGCGGTGTCTTTCATTGGAAAAAACTGTAGGAAAACTCCTCGCTCAGAGCGAGAGAGAATGACAGACCTATTTTGTCCAAACACTCTATGTAAGTGATTGCTGTCGGAAGATATAACTATTTAAGACTTATATTAACACAAATATATCACTTACTTCTGCTTTAACCAACTTTTCGAAATGGCACACCTTTTTTCAGGTTCAGAATGACGCCCCTTTTTCAAAAATAATTAAGGGAAACATGAAAAGTAGCCTAAAACATTAAAGTAAAGGTTCAGAATGGCCCAATTGTCGCGGGCCAGATGTTTTGTTCTCGCGAGCCGGATGTGGTCCGCGGGCCGCCTATTGGGGATCCCTGCTGTAAGCTATTGCTTATAAAACAACATTATAATTAAACAAAATCAATTGCATTCATTTCTAATGGCTCTATCTGCAGCTTTCCATAGTCATTTCTAGGGGAAAAAAATATTACTTTTCCGCTGTTTTGCTACCCCCCTGCCTGGCCATGTGCATTTGTTTACAAAAAATAAACAAAATAAAAATCAATACAGGGAGTGGTGGATAACGTTACGATGTTATGCCGTGTCTGTCACAAGAATGCGGGTTACAGAGCGTGGGATACCAGGGCAACGACCAGGTACTACACTGATGTTGCAAGGTTGGTTTTCAGCTGTGAGACAAAGAGCCAGAGCCTCCGTTGTCACTCGTAACAAGTTACAAGTCGTGTAGTTAACTATCACAATTATTCCGGAACTTTTTAATCAAGGTAAAAATGTAGCATAGCCATGAGAGAAATCCTGTGTAATTCCTCTTTAGAAAAGAAAAAAAACAGACTGGGGGGACGGCGCACTCCCGGGTCCAACGGCCACTACACCACTCATTATCGGTGCATATTGTTTTGAGATTCGCGAGGCAGAGCCATGAGCTGCTCAGCCAACACAATGGAGGTGAATGGTTCTGGTCCCCTGTCCCTCATCCAACAACTCCAAAACGCTCTGGGGCCTCATTTATCAGAAAGGGTGTAAAACTACTACTAAACTTTTGCGTACTGCGAAAAGATGAAAATGGCGTACACCCAAAATATTTACACCTTTTTCAGATCTATCAAACTGTGCGTACCCACAACTCTGCTCAATTTCTCTTTGATAAATCACACCGGAACCAAGAATGGTGCACACGTGAACACACCTCATACTCCGCCCCTGGAACGCCTACACAACCATTTAAGGTCAGCACCTTCATATTAATTAGCCATGTGCGCTCTGTGGAGCGGCTACAAAGTGACTACAAAGACAATGCGCAGAGGGCGGGGGAAAGAAATGGAGCTTATCTGAAAGCGAGATATACGGCAACATCGGCCAATAAATTAGTCCGAAAAATGATCTTGCATTTTAATAAGCTACAATAAAAACAAAAGCCTCCCAAATCTCAACAAAAGGGAGCAGAAAGAGGAATAATCTTATGTCATCTGCCCCTAGATGTTAAAGGATAACTTTCGTTTTTTAAAACCTGGACCTTAGCATAAAATACGATCGTTTACTCACCCAGACAACTTTGGTGGCATTTGGAGTCGTTTTGACAAAATTAGCCCCAGTGGAGCGGCGCGTATAATGTGAGAACACGGGGCACGCAATGCAGCCTCTAAATAACACATTATCCGCGGCGAAGCTTGTACATTTCGCCAATATTTTGTGATGATACACTAGTGTTATTCCCCTCCGAGCCCGTGGTGGCATGTTATCAACATCCTGCGCCTGTAGGTTGACTACTGACCTCTGATCTGGATGATGTCATCTCTGACTGCGGTGCGGTGCGGCTAACTTGCTAACCTGGACTCACTAAAGCTCTGGATAGTTGAGATAAAAAATGGACCAGAATGCCGAAGCGGAATGATTATTATCAGTTATTATCATGTGGGAAACACTGTGTACACTTCAAGTAACTTTTTATTATTGTTCACTAATACTGCCTTATATATCGTATTGTGTGGGAGTGTGGGGCTCAACGTATAAGACAACAGTAAATGCTGATCTGGATTCGATTATTAATAAGGTTGGATACTATGAACATACAAATCCATTGTCAAAATATAATTTGCGTTTTGTTTGTAAATTTGTTGTACAAAAAGCTAGAAAAGAGACTAAAAGGAGATGTATATCTGTTGTGGGAGTTAAACTATGGAATGATGCTAACCTAGATTTACTGGAGTTCAGTTTCGATTTAAAAAATATGCAGAGCAATCTTTGAAAGCTACAAATGTTAATGATTTTTTGGGGGGTTTTTTGTATGTTGCTGTTGCTGATATTTATATATATGTATAAAAACAAATGTCCTTATTGCTATATATTTAAAGGCTGTTAACCTTATTGGTCCTCCTTTTCTGGTTTAGTTTTGTTACTGTTTGTTTGCTCTTCTTTTTTATTGTATCATTGTTTGGTAGCGTTATTTATTTATTTTTTGATTGGTTTTTTTTTGTTTTGTTTGTTGTTGTTGTTCTTTTTTTCCTCTACTATTTGAAAACGTATCTATTACAATACATTTAAATACTGGTATCATTATTGGTTTCTTTTTCTGTTTCTTTTCTGGTTTGGTTTAATTTAGTTTTGTTTGTTTGTTTGCTTGTTTGTTTGTTTGTTTTGTCAGCGGTTGTTGTTTTGTTTTCATTCTTTCTTTCTTAGTGCAAGTTTGTTTGTTTTTTATATTGAAAGAAACTCTGGATAACTTATTTTGGTATGTAGGACAGGCATTAATATAAGCATTACGCTTCTGCCTGTGCCTTTTCAGCCACTAGGCTATTTCTTCTTTTTTTTTCGATAATGTTTATGTCGAAAATGCTTGTGGTGTGACTGAATAAAGAATTTCAATCAATCAAAATCAATAACTTTGCTCATGTAAGTCTTTATGACAATACTTAATAATATTGGTTAACACATTAATACAATAAGACAAGATGGTTGACTTCTTTAATAGTTATGCATCCACTTCATAGGTGTACAAACACGATTGTAACTTCTTTGTTCTTTGATATGACATTTCAAATCAGATTCAGATTGGTCCACACAAGTTTTGTATTGATCATATTCATGAAAGACAAGTTTTAAGGTGACGCTCTGTGTGGTGATGTTTTTAAGGACACCCATTAGTCTGCAGGGTTCCACTAGTAACTACAAAAAACTGTGTGATTGGAATTACATTCGCTTATCTGTAAATAGTTCAAATTATTCATCAAAACTCAGCCAAATAGATATAAATATATAGTTTCTGTACATGTGATTAACTACACACAGAAAAAACATGGATCTGGAAAACAGGACAGATTTTATTAATATGCACCCATGCTATACAACAGATGTCACTCACCTACTAATCAGAACTCACTCTGTATTATGTGCATTGTTTCATGTTTTCCTTGGCTCATTATCGATTGTAACTATATGTGGAAATCTCCTTGTTATAATCTCCATCATTTACTTCAAGCAACTCCACACTCCTACCAACTCTCTCATGCTCTCTCTGGCTGTGGCCGACCTGCTTGTCGGAGCTTTAGTTTTTCCTCTCAACATGAAGTTCTATGAAACAACGTGTCCATATCATGATTTATTTTGCAAAATGCATCGATCCTTTGAGGTATCTTTGTGCACATCTTCTATCCTGAACTTATGCTGTATTTCTATTGACAGATACTATGCAGTGTGCCAGCCCCTGACATATACAACTAAAATAAGTGATCATGTTGTTGTGAGCATGATTCTGGTGAGCTGGGGTGTTGCTGTCCTTGTTGGACTTGGCCTATTAACTTTAGGACCAGACCAGGAAAAATGCACTGAAACATGTTCGATGAAATATGATGTGATGGCAAAAATTCTGGGACTTGTTTTCTCATTTTACCTCCCACTATTTGTAATGCTTTGTATCTACCTAAAGATTTTCATTGTAGCACAGAGACAGGCACGCAATATCCAAAACATAAAGTCTGGAGCAGCTGTCAATAAGACGGAGAGAAAAGCCACAAAAACTCTGGCTACTGTTATGGGAGTTTTTTTGATGTGTTGGCTTCCTTATTTTCTTCACGCCACTATTCTTTCTTTCTTTCGTGTTTACTTTCCATATTATTTGGTTGAATTACTTAAGTGGCTTGCACGGTCAAATTCAATGATCAATCCATTTATCTATGCTTTCTTTTACAGCTGGTTCAGATCAGCTTTCAGAATGATCATTTCTGGGAAAATACTTAAAGAAGATTTGACTAACTCTAAACTGCTTTGACTTCATGTTTGCTGTGAAACAATGATATATCAAATGATTAAGATAAATAGTACCTAAACTCTAAACCATGCAAGTATTAGGTAGTTTTTCATCATGATGTTTATAGTGGTTTTCCCTCAGTCACAGAGTCCAGTTATTTTGTAACTCTGTCCTCTCACAATTCAAATCATCCTTTCGCTTCACTGAATCTGTATTTATTATGTAGCTGTATCTTCACAGACAGCTAGGAGACCTGTTGTCATTGAACATGCTTTGATAACAAACTAGAATACAATATGTATGACATAAACTTTAGTGAGTGACTACATAAATAATGACAGTGGCTCTAGTAGATTCTAGTCAAACAATGTGGAAAGACCTTCTGATCTCATGTGGGCCGGACCAGTAAAATAATGGCAATCCAAATCTTTGCTCTTTTTTCATTACTGAATAAAGTCTATGGAAAATGAAGAGCTTTGCAGTGCATTTCAATATGATGCAGTAGTGACGATACTTGGGGAATTATATGCAGATTGTCTTAACTGGGAGTTGAACTGGCGATCAACTGCTTTTGGGCAGGCTAGGCCCATACAAAATGCGCTCTAACTGCTCAACCACCTGAACACAATGTAATCCTTGCCATTACATTTCCTGCCTTTTCCAATTTAGAGGTAGGGAAGGTAGATGTGTAGGCTGGTTCTGGTTTATCATCATTTACATCAACTTTAGAGCAGTTATACCAAATCAAAAAAACAATGCAGTTTTTCTGTTATACAACCAGAACGGAAAAACAGAATAACACAAAATCACACATGTGAAGCTGTTAATCTCTTTTAAAACAAAAACAGAATAATGTGGAAAATTAAGTTGTGGACTTTTTTTTATTGTTTTGTTATTATGATATGTGGAAACTTTGGGGGGATTCTGGGAGACGTGCGGAGGCGCAGACAACTGGAGCTTTGGCTGCTTTGGCCGCTCCATACCAGCTCACTCCACAGCGGATGGAAGCGGGGGTGTGGAGAGTGTGGCTCCGGGGACCTGCCAGAGCTCCAGTCGTCTGCGCCTCTGCACGAGTGCATCAATATCCTGAGTAGCAGCACATTTAACAATTCTGGTGCGTTTCCATCAGCTGTTTAGATGCGCATCTAGTTACTATCATAATAAAAATGATGATGGAAACAATAATTAAAATACCCTGATTCGCATCTTAAATACGCTTTTCACATTTTGGTTGATTGGAATGGGATGGAAACAGCTGTTGCGAATTAAGTGTGCTGTCAGCGCACTTTGCCCGTGTTTGCAGTTCCTCCTCACCGACAACATCAGTTAGTCCATAATAATTCATTAGCCACAGCTAGTGTTTGACAAGCTGTTAACAGATATCACATTTGTGATTTTGTGTTATTCTGTTTTTCAGTTCAGAATAACAGAAAAACATTGTTTTTTTTATTTGGTTTTGAAATGGAAAAACGAAAGAACGAAAAGCACACGGATTATTAAATTATCACCCTGTTAACCTTTAAAAGAATAGTTCACCCCAAAATGAAATTTCACTCTGAGTTACATATGCGCTAAATCGGTCTCTAATGTGCTCAAATCAGACCGCACAGTTTGTGATTTATTCGTCCATATAACGGTTGCAAATGGACACCAGCGGTCTTCGTCACAAAAAAGCACACCAAAAAACAGTCAAATACCTCCATGCTGCTTGTATGTAATGTCCCTCTTGTATTGAAGCCCCAAAATGCGAAATTGTCCCAAAATAAATTAAAGAAGTCTGTATTTCAAGCTTGTTTTGTAGCGGAAGCTTCTCGAAGCTCCTCTTCCCAGTTCGTCAAATTTGGACAAACCAGGGTCTGTCATCTTCCCAGTTTCTTTTTGAATTTTCATTTTTGGGTGAACTATTACTTTAACAGGTCTCTGTCATGACCTGTCCCTTATATGACCAAAAAAAAGTATACAATTATTTGTTCTCTGCTACTTATTACTTGTTTTTATCCTTTGAATGAAATGCTTCTAAGATTTAAAAAACAAATGCTGCTGGCAATAAGAAGTGTGCTGTGCTATGTTTTTCTTATTGTGTCGTCTTCCTACTTAGACACTTACTTAGTTTTATGGCCAGTGTAGACAGGGGATGTAATAGCCTAGGTGCATTAACAATGTTCCAAACCACTTCCGGGTTCTTCACCCAGTACAACTACTTCCGGCGGCGGATTTTTTTTTTTTTTTCTTTTTAGCATTTTCAAAATACAATACAAACATTGGATTTATTATTCATTATATCACATTTATTTGTGTTATAAAACAGAAAATATTGAATGAGCTTTTTTACAATAAAAGGGGGGAAAATAACAAAAAGGAAAGAAAGTAACCGGGGTCTCAACTTCAAGCGGAGGTTTATTAGGCTACCTCAGAGTCCATTCATAGTTTACTCCGTTAACTTACTGTACTACTACAATGAAACGAAACCAGTATGTATACCAACGTCGGTCGGATTCGAGCTCTTCTGACCACTGTTGTGTGCCGCAATGTTGCAGTTCACAACTTTATAATTTGCGTCTTAGCTTCCACTGCTTCCCAACTAATGAAGAGGAATGGGCTAAATGGCTAGCTAATGGCGCGTTTCCACTAGCACATGGAGGTAGGCCAGAGCTCCAGTCATCTGCGCCTGTTTCCACTAGCCCTAGTACCTGGTACCAGGTCCATTTTCTGTTTTTGTTTTAACGCTGTCAGGGGTGGAAAGTAACTCCTCGGCCCTGGTTCCGACCCTGAGCGAGCAGATTACTATAACGTGACGTCATCCGACTGCCTTCCGCGGATTGGGCAGAGAGTCAGCGCGAGCGGAAGTCGGACATGAGAATCAAACCCGGAAATTTCAAAAACATTGCGGCAACAGCGCCAGCTGATCTGTATCGAGACTGTTGTTATTCCTTCACCTGAGGAAACTGTTGCTGTGTGTAAATCCACACTGTGGTCTGTGAACGAGGTGCAGACCAGTGAGTTTGGAGCTGACGAGCGGATCGAAAAAAGAGAGACGGACAATGCGATCTCCGCTCACCCCCATTAGCCCCAGCTGAGGAGTTACTAGAGAACTCAGCTGTAATGGAAACACAACCAAACCGAGCCGTGCCGTGCCGTACCGTGCCGTACCGTGCTAGTGGAAACGCGCCATAAGATTCAGTCACACCCACAGGGGTGAGGAGGCTGAAGAAAGGAGCTGTTCCCATCCTCTTTGCCTGGAACGACTACTCCACACCTGCTCCCAGGCCAGGAGTGTGGGAACGCCGGGAGCGAAGATACACTAGCCTATATGAAATATAACATCACATACAAAGGATGTGTAAAAAAGAACCATGACGCTTTAGTTTTGAATGAATGAATGAATGAAAATATGTTTATTTCGGCCAGGTCATTAAGAATTTAGACATCAACAGAAAACATTAGTTCACATTACAAAGAAACCTAACCGAAAAGGCATAGACTGAAGCTATTGCTTATTTACGCCTACCCTTGATATATTTAAACTGATTCTGCTAGTGCGTGTTGTATTCTTCTCTTTCCAAATAGAAATTTAAGGTCTCCATAGTGGTATCGATAGACTCAAATTGTTTAACAGTCTCAATAATGTTACCAGTCCTGATAGGAATGAACAAGACATTATCTCTACTTACTACTCAATAAGCTCAGAACTAATTGTTGAAATAGCAGTAATAACATGAAATAAAATGGGAAGGGATGCACCCACACATACACACACATCATGATTGTGAGTTAAAAATTATTGTACAATGCAGATCTAATGTCACATCTTGTCTTGTGTCTAGGTTTGCTTCCTACAAGGATTTGATGCTCTTCTGGCAACTGATAGAGCAATCCACAACCAAATTAGTGATTATCACCCATGCTCCTCACCTTGAGGATCCTATTATTTCAAGGGCATCGGTAAGCATTACAGTATTCAACAGCTGGAGGCGTGACCGGCCTGTCAAACCTGACAGGAAGGTCACGCCTCCGTAACATCAGCTGAAAAGGCACGTCACCGCCTGACGACATCACGGTGACAGTTCTGAAGAAGGCAGAAGAACACACTGAAACTGTTAACAAAGTATGAGGACTTTTTTGTCCTTAAAAAGAAAAATAAGGAAAATGTTCATATTCTCTGTTGACAGAAATTGGCACCCATCGATGAGCTCTTCCTTTTTCTGATGTACCTGTCAGCGGGACTGAAGCTGAGGGATCTAGGCCATCGCTTTGGGGTCACAACATGGGCCAACTTCTTGTATTTGGTGCTGGGGACAGTGCCCATCTGGATGCCACCAGAGCTTGTGAAATCTCAGCTGCCCTGTGAGTTCACAAAGTATGCAGACACCCAGGTGGTGATTGACTGTACAGAAATCCGGTGCCAAACACCTTCGTCTCTGCAGTTGCAGAGTGATGTGTTCTCAGCCTACAAATCTCATCCCACCTGGAAGGGCCTGATAGGAATGGCACCACATGGAGCCATTACCTTTGTGTCAGCTCTCTATGCTGGCTCTATCAGTGACAAGGAGATCTTCAAGCTGTCGTGCATACTATCTCTCCTCACTCCTGATGTGGCCGTCATGGTTGACAAGGGATTCCTCATCGATGACCTTGTTCCCTGCAAGGTGTACCGGCCAGCCTTCTTGTCACAGAGGACCCAGATGCTGGAGGAGGATGTGATAGAGACCCAGTCTATTGCACGTCTGAGGGTCCACGTGGAGAGGTATATACCAGCATATGACTGGGCAATGTACTGTAAGGATATTTTATTGTATTGTGATATCAGACTAGATATCTTCTTAGATTTTAGATATTGTTATATTGTGATATGACCTTTTTTCCTTATTTTAAAGGCTGCATTACAGTAAATAATGTAAATTCTGAATTTACCAGCCTCTTCTATTATTTGTCTTTACCTACTTAGTCATGATAACCTCATTATTGATGATGAGTTTTGAAGAATATTATTTTTTTATATTTTGTGAATGCACCAGTAGTCATCCCTTGCAATATTGAGGTGAAAAATATTGTGATACACATTTGATATGTGGGGTGGCCTAAAAATATCGAGATATTATATACAGTATAAACTGTATCACCCAGCCCTATACCTGTCTATTAGATGTTCCACTTAGTACACCTGTCTATAATACCTTACACCATTATTTATTCTTATACACTTTATTACTTAGTACCTGCATATAGCTTACTTGCTTTGCACCTGGTTAGATGCCAACAGAATTTTGTTGTCCTAATAAATCTGTATTTATGTATCATCTCATCTCAGATGCATCCGTCGTGTGAAGGAAAACAAGTTGTTTGATACAGTTGTTCCCCTCTCCATCACCAGGAGCATCAATCAAATCTTCTGTGTGGCCTGCCTCCTGGTCAACTACCAGAATGGACCATTGGTCAAATCATGGGCCAAGTGAGCTTCTTTTCACAGCATTTCACAGAAGTGGAACCCCTACCAGTCCCTTTCCCTTTCCCCCCTTTAAAGGGGCGTCTTTATGAGATTTGGTCTGGAGACCACCTGTTCATTTTTTCGTATTTGAGGCATAGGCGCCGGAAGTGGGGGTGTGGCAGGGGCTGCAGCACCCCCTGGGGCCTGGTGGCGAAAGTTGAAAAATTGTTGCAATGACAATAAAATAATAGATTAGAATTTGTGGTTGCTGTTCCCTGCTGCTGAACATCAGATTTTAACATAGGCCTACGTAAAACTTCAAATAAGCGCCGAGTCCCAAATTGCCGCCAGTCCCAATTAACCGCCGGGGGTAGCAAATTTTTTTTTATATTAAACGCCCATCCCAAATAATCGCCGGGTCAAACATTGTTTTTCTGGTTGCCAAAATATATTCTATGCAACTAGAGCGGGTGTCTGGAGACATTAAAGCATTAAAGACGGCGGAGGACTGAGGAGACGCCTCTCAGCTGGTTGCTACTACCCGGTCTGTCCACTCCTCTCATCCGCACTTCAGCACCTGTCTGCACAGGGTCAGCTTGGCTCGGCTTGTTCCTTGTAAATGACTTATTAAAAAAGTAGCGTTAACAACCTACTGTTCTCTGATTACTCATACGCGTACAATATTTAGGCTATACGTTGCATTATTTAAAAAAAATAAAAGGATGGTGGAGCGAGCCAACACGAGGTGCTGAAGTGAGGGAGAGGAGTGGAGAGACTGGGAGTCCGCTGGGTTGTTGCAACTCGCGGCGGATCAGGAGGGGCGGAGGACCGATATGACGGAGGGTCTCGGATCCGTAGCCTACCTGTGCGGGCCAGGACCGCAGGGGTCAGCGAGACCGAGAACAAGTCCGCCCTGGCTGTATTTACAGTAATGTCGTTCTACCGCCGCCTGCCGCCACGGAGTGAAGCCTCTCTTTCCCCAGAAGGAAGCAGGTTGAACGGGTCCATGGCATTGGTCCGACCACCCATTAGTCCGACCTCCCATTGGTCCGACCACCCATTAGTCCGACCTCCCATTGGTCCGACAATCGGAGTAATGAGAGTTCGAACAAGGGACATTATCTGGACTAGTATTAGACCAACTCTCCATTCCCAACATTCACCATGCATTTATATAATTATTCAAATAGGCTCCACCTGTCTGTCAATAAGACAAACGTGGAAGAAGAGGTGCAGTTTACACCAACGAGGAGCTGTCATTAAAAATTTTGCACAATGCAGATCATGTCACATAATTAACTGCAAAACAAGCACTTCATGACGTATAACGCTCATTCTGCTTCTGGCCTGTCTAGCCTCTACCTGGCGTTTTTACTAAACTTAACCAACTCCTTTCTTCATTGCCTGAACCAAACCAAAGCCAATTGTTTCAAGGGCTCCCTCTCTCAGTCTACTGTCAGCTTACAGTATTCAACAGCTGGAGCGGACCGGAGAGAATAAAAAGTGTATTTACTTTACTCTGTACTCTGGGGGTCATCATATGGGGAGATTCTGGGCCGAAGGTGGGGGGAAGAACACTGCATGCTCGTTAATGGAAGCAAGCGCTTGTCAGAAAGTAAGGAAAATGACAGTTCTGGACTGACAGGGACCACCCATTGGTTCGACCTGCTATTGGTCCGACTTGTGGTTGATTTTGTCGGAATAACGGGAGGTCGAAACAATGGGAGGTCGGACCAATGGGTATTTTGTCGGTGTAACGGGAGGTCGGACCATTGGGAGGTCGGACCAATGGGCAGTTCCCGGTTGAACACTATATTACAGGGATGCAAACAGCTCGCCGAAAAGCGAAACTCTCTTTTTTCATGACCAATTAGGTGACTTGTGTGAATCGTTCAGATCCGAAGAGTTTTTGTTTTTGAGTTGCAGAGTGAGGTGTCTCAGCTCGGGTGAGTAAAATGTTTTTCTAACAGGCTGACAGTGACAATCACGTGAAACTGGAGCCATTCATTTGTGGTTGTCTCTGATTATACTGATAACAGATACTTCCAATGTAGACGCGCAACATGCACTTGTTACCCTGATGTGCGCCGTCATGGTTGACAAGTGCGATTCCTGACGATTTTTTTCCCCCGTGCATGTCGGCGGCGATGTCGGTGGAGCTTGTCACATGACGGACCCAGATGTTGCTGTGTCAGGCAGGTGTCTCCCACGAAGCTCTGCCCCGTTTCAGATTTGAAGGAAGTCCTCAACGTGGATAGACGCCGCCCTCGCGATGTAGAATGTGTTTAATT
The DNA here is from genome assembly GCA_030347415.2 of Decapterus maruadsi. Taxonomy (NCBI): domain Eukaryota; kingdom Metazoa; phylum Chordata; class Actinopteri; order Carangiformes; family Carangidae; genus Decapterus; species Decapterus maruadsi. The sequence continues at coordinate 1,862,978 of CM064891.1, read as the reverse complement.
CACAGTGAAACTAATTATGTCCATTACACACTGAATGAAACATCACATGTCTTTTATTTATTCAGTTTAGTCTAATAGTAATAATCAGTGAAGACCTGAAATACAGTATCTGAAATATATTGCAAAGGATTTTTGTAATGTGTGCATATATTATATATAGAAATGTTTGCCTTCTGAAAACTATGTCCAGCTATAAGATATATCCTGGAAATGGACTCTTCCGTGATATTATAATGTAATTAATTTGTGCTGAGCAGCACCCCCCCCCCACCCCATCCCTTGCAATATTGAGGTGAAAAATCTTTTTTACAGTCCTGACCAGTTTGCATCCCTGATATTAATAAACGCAGGTCCCAAATAAACGCCGGTTGATTTGAGAGATTTAAGCAAATAAACACCCGGGCCTTTATTTGAATTTTTACGGTACAAGTCCTTTGTTTTCCTATTATATTGGTGTCAGGCGAGCCTTTGTATTGTACCCGATAAAAACACAGCGCACTGTCTCTCTCTCTCTCTCACGTGCACACACACACACCGCTGTCAGTGTTTCTGTGACACTCAGTCCCTGGATCGACTCCACAGATGATGGGAATAAATCTGTTTTATTCTCCATCACACTCTTAATTAACAGCACACACTCATACGACAGTGACAAACATTTGTTTGATACAGTTGTTCCCCTCGCAGCAACGCTCCGAGACATGACACAGCGCCCGGTTCCTCTCAGCCAGCCTATCCAGCTGTCTATGAGCTGAACCTATCCACTCCGGATCAGCGGTACCACGACGCTGGTTATCAACTCGGTAACTCAAGGCAGCAGAAAAACAGAGCATCGACGCGTCAGAGAGAAGCGAGGTGAGCACAGCGCAGTGCACACCTTATTACTCCTGCAGAAGAAAGAGAAAAAAAGAAGCCTGTGGTTCAATTGGTGCTGATTAAACTGTTGTTCTGGATCCGATTCTTTCCTTACAGTAGCCTATATTCTGATTCTTAACAGTGGCCAAACAACAGAACCATTTTATTATATTAGAGTCAGACTATACATTTTCCATTTTTGCTGGTCATAAGGTTTGCTCAAAATTCGGCTATGGTAAATAAAAGAAAAAGCCTGTCCCATAAGCCTACCCCCCGCACCCCCTGGCGAAAAGGTCTTCCGGCGCGCCTGATTTGAGGTGTGGTTTACAAAAGCCCAGAGCGGAGTATTGGGCGCTACAAATGTCTATCTCTATCTTTATAGCCAATTTTATTATTAAACTCTGAACATAACCTGGTCGAGACCGGTTATAAGCTAAGCATAAGTCACCATGGTGATCTAGTTGGGTTAAAAGATGGTTAATTCCAGATAGGGGTTAGGCAGAAAGGTCTAATAATTTGACACATTTGAGCATTTTATTGAGAAAGTAACTTTTACTGGTATCATGTAGTAACTCTGTTACTTACTCGGTTACTTTTTGGGAAAGCAACTTACTACTTTTTAAAATGCCCCACACTGCCTGTCAGTTATTGTGACACTTGAGGTTCCCGTCACTATGCCTCCAATTGATCATGTGCCCTGGCTACTTGGCCAAAGGGATGTCCCTTTGGGTGATGATGATCCCCGCCAGGGCCCTCTTCACCTTGCCACAATATGATACATTATTGTCTCAGATTACGAGGGGGGAATATTATCTCATACATTGCAGGCACACCTTACGTCATTACTAATGTATTCTGTAAGTTCGTAATAAGATAGGGGTTTATAAAGTCCAACGGTTCTGCACAGTCCCACTCCAAGGACACACAGCACTGACGTGTTACTAGGTAAGACATCATGAGACAAATAGCATGCTAATGATGAAGCTTTGCTTGATATAGACCCTGTAGTTGTACATGCAAACTGATCTAAGTACCTTTCAAATATTCTTTATGTTACAGGCTATTACTGCTAAGAGGCATGGAAGCAGAGCTGACACTCAGCGGCACTTATGTTAATGACATACATCCCTGCTATGAATCACATAATGGAACTTATATATTTACAGTCAAGCCTTCCATAGTATGTGTTTTGGTATATATGTTCCTTGGCTTATTATCTGTTGCTACAATATGTGGAAACCTCCTGGTTATAATATCCATTATATACTTTAGACAGCTCCACACTCCAACTAATTACCTCATCCTGTCTCTGGCTGTGGCCGACCTGCTTGTTGGGGTTCTAGTTTTTCCTTTTAGCATGGTGTTCACTGTGACCTCGTGTCTTTATCATGAGGATTTAATCTGCAAAATACGAGACAGCTTTGATGTATCACTGTGTACATCTTCTATTCTTAACTTGTGTTGTATTTCCATAGACAGATACTACGCAGTGTGTCAGCCGCTGACATACAGAAGTAAGATAAATGTTCATGTTACTGCAATTATGATCCTGGTGTGTTGGGTTATCTCTGCTCTGATTGGGATTTGTATAATAGTTGCAGGATTCAGCCAAGGAACTTGTGAAGAAATGTGCACAGTTGATGTTGTAATGGCAAACACAATGGGACCTGTATTCTCATTTTACCTCCCAGCTTTTATAATGCTATGTATCTACTTTAAGATTTTCCTTGTTGCTCAGAAACAGGTGAACAACATCCAGTGCACTAAGTCTGGAGCAGCTGTCAGTAAGATGGAGAGAAAGGCCACAAAAACCCTGGCTACTGTTATGGGAGTGTTTCTTTTATGTTTGACTCCTTACTTTCTTTGCATTGTCTTCCAGCCTTTGTCACACAATCCTCCACCCATCCCTGTGATTGAGACTCTTAACTGGCTTACATTGTCAAATTCAATGCTTAATCCATTAATCTATGCTTTCTTTTACAGCTGGTTCAGATCAGCTTTCAGAATGATCATTTCTGGAAAAATACTTAAAGGCAATTTTGCCAACTCCAATTTGTTTTGATGAATTGATTGAACGAGAAATGGCTGCAAAGGATTAAGGTATTTTGCAATATAAAATGTCACAATTGCAGTATGGCGGGGACAGTCCCCACTCCGAAACACTGCTGTTCAAACCCCTCCTCCCTCTCCTGCTGACAGCAGACTGGGGGAGAAAAAAAAGTCGCTCTGTCTCTTTGCTCTGTGTTTTGGTGTGGTTTAGGCAATGAAGGAATGAGTTGGTTAAGTTTAGTAAAAAGACCAGGTAGAGACTAGACAGGCTAGACAGCTGAAGCATATGCGTATCGTTCAACCCCCAAAAGGAAAAAAAAAAGATCGATGCACAGCCTCTGTTTCCTCTCTGATTGCATCCGTCTGTCCGGCCACTACTCTTTTCAAGCACCGTCACTACTGTCTAGAGCTAGACTTCAGCTCTACATACTGCCTACTGTTGCAGCATGTTATGTCATAATGTCACAAGTAAAAGAAAAATTCTAAGTCAAAATGTAAAATGCAAAAGAAAAGATTATGATGATTTCATTCTGTGGGTAATGGGAGCGGGACTAGATAAGCTTTTGCTTCTCCCGCTTTCCCTTTCAGCCATGTGTATTGTATTATTGAACTAAGATGATATGTGATGATGATGATTAATTGACATGCCCGAAATAAACACATTTTCCAACTTCCAAATCCAGAGGCTGGTACCTCTGGAGATTTGTTTCGGGTGCTTTCACACTGCTGGTTTGAGGGTTTAGTCGGCACCAGACAGTAAAATTCAGGCATGAAAATCACTCACCTTTCGGCGAAACTCGCCGTTTTGAAACCAAAATAGATGACCCACGTGAATCGTGCAGATCCGATGAGAAAATATTTTTGAGGGGGGGGTTGAGTTAGCCTCGTAAACCAGCCTCCCCCGGAAATGCATTCAATTCATTTCTCAGGGAGAGTCTGGCCTCATCTCCGTTGTAACCGTTTCGCCGAAACACTCCGCCTACCGAGCCAATCAGGGACCGAAGAAGAACAGCGATAACGTCTTTTCCTCCAAGAAACTCAACAAGCGCCGACTCTTGCTCTAGTTTAAGTTCTGTAATTGATGGTATTTCATTTAGAACTTCCCTTACTGCTGTTTTTACGCCGCTGTTTGACGCTCCGCCATGTTTGTTGTAGGTGAGTCCAGTCCATGTAGCGATGTTTTCAGGCCCTGATTGGCCAACGTGCTGTGTCAATCACAGCGGCGACAAATTGGCTCAGACGGCATTTCTGGCGAAACGTTACATCTGAGGCCTCCCCTGAGAAATTAATTAAATGCATTTCCGGGGGAGGCTGGTTTACGAGGCTAGGGTTGAGTGGCAAGTGATCGGGAGGTATAGATTATAGAGCCTTGAATTGAGAGGAGGAAAAAAAGTAGAAGATGACAACACCCACAAGCGCGAGAGCAGCTGATTGGGTTGTGAGTTGTAGCTACTGTACAGTCCAGAGCGGCGGCAGCGCTGACGCCGCTGCGTTAAGCCGCCACATTGTTTCCTAATTTGAGCCGTTACATCTCGACCTGTCCACGTGCCTGCAGCCTGCGTTTGTGTGTGTGCACCAGCGCGCTAGAGAGAGACGGGCCGCCACAGACTCGTTGATGAAAACACCGATGGTTGATAAGTTTCGTTTTTAGCACCACTAGCATGCATGCGCGATTATCTCTCTCTCTCTCTGTGTGAGTGACTGAAAAGAGAAAGAGCGCTATGTGGAGATTAATTAACATAACGATATTGATGAAAAAAAAAAAAGCAGAGTCAATTTGTGGCTTGGTCTTGATTCTGTGGCGCTGCACCACATATTGGTCTACATATGGGAAACAATAGGTGTGTGTTTGAGTAAACTGAACGTTTGTGTTTCATGCTATAAACTAGGCGACTGATAAGTTCTCCTAAAAATTACAACTGGTCAAAAATAACAAAGACGTTTTCAGACCTCAAATAATGCAAAGAAACAAGTTGATATTCATAAACAGACCACTAATGTTATCATTTAGGAAGAGTTCGGATTAATATTGATAGAAATATAAATTTTATTCCTGCAGCAGCAGTGATTGATTATTTACTGATACATAATAGTTCTAAGATCTTCTATTAAAGTAAAGTCAATAACTACATTTTTTGTGTTCTCTTTGTATTTGGAAAATGATCAAAAAACATTTTGGTACCGATACCAGTACGAAAATGTTGATATCGTGACAGCACTAACGTTACATAATGTGACCATACTTTATTATGAACCCATACTGTCTTGTAGTTCTGCTTGAATTTATTCTCAAAATGCATCAGATTGATGCTTTCAAATATGAAATATTCAAAATTTTCTTCCGGGGGGGCAAGCCCCCGGACCCTGATCCTTCTCACCTTTTTCACCCATGACCCGTTTTCATGCCTGAAAATTGTTACATTGTAGCTAAAGACTAGCCTGGTTGTCACGACATTCCAATGTTGATGTTCAGCATTGGGTCTGGCCAAGACATTGAGAGGATCCATTTATCAAAGCGCATCCTTCAAACTTGGTTTACCCGCCTCCCTCAAATGCCTCAGTCTGCTATTGGTCGAAGCCAGAATAGGCGGTGTCGAATCTTCTACTGCTGCTCTACTGTCACTTACTTGAACACACCTCTACTCCACCTGTTGGAGATGCTCAACATTGGCTCACGAAAAATAGGGTGGAGTTCCCGTGGCTGCCGGAGACAGAATCCAGTAAATAGTACGGTTGGCCAGACTAGCAGTCAGCCGCGCTCGTGAGGCGTGACGTCACTAGTGTGGGCGCGACCAGGCTAGCTACAGACTGCAGAGTGGCGCGCGTTCACACATGCAACAAATCAAAACTGGTCTGAATGACGTTTCGTCATCTTCCGGTAGAAATAAGCACCAATTTGGACTTTCATAGTGGAGATAACACTGTAGAACACTGTACAATTAGTGCGATATAGTTCATGGATGTACTGTTTATTAGCAGTCAGTGCAACCTCTCAATGCGCCCCTCTCTCTCTTTCTATGTGCGCGTACACGTGATGCGACCGTACGCGAGAGAGACGGCAGGTGGAGGGACAGACTGGCAGAGGTGACAGTTTCTTTTTTCCATGACAGACTGTGGTGGGCCCAAACACACCCCATTTTTCAATGAAAATGCACCAGTAGACCTGAGTTGGTCCAGGTTCGCGTTCACACCAGCCAACATCTGGTGCGGAATCAAGCGGACCAAGACCACCCCTTTTTGGAGGTCTCAGTCTGCTTGATTTAGTGCGCACCCGAGTGCAATCGATGTTTTCACACCGACGAAAACGAACCGAACTTAGAGCTTTTGGTTGGAATGGACCATCTAGTGCGCACCAACCACTGTTGGTGTGAAAGGGCCCTTAGTTACCAAATCAAACCATTTTATGACTGGCCAACAAAAGTGCAGAGTTACAAAGTAACAAATTACAGTTTTTTGGGGTAACGAAGTAAAGTAACGCATTTCACTAAGAATATTGGTAACTACAGTACACTACTTTACTAGACCATAGGAATGTGTTGCTGCCGGTGCAAGAGGGACATGGAGACGAGACTCTGGGTTTCGGCCGGTGGCGATATTATCATTACTTTCAGTTCAGAGAGAGAGAGAATTAGAGAGAGCAAATACTATTGTCGAGCTGCAGCAGAAGAAGCGAGGGAGATTATCTATGTGGTTGTTAAAAAAAAAGAGCTGACCAGACCAGAGGGATAACAGACGGAGTGAAGGCAGTGGTGACGTCTCAGTCCGGGTCCCAGAGCCGAGCAGCCAGGTGCTGGAGAGGGAGGAGAGGAGCACAGCGTGCGTACCGGTGCACGTCTTGTTCGTAACACCTAGAAAACTCCACAGTTTGCTGGAAATCACCCAGATGCGAGGAAATGTAGTTTAGAGCTTTTGCCCTGGTACGTATCAGTATCCGCAGTCATTTGTGGCAAAGCAGACTTGCCTTTCAAATGTGCTAAATACATTTTTAATTTTATAGATTTATATGAGGTTATTTTCTCTACATATTGTTAGAAATAATTTTACCTTTTTTTTAAAAGTATATTTTTGGGGCATTTTTGCCAAAGAGCCCAAAGATGATAACAAGCACCAATTCTTGTTTTGGGTGCTACAATTGTCCACCCAGAAAACACTATGAAGGGCGGTTCCAGGGTGCCATTCCGATGGGCCGCTACTCCGAGCGTTTACTTTAATGTGTCGGATCGGATGGAATGCCAACCCTTAAAACTTTATGAAAAAGGGGTGCCATTCCGAACCTGAAAAAAAGTCTACCATTAAAGCTCAGGCACTGAGTACACACATCATAGGGCATGCTGTGGTAGTACAGTGGTTAGAGCATCCGACCCCAACGTGGAAGACGAGGGTTTGACTCCTGGAGAAACTGCATATCAGCAGAGACTATCTTGGCCTCTACCTGATTATATTACTAAACTTGAGGGAAGTCAAACCACATTCGGAACAGCTCCCCTTCGGAATGGGGGTCGCCCCGCATGAAGTACATCCCTGTCCTTCCCCAGCGCAGTCATGTACGCAGAGGTCATGTCGGGAGCATACGGTCAGTCCGACTGCCCCAAAGTCCGACAGCTCATTTCTCCGACTACTCATTCTACAGCATTAAGGTTAGGTTTAGGGTAAGGAAAAGGGTTAGGGCTACTTAAGTCGGAGAAATGGGAGGTCGGACTAATGGACGCAAAAATAAAGAAATGTATGGTCGGACAAATGGGTAGTCGGACAGACGTGTGGTCGGAGAGATGGGTAGTCGGACAGACGCCACGCGCCCGGTCATGTCACTTGCCAGACAACCGAGATTGTGGGTTTTTTGGTTTTCTTCTTACCTACGGAGGCAAACGTTTCGTGGAAAGCCACAATGCGTTTAGTAAATATGGCAGACTTCACCCTTGACATTCGCGGCAGCATGATGACCTTCTGTAGGCTGATGCTCCTCACAGATGTTCCCTCTGGCCAGTCTTTTGCTGCATCCTCCTGGTAAAGTACCCTGCTCTCCATGGCAGACGCCTTGTGGGAATTCCACCGCTGGTACTGCAGGCAGTCCGTGTCCATAGCCTCACTGACTCCATGATGTTCCTCTTTCATGTGCTGATCTTTTCAGTGCATCTCCTCCTGCAGTTGGGACCACATGGCTGTGTGGTGGAGGACCTGCGGATGTTGCCGTTTCCCTATCCGTCTCCACAGCAGGTTCTGGTGTATGAACCTCCTCCATATCCACCTCACCTGTAAACTCTGGTGTTACAACTTCCTCCAAATCCAACTCTGCCTCTGATGTCAGACTCGGCTCAATGGTTATCAGTGATAGTAATTGATCTGTTGTGCTGGAATCCATCCCCATCAAGGCATCCCAGGATTCAAACATCAACTTTGGCTGCCCTGTGGGAGCCAGGTGAAGCTGCTCTGTGGGAGCCAGATGAGGCTGCTCTGTGGGGGTAGTGATAGTTTTGTTTGCATGTCCCTGATCTTCTATCATATTACAGTCCCTCCAGGAATTTGCGATGTTGCGATCGCAACAATTAACGCAAATTCAGCAAATCCCCGCGACTTTTTGCGATCTTGCAATTTTGTACAATCACCGCAACTTTTCCGCAAATTGGACCAATTTTCGGTGCTTTTCACGAGTTACACAGCAGAGAGTGCGAGTCTGGACGGAGCGGTGGTTGAAAATGAGTCCACGGAGGAACGGCGTGGCTGGACTGACGGCAAGAAACTTGATACAACGTGCACAAAGTGATAAGTAAAGGAACACAAGCTGAGTTTAACGTGTTGAGAGTGTGAGTTGTCCTGGTTGACCACCTGAGGCTGTGTCAACCCCGCAGCACTCGCCGAGGGGGAATCCAGTCACTGCAGGGCTGGAGCGGAGCGGCCGGCGGCCAGGTACCCCTCCCCCTTTTTATCCAAACACTGGACTGTTTTAGTGGCATTTTAACAGTTGTTTTACCACGATTTTTAAACAGTAAAAGTAAAAGTAAAACAACTTTCAACTCTGTAATTTTTCTGTGCCTTTTTTAACGAGTGGAAAATTGCTGGTATAACAGGACCTCACATCATTTTGTGACATTTCAAAATTTTCAATTTTCCTTTGATTTTTAATAACTCAGAACAAAACTGCAACTTTTTTTTTGCAACTTTCGCTGTCTCCCGCAATTTAATCGCAACAAAAGCGCTTAAAACATTGCAACATGCACCGCAATTTTTTCAAAATGTGGCCGCAAAATCAGGCATTTTACAAATCACAAAAAAAGCCTGCGAAATCCTGGATGGACTGATATTAATTTCAGATGAGATGCAGCCTCACCTGCGCCCTGCAAAGAAGCCTTACCCCTAGGTCGCACTGGGAGCGTACTTCTCCCTCCTCTCTCCTCGCCCGCCAGACATCAACTGCAGTCGCCCATACTCGTATTCACTCTGTTTTCCACACACACGTGTCATTTTAAACGTATGTGTGTGTGTGTGTGTGTGTGTCTTGTGTGCAGACGCAACTGACAAATATACAGTATAGGCTATAGACGGACAAGCGGCTGGATTCTCTCACCTTTTCTGTGCCCGACTTCCTGTCTGGTACGATCTGCTCTATCCAGCTTGACAAACGGCACTCTCGGCGCACACGAAAAGTAGAAATGAACCGATCTGAAGCGCTCAAGGCGCGCACAGTGCGCTCCACAGTGCAAGATGTGCGACCAAGCAGACCGGTTAACATGTGCGCCTATCTGAATCTGCCTCTGCTCCAGGACGCTGCGCTTCGGTTCCGCATCCAGTGCAACTGAGATGTTGCCTCACCGACCTCCCTAATTAAAGAGGAACTAAACCCCTAAACCACTTTTTTGTGCTGAAAACGTGTGTGTTTGTGCTGAAGTATAGCTGGTATTAAGTAGTGTTGTCAGTTGATTCTGGTCCAACTTTTGACATTTTAGTCAAAATATTTCAATTTGGGGGTGGTGTAGCTCAGTTGGTAGAGCACCCGCCCCATGTGTCCTCGCTGCAGGCAGCCCCGGTTCGAGTCCCGTGTTGGACGGCCCTATTCTGCATGTCATTCCTCCCATGTCTGCCTCCCATTGTCACACTCTCTACTGTCCTATCAAATAAAGGCATACAAAGCCCAAAAAAAGTACAGCAGACACGCGGCGGAGCTGGGACTCCTCGCCCACTTCGTTTGACGGACTTCTGCCCGGCCAGGGTTGGAGGGGGGGTGCGGGGAGAGCCACCGGTATGATCGGGAGACCCCCCGGCCAGGTGGAAGTCCGTCAAACGGTGGCCGAAGTGGGCAAGCTGTCCGCGGTACTACTGCGACATGGATCGGCGGGACTGAGGGGAGGAGGGGGGGGACCAACGTTCCTTTATTTTGAGGATGAGATGTCAATATATTTTTTTCTGTGTAAATAAGTTCAAGATTCAGTTTTACTGAAAGTCACGTAATCCAATGGGGCTGCCACTCAATGACGTCACAATATGCAAATTAGATGAGTACATTTACTCCCATCACAAATTTTAGGTCACTATGAATATCTTTTTCATTTACATCATAGATTTATCTCTCACCACTTACAAGCTACAGCCTTGTGAAATCTTGAAATCTAAACTTTATATTTTCCTAAATAAACTCTGGCGCCTAGAGGGTTAATTGAAGCTACATGGTTGTGAGTTGGCTCCGGCAGAAGCTCTGCACCATGCACACTGTTTAATTTGCCTATTCTGTCATAGTTAATTTCAGTTTTTTTCGTCGTTCTTCATTAGGATAATGTTAGGCTGAGTTAATTTTGTGGTAGGGAAAATATTGTTGACAAAAAGTGGTGGGGACATGTCCCCAGCGTCCCCGGTGTAAATGACGCCTATTATGATTCAATATGTTAATGAAGAGGAGGTTGATTATTTATTATGAAGTCCACTGTCTCTACACAGTGGCACAGTACACTTACCAACACTGATACACACACTTTCTGGTGAGTAACATAAAACTTCACAGGTTATCAAAGGCTCATGTATTTGTATATGTTTTGCTTCTTGTCCTGTCAATCTAAAATGTTTTCAAAACGGAATTTTTAGGAATCTGGATGCATGGAAGCAGAATTGAGTGTGAACGGGACCTACACCCTGAATGACATGCATCTCTGCTCCTCATACATATTTAAAAGCAATCCTTCAATGCTCTGTGTTTTAATATACATTTTACTTGGTTTATTGTCTGTTGTCACTATATGTGGAAACCTCCTTGTGATAATCTCCATCATGTACTTCAAACAGCTCCACACTCCTACTAACTACCTGATCCTCTCTCTGGCTGTAGCTGACCTGCTTGTGGGAGTTGTAGTTTTTCCTTTCAGCATGACATTCACTGTTACCTCATGTTGGTATCATGAAGATTTATTTTGTAAAGTACGAGGCAGCTTTGATGTGACCCTGAGCACAGCTTCGATTTTAAATTTATGTTGTATTTCTATTGACAGATATTACGCAGTGTGTCAGCCTCTCAGTTACAGAACTAAAATAAATGGTCGCGTTACATTGATCATGATCCTGGTGAGCTGGGGACTCGCTGCTCTAATTGGAATTGGCATCATAATTGCAGGTTTCAATCAAGGAAAATGTGAAGAAAGTTGTTTAATTGATGCTCTAATATCAACCACTCTGGGAAGTATTTTCTCCTTTTACCTCCCTGTCATTATAATGCTCAGTATCTACCTGAAGATTTTCCTTGTTGCACAGAAACAGGCCAACAGCATCCACAGCATGAAGTCTGGAGCAGCTGTCAGTAAGATGGAGAGAAAGGCCACAAAAACTCTGGCAACTGTTCTGGGAGTTTTTCTTCTGTGCTGGATGCCTTATTTTCTTTGTATTGCCTTTCAGCCTTTAACATACAGCGTAACACCAATTGCTTTGGTTGAAACTCTGAACTGGTTTACATTGTCCAATTCAATGCTGAATCCATTCATCTATGCTTTCTTTTACAGCTGGTTCAGAACAGCTTTCAGAATGATCATTTCTGGGAAAATATTCCAAGGTGGTTTTGCAAACACCAAACTTCTTTGACAGTTTTGAAAGCTGATATGATTTTGTTTTTCAAAGTTCAAATAATGAATACCAAGATTTTGACTCCCTGACATTTTATCTCTTTGTTTAGCAATACTTAGAAGTTAAAATGTCAAGTCAGTGCATTCATATTCTCATCCATTCCCCTAATGGGAGATGGGAGTTTGATTATAAAGTTTTAATCAGCTTGGTGTTTTGAGGCATGATATCTTTTCTGGGGCTCTGTGGCAGAAATAGGTTTCACCTCACATTTGTTACAACATGAAATCTCAGCCTTGAAATGTGCTCTTGGTCTGACAAGGAGTCAGGTCACAAATGTGATTACAGTACATCATTTGCTGACTGTGCTGAACAGTGGAAACATTAAAGATCATTTAAAAATACATACTGTGTGGCCACAATTTTTTTTTCAAGCTTACTTTGACTAATGATGAACATACAGTGAGCTGAAGGTCTATACATTAATATTGAAAATTAACTCATTGACTGCCAGCCATTTTCAGAAAAGATAAGCCCATATTGATTTTGACTGAACTGTCAAGACTCACAGAGTATTGGGTTTTATGAGTACATTAACAGGGTATATACAGGAATCTTGAAGTTAATTAAGACTTCTTCAAGACCTTCTCAATATTTTTTAATACCTCACCGCCACTTCAAGCTGTAACAATCCGCGACACTTTTAACGTAACAGACTAGAGACTACTATGATATAACAGAATTCAAAATAGGCTGGGATAATAAATCAAAGGCAAAGTTTATCAACAAAAAAAAAAAGCTTTACTCTCAAAAAACAAAAACAACAATCACGACAGTCACGACATGTACCTGAGCTTGGAGGGTTGTAGCTGACAGAGATGTGATTTGATTTTAAGTCTCAAGTCTTTGGTCACGAGTCCAAGTCAAGTCTCAAGTCTCTAAAAAATAAAAGTCTCCCGGTCTCTTCTGGTTGTAATGAGCCTTCTGTCATCTGCTGCTGTCCGGGCTAATAAGAATACTGCAAAGCTATTCAAAGCATTTACTTATTATCACTCCTATATCTATTAGCATACAGTTTTGATTAGTTGTTTATATGATCTCTTTAAACAGAAGTATCTGTATTCTGAGTCAAGAAGAATTAAGGCTGCTCTGCCTCTCTGCACTTGCCTTTTTTTTTTGCTTTGTTGAATTCTGAAAAATCTTAGATGAACAACATGGAAAATGATTTAGCCTGTTACTGTAGGTCATAAGATCTGAATGGTATAGTTAACATTTTTATGTGTAGCAAAACCTTTCTGGAACCACATGGTTTTGAGAGAAGAAGTTTTTTTTATATATATATATATATATATATATGTATATATATATATATATATTTATATATAATTAGCTCCGTCATCTCATGGGGGCGTGTCGACCTGACTTTCATACATCGCAGCCATAGACTGTAAAAAGATTGCAGGAAAAAAAAAATTCAGAATGTGCCGCCAGTTAGGCAGCAGTAGCCTCTACCTGTTAAAGGATGATGAGGCAAGATTTATGAAAAAATGCACATACGTTTTAAGTTTTCTACTAATAATGGGACATGAAGCGTTCCAAACCAAAAAGAATGAGTCCTCTCGCGTATCTCTCCGTTGCCTTGAACAGGCTGTGTGCTGCAAAATGCGCTGCAATTCAGGATCCGAATTTCCCGCGCTGCTCATCCTGCTCTGCGGATGTGACGTCAAATGACGCTGCTTGCGCGTCCTCGGCGGCTTGGCTTTCACCGCTTGCTACGCAACCACCATCAGCGGTGAGCGGATGTCAGCCATTACTACCTGAGCAGCGAGTAGGGAAATAACGTCACTTTCTTACATTTTTAATATGTTTTCATGCGAGAAAGTGGCGGTTTAGACTCCCAATCTGTCGTCAGTTTATCCACATATCGCCTGTAAGTAGATGCGCCGACATTTTTCGGAGGAATGTCGCGGCACACACGAGCGACAGCAGCGGCTCGTCACAGAGGCTGCAGCCGGAGAGCTGAGCTCACCGCCGGGCAGCCTCTCTCTGTCCTCCTCCCTCTCTGTGCTGCTCTCTCTCTCTGTCCTCGCAGCGAAAACCAGCCGAGTAACTCACCACAGGTTTTATGTCGGCTGGTTGAATTATTATTCAGATAAATGCTGGTCTCGTTGATGAAATCTAACTTTGTGGCAGTTGTATGTACGGTTGTAAGTGAAGCGCGCGTGTGTGTGTACTGAGAGAGAGAGAGAGAGAGCAGCGCAGCCGTGGGGCTCTGTACGTACATAATCACCATATTTACTTCAATAAATAAATAAATAGTTTTACAATGAGCCGATGGATTCATCCGTGGTCAGTTTATCCAAACAACGCATATAAGGAAATTCGCCGACGTGTTCGGAGGAATGCAGAGCCACTAGGGCAGCCGAGCAGCAGCAGCAGCAGCAGCAGCAGCTCATAGCAGCGGCGGCGGCGGCGGCAGCGGCCGGTGTGCAGACCTTGATGCCTAGGCAGTCAACCTTCGGCTGTCGCGGTAAATTGGGCACTGTACAATGAGCGCGGTGTGACGCGTTTACAGTTTATTAACAGCCAAGTGCAACGTATGTATGTGTGTGTGTCACGAGAGAGACAGCACGTAGCATCAGCTGCTGCTGTGGAGAGTTGATGCGCGCTCCCGCTGCAGCTTGACTGGCTGCTGCAGTAACCCTGGCGGCCGCTATGTATCGCTAGTGAGTTTTATTTCTGAATCCTGCCTCATCATCCTTTAAGGAAGGCCTGACAACAAACGGACGTTGTGCCTCACCTGTACGGACGGTGCCGCCATAACAAAAAAAACCAAACGGTTTACACAGTCAGTCACCTGTCAACTCACCCGCAGCTGACTGCGCCGTCAGAGGAGCTCTGCTGCTCCACTCTCTTTAGCCTGGTGTTTGCCAGCACTCTGTTCAATATCTAACCTGCATCTGAAAACCTAACATTACCAGCCATGTGGCGTTGCTCGGCTGTAACGTGTTACCGGCAAAACAAACAAACAAAAAAAAAGATCGTTGGTCATCCTGTCCAGGACGGAGGCACAAGCCAAGAAAAATAATGATTGTTCACGAGTCTCAAAAGAGTCCGACTCGAGTTCGGTGGGCCGCCACAATGAGAAACACTGGATGCGCTGGTTGATAAGTTTTGTTTTTACCGTCCCCGTCTCTCCCCGCGTGCATGTTGAGTGTGTCGTGACATGGTGCGTTTGTAATATGCACCGGGAGCGCCAGAGACAAGGCCATAGCGTACTGTGCCTCTGAGTTTCCACCCGCGTGCGCTCTGGCGCTGTCCGAGACAATTTACGAACGCACCCACAATAGCCTAGTTTTTGATATACCGGTTCGTCTTTGTTTTTTAATAAAAACGAATAAATTCACACACATTCTCGATGTTGTTTAGGACTCAAACTCTTGGACAGCTATTTCAGGAAAAATATCTTCAAAATTTAAGACTCTATGAAGTCGTGAAAAGACTTTTTAATACTTAAGGGTCTTAATTTTCCCAAAATTGATTTATCACCTTTTAAGACTTTTCAAGACCCCGCGGATACCCTGATTAACAATAAACATCTCTAAAGAAAGTGTAGCCTTTCTTCTTTCCCGGTAGCCTGCTCGGTTGTTTAGAAATCAGCAGTAGAACATAGGGTTGTTTCAGCAAAAACACCATATTTTGACCAAAAAACGGAGAAAACAAGCTTTTTCTGCAGAGAAGCAGAATGGAGACTAATAACTTATTACTCAATGTTTTTTTTTGTTCCAGTGACACCTCAAACATCTGAATAGTTGTTCACTTCTATAGAACAACAAAAACAACACTGAAAAAAGGCTTGTGATGGCAAAATAACTATTTATTTGCACAAACCCAGCTTTTATAGCCGAGTCTAGGATGAAACTTTGAACATACAGGGAGATCTAGCCGGGTTCAAACAGAGCCACTTGTAGAACAGGAGAGACCCAGACCTCGCTGACCCACTGAACCGGCTTCACAGCAGCTGCAGCTCCGTCTCCTCCTCTCTCTCTCCTCTCTTTTCTATCTCTCTCTCTCCGCGCTCTGCGCCGGTGGATGCGTACTCGGCACCACGTTTGACCGGAGCGAAGCCACAGTGCGGGCACACAGTGCTCTACCACTGTGACGTGCGCTGGCTCAGCCGCGGCTCTGTGCTGCAGCCGTTTTATTCGCTGAGATCAGAAATCGACGAGTTTTTTAAAGAGAAGGGCCGACCGCTTCATGAGCTGAGTGACCCTCTATGGCCGGCAGACTTGGCATTTTTAGTTGATCTCACTCATCATCTGAATACACTGAACAAGAACCTACAAGGCAAAGAACAGCTGGTGCCACACCTGCATGCGCACATCAAAGCGTTCTGTGTAAAGCTCCGCCTATTTGAGACACAGCTACGGAGCTTTAATGCTGCACACTTCCCCACGCTGTCTGAAATCAAGTCTGCGTTTCCAGAGGCCAACCTTTCTGCTAAAAAGGAAAAATATGTGTCTGTGATTGCATCTCTTGTGACAGAATTCAACCAGCGTTTCCAAGATTTTTCTGCCATTGAGAAAGAAATCAAGCTGTTCTCCACTCCCTTCATGGTGGATGCAGAAGAAGTGGAAGAGAGTCTGCAGTTAGAACTCATTGAAATGCAGTGTGATGATTCTCTGAAGAGTCAACATCAGCTTCTCTCCCTCCCTGACTTCTATCGGAGTTTGGATAATGCCAAGTTTCCTCTGATGCGACGCCACGCAAAAAGAATGATGAGCCTGTTCGGCTCAACATACATATGTGAACAAACATTTTCTCTGTTAAATCAGAACAAAAGCAGACTGAGAACCAGAATGACTGATAGCCATCTCTGTGAAGTCCTTCGTGTCTCAACCACCAAACTTTCTCCTGACATGTCAGCCATCCTGCAGTCCAAAGCACAGCATCACTGCTCCCACTGAGTGAATGTTCTTTACCGGTGAGTTAGAAATGTGCAGGAAAAAATTGTGTTAGTAACCAGTGTGTGGCCCGGCCCTTTGTTTATTTTTCTGTATTTGGTCCTCACTGAAAAAAGTTTGGACCCCTGCTGTAAGAGATTCTGCTAATAAAAAACAAATCTTTGGAAAAAAAAATAAATCTAAATGATAAAGTATAACCATCCATATTTTCTGTCCCATTTAAAATGTATAAATTATGAGAATAATTCTTGTTTCTCTGTCCATAAATCACAGCGTGTCCCTCAATCCCTACTACGAACCTGTGAATGGCAGAGGGGGCGCATTCCTTTGTTCCCGTGACGACGGTGGGATGCGTCACTGCCACGACGTGCCGCCGTACTGGAACATGTACTACAACGTGTGTCGCCCAGGGGACGACAACTCGTACCAAGGCTCTGTCAGTTTTGACCACGCCGGCGTCGCCATGATGGCCATGTTCCAGGTTCATCTATCACCCATTCATCAGTGCTTTATCTTTTTAATTAGGGTTAGGGTTGATGTTCTCCTGGGGCATGTAATACAAAAACATGGTGTGTCTTTTCATTTTTATGCTGACGACACTCAGCTGTGCCTGCCTGTACCTACCCCTCTGCTGGTTTGCACTCTATGTAAATCCAGAGAAAGCAAAAATCTTCGCACATCCACTTCTCAGGCAGGTGCGTCGGAGGGCGACAATCAAGTCCAAATTAGAAAAAGAAGAGTTCCCGCACACTAAGCCAACTTGCAGAATTTTATTGTGCAACGTTTCGGTACTAGACCTTTTTCAAGCAAAATGGCTTTTGCTTGAAAAAGGTCTAGTACCGAATTCTGCAAGTTGGCTTAGTGTGCGGGAACTCCTCTTTTTCACTCTATGTAAATAAAAATTATTATTGCATCAAAATTACTTTTGTGTCATACACCTTGGGCCTCATGTATCAATGTTGCGTACGCACAAAAAAGCGGCGTACGTCATTTTCCACGCCAACGTTCAGATGTATCAAAACTGAGGTTACACCCCGCCTTTCCGAAGCCCCACCTTTCCGACAATAGACTTCCATTCGTCGTAATAAGGGGGTTTTCTTTTTTTTCTAAAGACACCGCTATTTCGAAAAGGCTACTCGGGGAAACGGATCATGTGCATAATAAACTGCAAAACAAGCAAATACTTCATATTAATGACATAAAGACCTAACGTTCATTCTGCTTCTAGCCTGTCTAGCCTCCACCTGATCTTTTTACTAAACTTAACCAACTCCTTTCTTCATTGCCTAAGCCCAACCAAAGCATCTCCCTCAGTCAGCTGTCAGCACGAGCGGAGGCTGTCGAAGTGGAGGTGCGTCGGAATGGAGAGCTGTCCCCCAAAACTGAAATGACCGTGGAAAAGTGCGGTGTTCCACGCCAACTCCATGGCTGGTGTACGTACTTTTCTACAGCTATTGTTCCTTTGGCGACACTTAAAGGTGAAGCTGGGAAACTGTTAATAATGTGAAAACAATTAGTCCTCGGAGTAATGTGCACGTCAGACACATAATGAACAACTAACCCATCCACGTGTTGCTGCATTGCAGCAATTGCATTGTGAAGTGCACACGAGTCCCGGAGAGTTTTTTTTTTTTTTTGCACATTATGACTCTTTTTGTTTGGGCAATTCACGTGCGCTGCGACTGGCCTGAGGGTGCGACACGGTGGGGAGCCATGGGTTGACTGTATCCATATGAGTGCTGACCACACTGGGGAAGACAGGAGCCAGAGACAGTTTTCCTCGGAGCAATCAACTTCACAGACGTTGCCATAAAAACATCCTCATGGGATGGATTTGTTTGTGTGAACAGGGAGCATTTTATACTATGAATGTACAGATCTATGTGGTGCGTAAATGCATCACATATTAAAGACCCCCTAAAGTGGCATTTTAAACTGTGTAAAAATGCTCTGCTATGACTATTTGTTGATAAAAATTGCTTACCTACACAAAGTTGTTTAAAATAATCCTCCAAAGACACAAACAACACGTGCATATTTCTCCCTCATTGAAAAATTCACATCCTATTAATATGCATGATTTGCTTGGTCAGGGTTGCTAGGTAACGGCGGTGCACGTCAGGGGCAAGGGAGACAGAAAGGTGATTTGAAAACACAAAGCTCACGTCAGGTTTCAAGTGCAAGCTTGTGTTTCCTCTGGGGAGTCTATGTAAATTTGAATGTAAACCTAAATGTGAATAAAGTTTATAAAGACAGAGAAAGAAGGAAAGTTTACACCGGGAATCGAACCCGAGTCTACAGATTATAAGTCGGGGACATTACCGCTCAGCCACCACAGCCACACATTCCGAAGTGATTCATCTAGCTCTTATGTAGGAGTGAAGTGTCACTATCGCGGTGAATTACTACAACAAATAGCGGCATGAGCTCCTAAGAGCCGCCGCTCTGTGAATTATAAAGTTCTTTAGGTGCTGGCATCCAGCGGCCACGCCCACAGTCTCTGAGTTACTGGTTACAGGCTGGTATCACTGTCCTTACCTGCTCCTCGTCCGAACACAGAGCAACGTCGCCGTCATCGCTGTTCAATGTACGTTACTCCCGCTTTCTACCCTGTGGGTAATTTATGTAATGAGATGGGGGGGAATCAACGGGATTGGCTGCTATAGTTTCGTGACGCACGAAAACGGACTCCAATTTGAAAAACTGAATTCAGTTTTTTCAGACTCGGTACTAAAACTGCATTTTCAAGTCTAAAATGCTCAATTATTGCGTGGATTAGCAATTTTGCTCCTGAGATGCCTTGTAGCATAGCCCACACACTAAATTGACATGTTAATTATTTAAAAAAGACGATTTTTGGTTTAGGGGGTCTTTAACAAACGTTGCGAAATGGCTGGTTCAGCACACGATTCATTCAGCATAGGCTGGCACTGTACGTGCGCAAAGTAAATGTATTTGTTTAACTGTCCTATAACCCCCCGATGCACATTGAGTATGTCCGCACAAATATCGGGGAGCATACGTCAGCCCGACTGCCCCAAAGTCCGACAGCTCATTTCTCCGACTACTCATTCTACAGCATTAAGGTTAGGTTTAGGGTAAGGAAAAGGGTTAGGGCTACTTAAGTCGGAGAAATGGGAGGTCGGACTAATGGACGCAAAAATAAAGAAATGTATGGTCGGACAAATGGGTAGTCGGACAGACGTGTGGTCGGAGAGATGGGTAGTCGGACAGACGCCACGCGCCCACAAATATCACACTGCAGTGACTTTATTTTCTTTTTTTTTACTGGTTAAACGACACGCTGTGAAGTACTTAATGTCAATAAACACATGCGTAAAGTTGGACGTGTGTCTTCATCAGCCTCCCTGGTGCACTTCTCCATTTATTTACTGCGATCTGCAGTGTTGCCGGTAACGCGCTACTTAGTAACGCGTTACTGTAGTCGGACTACTTTTTTCAGTAACGAGTAGTCTAACGCAACTACTATTCCAAAACTAGTAGTCAGATTAAAGTTACTTTTCTAAAGCACCGTGCGTTACTATTTCTGCATTTCGGGGGAACGTGGGTTAGGTTAGATCTATATTTAGGCCTAGGTCTACTATGCATTCTTTTTTTGTTGTTGGCTATTTCTACGACGAATTAGGGGCCGTGTCCACCAGACGCGCCTTCAGCACTGACAGCGCTGCTTTCCCAGCGCTTAGCGCTCTCTCTCTCCCTCGTAGAGTGCCGCTGTTGCTACGTTACAAAACGAGTCCTCCGACACTAACGCGTTCCTGCCTTGTTTATGTAAACACTAGAAATACACAGCGTCAGCTTTTAACACGCACACTGAGGTCGGCCTGCCTTCAATACAAGTGTGGGTCATGATATAAACCGAGCCACGTCTCCCGTTGTGTTGCTGTCGGACTCGGTAGCGTATGTCCCATTGGTCAGTGCAGGGAGAAGTGACAACGAGCGCGGCGCTGTTCTAAAACGCTGTTCTGCTCCGCGACGCCAAAATCAGATCAAAGATTCTATCTCGTCAGATATGAACATGGAAGGAGAGAAGTCCGCCTTTAGCAGCTGGAAATACAGGCATTATTCTGATTTTATTTCTGTTAAGGATGACAACATTAAGGTCCGCTGTAGCTACACTTTGTGCTGACAAAGTGTTGTCTACCTTCAAAAACACAACGTCAAACCTGAAAAAACATCTGGAGAAACAGCACAGCACAACGAAGCTGAAAGTAACTAAAAGTAGCCTAATCTAATTTAGTTACTTTTAAAAGCAAGTAGTCAGTAACTTAACTAAGTTACTTTTTAAAGAAGTAGTCAGTAGTCGGATTACGGTTTCAAAGTAACTGTGGCAACACTGGCGACATTCACTGTTTCAACCACCAGTTGCCACCCGTGTGATGCACAAAGTTTTGGGGCTGATGGACCCAGCCAATAGGATGTTGCAAGCTGAGGACACAGATCTACTCAACGCAGTCCGGCTCATTCAAAGTGCATCCTCGTGCACAGAAAGATCTTCGATCCGATGCTGAATTTCCGAAACTGTGGGCTGAGGGTGAGGAGGATACAGGTGATGGCGCCCCTGCTCCTCCAAAACGACAGCGACAGGCCACCAGGACGCTTCAAGGGACCCAACGCGTTGCGACACAGTCTTCGTCAGGGGTGTGTCTCTGATGAAGACAGCATCGAAACACGTTGGGTCCTTTTTAATTAATTAAAACTATCTCTGCCAAGCCACAAGTGCCTCGGGAAGCTCTTTCTTTGACTGCATCACCATTTGTAGACGGTTAGTTTTTTCCTCAGTTGATCACCTATTTTTTTTCTTGAAGAGCACCTTGAACTAGTCCACTTTTTCCCCCCACCTTTTTTTTTTTTTTTTTTTTACATTGGCCTTTGTAGCACTCACCTTCCCCTATTCTTTTCGTTATTTAATATTGTATTTATTTCTTGCCATTTGTTATTTTTCTTACAGTAATAATAAAAATTGGGATTTACATAATGTATTTTGTATAAATGTATTTGTATGTGTATTAAAAGTAAAACAAAAAAAAAACATTTATAAGGGGGGGGGGGGGTCCGTCTATCTTTTGGTCATTGGAATTTCCCTTCATGAATGAGAATTAAAGCCTTTGGAAACCCAAATCCACAAAAGTCTTCTAACTATGTAATTTAGGGTCTTATGTAGATAATATTTAACATGTAAAAATATGAGAAATCAGTTATCATCCAAATTCGAAATATTTGTCTTTTTAACCGTTGAAAATTGGGTTTAAATTGGGCGGAGTTATCTCTCTGATTTATGACGTTATAAATCCATACCAATCATAATCATCCACGTCAGTGTTGTCACCCCGCCCCCCTGTGGCAGTTAACAAAACCGTTCTGCTCCTGCTCGATCTGCCTCTTTGAGTCTGAGCCAACTCACCCCTATAGCATTTTGTGATTACAATCTATCTACATATCGCTGCTCCTCCACTCCTGAAGTCCTCACAACTAGAGCCATGTCAGTCACTCTGCCCACAGCTCCCATGACAGCTCCTCACAACTCCTCTCAGCCCCTCACAGCTCCTCTCTACAGCCGTGTTTTTTTTTTTTTTGGGGGGGGGGGGGGTGTCGGTTAATCGGCGATTAGCTTTTAGCATTTAGCTCGACCTGCCGTGTCTGTCTCTGTCTGCCTGTTGTGTTGTGTGCCCACAACTCATCACAACTCCTCTCTACACCCAGCCGTTTTTTTTGGAGAGGGGGGTGGCGGTGGTGGCGTGCATGTGTGTCGAGCATGGTGTGTAGGGTGTAAGTACATTAGCGATTAGCATTAATTAGCATTCTAGCGCGACGTGTCTGTGTCAGTCAGCCCCTCGTCGTGCTCACACACTCACACGTGAGTGATGGTTAAAAGCATTTTTTTCTGTGCGACAACGGCCAAAGACGGTTATATCGCTCCCAAACGAAAGCTGGTCATAGTCTAGTTAGCTAGATAGCTAGCATCGACCGATGCACAGTCCGGTGAGGACTTTTTTTTTTAACGGTCGCCATTGCCGTGTTGCTGTTTGAAGTGAGCGGAGCCAGCTGTCAATCAAATCGAGGGAGCTGTCAATCATAAGCGTTATCTGCCACGCCCACACTGTCCTGACCAGAGGCCTCAATACATGTCTCAATGCAAAATGAGCTGTTTTAAAACCAGGTTTTCTAATAGTCATGATAAGTTATTGTCACTCAGACTTTTGTGGATGCTTAATGAGGCACTTGACTTTGATATAATATAAGCATTTTTACTATTTAAAGTCATGTTTCCAAAGGCTTTAAGAAACAAAAAACAATTGGTTTATTTGATTTTCGTTTTGAAAAAATGAAATGAAAATTGAATTACACTGATTTTTTCTTTTATTTTCATTTTCTATTACATATATCAAAAATAAATTCACTAATCAACAGGAACGAAAAAACCAACCAAAAACAACCATTTATTCATATCCTCGCACCGGAAGCTACTATACGACGGAGTATTAGGGCCACATTGAGGGGGAAAAATCATTAACCTCGGGAATAAAGTCATAATTTATGAAAATAAAATCGTAATTTATTAGAATAAAGTCATAATTTATGAGAAGTAGATATTTTCCGCACGGTTACATGCTGCCATTCCGACATACCGCCATTACGACATGTCACCATTACGACATCCCACTATTCCGACATAAAAACATCCTGCCATTCCGACAGTTTCGTCCCGCCATTCCGACAAGGCGTTTCCATAACGTGTGTGTGTTTCATGTTTTAAGAGATGTGTACGGATGTGAAGCGATACAGCGCCGTTACGCACAACGCACCTCTCTGGTCCGGTGCGCTCTTCTCCTCTCCTTTCCTCCCTCTCATTTCCTCTCCTCTCCTCTCCTCTCCAGTACGTGCCTGCTCAGCTCTGGGAGCAGGACTGAGAGAGCGTCCGTCTTTGATCCCTCTGGTCAGGGCATTTAGATCCGCGTGGCCTGAGTGTCCCCCCTGAGATCTGTGCCATAGCGCGCACCTCCATGTGTGAATGTTTAGCTGTAAACTACTGTTGTTGACTATATATCACATCTGTACACATGTTGTAGTGATCCACTGGGTTTTACCTGGCCATAGAGCAGGGGGGTTAAAATTACAGTGTTGCTCCCCAGGGTTTGTTTTCCATTGTGTATGAGGCCAGGGAAATTATCAATTATATTTGTTGTTTGCGCACGGGTACGGAATGAATGAATGAATGTTTTTTTCTGCTGTCATGGTGTGCGTAATGCGCACAGGTGTAGTAATGGGACCGAGGGTTTAAACGGGGAAGTGACGTGGTGAGATGAGGGAGTGAGAAACACAGTCGGCGCTGGGACGGCCGGTGGAGCGGCAATTCTGAAGCGGCGCAGTAGATTTACTTTTCCTTGTGGATTAACCTGTGGATTGTAAAGGCCCGTTTGGACGCCACCCGGCCAGGCCCGTTTCAGCCAAGCGGGACGAGGGAGAGGATTGGTTTGGTCTCCTCAGCGGAGCCGCGGCGTCTCTCCCGTGTGGACACTGGACAGTAGGACCAAGGGGGCAGTTGTCGGTCTGAGAAGTGAAGCTCACTTCCGTGTTCAAAAAACTGCAATCCCCGCCGATTCCTGTGGGGGCTGGTACCGGAAGTGAGCAACTCTCCATAGACCCCCATGTTAAAATCGCCGACTTTACAGCTTTCAAAAACATATTTACAGCCTGGTACCAAAACGTTTTTTGGTCTCAATCGATAGTGTCTACCCCCGTACACACTCTGAGGGGGGTGAATTTTTTTTTAACGCTACCGTTTTGCTGTTATTCGGATAAGATTCTGGCCAATCAGGGTGCGGAAACGTTCAGCTACAGGTCCATAGCGGCACAGAGACAGGCTGCTTCGAGGCCAGTGGGCGGGTTCTCGGCCGGCCAATCCAACATGGCGCTGTTCAAACCGCCATATTTGAGGCACAAAAACGACTGCACAAAACCAATGGGTGACGTCACGGATGCTACGTCCATTCTTTTTACAGTCTATGAGTAGGACAAGCTCTCTCTCTCACTCGCCCTCACCACGCGCCAATACGCACACACACACACCTGCATGAACATTGACTCTGCGACCGCGCACCCCCATACACACACACACACCTGCACAGACAGACTGTGCGCTCGTGCACGCGCATTGTCACACACATACACACGTATACATTCATTCCCTCAGCAGGGACTCAGACTTAATGGACAGCGGGAGGGGGGCGTTTAGATCCGCGTGGCCTGAGTGTCCCACCTGAGATCTGTGCCATAGCGCGCACCTCCATGTGTGAATGTTTAGCTGTAAACTACTGTTGTTGACTATATATCACATCTGTAGGCTACATCTGTGGACTGTGGCGCCGTCAAAATACTGAAGATGAGAGTCAATACTGTATGTAGGCTACTCTGCTATGTGCGTAAAGACGCTCCACTCAGCTGCTGTGACAGCTCACAGACACTTGTCTGGGGGGGGGGTTTAAAAGATTTGTCGGAATGGCAACACGTTTAAAAAAAAAAAAATACCGCCATTCCGACCTTTTTTTTTTTCTTTTTTTTTTTTATTGAAGTAACTTCAAAATACAAACATTTAAGGCACATTGGTAATGGATACATTCACAGTGCTGAATCAGCTATCTTTATCAATCAAGAACAAAAGAAAAGAAAAGAGAACGTGAGGGTCTCAGTCCACAATAGTAAATAAGTCCAGCAAAGAAAATAATTTTAGGGCATTTTTGCTTTTCATGTAATACAAAGATTTTTTATACATTCTGAGGCCATTCCGACCTTAGGAGACGAAAATTGTCGGAATGATGGGACGTTTAATTAAAGGGTTACATGCTGCCATTCCGACAATTAGGGCCTAATGTCGGAGTGGCAGCATGTCGGAATGGCGATTGCCCCCCTTTCCGCACTATATGACGCACCGGATTATAAAGCGTACCGAATAGAGGATGCAGTCAAACGTTTGACTGGGGTTGCGTTATGCATCCACTAGATGGGGCCGTGCTAAAGGAAACGTCAACAAAACAGTCAGATAAAGTCAAACAACTGCGCTTTTATCGCCAGTTTCATGATTAAACTCTGAACATGTTTGTCATGTTTTTTTAATATGCATTTTTGGGTCTCTTATTATTCATATTTGTTGTTGTAGTGTTTTTGCATACTATAAGCACACTCCAACCAAAATTAACAAATATTTAATGTGGTTTTTTCTATTGTTTATTCGGTTTATTGTTGTTTGGCTGTATTATAATACCTTGTGTTTATTCTGTGTGCCCTCACGGGGGCACGTCTGTGGTTTTGTCCATGATTTTTCTCTGTGTGTGGCAGTTTTTTTGCAACATTGTAAACAAGCCCTAATTGTCACTCACTCAGCTCAGGTGTGGAAGGGCACGCCCCCCACCCCGAGCCCAACACACCTGACCCCTTTTAAATCCCTAACCAATGTTTGCCACACACATACCCTGAAGAAGACCCGAATAGGGTCGAAACGTTGGTTGTGAAATAAACATTTGTACATCAAGGCTACGAGTAGAGCGACCGTCTTTTCTCCTTTTCTGATATATGAAATAGAAAATGAAAAGAAAAGAAAAAATCACTGTAATTCAATTTTTATTTCATTTTTTGAAAACGAAAATCAAATAAACTAGTCGTTTTTTGTTTTTTAATTCTCATTCATGAAGGGAAATTCCAATGACCAAAATATACATGGACCTGTAAGGCCCCCATTTTTATTATTTATTAATTATAAATTCATTAATGGAACAAACTAATGACCAAACTGGTCAAGGAGAAGAAGAATAACATAAGATTTAAGAAGCAAGAGTACGTGCATCAGCAGGCCTTCCACACCTTGCGGTTACAATGGCTGCAAGGTGTGAAAGGTCTGCTGATGCTCTTGCTCCATGTTGAAAAGCAGCTCATGAATTCGAAATTGGGCCAGCGACCTGAGCGGTGGGGGCAGTCTTCTTAACATGTCCGTCACTGTCGCAGCAAAACGTGCCTCTGAATTTCTTTCATTCCGCGCTCTTTCCTCCCGACGCTTGTCGATGGCTTCCAGCTTCTGCCTCTTGTCTCCCCCTCTTCCTGCCCTGCTTCACTCTGGTTGGGGCCCTGGTCCCTGGGATGTTGTTGAGTGTTGTGTAGTGGAGGTGGGGCATTGGTGGAGCAGGCTGGTGGTGGGTCGAATGGGGTGTCTGATGCAACCTTTACCACAACAAATGCACTTCACTGTGCCATCTGGGGAAGCTCCTACTTCAGGAAAAGCAGGTTTGATAAAGAATCCACATGTGGCAACCTCTTGACTGCCATGTTGTCCCCTGTTTTTTAAATTATGCTCCAAGTCATATCAGCTGTCGTACATGTGTTCTTAGGATAACAAACGCCTCTTACTGGGCTGGTGAGCTGGTGACTTGATATCTGTTGCACAAACAGCATGCATTTTGGAGGCTGTAATCCTGCCTGCTCAGGCTGCAAACCAAGATTGCACTTTTCTATCTGTTCTGCTTGTTTTGCTGACACTTCAGCTTGTGATTTTAGTGACTGGCAGTGTTGTTCCAGAAGTGAGTACTCAGATCCATCCATACTACTGTCACGCAGGGAGAGAAGAGATTTCGGTTTTTTTGCAGGCTGAACAGGATCTCTGAACTCCTCACAGTATTCAGGCAGCACACTCAGCACTGCAGATCTGCCACCAGCCTTTTGGAGATTTGCATAGAAGTTTTTAAGTTCCAACGGTGTAGGTGGTGGTATGCTGCTTTTACTGGCACAAGTCCTCAAGCCAGGCCTGATTTCAGTCTCGCCATCTAGTCTGTTGCGAGACTTACGGGAGGAAGCAGCACAGGTGTAATTTATTTGACGACCTACTGAAGCCTCCACTTTGTTGATATTGCTTGGCAGGATCCAGTAAGCAGGTCTGTCAGTTACTGTCTTTACTTCCCTGCATCAAATTGTTGCTTCCACTTTAAAAAGTAGGGCACCAACATGACTGCACGTTTCACCAACACCAGCCATGCACGTGCAATGTGCTGTGTAAATTTCACCCGTTGTGCTGACAATAATCCAGGCCTTCAGAGGCGGGTCATTAAGGCGCTGGGAGTGCATGACCATTGGAAGAAAAAGAAACACCATCCTAGCACCACATGCATACTTGAACTCATTAAAGAAGTACTTACCTCCAACTCCTTTCTTTTTGGTGATGAATTCTTTCTCCAGATCTCGGGTGTTGCAATGGGCTCCAGGATGTCTCCAAGTTTTGCATCATTATATGTCGGCTACTTTGAACAACATGCCATCTTCAACGAGGACAACCCCTACCTCCAACACATCTCCTTTTGGAAAAGGTATCTTGACGACGTCTTTTTTCTGTGGACAGGCCCAGAAACCCTCCTTCTTGAGTTTCACGAACTGATTCACTCTAAGAACAGTCATCTAAAATTCACCATGTCCTCAGACTATAATGAAATGAACTTCCTTGACATCATGATAAAACAAGAAAACAACTGTCTCAAAACTGACCTGTATCGTAAACCTACGGACAGAAACTCATTACTACATGGTGAATCCTACCACCCCACACCTTTGAAGAAAAATCTTCCTATTTCTCAGTATAATCGCATCAGAAGAATCTGCAGCTCAGACGAAGACTTCAGGTCCCGCAGCAAAGAGCTAGAACAACGTTTTAAATCTAGGGGTTATAAAGACTCCTGGATCCAGACTGCTGCGGCTCGTTTTTCTAATGTTTCACAGGATGAATGCCTCTCTACCACAAGAGAAAAAGACAATACACCCAGGGTTGTTTGTGCCATCAAGTATTCACCTGTAACCAACAGCATTGAAAAGACTATTAAAAAACATTGGCACATTATTGAGACTGATCCCATTTTAAAAGAGTGTCTCCCCAACCCCCCTCGTGTGGTACACAAAAGACCTCCTAACTTACGAAACAAACTGGTTAGAGCTGACCTCCCTCCCCTTTCAGCCCCCCCACATTTTCTCAGTATCTCTCCAGGTTATTATCCCTGCGGTTGTTGTCAACAATGCAACTTTTCCCAGAGAACCAAACACTTTTACCATCCTCGATCTGGCAAAAAATTTGACATTAAGGGTGTTATCTCGTGTCACACATCTAATGTTATCTATATGCTTAAGTGCCCATGTGGCCTAGCATATATAGGCAAAACCACCCGACCTCTGAAGACACGAATATCTGAACATCGTAGCAACATTAGAAACCACGTTGCCACAAACCCAGTTGCTGTTCATTTTGCAGAGGCTAAACACAACATATCCACCCTAAGATATTGGGTATTGAACAATAAAAAACCACGTAGAACCATATCAACACTCTGTTACTAAAACAAGAACTGTATTGGATTCATACTCTGGACACTTTAGCTCCCAGGGGCAAGGCTCTAAGATTTTGATATTAGACCCTGCCTGTAACTCTCTGGCGGTTATGTTTATACCTTATTCTCTGATTGACTGTAGGTATCAAACATAGATTATCCTGTGGAGCTGCTATTGACTATGGTCATCAATGTAGCCCATTTAAAAAGGAATGTGTAAATGTATTTATACTAAACATTGATATAATTTTTCCCACTGGTAATGTGTATTGATTCTGTGTATTTTTCTTATAACCTAATATTTTTCTGATTAAGAATATATCCACCTGTGGTGGTCATGTATGTGTCTTTCAAATTTATAACAGAAACGCCTCTTTATTGTAGTTAGGTTGCTGTCCCTCAATGGAACATCTGAGACACTGCCTATTTATTTATTTTCCAATGTATTCAATACAAAAAATGTTTCTCCTGATATTTCATGAACATGTATTGTATTTATTTTCTTTTGTTTTTGGATACTATATAGAGGTCTAAACCCCCCGGGTTCCTCAAAATGGTTTACCCCAAGGGGTTGATTGCTCACCTGGTGGGGTCGATCCTTCCCGTATATAAGGAGTTTCCTGTCTGTACCAAAAATACCAGCAGTTTGAAAAGCAGCTTGGTGTTGTGAAACGTCACACGCTATTAAATTTCTCTGAAGGGAGCTCTGAATGCAGTTTTCTCTCTTTTTACATTTATTCCTCATTGATCCAGCACCCATCCCATCAGCTGATCTGAGTGTCCCTGTGATTAAGAAAAAGAAACAAGATTAAGACATTTTCTCAGTTTTTTAAAATGCCTGTGAAAAACGGCAAGGCAATTTCATTTTGTCTCAAAGCCTTTTTACAGTTTGGCATCACAACAACATCCTCTGTCCTTAGACCAGGGGTATTCAATGAAAAGTCACCGAGGTCCAGTTTCTAAAATTTCCTCCACTAAAAGGTCCGAACGTTTTTATTTCAACACACGTTTTCGTATGGTTTCAATAATATTTATTGTCAATGCAGGAAACCTTTAAAGGGACAACGACCTCCATTCCCGAACTCGGGCAGTGGTGGAGAGGGCAATTGGCCTACTCAAGGGGACTCAACATTTCATTCATCAAGGATTAAAGAAACACACTTCAAGTTAAAAAGTAAACATCTTCAGGAAATAATGAATAAAAAGTGGCTCTGTTAGGGGCAAAACAAGAGCAAACAGAGCATTTACTACATTTTTATTAAATCAG
The DNA here is from genome assembly GCA_030347415.2 of Decapterus maruadsi. Classification (NCBI taxonomy): domain Eukaryota; kingdom Metazoa; phylum Chordata; class Actinopteri; order Carangiformes; family Carangidae; genus Decapterus; species Decapterus maruadsi. Next base: position 1,832,439 of record CM064891.1, on the reverse strand, counting down.
GAGGTCCCTACTGACTATTAAGAAAAATGACAATAAACAAATTAAGAAAACAATAAATAAGTCAAAGTGTTTATTTCCTGGGGGAAAAAATGAGAACATGTAATTGAACAGCCTATTCTACAACCAGATTATTTCTGAGTTAAGACAATTACTTTGTGGAAAATCGGTGAGGTGTATAAAGTACTCCCAAACTAACTAAGCTAAAAGTAGAAATACTATAACAAAAAATGACTTTGATCAAAGGGGTTCAAGTCACCCCTCCTAAGAAAATTACTTGAGTAAAAGTCTTAAAGTAGCTCACATTAAATGTACTTAAGTGTCAAAAGTATCTTGTGAAAAAATATACACAAGTCAACAAAACACAGATGGTGCACATGTGGACACAAGGCCAAAGATAAGAACTGGGTGGCCTGTGACACTGTGGTTCCATATTTTGTGTGCGGGACTTACATTCAACAATGTCTCGAGCTCAGAATCGGTAAAATGGCTCTTAATAGCTCAAATGAAAAAAATCTTCACGTACACACCGGAGAAGGTGTCCACGGTGCAGACCTGTATTTCCTGCATACATTTGCATATTTAAATGGGGAGCACATCCCCCCAGGGAGGAACCGATTAACACGTCTACATGTCGCTCACCCCAAGTTGATTGGGATGTACAAAGGAAAAGTGCTTGATTTCATGCAATGTAAAGACACTTTGATACATCTGAATTTTTTTATGCGTACGACAGTTTCTGGATTTTGCCAAGATTTAGTATGAAATCCACGCAAGTCTTGATACATGAGGCCCCTGTTGATTTCATGACAATACTAGGAGACATAATAGTTAAAGCACAGCACACAGTTACAATCTTGTCTATGAAGGAAAATTCCGGGAGCGTACCTATGTTCCCCAGGTCCTATGTTCCCCGGGTCCTATGTTCCCCTATAGGTGGAGCTGGTGGAGAGAAAATGGGTCCTAAGTTCCCGTTTTCACCCAAAAGGTGCCCTCTCCTGTTCACTGACTATTAAGAAATAATGACAATAAAGAAATTAAGAATTAATCATGAGTCAAAGTGTTTATATCCCCAGGCAACTGGGGTATGTAATGTGAACAGCCTATTTCCCCAACCAGTGATCTATGGACTCCATTTCTGAGTTAAGATAATTACCTGGTCTTTTTATGATTAACCAACTCCCTTCTTCTTGCCTAAACCTAACCAATGGGGCTGTTACCACTTCTCATAAAGTCACAACTCCACTTCTCATTCAAAAATAGACCAAAATCATCCCAAGTCATAACTCCACTTCCAGGTATGGGACCAAAAATGGCATTTCCCCGGATCCTTTTGGAAAAGTGCTTGGATCATGTGGACCCACTTTGATACATCTGAATTTTTCTATGTTCCCCGGTCTGACAGTTTCTGGATTTTTTTGGGGAAATTTAGGGAAATCATAGGACTTGATTTTTTTAGAGGCCCCTTTGATTTCCCCTGTCCCATACTGGAGACATAATAGACCTGAAGCACAGGACCAGTTAACAATCTTGTCTGATCCCGAAAATTCCTCGCCCTCAAATGGAACCAGTTGGCTCACTGGTATGGTGTGTTGAAGAATGTGATACTGTACTTGTTGCGTACCAAACCAATAATCTGTTCAACATGGACTCCAAGATGAGCAATCCACCGTGTCTCCTCCACAGATTTTGGATCCATTTGAGCACGACCTCTTGTGAAACCAGGAGTTTTCACCTCAACACACATTAGTCCAACTTCATCACTGATTTCGAAGCCACGATCTGCCAAAACCAAATCTCCAGGTAGCAGGTTATTGAGGATGCCACACTGCTCAGTCAGGCGCTTGTCGCTTACACGTCCTCCCCATCGTTTAGAGATAGAAGAGAGAGCCTTGTAGGGTGGTGCATATCAGGTACTTAACAGTGTGCTTCTGCTTGTAGTGGGAGCAGGTCTGTGCTTTAAGATTTGAAGGCTTTTCATCTCGAAGCAGTCAACAGTACAGTAACTGCAACTCGACTGCCAAATGCCTCAATAAATTGATGTGACATTGTGCAGACAATGTCGAGCAGGCCAATGTACCAAAGGTGCCAAATGGAAATGTAGTACTCCAATGGTCTCTCTAAACATTTTGGACTGTTGCATGACTTGTATGGAAGAGGTAAGCAAGGTGCTGTTGGGGTAGATCCAGTCTCAGTCGCATGAGGGTGAGGAGGAGCATTTGGAAAGGAGACAGTTTTCTGCCTGCCTTTGTAAGGCATGGAATGATGTGATGGAGGAGAAAGTGATGACAGGCCGATTGACGGCGCTACCCAAGCCATTCGGCGTCTCTTGGTTACCTCCGAGACCCAAGGTCCTTGGTTTTGTTTCCAGGTAGGAAAAGAAAAAAAACTCAGATTATCGATCTTCTTGCCAGAGCAATGTACTTATAAAAATAGGAGGGGTTCTTTGGTTGCTCTGAGTGTGTACCAGGCAGACTTAGTTCTAACTGCAGCAGCTCAGATTTGAATCATTTGACCATTTTCTGCATGTCATCCCCCCTGCGGGAAAGATGGTGTACTGTACCTGTGGAACCTCAGTCCAATTATCTGCTCATCTCCACGACATTTAATGAATCTCTAACAGTATTATTCCAGGGAAGTGCAGATAAAGTTAGTGAAACAACATTTTAGCCATGCTGCTAATGTAACTGGTGTAACCTCTGCATTGTGTTGTAGAGAAGTGAACCACCATGCTCTTGTCTCAAACATCTTTATTATCTGACAGAGATGGCAAAAAAATAATACAACATATCCTCCCAGACACCACCCGAGCCCTAAGAATGAACATAGCATAAATATAAGGCGAGGCATCTTTATTTATATAGCACATTTCATACCAAGGCAACTCAATGTGCTTTACATAAATATAATGCAAAACATTAAATGAAGGCCAAATAAAACGTAAAAGAACCCAGAGCAAAAGAAAATGCTCACCTCTCTTGCAGAGTAAGAAGAAAAGAGAGAGCATTTCGGCAGGTTATGGAGATTTTGGGGTTTAAACCAGAGACAATGCAGGGGCAAACGTTACAAAACAAAAGCTGGAGGAGGAATATCCAGGTAACTCAAATGAAAACTATTTTGTGCCAAAATGCCTTCAATCACTAGAGACACCCATCACCAGTACTTTATAGTCTTTATTATAATATAGTCGATGTTCTTTCAAATATGAAGAACTGCTTTTGAATTCCTGTCGGCGAACGTGTTAAATCGCCTGTGAGATTGACCTTCACACAGCAATTATGGCTTTACAGTTAGTTACTTTTGCAGATGCAAATTAGTTGCTATTGCATCAGATGGCAACATTTATGTTTTAACTGTACATTGTCCCTTTTTAAATAAAATTGAATTGAATGTCCTTGTTTTGTGTCAGTTTGTGACTGTGCTGGAAAAGTTTTCAGGTAAACATCACTTAATTACCTGATAGCAATCATGTTTGCTTTTACACTGACTATAGGCCTACCATGGGGAGAGGAAGAGCCCATGTGTACCACTAGAGTAGTTAAGGGACCAAAGGCCCATTCACACCTCTAATAGAAGAGGTTGCATAATATCATTGCATCAGGCAATAAACAACTTGTGTTAACATGATTGCGTAAGATTTAATGGTTGAATATTTATTCAAGTAAAACCTCTTTCACAGTTTGACAAAAAAAAAATAGTTTTTGAGATTTCAAATAGTTAAGCAGAGGAAAGTAACCAAATTAAATAAGTAATGTGTAGAAACAGTGATTATTCTTAATGGAACATACAGTTTTATAACATTTGAATAAGGGTATGGAAGTAAAAAACTGAAAGAAAAAAAAGACTCATGTGTGTGATGACCCACTGAGAGCTACTTGTATGAAACTTCAGATGAGAATGGGGTTGATTTAGATACTTAGTTCCCGGGCAAATTCAACTCGGGGGTGTATGTTCCTAATATTTTAGGTCTAAGAAGGAATCTGAAGATTTTCAGTTTAATGTCTCCTGTTTTGCGGTAGTTGTGTCTGTCCCTGCATCGCCACGGCAGCAATGAATGGGAGCAGATGCAAGTTCCGCTGCTTAGGCTGTTTCCATCTCTCAAAGCCACAGACAGCGTCAGATGGCGACTCAAACATGCACCCAGAAGTTTATTTACTTCAAGCAAGCCGACATGTTTGTAAAACTAGATCTAACTCAAAGTCTCCCAGAGTCTCGCACGAGACCCTGTTGCCGTGCTCGGTGTGTTCAGGGGCAGTCGGAAACTCCCGTTTGTGTCATAAACACAGGAATATCAACTTGCTTGAAGTAAACATTTTTTTTCCATAGACAGTGTCAGGTGGCGACTCAAACATGCACCGAGAAGTGTGTTTACATCAAGCAAGTCAAGTCCTGTGTTTGAACACACCGAGCACGGCAACATGGTCTTGCACGAGACTCTGGACTCTTTGAATTAGATCTAGTTTTACAAACATGTCGGCTTGCTTGAAGTAAATAAACTTATGGGTGCATGTTTGAGTCGCCATCTGACGCTGTGGAAAAAAAATTGTGGCTTTGAGGGGTGTAAACAGCCTAAGCAGAAGAACTTGCAGAAGATCTGTTCCCATTCATCGCTGCCGTGGCGATGCGGGGACAGACACAACTACCGCAAAAAGGAGCAATTAAACTGAAAATCATCAGATTCCTTCTTTTAGACCTAAAATGATAGGAACATACAGCCTGAGTTGAATTTGCCCGGAACTGTCCTTTAATACTTAATACATTTTGATCCACCCCATAATGGTTTAAACCACAGGAACAGGACTTAAATAAAGTATATGTAATGTATATGTAAGCGGGCAAATATCAAATCAAGTTGTTCTCGATAATAGTGTAAGCCATCTTTTGTTGTTGTTGTTGTAATTTTACAGTATGTTATGTCTTGTGCTTTGACTCATTGTGTCTTGCTTCACCTAATAAAATAATGAAAAAGAACCAGCTGTATGGAACGACTGGACACAAACTCTTCCAATCCCTCCCTTTAAACTATTTTTGGTACCTTTATATGACACAAGACAAGTTCCTCGTGCTATAAACTGACCTTTAATGCTCTTGACAATAAAAACAGTTCTGATTCTGAAGACATGTTGATCAACCAGCTGTTACAGTAAGACACTAGTTAACCAGCTAAGCCTGCTGTTGATGTGTCATCATTAAATTCCTCACTCAAGCAAGTCAGCTGCTAGACCGACACATGTAAATGCAAGCACACATTTTCTTTCACCTGAAGTTATCTGACAAACATGACTGAAGTAAATCTGAGGTCTGCTTGACATTACTTCATCCTCAGTCCTGTGCACAGTTGTCTGATTCAAGCAGTCTGTTGAATTACTGCCATCTATTGGAAAGTTCTTGCTCCTCTTTCACTTGCTATGTATAAATGATGATATGAAGAGGAACAGGCTCAGATTTAAATTTAGTTGTGCGTAATTATGTCATACATCATCACAACAAAGGCAATCTTGGAAAAAAAATAAAACAAAGGGGAAAAAATGCAATGTAGTTCTTAAGATTATGTTTCCTTTTCATTTGTTTATCAACCAAAAGTGCAAGAGAGAGACTTTAACCAGCACCATTTTTATGCAACTAAAATTTTCCCATTTGCCTGATGTCCATTCAATGATCCAGCTGCCCATTTGTCCCATGGTCTGATTGCATCTCTCCTATGTGCTAAAATCAACTTAAGACTTAAGATTGACATCATTTTTATGAGTCATATTAAAACAACAAGCTGGTCTATTTGGGGCCATGTTATTAGTTTGAACTTCATAAAAGGGTTGTGAGTATAATGAGACCAGGTATGTCTGCTGCACTGCAGTATGTGCATCTTTATAACCTCAGTCATAAGTGGACGTTAAGCTATCCGTCATCTCAATGCCCTAATGATTAAGGTTAAAGAATCAGTATACCGGCATGGGCAGCAAATATTTGACAACTGGGTAATCATTGTAATGGTGGGCCACACGATACAACAGACAAGTGTTGAGATTTTTCAAAAAAACAAAACAGTCTTTTAATACAATATATTTTCTTTATGATTTACAAAAATAAATGATTTGAAAAAAAATAAATCTACTGTATGTTGATGACACAATGAACACACTCATTATCTAACAGATCTTATTTAGCAGATGTTTGGAGCTAATTAATATTTATTCAAAGTTTTGCTTCACTCCATTACTAGTGCTGTGTTCTGGTTCACAGTATTTTTAAACAAGCACAAAGATCAAAATGTATCTATTAAAATAGTAATGGCACAATTACAAGTAAAGCAAACATACCAGAACCTCCAGTAGAACTGTGCGTGTGACTTGACTGCTGGTCTTTTTCTTTTTTTTCTTCTTTTAACTTGGCTAAATTACATGTGGCTAGCTAAGAAGCTAGCAGTGAGATAACACTGTTTTTTTTCCCAGCTGTCTCATTTGTTTGCATCTCATATTTAACCCTTTTGGCTAATGGTAAATGAAAATTGTCTTGAAATCTTGTTTTTATTTTCTAATACAGTGGGGTTGTTGTTAATGAAATAAAAAATACAGTACCATGTGAGCCACCCCTGCAGACACACAGTTGGCCATCACAACAAAAAACGTTGACTTAAGTCTTAACTTATGACCCAAGTCTTGAAGTAAGTTAAAGATTTTAGCTCAAAATGAAGATGCATGAACTTCAAGTATTACCAAACACAGCAGCATTTCTCGTTTTGAAAGTACATTCTAGCAGAATGAGAATCAGGAAATCGTCATTGCCTTCATTACACCATGTTTTGTTGATTTCAAACTCTACTTGTTGCACTGCCATTCACAATGACAATGTTAACATTGTCATTCAAACCTAGTTTCTGACTATGTACAGAGAAATAATGAATCACAATTTACTGAAATTAATACCTGTTAATATTTAAAGAAACTATTTTTTTTACATACAGATTGTTACATTAAGTCAGATATTGGTAAATGACTCTGACGCACCACTGCTGTTTGAGCTTGAAGCTTGTGAAACGTTGTAGACATCTAAAAAGACACAAAAAAAACATTGAGCCAACTTCTTTGAGAAAACTGTAAAAGATGCTTAATGTGAGTTAACTTACTTCTTCTTCCACGTAGTCGACTTATCAGATTTGTTGCGCTTAATGAAGAAATGCCACCACTTGTGCTCTACAGTACAAACAGAAAGTTAGTGTAATAAATGTAATGATTCTCGATTTATGTAGAAAAAAAGGAATAAGCATATCTTACAGTTGTAGTTCACTCATTTAAAAAAATAAATCACTTACCCTTGTTGCATTATTGGAGCCAGTGGCAGAGCTTGTAGTAGGAACATTTCTTGAGAGGAGAGCACGAATCTACAGGTACAATCACATTTATGTCAGTATTTAAATCAATAGTCTTAGACAACTGTGTGCTTTCAGGAAATAATTAAGAAGACTGAAAAAGTGAAAGTGAACTTTCACTCAGTTTTGTGCCAAGAGGTAGCCACCCCACCAACGTATTTGCTTATAGCAGCACTTCAAGTTAAATAAACAACTAAGGATTTGTTTTTATACATTATATTATATTATATTATATTATATTATATTATATTATATTATATTATATTATATTATATTATATTATATTATCATGCAAAGTTGAGTCAGTGTTCCCATAAACCTTTTCGGTTACTATTTACTTGCTTGGCCATCACAACAGTTTCCTGTCCATGGGAGGAACAGAATGCAGCTGCAGTACTTCCTACAAACACTAGATGGAAGCAGTGTCTTTGCTTCAGCTTTATTTCATGGTTGTGTTGATAACTTTCAGATCCACAAGGTCTGGTCCTATCTTTCAGAAATGTTCATCGCTCACTTCTGCTCCACTTACATTCTCTAAAATTCATTATTTTATTGTAACATTTCATCAGTGCACATGTGAGGAACTTTGTAACTAGTAATTTTGAAAGGTGCTGTTTGTTTATTCACTTGTGTTGATGATGATGGTTATAGGTGCAATAAGGAGAGCAAAACTATATATAATCGAATGAACGATTAAAATCAGAGAATAATGGCAGTAAACAAAGTAGAACAAAATAAAACTGATGTATTTTCACTAGAACTTTGAATGTAGAACTCATAGTGGATCATTTATACACTGTGCTTTATCAACTACTCTCTGTGGGGGATTCATCTTCTCAATGAACTCTAAATGACAGCAGAATGCCGAGTGATTTACATGTTTAACAATAATTTGTTGGGTGGAGTGACTGTGTCAGAATCCATCTTGTGTAGAGAAAGCCTAAGGACATGATCTGCTTCCTGTGGTGACATGGGATGAATCTCTTATGCCATCTAATGAAGTTCTAAGGCAGCCAGGGCTGGAGGCATTTTGCAAAAAGGTGCCAACTCAACTTTTATTCCTGACTATTCCTTTATGCTCAACTTACCTTTGAGTCGAACAGTGTCCCAAACACTAAAATGAAGAAACCCTGTGGAAAATCAGACATACAGACAGTTTTTAATCTTATGAACAAAAGAAGGAATAATTCTGATAACACAGAATAATTCATAAGACTGTTTTGTAAACATGGCAAATACTTGGAAACATTACCTGTAGTGAATTGAAGAATGCAAAGGCAATATGGATTCCCTCATCTGTTGATGACACCATGGTTCCTACTCCCAAAGCCCAGGTCAGTCCAAATAAAGGAGTCAAAATGATAATACATCTTGTGATAACCACCAGCGTATGTTTTTCATCACGCTGGGTACCGTCTCCCATGCTGCTTGTCACCATTTTGTACAAGACCACGATTACAATTAAGATGTTGATGAGCACTATGACCAGTGCAGGTATCACCATGGCCAGGAGGGCCTTTGTCTCGAACCAGTTCAGCCAACAGGCATTGTCTTTCCTGATGTATCCATCCTGTGGCGCTGTCACGGCAACAGTGATGACAGCTATCAACAGTGGGCCGCCGTAGCCTAAACAGAACCCAATGGCCAACATGGTTGACTTGGACATGTGTGAGAAGATCATGACCGTCCGGTAAAAGAGCAGAAGGCCTGATACAAGCATCCAGAAAAATAGGGCAAGGTAGAAAAAGTGCATAAAAAATGTGGCTGTGCTACAGGGCCCAACTGAAACTGTATGGTCTTCCCCTGGGTTTTCAGCAGGGTTATTGGCTATAGAGGCGGCGATGATGAAGCAGATGTCAGCGATTAACAGCGATAGGGCAGTATTAACAATGGCAACATGACGCATGAATGCAGTGCTGTTTTTGGTGATGGCTTTCCAGACATAGCCTTCAATAATGAGACATATGACTAAGCTTGCCAAAGATATGCCAACTCCAACATAGGTGATGACATCCAAGAGTATTCTTATCGACTCAGGGATGCTTGTCGCCATCAGAATCGAGAAGGAGGTCAGGTGGTTACATCTGCAGGTCACTGTGTTGTTTATGTCGGAAACAAACTCACACCCTTCGTCATCCCATGCACCCAGATTATCAAAGATTGTGAAGTTCCAGAAGACGCACTGTGGGTTCTCTGTCAAGGAGGTGTTCAGCTTGTCGTAGCTCAGACTGACATTCTGAATTGTTGCATTTAGTCTGACAAGCACAACAGCTGCATTGATGGCATTGTCGCTGACGGTTTCGTTGCTGGTGGTGTTCGTGTTTAATGAGGCGCTGGCATTGAAGGAGGAGTTTCGTGTTGGCATAACATTGTTAAGGGTGGAGAGGATGATTGTTGTAATGAAAACATTCTCTTCGGCTACGCTTGGAATGTCAATGACGACACTGGAGTTCAGGTTTGCCATGAAGGAGTTGTTGAACGTGGTCCTGTTGAGCAGGATCCGTGGAGTGTTAATGGTAAACTCCCCAACCAAGTCGTCTGAAATAGCCTCCAGAGAACCCAGTAACTGTGAGCTGGTGTTAGTGCTGGTTTCATTGGCATTCAGAGCAACCCAGGACTCTCTTGCATCATCACCAATGATGGCATCCACAGTGTTTATTACATTCTGCAAATTCAAGAGACATTTCATTGTAAAGGTACAACCTCATCCAAAAGTAACGACACCCAGACGCTTTATTAAAACTGAAAAGTGAAGGATTTAACTGACCTGCATGACTGTTTGATTAACAGCGGTTGAAACATTTGCAACGGTGTTGAGGATATTAACAACAGCTGATAGGGTTGCAGTTGAATTTACAACTTGTGTTTGCTCTTGTTGGACGGTATTGCTGAGATTTTTCACAAACTCTGGAACTTCCTCCTGAACCAAATCCTGAAAGAAAAGGCAAAAACCCACTGTATTAGTATCAGACAGTAACTATTCATGACAATTGCAAAGATGTTTTCAAACAGAAGCTGTAGACCATGGGAATGGTTTGCGTTGTCCAAGTCTGTCTTAATCTTATTCCATATGCATGTTGAGAGTTACTCATCATGATTCATGATGCAACTACACTGTAGTAAATGAGGACAAAATCCTCATTTTGTCCAAAAATAAACACGTTTTTTATTCAGAAGAGAACAGCAGACAATTTGTTTGTCTCAAGTTATGCCTTCTCCTAAAACATTTTAGTAACATCTGTTGCATTCTTTTTAGTGTGAGATTGCCCCCACATAGTGTTTTCCTTCAGAGCCATGATAATAATGATGGAGACAGCTCAGTGCTGTGGATTCTATTGTGTAACAATGAAGGCATTGCTTCACAACCAGTGTACAAAGGAGGAACAATTGCAGTAGCCATCGACATTATGGGATTTTTTTTGGACTAACATTAGAAGTTATCCACCACAGACAAACAAGTGATGAAGGCAGTGTCTGACTTGCGCACAGGAAAGAATAAGGCTACGTTTACACGGAAATTATCACTGAAATCTGCGTGCATTCAGTGGCGCAAAAGTCTGTGGAATTCATGCACGCCAGGCGCCGAGGTGGCAGTGTGTCACACAACACCACCAAGTCTGCACGCCTGTGTACAACCCAGAATTTTTCCCTCTTCTTCTTCTTGTTTTCCATCAGGCTTTATACTGGCCGTCGTAATGCAGCCCTCCGTGCCCTGCACAGGTAATAGCAATCGGACCAGACTTCTGCTGCGTTTTCACCCTTTACATAGAGATTTCCACTCTGGAGGGTGGTTTCACTATTTTGCGTTTTCATCTGCGAGCGTTGTCGTGTAAACAGGGCCTAAGACAAGCTCCAAAGTCAGGTAGTCGGCCAGTCTGGTAGAGGAGTAAATCACCTACCTCGGAATCAATTAATAGCTCCTTAATTTCTGTCACAATGCAGGTGTTCTCTTCAAGTCTCCACTCTCCTGTTTCCTGACAGACTGCAGTCCTGCTTCCCTCCTGACCCGTAGGACACCCAATGACTGCTCTGTCACCTACTCGCCCCTCCCCATATAGAGGGTTGTTACACGTAATAACTGTAGGATGAAATGATCAGTTAGTTAAAAGGACAGCAAAAAGAGCAAAGGATCAGCAAAGTGAAAGAAGATGTTCTTACCGGTGCTGGTGCTGAAAATGTTCAGTGTCATTGTTGTTTCATAACCTGGTATGTCCTCTACCCTACAGATGAGTTCCCGATTTTCCCCTGATTCGCTGCAGGTTCCAAGGTTGTACGCATGCGTGATGCAGTAGGCATCTCCCTCATTAGAAGAAACTGCGGACATTTAACAGTGTTATTACATAGAGATAAAGTCTTGGTAATCATGACCAACTTCACAAAATGGCCAGAAAGAGGAGTTTAGTTTTACCTGATTCTAACTGCCTTCCATCTTGAAACCAGTTGACTCTGAAGTTGTTCTGCACACAACATTTGAGTGGTGGAGTCGCTCCGGCTGTGCATCTTACATTAAGTTCACTCTGTAGTTGCACAATAGGAGCTTGTATGATGTTTGCTGCGGTTACAACTCCAGTTAGGCGGATATTCAGTTGGCCAATCAGAGTACAACTGTAGGATCCTGTGATCATGAGAAATAGTTATTAATGACTGCATGTAAACTACGGCAAAATTCACCTGCCTGTTGTAGTCATTTTTATAAAGGCCATAATTGCCCCATGATTGATGTATCATCTGAGCTAAATAGAGCCGCTGACCGTGACCATATACCTGTACACACCATGCCTGGCTTGTCACTTCAGTTTGTCGTGTAGGTCATCCAATCAATTGAACAAGCCTCAGAACAAGATGCTAACAAAGAAAATTGTTACTGCATTCTGCATTCTGATCCACAGCAGGCACTACCACTGTGGGTATAATGGAGCAGCTCCCTCTGTCTGAACTGTAAAATCACTCTTCAGAAAACTACAAGTGACATCTCTATGTCCATAAGAAGTAAAGTCAAATTAACTTATTGTAGAACTTATTGTGGGGGAGCATACGTCAGTCCGACTGCCCCAAAGTCCGACGGCTCATTTCTCCGACTACCCATTCTACAGCGTCAAGGTTAGGTTTAGGGTAAGGTTAAGGGTTAGGGCTACTTAAGTCGGAGAAATGGGAGGTCGGACTAATAGACGCAAAAATAAAGAAATGTATGGTCGGAGAAATGGGTAGTCGGACAGACGTATGGTCGGAGTAATGGGTAGTCGGACAGACGCCACGCGCCCCTTATTGTGTACTTATGTACCTGGTAAATATCTTATACGAGTTGTGCGGTCAGTTAAACTAACTCTGACTTACCCCTATCAGCAGTAATGACGTTGTTAATTTTGAGCTCAGATGCAACGCCAGAAGTAGTTATTTCCATTCTTCCGCCATTTTCAATTTTCCGTCCATTAAATGTCCACTCAGAACCAGAAATTGTGTTCATATTAATGTCTTCTGGGAGCTGACAACGCAGTGTCATGGTTTGCCCAGTATAAGTCAAGGGAGTAATAGCGATTGGATTTGAACCTTTGGATGAAGCAAAAGTGATCAGTTAGAAATTCTGTCAAGTTAAACAAACTTTAATAAACTCAGAGGAGCCTTTGCTTAACTTACTTGTGAACAATGACGAAACTGAACTAAGGACAGGGGCTATGGGGCTCATTGCATCTGGGAGATCTTGATTTGAAAGAGCTATTTGACCAGCGTCAAGGCTGGTTGTCCGAACAACAAAGTCTACAATGACACTTCCTTCTCTGTAAGATCAAAGAAAATCCAAAGTTGTGATGAGGAACATGTTATAACTCCTGCTTCTGAACTTCTGTTAGTGCATACTTTACCTGAATCCTGTTACAGAAACTCCACTAAATCCTGGGATGTCTCTATATACATCATCGAGCTGTGGGTGACACATGCTCAGTTATCAACATTTGAATACAAATTACTGAAAATACAAGTTTTGATTATGTCAATAGCACACTTACCACTACACGAATCCGTGATTCAAGTTCCAGGTACTCAGGACTAGCAGGATTATTTAAATCTTCTGTGAATGTCCTGTCTAATTCAATTGACATTTCTACCACATCTCCTGCGCATTAAAAATAGATGAAAAAACATGTTAATGTTACTGAAAAGATACTGTAAGCACAAGTCATGAAGCCATTACTCACAAAACTACTCAAACAAGCAATTTTATTTCTACAACTTAGAAAAGTCAGGTGTCCTGTGAGATTTTAAAGTGAACATGTATTTAATACATAACTGTTCCAGCTGACAGGTTTTTGTTCAATGTTACTTAATAAAACAATAGATATTTTATTTTATTTTATTTTTTCTGTATAACACTACATATACTACCTGTAGGCGTTGTTGGTGCAGGAGCAGCTGTAGAAACAATTGTGCTGGTAGTAGTAGCTGCAGTAGTCGGTGTGGTGGGGGTAGTGGTAGTAGTTGCAGTAGTCGGTGTGGTGGGGGTAGTGGTAGTAGCTGTAGTAGTCGGTGTGGTGGGGGCAGTGGTAGTAGCTGTAGTAGTAGGAGTGGTGGACGTAGTGGAAGACAACAGTTCAAACATCATTAGATCACACAGGACTTCTAGGTATGCAGCAGTTGTATTAACAATCCCTTTAGAATAACCTGATATGTTACAAAGCAGATGTAATTAAAGGGATAGTTCACCCAAGTTCAAATTTCACTCATTATCTACTCACCCTCATGTCAACTAAGAGCTGTGAGAATTTTCAGAGTCCTCCGTTTCTTCTCTGAGTTACGAGGGGGTGCGCGCTGCAGTATTTGTCCACATAATGATTGTCAATGGACACCAACTTTCTTCGTCCAAAAAGACACGCCAAAAAACATCCAAATACCTCCATACTGCTCGTCTGTAATGTCCCTCTTGTATTGAAGCCCCGAAATGAGAAATTGTTCAGGAAATAATGAAATAAATCTATGTTTTATGCTTGTTTGTAGTGGAAGCTCCCAGTGTCTCAGTTCACTGCTGTCCCTGTGTCAGTGCAAATCTCTCGTGATTTGCACTGACCAGCGGAACAATTTCTGTCGGGGCTCACAGCTCTTAGTTGACATGAGGGTGAGTAGATAATGATTGAAATTTGAATTTTGGGTGAACTATCCCTTTAATGTCTATATCAATGAAACACTTACTTGCTACAGTTGTTGTTGTTGATGATGTTGTTGTAGTTGTAGTGACCACTGTTGTGTTTATGGTTGTTGTAGGGACTGTTGTTGTGTCCACAGTTGTAGTAGGGACTGTTGTTGTGTTCATAGTTGTAGAAGGGACTGTTGTTGTGTCCACAGTTGTAGTAGGGACTGTTGTTGTGTTCATAGTTGTAGAAGGGACTGTTGTTGTGTCCACAGTTGTAGTAGGGACTGTTGTTGTGTTCATAGTTGTAGAAGGGACTGTTGTTGTGTCCACAGTTGTAGTAGGGACTGTTGTTGTGTTCATAGATGTAGTGGGGACCGTTGTTGTGTTCATAGTTGAAGTAGGGATTGTTGTAGTGGGGACCGTTGTTGTATTCATGGTTGTAGTCAGGACTGTTGTGTTCATAGTTGTAGTCGGGACTGTTGTTGTGTTCATAGTTGTAGAAGGGATGGTTGTTGTGTTCAATGTTGTAGAAGGGACCGTTGTTGTGTTCATAGTTGAAGTAGGGATTGTTGTAGTGGGGACTGTTGTTGTATTCATGGTTGTAGTCAGGACTGTTGTTGTGTTCAATGTTGTAGAAGGGATGGTTGTTGTGTTCATAGTTGTAGTCGGGACTGTTGTTGTGTTCATGGTTGTAGAAGGGATGGTTGTTGTGTTCATAGTTGTAGTCGGGACTGTTGTTGTGTTCATGGTTGTAGACGGGATGGTTGTTGTGTTCATAGTTGTAGGGATGGCTGTTGTGTTCATGGTTGTAGTTGGGACGGTTGTTGTGTTCATGGTTGTAGTTGGGACGGTTGTTGTGTTCATAGTTGTAGTCGGGACGGTTGTTGTGTTCATAGTTGTAGGGATGGCTGTTGTGTTCATAGTTGTAGGGATGGTTGTTGTGTTCATAGTTGTAGATGGAACTGTTGTGTTCATAGTTGTAGGGATGGTTGTTGTGTTCATAGTTGTAGATGGAACTGTTGTGTTCATAGTTGTAGGGATGGTTGTTGTGTTCATGGTTGTAGACGGGATGGTTGTTGTGTTCATAGTTGTAGGGATGGCTGTTGTGTTCATAGTTGTAGAAGGAAGTGTTGTGTTCATAGTTGTAGGGATGGCTGTTGTGTTCATAGTTGTAGGGATGGTTGTTGTGTTCATAGTTGTAGGGATGGTTGTTGTGTTCATAGTTGTAGGGATGGTTGTTGTGTTCATAGTTGTAGATGGAACTGTTGTGTTCATAGTTGTGGGGATGGCTGTTGTGTTCATAGTTGTAGGGATGGTTGTTGTGTTCATAGTTGTAGAAGGGATGGTTGTTGTGTTCATAGTTGTAGTGATGGTTGTTGTGTTCATAGTTGTAGGGATGGTTGTTGTGTTCATAGTTGTAGGGATGGTTGTTGTGTTCAGTGTTGTAGAAGGGACTGTTGTTGTGTTCATAGTTGTAGGGATGGTTGTTGTGTTCATTGTTGTAGAAGGGACTGTTGTTGTGTTCATAGTTGTAGTTGGGGTTGTTGTGTTAACAGCTGTTGTGGGGACTGTCGTTGTATTCCCAACGGTTGTAGCGACTGTCGTATTCCCAACTGTTGTTGAATCTTAAAAGACAAGTTAAAATTTTGTATGTTAAACATAGACCATAACAAAGAAAAACAGTGTTACGACTTCAGTAAAGTTGTACAATTCAACCCCATTCTAAACTCTTTGTATTGTGCTTTTGATCATTTGTAATTGTATCAAGTGCTGCAGTAAGTCTGAATTTGGATTTAATTGTAGGGAATTTTTTCAACCTGGGCCCTGTTTTCCTATGTTTTTCTGTATAGGTGAATGATGATAATACTTTTATTGAGGTGTCTCCAGTATTGAGGCGGATAGGCAGCCTGCAGCCCAGCTAACGCTCTTCAACCAGGCAAGTGGCTCCGTCAAAGTTCGCCGTATAAACGGGCATTTTGTTCACACTGACAGGCTCAGATAGTTAGAATGAGTGTCCAGCAACATACTAGAAAGGACTAGTGAACGTATGTCTCTACCTTTAGCTGGAGGTCACTGTTTGTTGTGATCTGTGACCAAATCTCACCACGCTAGAAATCTTACCATAACTTGCGGAAAAACACTGGTGGGGAAGGGAGCGTACCTATGTTCCCCGGGTCCTATGTTCCCCTACCCTCTTTTTGAAAATGGGTCCTATGTTCCCTGTTTTTACCAAAAAGGGTCCTATGTTCCCCTCTCGCAATACATACTGGGGAACATAGAACCCTTTTTCTGAAAAAAGGTCCTATGTTCCCCAGTAGCAGTGGGGAACATAGGACCTTCACCTTTCTCAAGAAAAGGGTCCTATGTTCCCCGCTGTAGCTGATCGATGGACTCCATCTATCTGGCCTGTCTAGCCTCTACCTAGTCTTTTTACTAAACTTAACCAACTCCCTTCTTCATTGCCTAAACCTAACCAATGGGGTGATTAGCCTAGCCTACACTTCTCACTGAAAGTCACAAGTCCACTTCTCACTCAAAAATAGACCAAAATATGGCAAGTCACAACTCCACTTTCAGGTATACGCATGTTTCCTGGGTCCTTTTGGGGAAAAGCAACATGGACCCTTTTCTAAAATAGGGTTCTATGTTCCCTGGTCTGGACACAAAGGGGAACATAGAGCCCTTTTGGGGAAAAGCGGGGAACATAGGACCTTTTTTTTAGAAAAGGGTTCTATGTTCCCCTGTCCCATACAAAGTGGGGAACATAGGACCTGGGGAACATAGGACCCGGGGAACATAGGGATGATCCCGTGGGGTTACCTGATTGAGGTGACGACCGGAGAATTTACAAATTGTAACAACAAAATGTTGGGCTGCTCTTCACGCAGCTTTCACAAGTTATGGCTAACAGTTAGCTGTTCTACAAATGGATGCTAACACTCCTGTGGATGCACTGCTCCGTCGCCGTGCCGACCACAGTGTCTGCTGTGACCACTTTGAATGGGGATGACTACTGCCAGTCAGAAGAAGAGACGTGCTAAAGGTAGAGACATACGTTCATTTCTCCTTTCTAGTATGTTGTCGGACACTCATTGTAACTATCTGAGCCTGTCAGTGTGAAAGAAATGCCCGTTTATACGGCGAACTTTGACGGAGCCACTTGCCCGGTTGAAGAGCGTTAGCTGGGCTGCAGGCTGCCTGCAGCCTCAATACTGGAGACACCTCAATAAAAGTATTATCCATCCATATGACATTGCGCAGTAATATTTTTTGTGATGAGTCAGCCGTGCTGCAATGCTCATTTGAGTACGTTCTAAATGTCTTATTGACCAATCAGATTGCTTGGTCGGAACTACTTGTTGTATAATCATACACATACACTATTATACTCTCTTACACACACTAGTATATTCATACACACACACTACTATACTCTCTTACACACAGTAGTATACGCATACATTACTATACAGCTGAAGTTTTAACTCAGAGTTTGTTAAGCCTGTCTTCTGAAACGAGGCCCTTGTCTTCTTTTACTGCTCTTGTTGGTGTTGTGGTTTTCTTAGTTAGTTAGTTCTACTAACTATAATATAACCCTTAAGTTCCTGCAGTGGAAAAGGCCCTGATATCTGCCATCCCTGATCTAAGCGAGGAATCTGTTGCAAGAGTTAGGGTTAGTTGTTGGGTCCTGAGGGCCTATTGTAAGTTTCACCGGCAGCTATTCATACCCTTAACCTCTGAGGAAAATTTACAGATATTGAAATATCTTGTCAGTCTTACTTGTTGTTGGTGCCAAGGTTGTTGATGGGAGACAGGTTGTTGAGTCTGTTGGTAGGTGAAAGATATCTTTGTATCAGTGAATTTCATTCACTTGACAGATGGAACATTGATTACTGTAGATTTTATTAATGTAATTACATCAAATTATTTTATCATCTAATCAACAATGGTGTCCTGTCACAAAATATTCTTGCATTCACTTACTGTGCTGGTCAACAGGCTGACAATACTGTCCATCAGGAGGGAAGGCACTGATGCAGTCACATGAGTCAGAAGTTCTGTTGTCACAGAATCCATACGTAGAACATTGGTCACATGACCAAAGGTACTGATCCTCACATCTGCACTGGAAGCCACCACCGCTCGGAGAGCAAACTGACATGAAGATGAAAGAAAGAGGGATTAAGGAAATGTTTCAAGGCACTGGACCCACAGACAACAAATAATTGATGTATAAATGATGTTAGATGTCAACAAAAAAATAAAAAAGTGTCAGATTTGGCGCACACCCATTTTTGGGTGTACTCAGAGGTGACGGCCAACGAAAGAAAATGGTGGACTGTGATTTGTTGGTTGTTTTGCTACTGATATAATCATGTTAATCGAAATCTTTCAGTGAAACCACATTTAAAAGCATCCTACCTGTGGTAATGTTGATCTCAAAGATTTGCACGTTGCTGCTGATGTTGATGGGGTAACTGATGTTGCTCAGAAGGGTCCTCAGTTGATTGATTACAGAAACATCTGAGACGTTTAACTCAATGGAAATCAGATATTCATATTCAACCAGAGGAGCTGAAGAGACAGGAAGTAAATATGATGTAAAACCAATGCTGGGTATGATACCAATGGTCACACTATCCTGTCATCAAATATCTTGTCAGTCTTACTTGTTGTTGGTGCCAAGGTTGTTGATGGGAAACAGATTGTTGAGTCTGTTGGTAGGTGAAAGATCTTTGTATCAGTAATGTATTTTCAGTTGACAGGTGGAACATTTATAATGTTTGATTATCCTGATTACATAGAATGAGTTTATCATCTAATCAACAATGGTGTCCTGTCACAAAATATTCTTGCATTCACTCACTGTGCTGGTCAACAGGCTGACAATACTGTCCATCAGGAGGGAAGGCACTGATGCAGTCACATGAGTCAGAAGTTCTGTTGTCACAGAATCCATACGTAGAACATTGGTCACATGACCAAAGGTACTGATCCTCACATCTGCACTGGAAGCCACCACCGCTCGGAGAGCAAACTGACATGAAGATGAAAGAAAGGAGGGATTTTACTAATCTGAGTCATTTCAATCATACAGTATATTACAAAACTATTATAGACAGTCAGGTTTGCAGACAAAAATCTATTATTTGAACAACTATCTAATAAAGTAAGGCAATCAGTTAGTAGACAATTGTTTTGGGGAAAGTGGAGGAGACCAAAATAGTGGTATAAAAAGGGAAAAAGATGGAGTTTGATCTTTCAAATTTTTGCTGCAAACACAATAATGTTATTTGAGATGTTTTGTTAAACCGTGATGAAGCACAGACAACAAATAATTGATATATAAATGCAAGGTTAGATGTCAACAAAAAAATAAAAAGTGTCAGATTTGGCGCACACCCATTTTTGGGTGTACTCAGAGGTGACGGCCAACGAATGAAAATGGCGGACTGTGATTTGTTGGTTGTTTTGCTACTGATATAATCATGTTAATCAGCCTACCTGTAGTAATGTTGATCTCAAAGATTTGCACGTTGCTGCTGATGTTGATGGGGTAACTGATGTTGCTCAGAAGGGTCCTCAGTTGATTGATTACAGAAACATCTGAGACGTTTAACTCAATGGAAATCAGATATTCATATTCAACCAGAGGAGCTGAAGAGACAGAAAGTAAAGATGATGTAAAACCAATGCTGGGTATAATACCAATGGTCACACTATCCTGTCATCAAATATCTTGTCAGTCTTACTTGTTGTTGGTGCCAAGGTTGTTGATGAGAAACAGGTTGTTGAGTCTGTTGGTAGGTGAAAGATCGTTGTTTCAGTATATTATTTTCAATTGACAGGTGGAGTATTGGTATGGTTTGATTATCCTGATTACATAGAATGGTTTTTATCATCTAATCAACAGTAGTGTCCTGTCACAAAATATTGTGGTATTCACTTACTGTGCTGGTCAACAGGCTGACAATACTGTCCATCAGGAGGGAAGGCACTGATGCAGTCACATGAGTCAGAAGTTCTGTTGTCACAGAATCCATACGTAGAACATTGGTCACATGACCAAAGGTACTGATCCTCACATCTGCACTGGAAGCCACCACCGCTCGGAGAGCAAACTGACATGAAGATGAAAGAAAGGAGGGATTTTACTGATAAGGAAATGTTTCTGAGTCATTTCAATCACAGACAGTAAATAACTGATGTATAAATGCTTGGTTAGATGTAAACAAATGAATAGAGTCTATCATTTAATAGATGAAATGAGGGTTGATTTTCTTGAACAGTGGTGAAGACCAAAACTCCACTATGAAGAGCGCCTGCACCGGCACAGGTAGTGCACCGGAGTGACTTGTCTCCCTCATCAATCAGAGCTCCAGTGTCGAGCAGAGAAAGCAGCCATTCATCACTCTCCTGCAGGAGATCTCATCTCTGGAGAAAGTTTCTTGCAGTTATATGTACTGGTCTAACAATAATGGGTCTGTCATTGACCGCCAAAGACTCTGTTTAAACAGCTGACTGATGAGCATCTGTCCACACCCTATATCTGTCAGGCTACACGTTGTTTTTAATTAACCCCAGTTGCTCAGAAAAAGTGGATTTAAGTTCTTAACACAGGTTTCATATTTTTAAACCATGAATATGTGGCTGTAAACTCCGATTTTTTTCACTAATAGGAGCAGCATTAGTTAGTCTGCATTATTGTATAAAATTACCACACACACACAATCATACTTTGCCCTGCATGTAATACACTGATTTGCGTACACCACGTCAGGCCTGGTGTGAGATTTTGCATATGCTATGATCATGTTCAGATTGCTAAAGGCCGACGTTTGCGTCACAATTTTGCGCACACCCATTTTTGGGTGCACTCGCGTTTGATAATGAGGGCCAAAGAAAGACGATGGTGGATTGGATAAATATAATGATGTCATTCAAAACATTTCTTTGAAACCACATTTAAAGACATCCTACCTGTAGTAATGTTGATCTCAAAGATTTGCACGTTGCTGCTGATGCTGATGGGGTAACTGATGTTGCTCAGAAGGGTCCTCAGTTGATTGATTACAGAAACATCTGAGACGTTTAACTCAATGGAAATCAGGTATTCATATTCAACCAGAGGAGCTGAAGAGACAGAAAGTAAAGATGATGTAAAACCAATGTTGGATATATAACTAATCTTTTAATGAAATATCTTGTCAGTCTTACTTGTTGTTGGTGCCAAGGTTGTTGATGGGAAACAGGTTGTTGAGTCTGTTGGTAGGTGAAAGATCTTTGTATCAGTGAATTTTATTCACTTGACAGGTGGAACTTAAAAACTTAAAAAGACCTTTATTGTCCTTATGGAAATTTGTGCTGCACAGCAACTCAACAATCCTCACATTTCCACTCATCATATGTCATACTTTAAAGCATAAACTGTAGATTTTGTTAATCTGATTACATAGAATGTTTTCAGCATCTAGTCCACAATGGTGTCCTGTCACAAAATATTCTTGCATTCACTCACTGTGCTGGTCAACAGGCTGACAATACTGTCCATCAGGAGGGAAGGCACTGATGCAGTCACATGAGTCAGAAGTTCTGTTGTCACAGAATCCATACGTAGAACATTGGTCACATGACCAAAGGTACTGATCCTCACATCTGCACTGGAAGCCACCACCGCTCGGAGAGCAAACTGACATGAAGATGAAAGAAAGAGGGAATTTACTGAAGAGGACATTTTTCCAAGTCATTTCAAGCATGTTCAACAAGACTGATGTATACATTTCAGGTCTGCTGTTGACAAAAGAATTAATTATTCAACATCTATCTCATCATTTGGTGGATGAATCTTACTAGGAAATGGGTGGAGACCAAAACAGAGGTACAAAAATGGAAAACGACAGACTTTGTATTTGTAGCAAACAACCAACAACGTAATTATGTAATTTAAGTTAAAATCTTACTGTGAAACCACCTTTAAAAACATCCTACCTGTAGTGATGTTGATCTCAAAGATTTGCACGTTGCTGCTGATGTTGATGGGGTAACTGATGTTGCTCAGAAGGGTCCTCAGTTGATTGATTACAGAAACATCTGAGACGTTTAACTCAATGGAAATCAGGTATTCATATTCAACCAGAGGAGCTGAAGAGACAGAAAGTAAAGACAATGTAAAACCAATGTTGGATGTATAACTAATGGTTTCACTGCAACTGCAATCTTTTAATGCAATATCTTGTCAGTCTTACTTGTTGTTGGTGCCAAGGTTGTTGATGGGAAACAGATTGTTGAGTCTGTTGGTAGGTGAAAGATCTTTGTATCAGTAATGTATTTGCAGTTGAAAGGTGGAACGTGTATAATGTTTAATTATCCTGATTACATTGAATGCAAGAATATTTTGTGACAGGACACTACTGTTGATTAGATGCTGAAATCATTCACTCACTGTGCTGGTCAACAGGCTGACAATACTGTCCATCAGGAGGGAAGGCACTGATGCAGTCACATGAGTCAGAAGTTCTGTTGTCACAGAATCCGTACGTAGAACATTGGTCACATGACCAAAGGTACTGATCCTCACATCTGCACTGGAAGCCACCACCGCTCGGAGAGCAAACTGACATGAAGATGAAAGAAAGAGGGATTTTACTGATAAGGAAATGTTTCTGAGCTATTTAAAGCATGTCCAACAAAAAAAATCATGTATAAATGTCAGGTCTGCCATTGAAAAAAAATATTAGGCTATTGAACATCTATCTAATAAAGAAGATCAATCATTTGCTGAATGAATTTTAGTTGGAATGTGGTGGAGACCAAAATAGAGGCACATAAATAGAAAATGGTGGACTTTGATTTGTTGGGTGTTTTCTTAAAGTATAATGATGTCATTCAAAAATGTTTCAGTGAAACCACATTTAAAGACATCCTACCTGTAGTAATGTTGATCTCAAAGATTAGTGCGTTGCTGCTGATGTTGATGGGGTAACTGATGTTGCTCAGAAGGGTCCTCAATTGATTGATTACAGAAACATCTGAGACGTTTAACTCAATGGAAATCAGGTATTCATATTCAACCAGAGGAGCTGAAGAGACAGAAAGTAAAGATGATGTAAAACCAATATATGTATGGTCACACTATCCTGTCATCAAATATCTTGTCAGTCTTACTTGTTGTTGGTGCCAAGGTTGTTGATGGGAAACAGGTTGTTGAGTCTGTTGGTAGGTGAAAGATCTTTGTATCAGTAAATTATTTGCAGTTGATAGGTGGAACATTTATAATGTTTAATTATCCTGATTACATTGAATGCAAGAATATTTTGTGACAGGATACTACTGTTGATTAGATGCTGAAATCATTCACTTACTGTGCTGGTCAACAGGCTGACAATACTGTCCATCAGGAGGGAAGGCACTGATGCAGTCACATGAGTCAGAAGTTCTGTTGTCACAGAATCCATACGTAGAACATTGGTCACATGACCAAAGGTACTGATCCTCACATCTGCACTGGAAGCCACCACCGCTCGGAGAGCAAACTGACATGAAAATGAAAGAAAGGAGGGATTTTACTAATAAGGAAATGTTTCTGAGCTATTTCAAACACGTCCAACAAAAAAATTATGTATAAATGTCAGGTCTGCCATTGAAAAAAATGTTTTATTATTGAACATCCATCTAATAAAGAAAATCAGTCATTTGGTGAATGAATTTTGCTTGGAAAGTGTTGGAGACCAAAATAGAGGCACATAAATGGAAAATCGTGGACTTTGATTTGGTGGTTGTTTACTAAAAAGTAATGATGTCATTCAAACTGTTTCCATGAAACCACATTTAAAGACATCCTACCTGTTGTAATGTTGATCTCAAAGATTTGCACGTTGCTGCTGATGTTGATGGGGTAACTGATGTTGCTCAGAAGGGTCCTCAGTTGATTGATTACAGAAACATCTGAGACGTTTAACTCAATGGAAATCAGATATTCATATTCAACCAGAGGAGCTGAAGAGACAGAAAGTAAAGATGATGTAAAACCAATGTTGGATGTATAACTAATCTTTTAATGAAATATCTTGTCAGTCTTACTTGTTGTTGGTGCCAAGGTTGTTGATGGGAAACAGGTTGTTGAGTCTGTTGGTAGGTGAAAGATCTTTGTATCAGTAATCATTTGCAATTGACAGGTGGAACATTAATAATGTTTGATTATCTTGATTACACTGATTGGTTTTAGCATCCAATCAACAGTAGTGTCCTGTCACAAAATATTCTTGCATTCACTCACTGTGCTGGTCAACAGGCTGACAATACTGTCCATCAGGAGGGAAGGCACTGATGCAGTCACATGAGTCAGAAGTTCTGTTGTCACAGAATCCATACGTAGAACATTGGTCACATGACCAAAGGTACTGATCCTCACATCTGCACTGGAAGCCACCACCGCTCGGAGAGCAAACTGACATGAAGATGAAAGAAAGGAGGGATTTTACTGATAAGGAAATGTTTCTGAGCTATTTCAATCATTTATTACAAAACTATTATATACAAGTCAGGTTTGCTGTTGCCAAAAATCTAATAAACTGAACAATTATCTAATAAAGTAAGGCAATCAGTTAGTAGATAATTGTTTTTGGGAAAGTGGAGGAGACCAAAATAGTGGTATAAAAAGGGAAAAAGATGGAGTTTGATCTTTCTAGTTTTTGCTGAAAACCTCAATAATGTCATTTGAGATGTTTTGTTAAACAACAATGAAAAATGTCACACCTGTTGTAATGTTGACCTCCGAGATTAGTGTGTTGCTGCTGATGCTGATGGGGTAACTGATGTTGCTCAGAAGGGTCCTCAGTTGATTGATTACAGAAACATCTGAGACGTTTAACTCAATGGAAGCCAGATACTCATATTCAACCAGAGGAGCTGAAGAGACAGGAAGTAAAGACAATGTAAAACCAGTATGGTCACACTATCCTGTCATCAAATATCTTGTCAGTCTTACTTGTTGTTGGTGCCAAGGTTGTTGATGGGAAACAGGTTGTTGAGTCTGTTGGTAGGTGAAAGATCTTTGTATCAGTAATGTATTTGCAGTTGACAGGTGGAACATTTATAATGTTTGATTATCCTGATTACATAGAATGTTTTCAGCATCTAGTCCACAATGGTGTCCTGTCACAAAATATTCTTGCATTCACTTACTGTGCTGGTCAACAGGCTGACAATACTGTCCATCAGGAGGGAAGGCACTGATGCAGTCACATGAGTCAGAAGTTCTGTTGTCACAGAATCCATACGTAGAACATTGGTCACATGACCAAAGGTACTGATCCTCACATCTGCACTGGAAGCCACCACCACTCGGAGAGCAAACTGACATGAAGATGAAAGAAAGGAGGGATTTTACTAATCTGAGTCATTTCAATCATACAGTATATTACAAAACTATTATATACAAGTCAGGTTTGCTGTTGCCAAAAATCTAATATAAATAAATTGAACAACTATCTAATAAAGTAAGGCAATCAGTTAGTAGATAATTGTTTTTGGGAAAGTGGAGGAGACCAAAATAGTGGTATAAAAAGGGAAAAAGATGGAGTTTGATCTTTCTAGTTTTTGCTGCAAACACAATAATGTCATTTGAGATGTTTTGTTAAACCGCAATGAAAAATGTCACACCTGTTGTAATGTTGACCTCTGAGATTAGTGCGTTGCTGCTGATGTTGATGGGGTAACTGATGTTGCTCAGAAGGGTCCTCAGTTGATTGATTACAGAAACATCTGAGACGTTTAACTCAATGGAAGCCAGATATTCATATTCAACCAGAGGAGCTGAAGAGACAGAAAGTAAAGATGATGTAAAACCAGTATGGTCACACTATCCTGTCATCAAATATCTTGTCAGTCTTACTTGTTGTTGGTGCCAAGGTTGTTGATGGGAAACAGATTGTTGAGTCTGTTGGTAGGTGAAAGATCTTTGTATCAGTAATGTATTTGCAGTTGACAGGTGAAACATTAATAATGTTTGATTATCCTGATTGCATTGAATGTTTTTAGCATCTAGTCCACTGATCCAATGGTGTCCTGTCACAAAATATTCTTGCATTCACTTACTGTGCTGGTCAACAGGCTGACAATACTGTCCATCAGGAGGGAAGGCACTGATGCAGTCACATGAGTCAGAAGTTCTGTTGTCACAGAATCCATACGTAGAACATTGGTCACATGACCAAAGGTACTGATCCTCACATCTGCACTGGAAGCCACCACCGCTCGGAGAGCAAACTGACATGAAGATGAAAGTAAGATGGAAGAGATGATGCAAGAGTTACTTTAACAACAACAACAACAACAACAACAACAACAACAAAACATGAATAAACAAAGCAATCTTTAAGTGAATAAACCAGGTTCACTGATGGAGACCAAAATAGAGGTACAATAACAGGATTTTTTCATTGTGGTTTCACAAAATCATTTTTAAGTTGTATCATTATGTTTGGCGCCAACATCCAAGTCCATCATTTTCTACCTGTAGTAATGTTGATCTCAAAGATTTGCACATTGCTTCTGATGTCGATGGGGTAACTGATGTTGCTCAGAAGGGTCCTCAGTTGATTGATTACAGAAACATCTGAGATGTTTAACTCAATGGAAGCCAGGTATTCATATTCAACCAGAGGAGCTGAAGAGGCAGAAAGTAAAACAATGTTACAGAAACAATGTTAGTGTTAGTTTATAAACAAAATGATAAAAGTCCAGATTAGTGGTGTTGGGGTTGTCATTAGGCTGTGTAAGGACTACAGTAAAGTTGTTGGTGTTGCAGTGTCCAGATGTGTTGTCAGAGTAAGGCAGTACTGGGAAACCTTATTCTTAACGTTTTAGGTCCTGTTGTTTCACTTTGAAATATCAACAACTTGAGTATTCACCAAAAAGCCTTTTTACAATTATCCCTGCTGTGAGCTATCCCTTAATTCAATTATTGTTTCAACATTAAAGGAGCATTAACGCAAATCCAAATTCTTAATTCGACCACTAGATGGAGCCGGTGGCAGAGCATATCAGATATGAACAAGCTCCTCTTTATATGGGTGGTGTTAAGGAGGCGGGGCTAAGCGCCGGGCCGACTTGTGTCATAACAAAGTCAAATTCTGCATTTGCCCCACAGACACACTGTTGGCTATTTTCTTTGTAAATTTAGTTATGGCTTCCCCCGACCTATCTTTTGCATATTTCATCTTATTTTATGCCATTACTGCTGTTTTTGCAATAATGCTCCTTTAACTAGAATTATGTTCTCAATCTGTGTGTTGTTGACTGTGATGCTCACTCTAACAATAAAAGTGATGTAGAGATATAGCAATGCAGTGTTTAAGACAGTAAGCGTCACCTGGCTTTGGCTGGCAGTATTCCCCATTGGTTGGAATACTGTTGATGCATGTGCACGTCTCATTGATGATCTCATCACAGGCTCCGTATGTCAAGCAATTCATGTGTGACCAAACATAGTCATCCTCACATATGCACTGGAAGTGGCTGCCGTTCAGGTGACACACTAAAATACGTGAGAAAACAACAAAAGGTTGTTTAGTGAGATCAAGAAAAACTACAAAACTTTTTTTTTTTTGCAATCAGTTGTATCCATATGAAACAAATTATTATTATTATCATCATCATTATTAACAGGTATTTTTTCTCAGTTGACGGGGTAATGTCTCCTGCATGTGCTGCCTCGCTGCTGCAGGATTATGTGTTACTTTCAAAAGAAATGGTCACTTAGGTTAACGTCGTAACCTTTGAATGACTTCTACTGGTACTATTCTTATCTTCTCTCTCCAGATAATTTGACCACAACTTTTTTTTCTTTTTTAATTTGACCACAACTTTCCCCACGTTTAGTAGCAGCTAATGGGGATCCAAATAAACAAATAAATAACCAATCTTTAGGTCAATATCATCAGATTAAGGGTTGAGGGCACAGCGAACAGGAGTAGTTTCATTCATCACTGGACCAACTGTCTAACATGCTTCAGACTGCACTGTCATTTTCTTGTCTGTGCAAATCCAGTTCTAACAGATGTGGTCAACCTGCTTCATGTTGTGTGGTATAACAGCAGAACCAGTGGACTAACTGAATTGGAAATTTGTAACAGAATTTCATACTTTACTCACATTATTCGTTACTTCACTACATTTCAAAGTTGTATTTCCCCTGACTGCATTTTAACAGATGTGCATTGAGATTTTACGCTCCAAAAAATACAACTATTATAAATCAACACATCATTGCGGATTAAACTAGTGGTTTCTCAACCCATTTTGCATGAGTATTTGTGGTTCAGGTGGTTTCATTTAAATAACTAAAACTAAACTAAAAAAGTTTCCATTATTACTATAATTACTACAAAATAAAAAAAAAAATAGAGAGAACAACAAAAAATGAATGAAATGATTTTTAGTTTTTTCATCACATGACAGCGTTTTCAGCTATTATTCAAAATCAATCTTGGTTGTTTATTAGCTTGTTTCTTTTTAAAAGTTAAAGTCATGGTACACATATTAACGGTGAGGGAAATCAGTGTCAGAGACAAGCTTGAACAGTTTTATGGTGCTCCAGATATCTGGAGTTAATAGGTGAGAAATTACACAATAAACATGACTGAACAGAAGACAGGAAATCATTTCATGAAAATACACTCTTGCTTACCTGTGGTGACGTTAATGTCAGTGACGTTCACAGTGGAATTCAGAGTCAGGGAAAAGTTGTCATTGTTCACCAGATTCCTGAGATAATCCACCGTGCTTATATCTGTCACATTCAGCTCCACCTCCACCTCGTACTCCACCGGAGCCTCAGACACTGCAGGAACACACATTTGGAAAATAAGTTTCAAGTCGTCCAGCGTTTCAAAGGGCTGAAGCCCGACTTCTTAACAGTTCTCGTATTGTCTCATTTCTGAAAACGGACATTTCTGTTGTTTCTATGCTAGCATGTTTAGCTTAGCAGTTAGCAGTGGCTTCTGTCTCCCTTTCACTCAGCTTCTCTCTTGCTCAGCATGTCTTATGTTTACTAAACCTTCTGCCTCAGTGATGATGGATGGAATCAGGGCAGTTTATTTGGAGCAGAGGTTTAGTGTGTTGGAGGTACAATTTTAAGTAGCTGGGAAACTAGGGCAGCTGGGTTCACACCCATACACAGTCCAGCCAAGTAGTGGGTTCAACCTCTTTGTTGTTGTTGTTTTTTTTGTCATAAGCTCTAAACACAATAAACTCCATATCAACTGCATAACACCCAATATAGCGAATTGGGTCCTTTAAACCCTGGCTCTGAAAAAGTTTTCTAAAGTTCAAGTTAAAGATTGCTGTTTCTTCATGTAGCCTAGCGACGTCCTGGTTGCACAGGAACGTCACTGTGGCAACAACTATGCGGGATAGCATTTCCCAGACATGAGTATTAGACTAACCACTTCTCCTATGTCTGATTTGAGGTAGGAAGTCCTCTTCTGTTTCATGTTCCTAAAGACAAACAAAGAAAAAAATCATATCAGGTATGAATTACTTGGTAGTGTTATTTATCGAAGCAAAAGCCCCATATTTTTTTGTTGAGAAGGGTAAATACAGCAGACCTACCTGTGCAACCAGACATGAAAACTCACTGAGGATCTCTGTTTTCAAAATAAGAAGTGTCACTACAAGGGCAAATATGGTGAAGCCATTCTTAGAAATGGCCATTCCCTTTAAGACAGAGAGGAGAGATACAGGGAGAAAAGAAAAACAAGAATGACAACTCTTTGTTTTACAAAATATTTTTTCCACACACAGAAATGAATGACCTTAATCCCACACTGGTCACACCTTTAATATCTACAGTATTAACCGTTGAGCAAAGATAAGTCAAGCCAATTATTAATATTTTGAGAGTTTCACTTTTTAATGATTACTTCATTCCATGGCTGTCAGCTCTGTTATTTAAAGTGTGGTTTTGGAACTCGTCCAGGATCGAGCTCTGACTGAACCATACAAGGTTTTGCTTGGTTAACTGGCAATACTGGTTCTGTGATTTAAAGGACACATTTGGTTTGGCAGCTGCTATGAATAGTTTGTAAATCACATTGATAGCAAATTCAAATGAAGAGGCTGTGGCATAGCACGATCATGGAATGATTCAAATGACCGGGTAAAACAAAGACAGATAACATAGCTAGATGCCATTCTGTTGTATAATGTGCTATGAATACAGGATTAGCTGCTAATCATTTTTGTGACATTTATGATCCTTGCAGCAAACGACCAGCGTCTCAGGGAGACTGTCGCCACTTTCCAGAGGATTAATGTACGGTATCCAGTTAATGAAAACACTGATGAACTGGCTGCAACTAGATGCAGTTGAAAGTTCATGTTCTTTTGCTGTTGTCATACTGGTAAATCCTGAACACACAAATGCCTCAGCCTATTTTGGTCCATTAGCCACGACACAGACATCATAAGTATTTTTCTACAATGTGCATGTCTCGCATTGTTTTTACTTGCACTCACCTTTAATGGATGTCCTCTTCAGGGTAAGGCAAGGTTAGCTGCATTGAACAGAAGCTCTTCCACATAGCACTGGCATTGAGTCAACAGATTCAAGAGCTGCTTAAAGGCTCATCTGTTCAGATTCATCATGTTACAGACACCAGAATGGAGACCTGGGTAAAACTGAAGGAGGGGTGAGAAAAGCATTAAAACACGACCCACAATTTATGTCCTTATAGTTGTTGTAAGCTGGCGCACAATACTGACATTGGCTTTGTAATGTCAGTGTGCAGACATGAAAGGCAGTCACGTATCATTAAATGTTATTACCCGCAGACAGCATGGCTCTGTCTGTTCACAGGTACAGCGATTAACAAAGGAATTATTGTGATACTAGCATGCTTTTTTTGTTTTTAATCTGATCCTTCTGTTGTGTTGTGAGCCAGAAACACAGACTCTAAATTTTGTGTTTTTGATGCGCAGATGTGTGATATTATGTTTCCTTTCTCACCATGTCAAAATAAACCTGCAAACTGCCGCAATTTAACAGCGACAATTGTATAATATTTTTACAATGACCTTGTCATCTTAAATGAATTTGCTCGATGACACCATGGTGCTGCAGCACAGCACAGCAGATTCCAGTCTGTGGATACTTGAAGTAGAGAACAGGCTGCTCTAGATACTGTAGCTAGCTCCAGTTAGTCACCCTGCAGTAAAGGGCTGGTTCAAGGTATGTTTGGCTCCCAACAGGAGGAGCATGTGTCTGCAGACCCGGAGACCAGCAGATTCAGACCCGCACATTCAGACCCCTTGTTTTTTTGCTGCAGCGCCACCTGTTTTGAATGCTAATGGATACAGATATGACAGATACGACATATGGATGGCAGTAGGAACGTGAGTATCGAACGCAAACAGAACGTGAATCACATTGTTCGTTTAATGTCATAAAAGTTTTTGTCAAAAATGTATAACGACAGTTTGACCATAATATGTTTACTACTTCATATGCACGTCAAATACAGTAATATATAATATTGATCTTGAAGCTGTAAATGTGGCAGTATCTAGAAAATAATCCTGTCCTCTGTCATCTTAAAGCAGATATCAGCGGAATGTTTTTGTTAATATAAGTCCTAAATAGTCCTATTTTCCGTCAGCAATCACTTCCATGGAGTGTTTGGTCTCTCCGTCACTCTGCTCTGCTGTAAACCAGGAGAAAACTTTCCTTGTGGGATACAAGCGTTATCCAATGAGGAGAGAGAACGGCATGAAGGGCTGTGTGTGCAGCCAAGGGGTGCGCGTGAATGTGGTGACGTAGGGACGAGGACCAATAGATCCATGACGACGGCGGGGGCTGCTAACTCATGGTGTGTTCATGGCATAGTGCACTTTCACAGGCAACAGGTCGGAAAAACATGAGTGACGGGTTACCTGGAACGCTACAAAGTCGTAAGTCGTGACTTGAAGCTGTAACTTACGGTTTCAAAAGCCTGCCTTGAACGCAGCATTAGCCAAAACGACCGGATCGCGGACTTCTGCTTTAATACTGTGTGCTTAAATTAAACAGAAATAAAATTATAGGCTCTGTGTGTGGGCCAACGTGTTCATATATAAAATGTCATACTTTTGTGGAAACGTTGGCCCACACTGTCAGATGTCTGCCTACATTTTCGACAAAACCTTTTATGACACGAACAATGTGATTCACGTTCGATATTCGCGTTCCTACTGCCATCCATATTGTCCATATTGTATTTCGTATATGTCATATCTGTATCCATTGGCATACAAAACCAATAGTAACCCCATGCAATAGAACATTTAAAACCATTTTATTTCATTATAGGCTATGTAAAAATGTTTAAAAGTGTTCAAAGCTTCACAAACAATTAGATCTTGGCGTTTTATTTCGATTTTGCCCTGTCAAAAAACCATAGTGTGGGTCAAGACTGTGCAGTTGCAATTTTACAGTCAACCATTAAGGGGTCTGAACGCACGGATCCACAAGTGCGGGGTCTGACTGTGCGGTCTTCAGGTCTGCAGACATATACTATTGCCAAACAGTGTTTTAATGTGAGATTCTTTGACTAAAGTCATTCTGTCCTTACCTCATCATCACAACAGTCAACATAAATAAGGTAAAGTTATTTATATGGAACAGTGCTTGGTATTTTCAGTATTTGCAAACCATAAGCGAACAATTTACAGCGGGAAAAATAGTATTGATCGACGACTGGGTCAGAGCATCTCAACAACTCTTGTGGGGTGTTCCCGGTCTGCAGTGGTCAGTATCTAAAGTGGTCCAAGGAAGGAACAGGGTCATGGGCTCGTTGATATACGTGGGGAGCAAAGGCTGGCCCATGTGGTCTGATCCAACAGACGAGCTACTGTTGCTCAAATTGCTGAAGAAGTCCATGCTGGTTCTGACAGAAAGCCGTCAGAATACATAGTGCATCACACAACACAATATTAGGCAGATGGTCATAATGTTATCTCTGATGGGGCTATTGACATGATGTCAGTTACAACCCAAATGATCCAGACGTCCAAAGAAATTACAGTATATGTCCATGAGAAGTTATATACAACTTGTTCATCAGAACAATTCATTTTTCAAAAATAATACATCCATAGAACATCTAGAGGGGTGCAGAATAAAAGTATAAAGTACAGTAGGCCTATACAAATAATTGTTTTAGATTTTTTTTTTTTTTTTTTTTTTTTTTTTTTTTTTTTTTTTTTTTTTGGGGGGGGGGGGGGGGCAGATCCTGATAGCTCTGTGGAGAAAATGGTATTGTGCTAATGCTAATGCTAATACTAACTAAGGGTCAGCTGGTATGGTAGCATTTTCGGTGCAGGCTTTATGCTGCGGGTTTGTCAAATTCGTCTGCAGGCAGGGCCGTTGCTAGGAATTCTGGGGCCCCTGAAAAAATATTAAAATGGGCCCCTGTTCCACTTTTTTTTCGTAGACTATTATCATTTTTTATTTAGCCTACTTTGTTTTGATGCTAATGCAGCATTACTATGAGTATTAGTCAGGGTCTTATGCAGAATAATTCAGTCATACAAAGATTAGACTACTAGGTTTTTTGTGGGCCCTACTGGGGCCCCTAGAATTATCATCACCTTTCTCCCCTATACAACGGCTCTGTCTGCAGGCGAGTTAGTGTGAATGATTCAGATGTGTTTCCAGTCCGCTGTCAACACCAGAGCTGCTGCTGTTTACCTGGCAACCAGTATGAAGGTTGGAGCGAGAGCAGTCAGTGTGAGTTTGACACTTGCAGCTAACACCTTTAACAGCTTAGAAGCTTCCTTCTTCAGCTGTTGTAAAAATTTTCCATGTTTCTCACATTCTCTGTTATCAACTGTTTTCTTGTCTGTAACAACATCTATTGCACGTCTGCCCATCCTCGGTGAGTGATCCTCCTCTGTTGTTCACCCTGAGGTTTCTCCAATGTTTCCCTGTTAAAAGGGTTTTCTATGGAGCTTTTCCTCAGTGGATGTGAGGGTCTAAGGGCAGAGGATGTTGTTATGATGATGAGACAAACTGTTTGTAAAAATGGGCTATAGGAATAAAATTGCCTTGCCTTGCTGTGCCTTTAAGTTATGTGTAATAAAGGGAACTGACAGGGAATAAGTACTGTATGAAGTATGAAAAAAGGACTGGAAAGAAAATAAACCATCTGAAATGTGGCAGTATCTAGAAAATAATCCTGCCCTCTGTCTACCTTAATATGAGCTGGTTTGGTCCTGATTGATGCCTATAAAAAGGTTTCTCATTACCAAGGTGTCACACAAGAAGCGTCTCAGGATGGGTAAAAACAAAGAGCTCTCTTAAGATTTAATGGCCTTGATTACAGACGTGTTTCTAAGTGAAATGAACATCATTTCACTACAAACTGCCCACGACCAGAAGCTCCTTGCAAGATTTCTGACAGAGGAGTCAAAAGAATACTCAGAAGAGTTGTCCATGAGTCCAGGACCAATCACAGACCGCCATGGCCTCTATTCGCACTTATCACCCAAGACTGCTGACACATTCAGCACTTGTTTTCCCAGCTGTATTTCACATAGTTTGCAATGATTAATCAGGTTAATCATCATCAGGAGCTTCACATAGAGATACACTTTACACACCGTCTGACATAAAACTGCGTTACACTCCAAGTTCTCTACAGGGCCTATGAAACCGACCACATACACCAAGAAGAGAGGACAAAAGCAGGAGGTTACAAACAGTATATGAGTGAACCAACAGAAGACTAATAATAATGAAAAATAACTAGTACATATTAACAAAGTCACCAGATGATCCCCTAATATTCACTTCAAAAACCCCAAATCTTTCCAAGAATATTTGTCATATTTCTTGTCAAAACGTCTAATTTCTAGTCAAAACTAATTATTTTTCACTTAAAGGAGTCATCACCAGGAAATCGCAATTTCTCTTGTTAAAACATGCATATTGGTGTTTGACCTCAGTTGAAACTTGCCTGAAAAGCTGGAGTTTGAAAGTGGCGCCGTTTTTTCGCTTCGGCTCTTTTTCCGAACAGGAATAGCACACAATGGTGTGCCTTCCTAAAGCACGAGATTTTGATTCTGCTCCTACGGTGACGTCACCGTGGAGGCTACTTGCATAAGCCCACCCCTCTTTCACCACCCAACCCCGCCCCGTCCGCTACCTGAAATCGCCGAAGCGGTACCAGGGGGCTGTTTATGTTTTGGAGTCTGCATGCAGGCAAGCCCCCCCCCCGGCTCTGTCCTTCCTGCGGCGAATCAACGCGCGCCTCATTACATATTATACAATGCACATCCGGACCAGTCAAAACCTCACGCGTGATAAAGTCGCGGTACGAAAAAGGGTCAGAACAAGCTCAATGTTTGATTAAATTTTTTTTTTTTTTCTAATAAGTTTTACGAATTGATCCAAAGCGATCCAAGGGGGGCTGGATGTGTAAAAAAAACAGGTTGTGACTCCTCAACTAAAAATGAACTTGTTTGTAGATCATTTTCATTTTTTTAAACTAAATTTCACTTGAAATAGGTAGAAAAATCTGTCAGTGAAAACAGGTTTTTTGTGCTTGTACGAAGGAAAAACTTGCTCCACTATCAGATTTTTCTACTTATTTGAAGTGAAAATCTGCTTGAAAGAAATAAAAAGTGTATAAAAACAAGCTACTTTTTTAATGTGATGAGTCTAATTTTAAGTATAATGAGATTTGTTTTGACTAGAAATTACATTTTGATTAGAAATAAGACAAACATTCTTGGTAAGATATTGACTTTGCGTCTTCTTATCTGCCATAAACAATAGATGAAGGATTACAGGGCCAGGTTGGAGGCGCTTATCTTACAAGGTTGTTTTTTGGCCAAGAGACACTCCATTTAACCATCATAAGTACACAATTTAAGGTAAACAAATCTAGCATAGTTCGCCTTTAAACTATCATTATTGAAAAAAGTATAATGTTGATGATCCTGTCCCTACACCTCTTTTTGTCAAAGAGAATCATAGAATCAGTTAGGAATTGAAAGTAGAAGTGTAAATACTGTGCAAAGGCCAACTAGATTTATAACCTGACACTATCTTGTGATGCGGTCTCATCAGCACACATCAACATGACGCTCCATCCTAACATAAATACTGGGCACTCACGGGTCCGACCGCACCCAACTAAGCCATCGCTTTGATCTTTATTGCAGTTGCACACCTATTAAGTTTCGTGAGAGCATGGCTCATGGTTGTGGTGATATCGCAGCGCCAAGATTTATCCACAAACACACAGATCGTAACTACTCAAAACACTCCATGGAAGTTCCCGCTATATGCCGCCCCCCTGGAGACACACTGTCTGTCTGACTCTCTCTCACACACACGCACACAAATGAAGCATCTCTCATGCCCCTACGTCAATCACAATGATTGATTCATTAACTGATATTGCGGTTTGATCAGAATATTACCAGACAGTTTCCACAGTAATTTATAACTTTCAGCAGAAAAATAAAAGATTCTAGTAGAAAAATTAAAAAAAAGTTTTCATCAAGCAATAATTGTCTATCAGTGTTGCTTCTCTATGTACACAAGAGCATTGATAGCCACACTGACCTGGCAATAAAGAGTCAATTCCCAGCAAACCAGCAGGCAGAGCTTTAAGTCAACAAAGATGCTCATGAATCAAAGCAAACAGGTGTTTCTCTCTGTTATCTCTGTTGTTTCACACGCTCATACATTCACAAAGCTATTGGCTGCTGAGGAGAGACCACAGAAAATGATTTTTGTTCAGAAAATAGGTCAGTGAGTAAACAACAAACTCCCTCAGTGAGTCCATCCCCGAGAAAACACCTGATAAAACATATTCCAAGAAAAAAAAGAAGAAAACACAAATCAGCCAAATTTCTTACCATTGCTAATGTTTTCTCTCCACTTCTGCTGTAACTGTTCCTTTATGTGTTCAGAAAACGCTTCATTGCAGAGTTGTGCGGCGTGTAGAGGCTGCCAAACCTGTATGCTGAACTATGAGAAGTGTGCTGCTCACAAAACTTCCTGAAACATAGTACGGGACATGCACTGCACTGGCGGTGGCGGTGGCTCAACTGGTTTAATCATTCCCCTGGTTTCCTTGTCAGATTTTATCAGCCCCCCCCTCTATTTCAACATTTATGCATGAAACTAAGATAAATATCTGGCATCAATCGATTTACATTTTATAGAGTAAAATGTATTTCCCTTTTCCTTAACAATTCATGGGAAAGTAAAAGTTGCAGAAACAACAATTTGTAGACAATAGGGTAAGAGGATAACACAAAGCACCAGGGAAACCAGGGAATTCATCTTCTGTTCTGCATGCATAGATGTAAATTAATATAAAATTGACCATTAATTTATCTTAATACAATTCATGGCATCTTAGATTTATTCAGATTTAACCAAGTAAATCAAAAAATCTACAAAACAAACAAATATATTGCAATACATTAATGCTGCTTAAAGAAATATAGCCAACCTTCAACATTCAAACAACAGGTAAATGCATAAAAAACGTGAAATTTCCCACCACTGGTTGTGGGAAAAATCTGGCATGCCTGTGTTAAGTGTAAAGGAAAGTAATTTGTTTCATTGTGTTGATGCAATCATATCAAGATTTTCAACTATTTCTAACACTAATAAAAGTGTGTCCAGGGCTTTTAGTTGATGATTAATTGCCATATACAAGTAATTGTGATTAATTGTCTTTTTCTGGTGATTTTATGCCACGATTACAGTATCAGCCTAATAATAAACATACACGTGAGGAAGAGCCATTTACTGGCATTAAATTGGAACATACAAATAAATCTGCCTTTCTGTTTGCCTTTAGGCTCAGCAACTAAATCCATGTAATGTCAATAGAATAGAAACAATACTAGAAATGAAATGCCTCCAGATAAACAGTTTGTGACGCCCCATTCATATGTCATTAAACCATAGCAGAAGAAGGGGACACAACATGATGATGTCATTAAAAGAGGACAGTGGTTGGTGGAAATCAACGAGGAAATAGTGATGAAATATGATTGATATTCTATACAGATCAATATGAATGATTTTAACAATTATGCTACATAATTATGAGTAGTTCAACTAATTGTGATCCGGCAATTATGTAACAATATAGGTGTGTCATAACCAACAGCCTGTTGCGATTTCTTCCAGGTAACTGGATTAGAAGCACATACTGGCTCTTCTTTGGTATGTGCTGTGGAGCTGCAGGTTTTAATAGTGTTTGATATGTAATAGCTGCACGGACAATAAAGACATGATGTTCTGTCATGCTGCCATGTGCTGGCTGCATATGTCCATGACTGACTGACTGACTGAGTGATCAGACATTTTTTTGGCAAAGTAATTCCAGCTAGCAGCTATTGTGCTGAGGGTTAAAAAAAAACTCTGACAAATGCACTTCTGACTTTGATGTAAGTGCCAACGCAGGACTGGTTTTCAGTACCCAACCCTTCATGTGTTCTCTGCAGTTTGTTTGTCCAAAAACACTGCCGGGCTCTGCCAGGCCTGAAGAACACCATGTTGTTGCTGGAATCAGTCTGTCTGCAGTTTCAGGCAGGGTAAATGTAAACAAACAAACAAACAAAAAAACATTCCTGTGTTTTTGCTCGTTCATAGAAAAAGAATGCTGTGCAGCTTCTTCCCAGAGGCTGTTCTCTGTTCTCTGCACTTTACACTGCCGTGACTACGTGCTGCTTGTTTTATGTCCAATTCTATTCATTATTTTAGATTATCATCATTATTTTTTATAATTATTATTACTATTATAATTATTATAAGGGTAATATTTATTGTGTATGCTGCTGGACCTGAGCACGTTTGTTCCCACAATAAATTGAACTGAACTAAACAGTAATTTCAATCCAAACCATAAAGTTTCGTTAACTCAGTTATATTTTTGTGGCTACATCAAACCAAACCTGGCCCCCAGCTTATTAAATGTATTTTGCATCAGTGATTTGTCACAGTTTTTGAAGTGGGCTAGAATGGGCCAATCACATGCTGATTTCCCTGCGTTCATCAACTTCACCAGCACTTTGTTGTCCACTTCCTAACATCACTCACTGACCCGTTGTAGAGCAGCATAGAGATGAATATATTATATTAAAGCAGATATCAGTGGAATGTTTTTGTTAATATAAGTCCTAAATAGTCCTATTTTCTGTCAGCAATCACTTACATGGAGTGTTTCAGCCGTAACACGAGTCTCTCCGTCACTCTGCTCTGCTGCAACCCGAGGAGAAAACTTTCCTTGTGGGATACAAGTGTTATCCAATGAGGAGAAAACGGCATTGTGTGTGCAGCCAAGGGGTGCGCGTGAATGTGGTGACGTAGCACAAGGACCAATAGATGCCTGACGAGGGCGGGGCTGTCATGGCCAAGGAAACTCGTATTCCCTTCCTGTGAAGTCATACCAGTTTGATCTGCCATGGGTCGGACTCGTTAGTGACTTTCACAGGCAACAGGACGGTAAAAACACAGCTACACCTGGAACGCTACAAAGTCAGTGATTGACTGTAACAGCAAAACCCTGTTGAACCAATCAGGGACCGATATCTGCTTTAATAGAATTAGGTAAAGACCACAGATACATCTTGTTACAAACCAACTTGCTGATTGGCTTTCAATTTCTGACAGGGTTGTCTGTCATTCCTGCTCTAAGCATTTGGCCTGAAACTCTCAGAAGGCAGAGCCAGTCTGCGTCGCTGCTGTGATTGACACTGAAATGAAATGCATTTCTGCGAGAGGCTGGTTTACGAGGCCACATCTCTGTATGGATAGAAAAACTTTAGATAAAACGGTGAATAAGTGAAAATTGTAGGGCCTTTAATGCAGCTACTGCATAACCTGTTGTCAGTTTTTAAGTTATTTATGAAAGTAAGACAAAAAAGTAAGTAAGAAAAAAAAATATCATGAATTTTGTAAAGCTCATTTCCATGGGAGAATGCTACTGGACTGAAACTAAAGTGTCAGTGATTTAGATTACCTTTTTCTTTACAGGTGAGAGAACATCAGTAATCAGACACTTGTTCCTTCAGTTACTGTTTCTGAGTGACAGATTAGTGACAGCTCCATTAAGTTCACCGTCCTGGAATCACTTCACTTGAGACGTGATGGAAAGCAAAAGACAGGAGGAATCTGTTGTCGGTGACTGACTGCACTAGAGCTAAACTCTTAACCTTCATCTGCTTTGTGTCTGTGAACTGCCCCCAGGCAAGACACCCACCCCCAACCCGCAACCCCTTCATCTGTTCTCATTATTGTGTGTTTGGTCAATCTCAGCAACAAACTCCATGACTGCACTGATGCTGTTCACAGTGGCAATGACACATAACAAAGAGAAACACAAACATCACTCAACAACTTGTTTCACAGGTTTATCAGCAATTCCAGTAATAACTGAGACTTGACCTTCTTGTCATGTGTCAGCAGCGTTACTTAAACCCAGACCTTTCAAATCATTTCTGGGTCTGCTGGTGAAACTGGACACCAATGGAGTCTTACAAACAGTCATGTGGCTGATCGGCTCTCTGGGCAGGTTTCGTTCAGGGAATCAGAAGTCATGTGTAAAAACAGATGGCACAATTGTTTTTTTCTTTCTTTTGTATTTACTTCTACTTGTTCCTGGTGGTTATTTTAATAATTTTCCTGTGTAGAAACTAACATTTGTTCCTTCATGGTAAAAACATTTTTTTCATCCAATCAGTTTTTCTTCTTTTGGCATCATACATTGTTAGGCTTCCCACCCATGAAAATATTAGTTTTAATATTTTTTGGTGTGGGTCTCTGGGTCTTTTTTGTCAGTAGCCTACTATACCCTTGGCTTCAATGTAGCCTTCCTCTGTCAGCTTTCTGCTACCATCTATTGTGTTAGGGTCAGTTTGAAATCAGCTGTAAAACCCACTAAAACAATTAAATATCATCCCATTTGTTTCCCATCTCTTGGTTACGTTGTTAGATTTCCTTATCCATGAAAAGGTTGGTTTTGCACTACTGATTTCCATTTTAACTCTCAATTGTTCTTGTTCTGTTGTTATAGCCGGGTCACAATTGACCATAACACCACATAACACCAAATGTCATCATTTTAACCAGAGCATTTTAGAATTTTTGAAAAAAAAAGTTTTATTTTGTTTAAATAGAGGTTCCTGACAAAGTCAAAAAGCCTGGATGCTATAAATAAATGTATGTGCATTTAAAACCTAAAAAGGGGTTGCTGGTGACCCAGAGAAGGGATATAGTGCTTTTCTAGTCCTTGGACCAAAAGCTCTTTACACTGTTGGTCACATTCACCCTCTCACACACACATTCATAGACCCAATGGACAAATCGGGAGGCAAGTGTGGCTTCAGTGTCTTTGCCCAAGGACACTTCAACATGTTGCCAGGAGGCCCGTTCTGAATGACAACAAACTGAGCTGGACTGAATGACGAGAATACATGAATAACAAGAGGAACAAGGACTGTAAAATGTTTGCCGGAGGACATTACAAAATATGCTACTAGATAAGCAAATATCCAGGTATGCCATAACTTAAACTGTGGACTGCACACCTGAGACTTGCATTATTGAGTCAGTGTGTGGTTGTGTTAACAGTGAGTTGTGTGCAGCCTAGTTTCAAGTTTTGGTGAAGAGATAGGAGTGAATAGAGAATATAAATTGGCCGAATATCTTCACTCTGTCAGAGACGAAGCACAGACGGAGAAAGTTTCAGTCCTTCTAGGCGAAGGGACAGCAGCTCCTCT
The DNA here is from genome assembly GCA_030347415.2 of Decapterus maruadsi. NCBI lineage: Eukaryota > Metazoa > Chordata > Actinopteri > Carangiformes > Carangidae > Decapterus > Decapterus maruadsi. Next base: position 1,790,167 of record CM064891.1, on the reverse strand, counting down.
GGCAGCTAAATACATATCAGCCTGCTACAGCCTGAGGGACTCAGTATGACATCACAGATGCATACTGTAGATTTGTATTTATACTGTTGGATTTTAATAATTTTATTTAACTGTATTTATATTGTTGTTGAATATTTGTTTTGTATTTTGTGCTGTTCTGAATATGAATTGCAATGTTGTGGTGTGTATATGCAAGTATTGTGTAAAATGCTTTGGCCAAAACAAATCTCTGTCCATGCCAATAAAGCAAATTGAATTGAAATTGATAGGGCATGAGACAGGCGTGAGAAAAGAAACTAATCTTAAGCCCTCACACATAACTAAAGTGGCCCTCACTGTTAAAGGGTGGTTCCACTATGACTCTAGAAATCAGATATTCAAGGATAAAGATATTTCTGAGATCTGTCTGTAGTCTAGATTCCTTGCTGCACAAGGAAGTTGGCAATGCGATGAAGGAGGATCTTTATCATGTGTCATTTCAAGTGTAGCCTCTTCTCAGACAAATAAGGAAGGTAAACTGGTTGTGTATTTCCCCAGCTCTTAATCTGTGGAATTTGTATGGTTGGCAGCTCTGGACTGATAAAAGACCTACAGTAGTAGAGAGCCTAGTGTAACACACAATTCAATATAAAATGGAACATGTATATAGTCGGGTGCATTTATGACTTTATCGTAAAAAAATTCTAACAAAAGGTTTCTCAGTTGTTTTTTATAGTATTAGGTGTCCTTAATAACATACTAAAAGTTTACCAAAGTTTGACCACTGGAAAGGTGTCATTTTCAGGATGGCGTCCTAATGTAAATGTAATGGATTGAAGCCCGGAGAGACGCCCCAGGTGAATAGGGTAAAAATTTTCACTAACAGGTATCACCAGGAAACTTCCCAAGTTTATCACTTACATTAAGACAAATATTTTTTGTATTACAAGTTTTATCAAATGTTATGTTTAAATATGTAAATGAGGCAATAACTAATTAAATATGCGCTAAATTGCATACTTTTCCAGATCCAAAAATTTAATGGATAAAGCCACTTTCAAAAGTCTTGTTTTATTTTGTTGACACATTAGAACACATTAGAGTAAGAAGGTCTTACTGAGGAGATTTTGGATATCTCTTTTTATCACTTTGTGAATGAGAAAATACTGTAACCAGCCCTAAATAAATCAAAATTTGCCATGTTTTCAGGACTCAAATATTGTATAAATCAGGCTGTGAATGATATATCAACAATCCCCTCTGTAAAAACCTTCAGAATATGGAAAATTATCAAACTGGAAGGTTTGGTGTGTGTAAGTGCTGCTGAAGTGGATCTGGAAAAGTTCTGGAAAAGTATGCAATTTAGCGCATATTTAATTAGGTATTGTCTCATTTACATATATAAACATAAAATTTGACAAAACTTGTAATACAAAAAATATTTGTCTTAATGTAAGTGATAAACTTGGGAATTTTCATGGTGATACCTGTTAGTTAAAAATGTTACCCTATTCACCTGGAGCGTCTCTCCAGGCTTTCAACCCATTACATTTACATTAGGACGCCATCCTGAAAATGACACCTTTCTAGTGGTCAAACTTTGGTAAACTTTTAGTATGTTATTAAGGACATATAAAAAACAACTGAGAAACCTTTTGTTAGATTTTTTTTTACGATTAGGTGCTTTTTTTTCATAAATGCACCCGACTAATAAGTACTAACAAGTGTAGCTATATTTGTGACACTGCTAAGATACAATATGAGGGTCTAGGTTTAGAACCACATCCAGTAAGTATGTACTACTTACCACTGGCAAAGTCTGTTATTAACAGGAACTAGTGAACAGCTACAGTATGTTTAATGTTTGCTTTCTATTCCTCCTTGGTCTCTAATCTCACAGTCTCTCTCAGCCCAACTATGCCTGCAGTTGTGGATGGGATTATAAATATAAGCAGACAAGTTCAGTTGAGCTCTCTTATACCTTACAACATTTGCAGAGCAATGCTCAGTTCCCTAAATGTTATCACTATGAATGACTGCACTCGTATTATACTGCTAAAGGTGCATGTAAACAGCATGCTCAACACTGACTCTTTTCTTCTGTGTAGGGAATAGATAGGAAGTAGCTGTGTCGGTGGCAGCTTCATGTCAAGTTAGTAAAACGCTAAACATTAAATCTTAATGTGTTATTACTCTGTTACAACCTGCAGATAATAATAATAATAATATATAACTAAATTTATATAGCACCTTTCAAAACAAATGTTACAAAGTGCTTTACAACAAAGTGACAACCAATAAAATGATAATCAAAACAATTAAATAAAATCAGGAAAGGTTTTCTGATAAAGATGAGCTTTAAGGAGTGATCACTGAAACTGACCTAATGTCGTCCGGCAGATCATTCCAGGGCCTTGGGGCCCGGACTGAGAATACTTTGTCCCCCTTTGTCGTCAGTCAGGCCACAGGGAGAGCTAAAAACCTTTATCTGAGGATTGCAGTATGCGAGCAGAAGTGTGAAAAGATAAAAAGGTCAGGACTAAGATCATTGAGTGCTTTTAAAGTAATCAATAAGATTTTAAAATCAAGACGCGCCGCAGTCTCCCTCCAGCAAACTCTGACAGCACTCTCTTCCTTCTCCTCTTCAGGAGGGTTTTGTGGGGCTGTGAACGCTGACAAAATTGTAGCCAATGTTCTCCCGAGAGCCGACAGGTTCACCAGTTGGTCTACTGTACTTTCTGGACTATAAGCCGCAACTTTTTCGCCCGCCGCGGTGTCCCAGTTCTCCGCAACACAACCACGCTCTGTAACCCGTAATCTTTTGTTTATGACGGTTACACAAACACACACTGTTGAAAAGGTATAACATTGTATATGTTATGTAAAGTTATCCACCGCTTCATTTATTAATTTTGCACTGGCTTTGTTGTAAACAAATGCACATGGGCGAAAGGAGCGGAACCAAAACAGCGGAAAAGCAAGCAGACTTGCATACTTTTTTTCTATGTAAATATCTCATGTTACATGAAACATGAAAACCTGTGGCTTATATTCAAGTGTGGCGGGGCGAGGTTTAGCTCAGTTGGTAGAGCACCCGCCCCATGTGTTGAGGCTACAGTCCTCGCTGCAGGTGGCCCCGGTTCGAGTCCCGCGTCGGATGGCCCTGTACTGCATGTCATTCCCCCCATGTCTGCCTCCCCTTTCCTGTCACACTCTTCACTGTCGTATCAAATAAAGGCATGTGCAGCCTATGTATGTATTTTCTTTTCAAATTTAGCTGGTGCGGCTTATACTCAGGTGCGCTCTATGTCCGGAAAGTGGGTAAATTGTCCATGATGTTGAGTGTCAGCTGAGTGTCAACTGTTATAACGACAAATGGAAACGGGCATAAATTCGCATTTGCTTTTTGCGCATTTTTACAAAATCCGCTCTTAAATTCGAAACATTTGGATGGAAACCCAGTTAGTGGCATTTACGAGCAGGTACAGCTGAGTATTGTTAGAATAAAACTGAAAAGACATACAGTAGCTCCTTTTTGTATTATGTGCCCCAGGGGAAGTATGTATATAATAAAAATAAAATTGGTCCCCAAACAAACCCCTGAGGCACGCCATACTTCAGTGAGGTGAAGGAGGACATGTAATTATTTGCTGCGACACAGAACATTCGATTTGAAAACCACTTCACAGCTGTACCTGACACTCCCACCCAGTGCCTCAGATCACACGGGTCACCCAAGCAAGGGTCATCCCAAGGTGAAAGGGAAGTGAATTCATTTTAAGAACATAAAGACAACATGCCCCTTATCTACCCTTCTGCTTTTAGGAAGACACTAGCTTGACAGCATAACTTAAAGTCGTTTTGTCAGTTCATCCATGCAGTAACATCTGTGTATAGAAGGACTACGTATAACAACTGAACATGATAAAAAGATTAGATGGCTGTTCTTTGGAAAAAAATACCTTTGGAGATCTGATTAAACTAGAAACTGAGACAAGCTGTCTGTAGAGGTGCCTTCCTCATTGCAAACAGGCCAGGTACCGTGGTAATGACATCGCCAAAGTGATGCTGGTTGCATGACTTCAAACAGAAATCAAATAGCTAAAACGCTCAACTATATGATTAACAGATTTGATTTACTACCAAAGAAACCCATTCATTCACTTCTATTTAAATCAGTTGGGACAGGTAAGTTATTCATAGTGGAACAATGGCCCCCGTCAACATGGCTGCCAGGGGGTACATTACATTACGCCCTCTATTCTACTCGCTTAAATAACAAGTCCTTTGTAAACTGTTGGGATGAGACGCATCTTTGTGACTCCAACTTAGCCTGTTACAGAGACTCAGACACTCACATACAGAATACTCACTCACAGCGCCATACACATGTAGTGGAACCTTCTTCAAAAACTGCACCGTAACTGGAGCCACCCTCACCTTCATTGTGCGACGTTAACATGACAGAGTGACAGATTAACAGATTAACAATTAGGAAGGAATAAAGACTGAACATACAGGTGAAGGTGCATGCATGATTTACTGTGGGTGTGTCAATGTTCAGCAAGGTGTGGATAGAGGTCACACCAGATTTCAAGCTATTTTTAGTTTGAGGGTGAAGGAGAAGGTTGAGATGGAAACATAATGAAATGAAAATAGCACATCAAGTCAATTATCATTTGTCTGAGACAAAGCACATGACATGACATGTGACACTTCAGCACCTGTCCTGGGCTACACAGTGTTGACTCGCTCCACTGTCATTTTTTGTTTTGTTTTTTTGAAGTAACAATAACAATGCAACGTAATGTAAATGCATAAATATAAAGCGTAGGCTACGAGGAAACAGAACAGTAAATTGTTTACGCTACTTTTACAAGGAGTAATAAGTCATTTAACACGAGGAGCGATCTGAACCGAGCCAGCACGGTGCAGCCCAGGACAGGTGCTGAAGTGTGGGTAAGAGGAGTGGACAGACCGGGCAGGAGCAACCAGCCTGGAGACATCTTATTTGGGATGGGTATTTAATACAAAATCATTTTTGGGAACCAGAAAAACAACGTTTGCCCTGGTGCTTGGGATGGGTATTTAATACAAAAATCTTTTGCTACACCTGGCGGTTAATTGTGACCAGCGGCAAATTGGCACTCTGCCATTATTTGAAGTTTTACAGTATGTTTTGTGCGTGTGCACCTTCTTGTGTTGGACTTGGATACATGCAGACTTGGCTTCTCTGATGCTTCTTTTGAGGTTAGCTCTGGCAGCTCTGTGCTGGGCCACATCACCTGAAAGCTGTGTTTATGTCCCTCAGCAGAACTCTGGACTTCTTTGTTCATTCAGGACTTCTCCTCAGCGTATATCCAGATGCCCTGCAACTGACAAGAGGCCCCTTAAGGCTATGTTGTAGCATTCTTTGTTATGGGTCTTTTCTTGGAAAGGGGGATATGATGGTATCAGGAGGAGGGATATGTGGTCAGACTGGGTCATGGTGTCATCCTGTATCCCTCATTGATGTACACCTTGTGCAGTGTACAGTAGCCCTACAAAGGCAAAGTGCAGTATCTGTATTTTTTTCAATTCTTTTTTTAATCTAAAGTATGACATATTCTCTTCAATCTGGTTGAATTTGATATCGGTACTGCTACAATTTCCAGAGTTATTTGGTGTTTTATTTTGCTGTCCATCCAAAAAAGCACTGTGAAACCAACGTGCAGTATCTACTCCCTACATTCTATAATTTACTCTAAGTAAAACCAAGGCAAAGTGCCATATCTGTAGCTAATACCAGGCCAAAGTGCAGCATCTGCACCAAAACCAAGGCAAAGTGCAGTATCTATCATAAAACTGTCAAAATTGGTCAGAAAGACAAACTACAAAATACATTTAATTCAGTCTACCTTTATCTAATCAATTATAGACTTGGTAGTTGACAATGAAAAACACAAAAAGCTGTTTTTCTCAGTTTGGCATTTTACAGACACTGCACTTTGCCTCTGTAGGGCCCGAGTAGTGGGGAGTGTTCTGTTTAAAAAGTCCGACACAAAAAGAGAAAAAAATACATTTCATGTACTGGATTTATGGCATCTTGTGTACCTGTTTGTCTGTGTCTAAATAAATAAATAATAATAATAAAAAAAGAATCCAGCATTTCTGCATTCTACCTGCAGTTATGCAACATGATACAGTATACATAGTAATGTAGAGAGTGAAAAGGTAACTGTACTGTGGGTTGCATGTGGCAGCAGCGTCACACAGAGCAGGTACCACAGAGGCAATAGAGGCAATTAAGCATAAACAGGTCAAGCCCACTTTTAGGTATTCAGTGTTGTTACAAAACATAGCCTGGGAATCTGGCCTTGTAGCTTGGTATGAGGATGTTCTGGTCTGAGTATTTTCTTTAAGGGGGGTGAACCACATGCATCAACTACAGCACTTCACATCCTCCTTAACAACTGATGATTTATTAGATTTTGTCTGCACTTTTTTACCTCTCTTTCTTTCTCTTCCTCTTCAATCCAACCGGTCGAGGAAGTTGGTCGCCCTCCCTGAGTCGGGTTTTTTTTTTGTTTTTTTGTTTTGTTTTTTTCCTCTTAATTCTTTTGACTCATTTTAATTTATCTACCGTGTAATCACTATTCTGATATTTTGTTTGTATGTTTTTTCTTTCTCCCATCAATGCATTTGTTATTTTAATTTGACAATACATATTTAATTTCATTTATTTATGGTGAGGTTCTCTATAAGCCCTCCCAGGGTTTCTAACCTCTCCAGCACTGTTTCATTGTGATTTGGAGCATTGTATTTCCTTTTCTTTTCTTTTTTTTTCTCATTTATATTATGTACTCCTTGTTTATGATATTTTATTAAGTGCAAACAATAAACTTAACTAAACTAAACTTGTGGCTTTGGCTTCCTAAAAAGAAAGTTTTTCACATCCACTGTTGCCATGTGCACTTGTTGGGAACTGTTGGGTCTCTAGCTGTCCCCCAGGTGTGTCTCATTACTGGCTAATTAATACGTGTGATGACATCAGCGCAGCCTACAGCCAGCTGTGAGAAAAGTAAATACACACAGCTGGACACATTAGGTCAATTTACAACGTCACCGCTGGCTTTGGCGTGAAAGCTGGACAGCCTCTCCTCGTCCTTCAGGAGTCTGGAGACAAAACCAATCCCACCAGTCACCAGCCTCACGTTGGCGCCAATATTTTCAAAGTAAAAAGCACGTCGCAGCAAGTAGAGTGCTGGAATAAGAGAGTACCTTCCATCGAGTCCCGTGGTGAGCCTCGTGCGCCCCCAGTGGTAGGATATGGGTATTGCAAAAGTGCAGAGAAAACCCATTCACTCCAACAATGTGTGTTGCCCACTTCTAAATTGATGAAAACAGCCGTATTTTTGTTTTTAGGTGTCTTGGTCATATCAAATTACATTTATAATGTATTCATTACAAAATATAGATTGTAGATTATTTTTTTTTGTTTGTATGTTTTTTACTCGCCTGTGTTAATGTTTATCTGTAAGAGGTCCTCAATGATGCTATTAACGTGGGTGATCTAGAAATGTCCTTAAATTATTAAAAATGCTTACTCATCAACAATGCAGAGATGCCAGTTCTTGGGCACTTTTGCAATACCCATATTCCTCCATCAGGAGGCGCTGACATTGTGTGGTTACCCTATTATTCCAGCACTCTAGCAAAGATATTCAATACACGTTTATAAACCGTCTTTGAGTCTAGCAGCAAGTAGTGAAGATCGTTTTCTGTGCATGCACAGAGTCATTATTTCCTCTTCGTCCCGGCAGATTAGGCACAGTGGGACGCACTGCTGCCACCCACTGGTGTAGTAGTGTAATCGCTCCCTTTACTTCAATGGGGTTAAAACAAATCCTGCCTAGTACCCAACTTTAACTCAAAAAGATTAAGTAGCTAAAATATGTTCTTCAATGTGCAATTAACGCTAAGACCAAGTAAAAATAATTTATACAAAGTCAGGAAAAGTGTTATTTTACAGTGTAGGATTACGTCACACAAAAATAGTAAGTGACAACCACAGAACGCTTTATGACAAATGTTTTGAGCTTTAATTGGTTGATTTTAAGAGGTTACATAGTAGTAAACATACTGGTTATATGTGTGAAATTTGATGAAATCATCCACTCGAGCCACATTTTGCATTTCACATCTCAACTTCATCCTCTCAGGCTTCCCTTAGAAAACAAAAAGCTCACACCCTGCCATTTGAGCCCCCACAGCACAGTGGAGAGCAAGCTCACACATCCTCCTCCTCCTCCTCCTCCTCCTCCTCCTGATCATCATTATCATCATGACCACCACAGCAGCAGCGCAGCCTCCACTCCTCTTCATTCAGTCTGGAATACTTTAAATAGTCTTTAGTCTGGGGGTCAGGGCCCCCCCTGTTGTCAGGCTAACCGGTGAGAGTTCACATCTAGCACCACAGTAGCTTTGTTAGTAACTGGCTCGGTGAAAACAAAGTCCATCATTTGCTGCTCTCATGGTGCCTGAACACATCTCTGAACCGTGATGAGTTGTTTTTGTTTTTTTTGGTGGAGCTTTTCAGTCTTGTTATTTTAAGAATGTCGAACATGGAAGGAACTGAAAGTACATTATTTCTTCCTCGTTTAAATCAAGTAACACAAGTAGACTTCAAGTAGAATAGAGTATGGAGTATGGATATCTTACATCCCAGCTGGGTCATCTTGGAATGCCGAGCTGGGGGTGAATACATCTGAATGCCCGTGAAAACATGAGATACAAGTCAAAAATGCTAACAAAGAGGTGCTACAATAATATAGAATAAATCAACCTAAATGTAGAAAACATTACAACAGAATCAAATGTTAGTGAACAGCATTTTCAAATTAAAGAAAGAGAAAGTGAAGGACACAGAAAAATACATGTCTGTCTCCCCAGTAGAAAATAGAATTAGTGCATCAATGTTACATTTCAATATTAGAGCATGTAGCAACATACGACAGCATGAAATAACTCACTCTGTTACTGTATCTTTTTTCACTGAAACACTCAGTGAATCATTTGCATCTGATCGCAAATCACACCGACACAAAGCTCAAAAAAACAAAAAGAGAAACAGATGAAGAACACTTAATCAACGCTACATTTGTTGAGGCGTACAGGGATAGCTAGCGCAGATCTGAATGTGCGTACTAGAAGTAGGAGTATTTATTGAATACTACCCATGAGTCTGACAGCGACAGAGCCTCCAAAGCAACATCTAAACCATGTTAGATATGGCTTTGGCTCTGTAGGCCAGGCTGGGGCAGCACTGCTGTACCATTATTCTGGAGCAAACAATTCAGGGCAAAGCCATATATCATAAAACCAAAGTAAATATTACTCCTGCATTGTAATATTGTATTATATTGACATTTCTATTCTAATGTTTTTGATATATGGCTTTGGTTCCAGTTCCAATTTAATGATGCCACCTGCTGGTCTGACAGTGGTAGCAAACAGACCCACAGATGAGCTGTTCCAGGTACAGCTGGAGGAGTCTAAGTAAAAAAAAAACAATTAAAAAAAACAAAGGTGAAAAAAAAAGGGACATTGAGTTCAGGCACGTGATTTGTGGGTCAGTTCAAAATATCTGTGAATGTGTACAAGAACCCTAAACCCCTTATAAGACTAACACCAGTGTCATGTAGAGATATAGCTTATTTACTATCATCTGTGTGTCATTTACTTTCTTGCAATCACTGTCATGTCATTTTGAATTTCATATCCTCACACTGAAATCATGTTAAAGGCAAGAAGAGCCTGAATCGATTGGCACAATCAAAAAAAACAACAACGGTATTATCCTTTAAACGTGAAGGCATTGGCCAGTTAGGATAAAGAAAGTGCTCATACATATTCAGCTCCTTTGTCGACCCAGCATTTTCTAAGTTTGGAGACTCTGAAGCCTCAGTGTTAAGGTCATGATACTGTTGTGTAATACCACCTTAGACAAGGCTTAACATACTCAAGAAAGTGACAAAGTACACACCATTGTGACACTCAAAATGCTCTCAATACATTGATTGTTGACCCTGTATCGTGGTAGAGGATGGAGGTGTTCAGAAGGAGTAATAGTGTGCACACACAAGACAACAGAGGAGGGAGACTGGAAGGTTAATAGGAGTAAAGTACCAGTTAAGATTAGAAAGAGTCACTGAAGGGAGGTGCCACCTTATCTAGCACACCCAGGTCTAGTCTTGAGGAAACGACAGGGTGAGTCAGACGCCATCACATCAAACATCAACCCAAGCTTAACGTGAACAGAACCAGATCTGACTCATCCCTCCTTCCTTAGACTTTTCTTTTTGAAATCCTTTGCTGATTCTCTGCTGCATGGTTTCTTCCTCCCATTTTGTACCAGGCTACAACAGGTCTGGGAGGTGGCTGTAGACCGAGTCCAGCAGCGTCTGGCTGGCCTCCTGACTCTTGACCCCCGCTATCTCAAAAAGCCGATCCAGCTTGTCCTCGGCGGCCGGGATCTCCTCGATGACGTGCAGCTCTTCGGGGTTCAGGATGTGCAGCATGTCGTCGAAGATGGGCTGCAGGTCGCATGGGTCCAGACGCACCTGCCGCAGCACAGTGTCTTTCTTCTCTGGAGGGGAAACATGAGAGGAGGGGCTGTTATTGCAATTATCTAAAAGCTTCTCCATTCATGCTCCATCCCCCGATAGCCAGTGAACCGACACTCTTAGAAATAAGGGTTCCAAAAGTGTTCTTCTACAAGGGCTGAGGTTCTACCTGGAACCATTTGCTTCTGAAAAACCCTTTCCTGAAGAAAGGGGTTCTTGGTAACACTAAGGGCTCCAATTTTCCAAGAAATTGTCCGATTTTTTAGCTGTTAGAGAAAATGAAGACAACAAATCGTTTGCACTGTTTGAGAAAGTTGTCCTCTTGGCACACAACAAAACCATGATGACTTTTATTTTATCGTCTTTTATTGAGTCCATTTGATCTTTTTCTTTGGCTCATGGTTTGGAAACCTTTCTGGAAAAACAAAAACTCTTTTTTTCGTGAAATGGTCAAGTAAGCTGATTGGTGAGCTTTACAACGATCCCATCTCTGTGTGTCTTCCTGTACACCAGACAGTTACAGTCAAGCGGATAGCCACTACCATTTTAAACGACAGTTTGCACCCTTTACACAGTGAGTTCCAGCTTCTTTCCTCTGGACGGAGGTTTTTAGTCCCACTCTGCAGAACGAAACGTTTTAAAAACAGCTTTGTTCCAGCTGCAATTACACTGGTCAATAAGCTGTAGCTTGCACAAAACTGCACAAGTCACTTTCTGGAGCATGATTTTATTATTTTATTTTATCTTATCTTATTGCATAATGTATTTATTGTATTATTCTTTTTTATCTATATCTATATGGAATTTGCACACACAAGATGACTTTTAATTAAAATCTTTTCTGGAATTATTTTATGTTTCACTGGTTTTTTTTTAGTCCTATGTCCTAACTTTTATATCTATTTTATGAATAGCAGCACTTCTGGTTTCTGGTTAAGCCTATTTGTTTCTTTTATCCTTAATGTGAACATGTTCTTTTAAATGTCCTATTTCTGATTATTTGTCTGATGTTTTATGTCCTGACTGTTGATGACACTGCAGAACTAGTTTACCCCCCTGGGGTACCAATAAAGTAACCTGAACCTGAACCTGAACTTGTAAAAGGGTTCTTGGTGGAACTCCCTGTGTGGGTTCTAGATGAAACTGTAAGAAGTGGGACATTTTCTGAATGAAACCCCCAGTAAGGCTTCTGGGTGAAACCAATACGCCATAAAAGGGATTTTTGTAGAACCTCTCATTGGGGGTTCTAAGTGTAACCTTTCACAGATGGTTCTAGGTAGAACCCTTTATGTGTTGGGTTCTAGATATAACCCTTTATGTTGGGTTCTCGTTATAACCCTCCAAAAGGGTTCTACCTGGAGGCAAATAGGGTTCTCCTATGAGGACAAGCTGAAGAACCTTATGGTTCTAGCACTTTTCGAAGAGTGTGGTGGTGCATTTAGTTGATAAAGAGCCTGATGCTTTCTATTAGGAAAATGAATACAGGACTGACAGGCTATTTTGAATTAGCTTTGAAACAGCTTAGTTCATTGTATAATTTTGAATAACTTTTTAAAACATTTTGAGAGTAACAGATCTTGTTGTGTGGCTTAATGCAAGTATTGGTGCTCATATACACAACAACAGTTCTAAAAGACAACAGCAATACATCTCAGTTTCAGGCTTTGTGAGAAATGTGATGAGAAACTGTATCAACCAATCTCAAAACTATTTTCTAGAAATTATTTTTCATGTTCATACAATGTTTCAATTCCAGGGTGATACCCAGACGGACCACATGAGGGCAGCAAACACTCACACATCCAGGTTTGCACTGAGCGCACTGTTGTCACATCATTTACAATGAACAGTACACACATTACTAAGAGTGTGGATGACTTGCCAAGTCTGCAAACAATGTGAAACTGCTGATACTCAGCATCCACACAAGGCACTGGCAACAAACCGGTCTCTCTGCTCTGAGAATAATGATGTGTCTGGGCTACTAGAAATGGTCCTGTCAGATAAAAATGTGGGACATGTGGGAGTGAGTCTCTGGTGGCTGATAAAGAATTCTTTAGTTACTTTGGGGAAAAAAACTATTAATAGAATCTCTTTTATCTACATTAAAAAGGCCTTGCATTTCACAACTGATGCTTCATAAAAACACAGCATCAGGTAACAGGTCACTCGCTATGCTGAAAGCTTCCTTGTGTACACCTGCGGCATTTAAAACACAGTTCTTACCTAAACAGTTGCTACTGACAAGAAGAAAGAAAAGTTTAAGCTGCTTTACACAAGGCTTTAATGTGAAATTACAAGTGGCCCTATCAGACTGACCTTGCAGTAAAATTACTGGTGCAGAAACATGATGATGATTTCACTCAGTGAGACTCTACTGTGGTACTATTATGATTTTCCATTCAAGTGATGTGCACCTTAATCAATTCTTCAGTATTAAGGTGTCTGTATTTCAGCCAGTTGTTTCTGTCACTTTGGTACAGCATCATAAAAACTATAACATGAAATTTATAATGTATGATATCGTGCACATTGTTGGGATTAGTCCTTAAATTGTCATTTATTCTTACAAATGGTGATGTGTGATTTGTAATCTTAAAAGAATATACAGTAAGTATAACTCATGAAGCAGTTTGCAGACTGGTTTTAGCAATCAGTTTGGACTAAGAATGGAAATCCAAAACCAAAAAATGATCAATGTATCTTGCTGCTCTGTTGGTTTTTGTGATTTACATTTTGGAGTATGGTATGTCTGGTATGTTTATAGAGTTTCCTCCAGTAAGACAAGATTCAGGGCAGTTTACCTATAACCACTTCCACTATATAAAACTGCCTTTTTTGCATGTATCTGTGTGGGTTGCACAAGAATTATCTGGGAGTGTTACAAGTTAAAGTTAAAGGGATAGTTCAACATTTTTGCAAATTCATCTATTGCCATAAGCCCTATTGTCATAGGAGTAGGTTCATTACATTACCCGTTACTTTGAGGTAGAAACTATTAACAAACTCATCTAATACACAATTCAACACTCTGGTGGACAAGTTATGACCTGCACATTCACCAATAATTTAACATTACGAGACAGAGTTGTTTTCGAGGCAAATGCGTAGCTGGAACTACATTCCAGACACGACTGCTGGGTGGAGTGATTCCAAAAGCTTAAGTAGTTCAGAGTATTTGCTTCATATTCCGTAATGTTACATAATTATAGGCTACATGATTATTTCATAGCGTGGTGAATGTGCAGGTCACAAAATTCACGTTGGATTGTGTATTTGATGAGTTTGATGAGGAACAGGGGACCTGTACCATTCACCTCCATTGTGTTAGCTAGGCAGCTAGCGTCTCTGCCCTGCAGATCTCAAAACAACATGCACCGATAATTAAAGGTAATGAACCTTCTCCTATGACTATAAGGATTATGGCAAAAGGTGAATTTGCCAAAATGTTGAACTACCCTTTAAGGTGGATCCGATTGCTGCAGCTTCATCTGTCAGTACTCCTGCTACAATATGTTTTAGCTAGTAACTTGCTTGCTATAACTGCTTATTGAAAGTGAAATGTCTGTCATGAAGTGGCTGAACGTGGAGGTGGGGGCGGCTGTCTCACCTTTGGTAATGAAGGAGCCGTTCCTGCTGAGGGCGGAGTCTTTGCTGGAGGTGGAGTCACAGCGCAGCAGAGGCTCTGATTCGTCGGGGAAGAAGCCCTTGGTGCGGTCCACCGGCGACTGCTCCACGCCGATGCCACTGGCCCCGCCCACGCTGCCGCCGCTGCTGCTCCCGCCGCTGCTGCTCCCGCTGTTGCTGCCGCCGCCAACACTGCTGGGAGACTCCAGCGCCTTGTGGATGGGACTGAGGCTTTGGCTTACATTCACTGAGGTCATCAGCTGGTTGATGTCAAACTGTGGGGGGCGATAGAGAGGAAGAGGAGGGGGCAAGAGGGGAGGAAAACATGAGAGTTGAAACAAACCAGAGCTCAAACACAGACACAGTACTGTATCTCCCTGACACCTCTACTCTTTCAAATCCCCCCTCCTCATTCTTTCTTACTGTGTTTGTATCCTCCTCCTTCGACTCATTTATTTCTCTTCTGTCATAATATTTATTTTATAATTTACAAACTCAAAAGATCTTCTTAGGGCAGGCTGGGGTGCAGCAGAGACACAACAGATGTGTCTATGGTGAATCTAGGTTATTAAAATGAAATGAAATTAAAATATAATACATGCATGGTCAGACTGTATGAGAGCTTAACGTGAACTCTCTATAGATTTGACTCGATTTCATTGAAAGTACAATACAGGAGTCTTGTGTAACGGATAAAAAGTAGGTTCGTTATCTTAAATTGACTGTGCAAGCTGTTTTTAGAACGGCAGAGCAGAGCCGTGAGCTGCTCAGAGCTACGCTACAGAGGCTCATGGGATTTCTTGGTTTCCCTCATCAAACTCATCAAATACACAATCCAACAAATCCAAAATGCTCTGTTTGCTGAAAAACATGACATGCTTTGCATGGACATGCCGGGCAAGCTTTCACTCCGAGTCATCTCACTGGTTGTCAAACTGCAAGTTTTTGGGCGATTGTGAACCACATACGGCTTCCGCTGCAGTTTTTTCTCAGTATCAGTCAGTGAAAGCAGCCCCTGCCTGGAGGATCCCTCGCCTGAAAGCCGAGGTAAAAGCCCCAAAAGTACGGCTTTGGTACAGCTGTCATGTCGGACGTGAACGTATGGTTATCCCCATATTTACAATTGTTCAAGTCGAAAAAAAAGTCCGAATCAACATCTCTATATTGTTACCACACAGAGTTGTTTTTCTCTAGAAACGTTTTGTTTTTCTGAAAAATGAAGCATGACATGCTTTGCATGAATTTTCCTCTAAAACATCTCTGTCTGGTAACGTTCTGTTAGAGCTTGAAAACCATCCCTGTGAGCCAAAACTATGATGTGTGACGTCATCATGACCTTCAGCTTTGACCCCAAAAATCTTCTGAGTTTCTCTTTAGGTCCTAGCAGATGTTTTTGTGCTAAATTCCCTCCAGACGTTAGTGAAATATGGAGTGGTTGAACACATCTCTGTTATTTTCACCGTTCCTTCTTCATCTGTTCGTCCTCTCATTAACTTTCATCTGCTTTTCTCTCTCTGCCCCATTTGGTCTCAGTTACTCCCCTGCTCTCTTCATCCTCCTGTCTCTTCTCCCTTTCTATCGTTGCTCCCATCTCCCCCACTCCTCCCCTCCCCCCTCTCCTTCCCTCCCTCCCTTCTCACCCACTCTCTCTCTCCCTCCCTCTCTCTTTGGTGTGGTAATGAACCTGTGGTTTGAACCAGTAGCGACTGGTTTGGCGATGAGATCATGAGAGCATGTCTTGTTTTTCCCAGCGTGAACCCACTCGGGCCTAAAGGTCGCAGCAGCACAGAGGTCACTTCATTCAGCACAGTCAGTGGAAAGGAAAAAAACAGAGCTGAGGGACAAACTGGGCCCGACTAAAAACAAACAAACAAACAAAACCATGGAAATGTAACTGGGCCAGAGACTTTTGCTTTTTTAGAGAAAATCCATTTTCATGCAGCGGGGGTTTCAATTTGCTCTGATGGGTTTCTATTCAGTTCAGTATTGGCCAGATTGCGCCAACAGGACGTGACACACAACCTCCCCCAGCGCTCTTCTCCTTCTCCTGTGTTTTTCTTTCTCCAGTTGCTAACATCTGGGTCACCGGGCTGCAGCGTGACACCACTTGCGTGACTCTGACGGAACAAACACGCTCTGTCTCGCTCACAAAGGCGCGCACACATACATGCACGGCAGCGCGTGGACGCATGTGCAACGCTGTGACAACGACACGCCGCCTTTCACACCGCAGCAGCAGCAGCAGCAGCAGCAGATGCACCTGGAACCTTCCTTTTTTTTAAGAGCAGATGCACAACAAAGAAAAACACAGACCCATGAGGGGTGACAAATGTAGCAGTCTCGGGGGAACAGGATGTCAACACATATGTGTGACACACACACAACACAGTTACACAACCTGACCTGATATCCAACTTGGAGGTGCAGATGTTAACTCTGACTTCACAGTGTCATAAAGTTTCTTTTATTAGCTGCACTACTTGTGTTTGCTTGTTTATACCAATATTCACACACACATACACACTGTTATGTTATTTCTCTCTGTTTGGTTCATCAAGTGTTACATTATTATTACCAGGCAGTAACAGTGTACATGTGGGTATTTTTGAATATTGATAAAACGTGTCATTGACTTCACTTTTAGAGACTTATGCGTCAGGCTCCATAAATCCTGACGAAAAAAATTCAAGAAAACTGCTGAGAGGGAATTACATATTTATTTTATCGCTGCTTTTATCAGATTAAAGTTCAGCCAGTTCCAGGACCTTTAAAACCTTCATCCACACCCACCAGTCACTGTTGGTTACAAAAGCTGAAGGATTTATTCGCCACTCAGCGTGCTCAGCCCAGCTGGGAGCTTCCTCCAGTACAGACCGGAGTGCTCGGCTCCAGAGCGCACGTGTTGTCAAGTCACTGTTTTCACCTGCTTCTGAACTGCAAAGTTTTCTTTTAATGATATATTCACTTTTTGAGTTTGGTCAGTAGCCATGGAGAGTAGTGACCATGGAGAAGAGGCCTAATGGGCTGTGAACAGCTTGAAAGGAAGAGATAATCATTAAAAAAAAACACACACAGCGTACTGGTCTTTCTATTTCTTTTATATATATATATAGTGACAAACATAGTGACACAAAGAGCCTGTTAACTAAGGCCCCAGGGTCTCTCCCACCGCTGACACAGCTGTTATTCCCATGTTCTTCATTTCTATGCTGTAAAGCACTTTGGCCGACCATAACAGGTCTTTTAAATGTGCTATATAAATAAAAGAGAACTTGAACTTGAACTATTATTAATTTTCCCAAAGAATATTTTTTGTACATTCATTTCATCCACCATAACCTCACGCTCCTGCCTTGAAAAGTTTCTACATCTCTTTTTGTCCTTATCCATGGTTAGTGACTGACTGACGGTGACGACGCAAACGATACGCTAGTTGTTGGTGTAGTGTATTATACACCTTAACTTCCTTGCTTTAACATCTTTATCACCATCATGTATTGTGTTTTTGTGCCTTCTCTGGAATTGAAGGAATGTGTGAACTGATGCTCTGCCGAAGGACTTCATGTTTTGTTTACAAGTGATGTGATTGAATGGAATGTGCTTGGTTTAAGGTGCTTTGTTTCCTCAAGCGGTCAGGCATCGCTTCTGGCCAAAAGGTTAGGGGGTAGGTTAAGGGTTATTTAACACCTACAGTATTTTATGGCCCTTCTCTTCCTGGAGAAGGGGGAGTTAAGAAAAGGTATAAGTCCAGAGTTCTGGGCCAGGAGGGAGGACTTCTCACACTGACACCAGAGATGTTCCAGGAATCGGCATTTTTCTACACTGTTCTTCTTCTTGTTAATAAATTCCTTTTTGAAGTGAAGACGTGTCCCTTCTGATCCCTTCTCAATCAATATACCACATTGGTGCGTGCAATACAATGATGTATCATGGTTTTAGATCTTAAGACATTTCTTAAAGGAGTCATAACCTGGTTTTTTACGTATCCAGCCCCCCTTGGATCGCTTTGGATCAATTCGTAAAACTTATTAGAAAAAAAAAAAAAAAAATTTAATCAAACATTGAGCTTGTTCTGACCCTTTTTCGTACCGCGACTTTATCACACGAGATTACGCGCAAGGTTTTGACTGTATAATGATGATAATATGATTGACACAGCACGTTGTCCAATCAGGGCCTGAAAACATCACTTGCCTGGACTGCAGACTCCAAAACAAAACAGCCCCCTGGACCGTCAAACAGCGATTTCAGGTAAAAACAGGGCGGTTTGGTGGTTCTAAATGAAATACCATCAATTGAGAACCGTAAACAGAATCAAAATTGGCGCTTTTGAGTTTCTTGAAGGAAAACCCTTGTGTGCTATTCCTGTTCGGAAAAAGAGCCGAAGCGAAAAAACGGCGCCACTTTCAAACTCCAGCTTTTCAGGCAAGTTTCAACTGAGGTCAAACACCAATATGCATGTTTTAACAAGAGAAATTGCGATTTCCGGGTGATGACTCCTTTAAGATGAATCTGGCCCCAGATTTCTTCCTGCTGCCAGACCTGAAGAGCCCAGATCGGAGCAGCTGAGGATGGAGCTGGAGCAAAGGTAGGAAGAGGAAGAGCACAGTACTGTTATTCCCAGGCTAGTGTGTGTGTGCTTGAGGATCAGGCTGAATTGCTGACTACTCCTGTCAGCACAACACAAGAGCCTGCTGGGGACAGGGGCTTACACACACACACACACAGTGGGCTGCGTGCCCAACACTCATATGTACAGACACATACAGACTGAGGCAGCCTGGCTCACTGGCAGAGCTGCAGATCTGAGCAGCATGAAGGACACGGGGGACAGAGACACACACTGGGCGACTTGGAGTAATTAGATCAAAAATGTTACAGCGAAGAGTCTCATTCAGCTGGAATGAGTCCCTCAACAGACCAGCTATTAAATAAGTCCCACTGTCACAAACCATATGACATCATGGTCCATCCTTTACCTTTACTTCATCTGTGACATTTAAAGGGATAGTTCACCCAAAAAAGCCAAAAAGGGTTCCCCTATGAGGACAAGCCGAAGAACTTTATATGATTCTACATACATGAGGGTGAGTAGATAATGAGTGAAATGTAGATTTTGGGTGAACTATCCCTTCAAAGTCACTGTGAGACAGATAGGTCTGCTCCTGGATGCCGTTGTGGCACGCTTAGTGTCAGATACACTCACACACACATGCACATAATCTCTCTGAATCACCTTTTAAAAGAAACAGTGCTGTTTCTGGGAAATGTCTGTCCTTTTCCCCCCACAAAGTAATGGATGTGGTTTTGTTTTATTATCTTATGGGGCTTGTTATGGAAGCGACTGCAAGGCGTCTAATGGGACCCCAATCGTAAACACCCAGTTAAGGCAGAAATTGCATTTGATTGTGCATCACTGTGGCACGAAGGGAAAAAAAATCTAGAGATGTCAGCCCTCACTCTCTATTTGTATGATGTGTGTAATTGTATAATAAACAACAATGCTTTCAGATTGGAACCCATGGGTTTAGGCTATAAAAGAACGGTCTCCAAGTCATCTCCAGATAAGACGTAAACAGATGATAATCTACAAACCTAACTGTGGTTCCAAACCGTTTCAAACTCATGGCCCACTTGGAAATCTCAAAGATGTTGCTGGCTCACCTTCGCGTGCCGGAGTCTGGCTCCGAGAGCGAATCAGTCCCCGTAGACTCCTATCTTAAAATACTTTACAGCAGAAATAAACGTTTACAGCTTGGTACAACAAAAAAAAAGAGTTTTTGGTCTCTACAGCTAATTTTTCATTAAGGCTTTAAGTTCTGTGTAATTGAGGTCATGCTGCTTTGAGAGACAGGTGGGTGAACGAGCAGAGTCTCTTAAAGGGATAGTTCAACATTTTGGCAAATTGGCCCATTGCCATAATTGCTATAGTCATAGCAGTAGGTTTGTTACCTTTAATTGTCAGTGTAAGCTATTGAGTCCACACGGTTCTCATCCCCTCCGCCAGTCCGTCTATGAGCAGCTATGAGATAATATGTTTTAATATTTTTTCATGCGAAAAGTGACAGAGACAGAGCCTTTCTGTTGTCAGTGGTTATCCAAATAACGTCTGTAGTTTTAGAGGCAAATTCATGCAAAACCGCTGATGCACAGTTCAGGGACAGTTTTTCAGCAAGCAGTCTCTGTATTTACCTCAAAAACAGCTCTGTTTTGTAATGTTCCATTATTATCTCATAGCGTGGTTTTGTATTTGATGAGTTTGATGAGGGAAACCAAGAAATTCCTTTAGATTCCATAGCATGGACTGCAGCTGTGATTGGTCAAAACCTACCGTTCTAAAAATTCTTTGCACCTGACAAATAAAGGTAACGTCTGATCTTTTTGCTATGTCTATATCAATTTTGTGTAATTTTTGCCAATTTGCCAAAATGTTGAACTATCCCTTTAACCCATTTTGCATCAGCCACAAGTTTGGTGGAGTGAGGAACTTGGCAAGATGGCAACGTTGGACGGGGCTGACTCTGAGCTTTAACTGCTCTTCAGGAGGTTCTCAGTGGTTGAGTGGTTAGAGCATGGCTCATATGGACATGGTCTGTCTGCCCCAGAGCACCTGATGGCCAAGTCATCTCTCAAAAGAGAAGATCTTTACTGCATGTCATTCCCCTACTCCCTGTCTCTCTACACCAGGGTTCCCCAATTCCGGTCCTCGAGGGCCCTGCCTTGCATGTTTTCGAAGTTTCCTGCTACAACACACCTGATTCAAATGAGTGGCTCGTTATTAGGCCAATGCAGAGCTTGATGACGAGCTGATCATTTGAATCAGGTGTGTTGTGGCAGGAAACTTCTAAAACATGCAAGACAGTGGCCCTCAAGGACTGGAATTGGGGAACCCTGCTCTACACTGTCCTTCATAAAAATGTGTCCATTCGTCTGTCCATCTATGTGCTCCACACAGCTATAAATGGTTAAGAACTGTTGAAAACTTCAGATGAAGTTCTGCTGACATCGAAACATTAGGATGATCAAAGAAGAAGTAAAAAGATGAGTGGACTTGGAGATAAGTATCCATGAAACACCTACATGTATAGATCAAGTGTTTACAGCTTCAGTCCTTACTTTCTAGTAACTGCATAGGGCAGCGTGGGACGCTGGTTAGGAAATCTGGTTTTCCACGACATTGGCAACAGACAACATCACAGTACATGAATAGGCCTGGTCCTCCAGGTGGACCAAGCTTAGGGTTCAAAGACATTTTTCAAGTTTGGGAAGTCCATTGTTAGTCAAGGTTAAACTCATTTGACATTTGCACAAATTACTCCAACAACAAAAAATCTGTTTTCCCTCAGTTCAGTCCATGCTGGAAAACGCTCCAGCAGCCTTTGACCTGTGAGGCAGTTTACAGACGATGCTTTGTCAACATTTATGATCCGCTTTCTTCCTCTTCCAAATAACTTTGGCTGACCACGGGCGCTCGTGTAAAAACCAAACGTTTAGTGAACCGATTTCAACTTTTCATCTAATTGTTTTCGTGCCTCATTAGACTTCTTTAATAGGTTCCTTCCCAGATTTCAGCAATTATCTTGGTGAGTAGGACTTTATCACTACCTATGAGAATGATGGCCGACATAAAACCCTATAATAAAGAGGAATTATTATTAAATCTGTCACAGCAGAAAAGGCACATCCTTTCCCCATGATGAATGGACTGTCTGTCTGTCTGTACTACACAAAGAGAGAGAGGAGACAGACAGTTTCCTCAGTGCTTCCCGTCTCGCAGCCACACACTCACACCATAGCTCAGGAGCTGACAGCCTTCAGCTGTTGGTCTCGGGCCAATGGCCATCCCCTAAGTCCAATTAGCCCAGCATTTCTTGTTCCAAAAACAGAGTCAAATGAACTTTTTGGATCCAAGAATCTCAGCATTCTCAGTAATTGCTGAGTCATTGCTATTGAGATCTCACACAATCCCATCAACAGATTAAAGGGATAGTTCACCCAAATTTCAAATTTCTCTAATTATCTATTCACCCTCATGTCACCTAAGAGCTGGGAGAATTTTCAGAGTCCTCCGTTCCTTCTCTAGTTTACGGGGGGTTCGTGCAGCAGCATTTGTCCATATAATGGTTGTCAATGGACACCAACTTTCTTCGTCCAAAAAGACACACCAAAAAACATCCTAATACCTCCATACTGCTCGTCTGTAATGTCCCTCTTGTATTGAAGCCCCGACACCAGAAACTGTTCCGAAAAAAATTAAATAAGTCTATATTTTAAGTTTGTCTGTAGTGGAAGCTCCCAGTGTCTCAATTCACTGCTCTTCCTGTGTCAGTACAAATCTCGCGTGATTTGCACTGACTGGTGGAACATTTTCTCATGTCGGGGCTTCAATACAAGAAATCTCGTGAGATTGTGGAAGTATTTGGATGTTTTTTGGTGTCTTTAGGACGAAGAAAAGTGAGGTCCATTCGCAACCGTCATATGCACATGCAGTGCTGCGCCAAGCCCCCCTGTAACTCAGAGAAGGCACAGAGGACTCTCTCCCAGCCCTTAGTCGACATGAGGGTGAGTAAATAATGAGTCTGAGAATTTGAATTTTGGGTGAACTATCCCTTTAAAGTTCGCCAGTAAACATCCAGTGTGTGTCTATCAGCTGTAGGTGGACACTTGAACATCTGCAGAGAACACAGTGAGTCTGAACCCAACACCTTCTGGTTCTGGTCACAGTGCTAACCACTGACATGGACTTAGTGCAGATTTTAAATCAGAGCAGGACTAAACCCTAACCCTGATACTCTACCTACTATCCAGGACACTGCAACTTAAATATGATCATTTGTCTTTTGATGTCATTGATTTATTTTATTCCTTTCAGCCAGGACATCCTTGTTGTTAATCTCAATTGATTTCTTGGTTAAATGAAGGTTGAATAAATAAACAAATACAATTTATTAGGTTTCTTTTTTTTTTTTTAAATTAAAGCAACAACTCCCTTTCTACGTATATTTATCCAAGACCAAGAATTTGGCATCACTGTTGTAGAGTGAGTCTATACATTTCAGCCAAGGTGGGATCATTGTCATCAGCCCTCGCTGCCTGCTGTGCTCAGGCTGCGGCTTCCCTGAAATGAGTGATGACCTCAGCCTCCAAACACCAGCATCAGCACCAGCATCATCACCACCATCATCATCATCATCCTCCCCATACACTCACATAATAATTCAGGTGAACTGACAGGACGAGTGCATGTACTGTAGTGACGACCTATTCACACCTGCAGCAAATGCCATTTCCCCCATGATGCCTCTGTGGTGCATTCCCCTCCCTCTCTGAGCCTCTCTCTCCGACTTGAACAGAGACATCCCAGACTCTGCCTTGTGTTGATAAGCAGTAAAGACAGAACAGCATTAAATAAAACATCTTTCCCCTTTGCTGATTCTCTCCTGCACTCCTCCCTCAGGAAGGCAGCTCCATCTGCCGCAGTCTCTGACGTGATGCCTTCATGGGCCGTACACAGGAGACTTACGGCTGCTATTGAATAAACCTCTACATAGGATGTGATGCCCGGGGCCAGGGGCATTATACACATGAATTAACCATGTATTTTTTTAAACATCACTGTAACAAACTGTTATTTATAGATGATCTTGTTGACTGCATGTTGCTTTGCCACAAACACTGCATAAAACAAAACATGTCTAATCAGATTATTGTTGATTTGTTTGTCTGGCCAGCACACTGACTTCCTGTGAGGATGCTGTCGCTCATGGAGAGGAGGGAGAGAAAGGAAACCACCTCTGTCAATCCTCTGCTTTCAGCTCAGACAGAAATAGAAACGTCCATCAGACAGCTGACGCTCTGCTGTTCCAACGGTAGCAGCATCGATACCGTGATCTTCCACAGTGTGTTGGCCACTCAATGTCACATATTGCCCTTATGTAACACATATTGACATGCTTCCCATAAGTGAGTCACATTGACCTGCTGTGAAATGAGCCGGAACATGCAACCGCGACCTTGACCTTTTCTAAAAGTCCCATGGATGTTTTGGTCACAAATGAGTTTTTTGTTTCTCTACAGCTGTGGTCAGCTGCTTCTCAGCCTCCTGCTTTATTTCCATGCACGCTTGTAGGTTTAGGTTCAGCTCTGTGCGATCTTCTTAGCTCAACCGGCAACATGAACGTATTCATGGGTTTCAGTGACGTCACGTTTTTGTTGTGGCAGCCATCTTGAGGACCTAGCACCACCTAACGGTCACGGAGAAAAATGGCCAGTCAAACGGCATCTTTCAGCTTCAGAAAAACAAAAGAAAATTGGTCTTTTGAGTTTCGATCCCTATTTAATTGCCCCTGACATGTTAATTCCCCTTAAATCTGCCTTAATTTTGCCAAACAGCTGCTCAGCGCGACCTCTCCCTCCATACACACGCTCCGTTCTGATACAGATCCACAGGACTTTCAAAGTGCTGACGCAGCTGAAAATGAATAGTGAAACAGCGGCGCTTTTATAGCCCCGGTTTTATGATTGAACTGAACATAACCTGATCGGAACCAGGTTATGAGCTAAGCATAAGCTACCATCGTGATCTAGCCAGGTTCACTTTTGTAGTACAGGAGAGCCTGGCTTCAGACTCAGCATACCTCACTAACGCTAACACACTAAACTGGCTTATAATACAAACAGATGAACACACAGTAGCTCCGGAGTCGGATGTAAACAACTACACTGTTGCAGCTGGACTTCCCCTCACTCGATACAAGCAGCAACCACCGTGCTAACAGTAGCCATTAGCTAGGCTGCTACCACCATCTACTGGCGTAAAGTAGTAACTGTTTTACCCCAGCCAGGATCAGGTGTGTCTGCACAAATAAACCATGGATGTATTATATTATCGTAATCAGACTTTCCACATTTCCACATCCACGGAGGAGGGGGCAGGGGGTGTTATTTAGCTAACGCTTGGCTAACATTACATAACTTTAGTTAGTTACAAACATAATTTGCCTGAGATGAAGTGCTCAGCAGAGAGTCTGGAGTGGTCTGTGGGAGTCCAGTGATCCCTTTTGATGGCAGCGACCCACCTCTGTCTTCTGTCATTGTTTTTAGAGATATTGTAAAACGTAAGTCCTGTATTTTTACCCTTAGCTCTATCACAACCGACCGCACAGCCGATAGACGGCATATTGACAGCGTAGTACTAACGGTATTCTGGGCCTAAAGATGGCGCCGTTGAGACGCTGTGACGTCACATGAAACCCATGAATAAGTGACATGACAGAGAGTAGACATGCGATGTAGATCTGTGATTTGATTTCGACCTATAAACAAGGATGTTCATCCCATCGAGCTCTGGTCTTCTATCGCCGGCTCCTGCTGCTGTTGTTATTCAAACATCATTGAGTCGCCATTGTCGACTCAGTTTACAGCCATTAGTGCATTTAAATGATGCGACTGTGGTAACAGCAGACAGAGGCTGCAATGACTGTCTGTCTGGAACTGTGAGCAAACAGCAAAGGAAAGTGATATGTCGTGTGTAATGAATGCAATGCATCAGGCCTTTCAGTGGGATTGTTTGCAGTCTTTCTGTTTCTCTGAGCTCGGTGCAGTTTGGTCACTCCCCATGGGCTTGGGCTGGCAGGCAACGACCATGCCCAGAATAATGCACTGAGTCATCTTGCTCATTATCAGACACACAACACCACCACAGGTAGAAACTGACACAGCAACACCACCAGATGACACAACACATTTAAGCACTCAGTCTGTTGTGTTCCTCACAGTTTTTTGTTTGTTTGTTTTGTTTTGTTATCTATCAAGTATATATACCAAGTATATCTTGGGGCTTTATGCCTTAAATTTAGAGGCCTGTCCCGATTATCACATTTTGATAATCAAAGCTTCGCGGACATAAAATCGATCAAAACTGAAGCTTCGACAGACGGCGGGGGAGGCCAAATAATGAAAGTAATGGCAAACAAACACTGCATATCTCCAAAATCAGGCAGGTTTCCTCAGTTTAAAGGAGTCATAACCTGTTTTTTTTTACTGCGTTCAAGCCCCTTTTGAAACCGCTTTTACATTCAAGTCACAAAAACTTTTAGCGTTCCAGGTAAAAAAAAACTCGTTTTTCAAACATTGAGTCTTGTTCTGACCCTTTTTCCTACCGCGACTTTATCACCGAGATGAACTCGTACGAGATTTGACTGGTCCGGATGTGCATTGGATAATATGTAATGAGTTTCCTTGAACGCACCATGATTAGCAGCCCCCGCCCTCGAAGGCATCTAGGTCCTTGGAGGGGGCTTCCTGCATGCAGACTGCAAAAGCCCTAAACAGCCCCCTCATTGGATAACACTTGTATCCCACAAGGAAAGTTTCAGGTTTACAGCAGAGCAGAGGACGGAGAGACTGGGTGGTGAAACCCTCCATGTAAGTGATTGCTGACGGAAAATAGGACTATTTAGGACTTATATTAACAAAAACATTCAGCTGATATCTGCTTTAAATTTAGAGGGCTGTCCCGATTATCACATTTTGATAATCAAAGCTTCGCGGACATAAAATCGATCACAATTGAAGCTTCAACAGACGGGGGGAGGCCAAATAATGAAAGTAATGGCAAACAAACAGCTTTTCAGGCATATTTCTCCAAAATCATGTTTTAACAAGAGAAATTGCGATTTCCGGGTGATGACTCCTTTAATGATTCCCAATGAGAACCGTGTCAAAAAGGAAGAAAGCTCTGATTGGCCAGAACGAGCCACCCGGCAGAAGTCCCGCCTCTGCTGCAGCTTTCACAGCCCGCCCGGCAAAGGGAAACATCAACAAACAACAACAGGAACCAAACCATGGATCTATTATACATCCATGTCATGACACGCAGCAAAGGGCCACCGGTGGAATCAAACCTGGCCTGCTGCAGTGGGGACTATGACTTATTATGTCTCTGACTGTGATTTAAATATTGCAATTATGTTTTTTTCCATAATCAAGGCAAGTTCTGCTTTAATCATCTATGGACACTGTCCTGCTTTGAAAACCAGGAGTCCAGGAGGACCATCCGGTTCTCAAGTTGGGCCAACAGAACTGCCTCCACTTCCTGTGTTCCCTTTCTCATGAGACCACAGAGCCCTGCAGTTCTATTATCTGCTATCTTATCCACCATCAATCTGGTGAGAAAGTAAAAAAACAGCTGCTGGAGATCATCTGCAGATTATTAAGCTGTGGTGAAAGGCTGAATTACAACCAGTTGAGACACTGAGCTCCGGCCGCTGGCGTCTTCCTCAAGACTCTGACAGAGCAGCTCAAATCATCAGGCATCCCATATACAGAAATGAACATTGCATTTTGTTGTTCTTTTGTTTATTTGACTGCAACACATCAGGAAATTGCAGACAAAAAATTGTTTTCCAACAAATGACTGTGATTCTGCACAACTCTCCCAGTCTCCTTTATAACAGTCTTGCACTGTGTCGACTGCACAGCCACCGTCCATCCAAACCTTCATTTGTTCAGAAGAAAATAACTCACTTTGGAACAAAATCAATTGAGTTTCCTCCAAAGTGTATTTGCCATTTTTGTTTAGCAGAAAAACAACAACTTTCCAGGAGACAGGGTTGGCAGCTCTGACCTTGAAGAGTGTTTTCAAGAGCATTAACCTGATACAAATCTCTGCAGAGTTTGAAGAGAAGGAGAGAGATAGAGGAAAGTGGATGGTGATGAAGGATCCAGAGCTTAGGTTTTTTCCTTAGTCTGATGCCAGGCAGACCATGAGGGGCCACTGAGTGAGGTTACACATGTGAGGTCGTCTGAGAGGCTGAAAACCAGACCGTATCAGATCTGGGGTTGTGAAACTGAGCTGCACACACACACATGGACACTTTAACCTCTATAGAGGCAGTTTATGTAATACTGTATCACAGATACATTAGTGTGGTGTGGTCAGCCACTGCTACTGAGGAAGTGAAGTTACTATAACCTTCTGTTTGACATCAGCTACAGCTCCCACACCGTACAGGTTAATAAGAATAAAGAGACCAAGGTCAAACATTGGAGACTGAAATAATTGTTTCACATGTGGAAAGATTCTATAAATAACTTTGTAAGTTTAAAAGAATGAAACTTATCTTTTGTTTCTTTTAATTCACTCATGTTATTCATGAGCATGCTATATATTCATGAGAAAAAAATATCTGCTAATCTCTGAAATTTAGATTCAGATAAGAGCTGCTTTCTGTGAAAATGATTTGATATGTTTTGATATTTAATGAACAATGATGAATTTTAAGTGTAGATTGTGACTTAAAAGCAAATTTCACTTGTAAGGCATGAGGCCTGGGGGTTGTAATATTGGTCATAATGAAGATATATTGATGTATAAACAAAAACTTTATTATGAAAAATATATGGCACTTTTCAGGAAGTATCCCAATAATTTATATTACTGAATATTTATCTGTTTATTGGCTGTCTGTTGTCCTATGTCTAAAGTATTCCTTTTTTGAGCTCTCACAAACCCTTTTCCAATGTGGTCTCCTTCCACAAATGGCAAATAAATTGACTCTCTGAATACTGGCCCCCAAACAATCTGCAAAAATTAATGAATGCAATCAATCAAGTGAAAAGAATCAACAATTAAAGCAGATATCAGCAGTACGGCCGTTTCGGCTAATGCTGCATTCAAGGCAGGCTTTTGAAACCGTAAGTTACAGCTTCAAGTCACAACTACGACTCTGTAGCGTTCCAGGTAACCCGTAGCTCGTGTTTTTACCGTCCTGTTGTCTGTGAAAGTCACTATAACGGCCACTCGTAACTTCGTACCAGATCGAACTGGTATGACTTCACAGGAAGGAAAAATACAAAGTACGAGTTTCCTTGAACGCACCATGAGTTAGCAGCACCCGCCCTCGTCAGGCATCTATTGGTCCTCGTGCTACGTCACCACATTCACGCGCACCCCTTGGCTGCACACACAGCCCTTCATGCCGTTCTCTCTCCTCATTGGATAACACTTGTATCCCACAAGGAAAGTTTTCTCTTCTCGTTGCAGCAGAGCAGAGTGACGGAGAGACTCGTGTTACGGCTGAAACACTCCATGTAAGTGATTGCTGACGGAAAATAGGACTATTAGGGACTTATATTAACAAAAACATTCCACTGATATCTGCTTTAAGTCTGATTTTCAGTGTTAGTTTTGTTTTTGATGATTTGTCTGATACTGTATTGTATTGGTTTGTATTGTAGACAGTTGTATTTTGAGTTAAATATCTTTATATTTGAAATATTTGACACCTTGGCCCAATCTTATAGCTACATTTCAAACAACATAATAGAAACAATAAAACAAGCAATTACTCTCATCTATTGCTCACAGTTTGGAGTCTTAGAGCTCAGAGGGACAGAAATGATCCAACGTTGCACTATTTCCTCCCTTCATTCTCCAAAAATCTTTAGAGCAGAGAGAGGCTGCAACAGTGAGTGTAATTACTGCTTAAACATCAAATCATCCTCCTAAAGCGAGCTTTTTTCTTTAATGTGAGGAATGCAGCTGAGCCACAGGGCCTGGCTTCAGAGGGACACACCAGAAAGCTTTCCTGCCAGATTAGATTTCAGTAGCAGAGGGATGCAGGGAACAGAGTGTACTACGGCTTGTGACAGAGCTGCAGACAGAAAATATGTTAAGACAAGGGCCACACTTCCATCCATCCATCCACCCATCCATCCATTCATCCATACCTGTGGGTTGTCCTCCATGACGCAGCGGATCTTCTCCACCACGTCGATGCGCCGCTGTCGGTGCAGGGCGTTGATGAGCTTGGCCAGGTTGGCGTCGCTGTCCCGGATGGTCCAGTGCTGCAGCGCCGCGTACGCCCGCTCGTGATCCGACGAGTAGCCGTTGGAGAAGGCCGCCACCTCGCGCTCCGTGGCGTTGGCCAGCGACTGGTAGATGTCGATCCACTGGGTGCCCACGTGGGCCGCCACCAGCTTCAGGATATCCACTCCTGAGCAGAAGGAGACACACAGAGAAGCTCATACAGGGGTTGTCATCATTTTCTGACCACTCATCAAACATGCATTGCAAAAAACAGAGAGAAATAGAAAAAGAAAGAGAAAACAGGACTCGTGATTGCTCCATTTCCTCCTAATTGAAGAATGTAGGCCAGCAGCTGTAACCTGTGTTAACAGGATGCAGCAGTGAAAAAATTACCTAATTCTTAGCCCCAGCACCACGCTCCATACAACACAGCATTGTTCTCTTTCTGCCAGTCACCCTCAACATTTAGAACTGGAGGAAACTGGATTTTAATCCATGACCTGTTTCTATTTATAGTTTCAATCATTTCTTACACATAGATGAACTGTTACCTGTCTGAGAGTGGTTATGGATTACCTTATGTTATGTTTATTATGTGTTTTGGATGGATGGATGGATGGATGGATGGATGGATGGATGGATGGATGGATGGATGGATGGATGGATGGATGGATGGATGGATGGATGGATAGATGGATAGATGGATAGATGGATAGATAGATAGATAGATAGATAGATAGATAGATAGATAGATAGATAGATAGATTATTAATCCTCACTTCATCTGTGTTTAACTTCATCTGTGTTTTGCGCACTTGACTTGACGTTTTGTCATTATATTTGTATAAAACTATCAATTTCACACCTTTTCCACACATAACGCTTGCCACCTTAGAACCCAGTATTGTCCCAATCACAGTTCTGTATACTTTATCGTGGGCCAAGAATATGGAATTTATTACCTGTACTTTTTTTAAAAACTTATCTTTACAACAATTTAGGAGAGCACTCCTATCAGTCACTCCTGATAACCAGTCAATACCTTCCACACGGTCTGCCTATCTGAACTGAGATTACTTTATATTTTTTTATCATACGTTTATCAAACTTTTGTATTGCATTGTACAATATTAAATCATGTTAAACCATGTTTGTATTTTTATACCTCACAAATGTATCCTCATTAGCTTAGAACTGTAGTTGGAGAATGCCCCCCTACAAGGCCTTGTAGGTTTTTTTTTTTTTTTTTTTTTTTTTGGCATTTCCCCTTCACTTTGTCTTGGATTTTATATGTTATCTTTTTTTTTTTTTTTTTTTAAAGATTTATTTTTTGGCTTTTCATGCCTTTATTGATAGTATAGTAGAGAGGAGACAGGAAATGGGAGGCAGAGATTTTTTCGAACCGGGGCCACCTGCAGCGAGGACTATAGCCTCAACATATGTGGCGGGCGCTCTACCAACTGAGCTAAACCTCGCCATATGTTATCTTTTTTAACTTTTGATATGTGAAAATAAACAAACAAAAGTGGCTTCTTATCTGACTTTGGTCATATTCATCAGTGAGGAGTGGCATTTCCAATTTTGTTCTATGCAGACTATACAATGACAATAAAAGTTTTCTAATTCTATTTCCTTTAGAGTTTTATCTCCTCCCACTCATCCGATGTTCCTTACATGACCACATCATATTATTGTCTAGAACAGCTGTTCCAAAGGGGTTCCAAGATAAACTGATTGGCCAATGGATGGATTACAGGGCAGTGAAGGTCAAATATACTTAGTCTGCACAGAAGCATGTCTTTTAGTGACTAGTCACACATTTAGGTTGATTTCTTTGTAAAAAAAAAAAAAAAAAAAAAGAAAGAAAGAAAAAAAAGTGAAAACCTTGACCTCTTAGTCATCAAATGAAAGTTACAGTAAAAGAAATAAATCATCGTTGTTCTAGAACTTCTCTGTAGGTCATTTGGTTGCAACTTGCATGCAAGCACACTTTGTTTTATTTTTAAAGTTCTAAGTTTAGAAAGCACTGGTCTAAAGAAACTGTATATGCAAGTTGCTCTGTGTATTATTTATAAGACCGCTCCGTCAACTCTGCATGTCAAAGGCAAGTAAGGTGAAGATGTAGTACTCTGCCAGAGAACTTGTACTACGTCTTCGGTGGCTCTGGAGGAGAAGTTACGTGAGTTCAAGTTGGTTGGAAGTTATTTTGGACAGACAGTGGTGACAGACAGGATTATGATGGGTTATGATGATGAATACTGGAGCTTGACCTATTAAGATATGAGTAAGGATGAAACATCAAGATCTTGGCCCTCTGCTGTTCCAGTCTGTGAGGCTGCCATCTAGGTCCAGACTGAACAGACCTACTGAATGGATTGCCAGGGAACATCACATTTATCCATGGGAACCAGCTGACTACGGTGATCCCATGACATCTCCTCTGGCTCCATCAGGAGGTTCAGATTTGTGGTTCTAAGTGAAATATCTCTGCAGCTGTTGAATGGGATTGCACACACAGTCATACACTTTAGGATAAAATGCAATAACACCGGTTAATCTAGAACAAACATCATGCCCAAAATGTACATTTTTCTACTACTGGTAAGTATTTGGGTGACATTGATAAAAGCAAAACTGTAAAATTCTATTGCTTCAACTGCAGCAGATAAAGTTCTTAACACCAGTGGCACTCTATGAGCTCGGACAAGTGAACTGGTTCACCTTTAAACTAGCTTCTCAGCTTTCCACACACATGCTCAAGACACCACATAGATACACACTACAACACGCAGGGTGATGATGCAACAGGCAGCGTGTCAGCTGCAGTAACGACTTCTTTTAGTCACACGGCCATTCATCTTGAGGACAGACAGCTGTTGAGCTGCTGTAGCTCTGTGAGACGAGACATCAAACACATCAGGTTTGATTTTGTCCTCATCGTTCACAGTGAGGACCAAAGAGAAGGAATCCAGATCAGCACCGACTCACACCGTGGAGAGCTCTGTGTGTTCAAAGTACTGCAGTACAGTAGGAGTCATTATCAGGATTCATTAGCATGCTAAGCATGGTTCCTCCACCAACTTTCAAAGAAAATTATGTCCTGGAAATCTTAGTCACGTGGTCTCAAGAATGTTAAGTTGTGAAACCAGGACAAGAGGTCAAAGATTTTATGGGAAGAGGTCAAAAATATTTTTCAAGTCCGTGTAAAGCATGTTGGATTGATAGACCTGTCAACACTTAATGGAGCTGAAGGAATACCAGGACACACGGGCAGGATTACAATTTGCACACAATATTCAAAAACGTCTACTATTCTGTGTTGGTTCGGACCAATCTGTTCAAAAGAGCAAAGCCCAGTTTCAGGATAATCCTCACTGCCTCAAACTACATCAGCTGGCAGTCCACTACTTGCTCAATCACCCTCCACATACTTAGGGCCTGTCACCATCCCAGAAGTAGAGAGCAGCTCATATAGTGCCATCATATAGATGGGACAACCTCTGTTAATCTGATCCCTTGTCGGTGCAACAACTGTATGGACTGTACAGCCCATAATTATCACTGTTTATTAGTTCATAGATGCTGTTAGACCTTGGAGGAACACTTTCATTCTTTGACAGGCAGCCAGGTACACATGGCTCCAAGTGGACCTAGTTCTGCTTCTCACACTTTGATTACAGATGAGCACACAGTCTGGACTGGTGTTCATCATCAGCTGTTATAGGTCAAGGCCAGTGCAGCCTTACTTTTCTATTAATATTTAAACTGTGTCACAGTAAATGTCCGTCACACTTCCAGTTGATCTGTCTTAACACACTTTCTGATTTGTCTTTAGCCTTACAGATTTTCTTTCCCGAGCAGCTTCTCTCCTCAAACATCCTGCTGCCTGTTCAGACTACCTCGCTCCACTTCCCCTCAGACTGTTATGTGACTTGACAGTGACTCGGATAGAAATATAAAGGCTGACTCATCTGTTCGTCTCGCAAAAATATAGAGGCCCCCCTTGTTTTGTTTGACACAGAAAATCTAGTGCTGATAGGCACATGTGCTGTGTATGCACCGCCCATGCTTACATGTTTGTTTTTTATGAGAAATGCTTGATGCCAAATGTATCAGCGATGGTGATAATGAGTCTGATGTGTATTCAACATGACAAATGATGTGTCATCAGAGAGTGTGATATGAAGAAGTTTGATAAGAAGATTTCTATAGTTCAGAGGGTTTAGAAAGTAAAGTATCGTCTACCTGACCTTTTACCCTCAGGTAGACGATACAGAGTCCCTCACTGTAAACTCAACCGTTTTAAGAATTCTTTTATCCCAACTTCTATCAAACTTCTTAACGAGTCGGTGCAATAATTTTTATTCTTATTCTTATTCTTGTGCTGCTCTTACCATGGTGAACTTATGAGGTGTACTGTATGTGCTATGGGATGTGTGCAATATATGATATGTTATGTTATGTTATGGGATGTGTGCAATATGTGATATGTTATGGGATATGTGCTTTTGGATTGATATGGCTGAGGTGTATTGTTCTTTTGTTTATTTAGTTTTTGTCATTCTGGCCATCTAGGCATTTATGGCGCAGCTACAGTGTCCAAGACAAATTTCCCTGTACGGGACAATAAAGTTTATCGTATCGTATCGTATCGAATCGTATCGTATCGTATCGTATCGTATCGTATCGTATCGTATCGTATCGTAAAGTCAGCCCAGCCAGCTCCTCGCACAGCTGCACCAAGCTCTGCTCTTTAACTAGCTAGTTGGGTTTTCTGTGTGTTTCATTTACCACCTGGCTTAAGTTATGGAACAAATCATTTCACCACAATTACAGTTAATATGAAAGTTCATATTCAAGCTCCTGCCACCTCTGTACATCAACTTATGATGTTCATTTGAATTATAATAATAACTGTCAGGTTTCCACCTTATGCCCATGGAGGGCGATTTGTAGAATTCACAAACCCATATTTTTTATTCTTTACTATTGCTTTGACTGCTGTTACAACAGAATTTCCTACATGGGCTAAATATAGCCTACTATCTGACCTATCTTGTCTTAGATCTTGTGTGAACTATGAGCTTGACTTCCAGCTTTCACTTTCACTGAAGAATGTCTGCAACATATAGCATTTAGCTAGGTGTCCTCTCTTTGGGGAAAATAAACAGAAGCTGCAGGGAAACATTTAGGTAACTATGCTAATGAGCTTTATTGCTGAGTTAGATGAGACCTGATGACCTAGCAGATTGGGAAGTGGTGAAAACAGCTAGCCTAAATGTGTAACAGAATTTACAAGGTGGTGGAATTTGATATCTTTGAACAGGGCTAGGCTAACTACCTGTGAGGTGAAGTCTGTCCGCAAAAAAAAGAAGAAAAAGTTTGTGGTGTTGCACCACAGTTGGGTTTAGTAGACTTCTGCCTCCTCACACCTTGAATCATGGACTGACCAAACTGGTTGGATGCTTGGAATTATTAAAATTGGTAGCAAAAAATATTCTTAAAATGGGTTTCAAAGCCAGGTGATCGGTTTCAGTGCTAATTTAAGAATTTCTGGATAACAAGAAAAGCAGAAAAACACTGGACCCTTGTGGTAAGCTAGGTTAGCTAGCTGCTGATGCTATAGCCACATTACAGACATGTCAAACATCTGACTCATCCCCAGATAATGCCATCATCCCCGTGTCTTCTACTATTTGGGAAGGGAGGATGATCTGTTGAATTCACCAAACCATATTTTACTGTCTTATTCCACACGGCTGTTAAACTTCCTGAGCATCAACACAGATTAATTCCATAATCAGGCTGATCCCTGATTAATGTCTACTGTAGCAAACATGCTAAGTGCATAAATCCCTGATGATTCAGAGAGACTGGACCAGAGAGATTAAATGGACGTTAGCCAGGCTTCACACACACACACACACACACACACACACACACACACACACACAGAAATGCAAGCACACATGAGAGCCCGAGAGCCAAGTATAAATATGCACGTGAAGCCTGCACACATGCTTACACACACATGCTGACGGGGCCAAACACTCTATATGCATGCGATGCCCATACACTCATTATCTACACAACAACCCTCACATCAACCTTAATCCTGAACTGACTCTGTGCAGAAGTGAGAGCCAGCTGTATTTGACCTCATTTGTCAAAGTGCCCTCACTTCAAAATGACAAAACGCTCAAAGGTAAGAGTAACAAACACACACACAAACACACACTATCCCTTACTCCCGCTCAAAAATAATGAACTTGTGTCAGTCCTAGAGGGGGATGCTGGACCTTGCGTGCCAGCCTTCTGGGCGCAGAGAGCCTGTCGACTCTCATCCACCTCTCCGGACAAAGCACACAGAGACGGAACAGAAATCCTCCTGCTCTGCACGCCTCACTGCCACTGGTAGCAGCTACGTTCAAATGACCTATATATATGTTAAGTCTCGTGATGATTCAGTATGTCAGCCTGCAGATGTGTTTATGTTTGCGAGGGAAGAAGCTGCATTGAGTGTTTGTTTGTGTGCGTTCACGTGTCTGTCGTAAGCTCTTTAAATGTCAAATAGCAAAAGCATGAAATGTCAAACAACAGCTACTTGCTGTAAGTTTCTGGTATTTATAGAAAATTGACCTATCATACTCTCCTATTAACTACAGCAGCCCCAGAGGGACAAACTGCATCAAGGTGTTTCACCAGAGGCGAGTGTCATTTTGGCATGTATTACAGCGCATAATGAGCTTTTGTTGACATTTGTGGTGCTGGAAAGTAACACTAAAGTGTCATCTCCCATCTGAGACTAATTATGTGTTGAGAATTCCTCATCCTTTTCAGCAGTTTGCGTGATAATGACGTCTGTTGTGACATTAATTTGTCTCTTCTATTCACACTGTCAAATTACAGAGATCTCTGTGCTGCTCTGAGCTCTGATTGAAAACAATAAATAAAGCAGGCAACAGACATATGAAACATATGAAATGCTTTTTTGTACAATGGCTGTTTATATGCAAGAATCCAATGTTCAGTATCAATATCAGTATGTTTTATTATTCTGAATTAGTGTTTAAAGTCACTCAGCAAATAGTTCAATTAACAAATAGGCCTATTTTGTGAAAATCCATTCATCATTTCACAACACTTCGGGTGTAGGCTACAACCACAAGCTCACTATGCAAAATGTTCCATTATTATCTCATAGCGTGGTGAATGCAGGTCACAACTTGTCCACAAAAACAACTCCAAAACGCTGTCGTGGACTAGTTGTGGGCTGCACATGCACCACACTATGAGATGATGATGAACAGAACGTTACGAGACAGAGTTGTTTTAGAGGTAAATTCATGATTACAACTGATGCACGTTGCATTTAGGGACAGTTTTTCAGCAAACTGACTCTGTATTTACCCTGTATTACCTTGAAAACGGTTCTGTTTTGTAACGTTCCATTGTTATCTCATAGCGTGGTGAATTGTCCATGTTGTGGAGTTGTTGGATTGATTTGATGAGTTTGATGAGGGAAACCAAGAAATTCCCTTAGCCTCCGTAGCGTAGCTCTGAGCAGCCTGCTGCTCTGCTCTGCCGTTCTTAAAATAGCTTGCACCGACAATTAAAGGTAACAGGGATTATGGCAATGGGCCAATTTGCCAAAATGTTGAACTATCCCTTTAAGTGTTTCACAGTTACTGTTACCATCAATGTTTTGTATGTTACCATGGTCACATCCAGTAAACAGCACTAAACACAAAGCTGAGGCTGAAGGGAATTTCTTTAGCTCTGCAGATGATGTCATAACGAAAGTCTCATAGTGGCCCCTGAAGACAAAGTGATCATAACATTTCATCTTCACAGTGCTGTACGTATGGACATCTGCATGCTGAGCTGATGGTTGGTGGGCCAACCAACAACAACACTGTCATCCCCAGAGCCACACTGCTTGTATTACTACAAATCCTAAATGGCTGTCTGTTCCTGTTTTTAAAAAGTGAGAAACTGTAGCTTTTCCATTTCATATCACAGTGAACATCTTTGAGTTTCCAACAGTGTTCTGGCCAAACACTTTGGATTTAATGATATAATGTGTATGTATGGAATAAAATGAAGTGAAAGTTTTCCAAACAGTCAAAGCAGAACAGGTGCTGACTAAGATCCTACACTGTGTGTCTCAAATGGAACAGGAAGAGTGTTGTTGTTTTTTTCTCAGTTGCATTTAATCTTAATTGCAATAACATGACTGAGAGAGACTTAATGATGAAGTGGAGACATACCGCTGACCCTTCCTCCCCGCTATCACTTCCTCTGTCACACCTAAATTAATTATAGCCAGAGATAATGTATTGCCTCTCTGAGTCAAGACTTTTTAAGTGAATTTTGTCAGAGATTTCCTTTTTCGTTTGTTGCCAAAACGAATAATCAGTGTCACGAGAGTGGATGCTTTTTCCAGAAATTGACTTGTTTCTGACTTATTGTTACAGGCAGATGATGTCCTTTGTGACTCATGCCCGATGAAGCATAAGGAGGATCCCAAGTCTGATAACACACAATAACCCAGGAGGTCACTTCCTGTAGTGAGTTGTGTGCCCTTGTGGAAGGGTCAAATAAATACTGCAGTAAGCTGAGTGGCTAAGAAACTTGGATGTAGAGGACGGCAGAAGTTAGTAGATGTCAGCTCCAGAAACTATTCTAGATCTTACAGTGGTGAGATGATCTGATTTGACTTCCCTTCTTTCTTTCTTTTAAAGGGATAGTTCAACATTTTGGCAAATTGGCTTGTATATATTTTTTTAATTGTAGGTGTAAGCTATTTTTAGTACGCTTGCTCAGGGCTATTCTATGAAGGCTAAGGGAATTTCTTGGTTTCCCTTAGAATAGTTGTTGACACGTTGTGAGCTGCAGAACCACCACGACATAATGACGAACGTTACGAGACAGAGCTGTTTCAGAGGTAAATTCATGCAAAACCGCTGATGCGCGTTGCGTTCAGGGACAGTTTTTCAGCAAGCAGTCTCCGTATTTACCCTGTATTTACCTCGAAAACGGCTCCGTTTCTTATCGTTCCGTCATTATGTCATAGCGTGGTGGTTCTGCAGCTCACAACGTGTCCACAACAGCGCTTTTGAGTTGCTGGGTTGTGTATTTGATGAGTTTGATGAGGGAAACCAAGAAATTCCCTTAGCCTCCATAGAATAGCCCTGAGCAGCCTGTAGCTGCACTCCGCCGTTCTAAAAATAGCTTACACCTACAATTAAAGGTAACGAACCTACTGCTATGACTATAGCAATTATGGCAATGGGCCAATTTGCCAAAATGTTGAACTATCCCTTTAAGCATATACTGCATACTGTATATTTTTTAGCTTGTCATGCCTTAGAACAGTTGAGAGAGACAGGAAATGGGGAGGCAGAGAGGGGGGGAATGACATGCAGGAAAGAGTTTCCCGATGCGAGATTGGAACGGGTCGTAGCCCCTACACAGGGTGTATATAGGGGCTGCGCAACTCGACGCCCCTTGACTTCCCTTCTTTTAGCCCAAAACAAATGAATGTCAATGTGATGCCCGTCACGTCGCGTTCAGAGAAAAATGTTTGTCAGCGGAACTTAAATCATATTCCGACACGATGCAGGACAGTGTTGATTCAAGAGAACAATAAAGTTGTATTCAAATCACACACAGAAAAATAAAAAATGGTCAAGTGATGAAAAAAGAACCCTTTGGATCCAACAAGTGGTATCCCCCCCATCTGCACCCAGTTATTGTGTGTAACATGATGTGAAGCAGGGTGCTGTGTGCGTCAGCATCTTTTACAAATACCTCTCTGTTAATCACATGTACTCTCTCAAGTTCGCTCCAATTTGGGAACACACAATAGTAAATTGGGGAAATGTGTGCGGGAGCACAACAGGCGCTGCGTACCTCCAACCAGGCAAGAAGGCCCCCCTCCCCAACCGCTGCTCTTCACAATCAATCCCAGGCTGAAGTGAGAGCAGGCTACCCCGGCCCACCCTGGTACTGCACAGCGCAGTATATTCTACCACGTGGCTCCCTGCTGGGCTTGGATGTGGAACCTGGCATTATTAACAGTGTGGATGTTTAACGAGAGAGGATGGTGGGCAGGTAGAGTGTTGTTTTCCTTCATGTTTTCCTCCACAATCTGCATCCTACTTTGGAAATATATGTTGTAAATAATATGGCTGTGACCACACGAAGCGCAGCCATGCCTTTATCTCATGTGCTCTTAAAGGACTCTAATGGTGTTTTTCCATGTTTATGACCATTAACTGCACACGGCGTACACTCTGCTGCTCAACAACAAGGCTTTGGATTGATTTACTACCTCCAAGGCTGCCAGTGGCTTTTTATTCATTTCACTGAAGTGTGAAAATCAACTTGGAGACATTTTAGTAGTTGCACTGGGTAGGCAATCCTCATTCTGTTGCTAGTTTCTCTTTGCCTTTCTGCCTGTAACTACACACTAGGGCTGTCAACGAATGGCAGAAATGAGGTTCGAATATTGCCTCTTAACAAAAACAGATATTCTAATAAAAATCGAGTTTCTATTTTTTCATATTTTCTCCAAAAATCAATACAAAGAGATGGACTTCATAGCGGTAGCCTGAATTTATTATCAGCGCAGGTCAAACAGCTTACAATACAAAACAAACGGCTACTACACAATGCAAATCAGCAACGACATTATGTATTTTAATACGTGAAAAAAGACCGCGTTTTACTCGGCCTTTATCAATTCATGTCAAACAAGTTTTGTGATGACGCGAGCAAACAGACACAGACAGGTGTCTGTGTGAGTTACTACGGTTACCGCGGTGCTCCCGTCCCCCGGATATTTCTGAAGCTGGATTGACATGATCCGGTCTGAGACGACCGTGCATCTGTAGGAGGAAGTTGTAGTTGCTGTTGTTGCGGTTGTGCGGGTGAAGATAATTAAAAATATGTTATTAATATTCGAATATCATATTTTAATATTCAAATTTAGTTTTTATCACTATAATTCGAATATACATTCAAATTTCAAATATTCATTGACAGTCCTACTACACACGGCTGATAGCCACTGTCATAAGTGTATTGAAAAGTACAGCCCCTACAGTCAAGATGGGGGCCTGGATTTCATCCTGGATGGAGACGAGTCAAAATTATGGAGCATCAATAATACTTGAACGTGGACATCTGATGAGTCTTTCAATTCTTGGATCTGTTCAAAAGTGTATTTCTATTGCCTGACCCTTTTTCATTGGCTCGTGCCCCACAAGTATTAAAATGACATCGCTGTAGGTCTGTATGTCTACCTGTGTTTGTTTGTCAGAAGAATTACATTTACAGGTTCATTTACTCATTTGGCAGAGGTAAGTTGCTTTTATCCAAAGCAACTTACAAGTGACAGACGTCACAAGAGCTTCAGCAGGAACCAGGATTTTAGCAAATGGTTCCAGGTAGAACAGGGTTCCCCAACTCAGGTCCTCGAGGGCCACTGCCTTGCATATTTTAGAAGTTTCCTGCTACAACACACCTGATTCAAATGATCAGCTCGTCAAGCTCTGCAGTGGCCTGATAACGAGCCACTCATTTGAATCAGGTGTGTTGTAGCAGGAAACTTCTAAAACATGCAAGGCAGTGGCCCTCTAGGACCGGAATTGGGGAACCCTGAG
Source organism: Decapterus maruadsi (assembly GCA_030347415.2). Lineage (NCBI taxonomy): Eukaryota > Metazoa > Chordata > Actinopteri > Carangiformes > Carangidae > Decapterus > Decapterus maruadsi. The sequence goes on along the minus strand of CM064891.1, from coordinate 1,748,477 downwards.
GTAGAACCTCAGCCCTTGTAGAAGAACACTTTTGGAACCCTTATTTCTAAGAGTGTACTTGATCCTGCAATTGTACCCTACATTTAGCCGCACCCTTCTCTAACACCCTTGGGCAAATCTGTGATATCTGTGTGTCTTTGTCATCTTGATTAGACGGATGAATAATTATAGATGTGAACACCATGGGGCGAAGTCTCCCTGAAGGCATTTGTGGAGTCACACAAGGAAAGCCACAGACTCTGTTGGTGTTCATGCAGAGTACATCAATGCAGAGCAGAGAGTAAGGTCAGCTTATTGTATCCTCAAACTAACCTTTGTACAACATTTTTGTGATTCCCTTTTATTTAATTTGACTGCTGCCTTTCATTTCAGATAAACAAATAATTCTTCCAGATTGTGTGTGATAAAAATCTGACCCATGGCCCTGGAAAGCCCCATTTAGTCCTGCTGTGAAGAAGTAGCAGTTTTCACGACTTCCTGAGCGGCTCTGAGCAAACGCCAAGTACTGTATGTGTGTGATCTGTGCTTTGACATTTCCCTTCCTTTTCTCCTTTATTGCCCAAGTGTTTTAACTGCTCTAGTAAAGGGGCATTACAACCTTCAAGGGGAGCCAGCCATGCACCTTGGAAGGATTAAGAAGCTGTTTTCTTTTATGTTCCAGAGAGTAAATAGCAGTGTAAAATGCCTGTTTGGGTTGCATGTGCATATGTACAATCTCCACGTAAATGCATACACATGGGCACAGATTACTCACCCAATCAGGAGAACACACACACACAAGTCTCAACACACACATCTAGTTATGCTTCCACAAATACTGTATTTACCCGTCGTGGCAGCAGTTACTTCCAACCAAACAGTCATTTCATAAACACAAGCATCATTATAGAAGTTATTTCATATAATGTAGTTGTCATGGGAAACATTTAAACCTATGTTTACATATACAAATGGTCTCTAGTGGTTGCGTGACTGATGACTCCTCTTTTTCAGAAGTAAATGCAGCAGAACCCCGACATTATCATTCTGCAAAAACGGGCACACGTTGTGTAAACAAGTTGTTTGAAGTGGTCCATCATCAGCATAGCCTACAATCAGCACCAGCATCGTTGATGCCAGAATAAGAGAGGAATAAAATATATCAAATTGAAATGAAGAGTCTGTTCCACCAAACACTTTACAAATTAAAGGGATAGTTCACCCAAAATTCAAATTTCTCATTATCTCCTCACCCTCATGTTGACTAAGAGCTGTGAGAATTTTCAGAGTCCTCCGTTCCTTCTCTGAGTTATGAGGGTGTCTGCGCAGCAGTATTTGTCCATATAATGGTTGGGAATGGATACCACTTCATCCAAAAAGACACACCAAAAAACATCCACCAACCAATACCTCCATACTGCTCGTCTGCAATGTCCCTCTTGTATTGAAGCCCCGACATGAGAAATTGTTCAGTGCAAATCACGCGAGATTTGCACTGACACAGGAAGAGCAGTGAACTGAGACACTGGGAGCTTCCGCTACAAACAAGCTTAAAATATAGACTTACTTAATTTTTTTTTGGAACAAATTTCTCATGTGGGGGCTTCGATACAAGAGGGACATTGCAGACGAGCAGTGTGGAGGTATTCGGATATTTTTTGGTGTGTCTTTTTGGACAAAGAAAGTTGGTGTCCATTCACAACCATTATATGGACAAATACTGCTGCGCGGACCCCCCCGTAACTCAGAGAAGGAACGGAGGACTCTGAAAATTCTCACAGTTCTTAGTCGACATGAGGGTGAGTAGATAATGAGTGAAATTTGAATTTTGGGTGAACTATCCCTTTAACATTTAACTGTTGGCTGTCACCTAGAGTCAAGTTAGTCTCTTACTGGTGGACAATTTGGCCTTTATAAAGGTCCAACTGACCAGAGGTCGAGCAGGTGACACTCAGCTCAGATATTGGAGCTCATGAGGTGTAGCTACACCCTCACCTCACACCAAGTGTGTTGGATGGTAATGTTGAACCTACCTATTTTGTTCACTTCAGTGATTTTATGAAACTGAATATGCAGGGGACAGCTTGTTGGATGCTGCCAATATTCTATAATTGTTAACTTGTTGGAATTATTTTCAGTTGAAGACATCTTTGGATTATTCATGTTGCAAAGACAACAAATTGTCTTTCTTTGTGGCCACTTGAGGGCAGAAGAACAAGCTGAAAGCAACACACCGAGACAATCACCTTATGAAGTTGTTAAACTTTAACAATGAGCAAAAGGCATCACTATTAGCATTCAACTGCAGTTTGTCCCTCTCAGCTCAGCTTTGGTCTCCACCGACGCCTCGCTTTGCTTCTAAATCAGCCACTCATTCAGCAGTCAGCCGCTTCTCCACCTTTTCATTCTCTCTCTTCATTTCCTTCCCTCTATATCTCTCTCTGTCACCCTGTAAGACACCCGACTGACCCACTAATGTGCCTTGCCAACCGAACAACAACCCTGATGCAGCTAAAACCAGATTATTCCAGTTCTCTGTGGTCAGTCACTGAGGGAGCAGAGAGAGGGTGGCGGGTGGCTCGGCTTCATCACAGCACACACACATGCACACGCACACACGCGCGTACACACACAGTTACAAAGTGAAGACTGGATCACGAGGTGTCCCCTGAGTTTGGGCCTCTCTCTCTCTCTGTCGCTGTGAAATGGAGAGCTCAGCTGTGGGGGCAAAATGTTCTCTACTTGTTGATAGTTGCAGTGTCAAGAGACAGGAGCAAAGAGAAGTTGAACGGGGTAACAGCGGTTAAAGACAGAGGTGACGGTGAGAGTTTCATCTCTCGATGAAAAGCACAAAGAAGAAAAAGTGATGAATGGAAATGAAAAGAAAAAGGAGGACAGATTGAACAGACAAAAAAGAGAGATGGTGGGTATGAAAGGAGGTAGACATATAAAGCAAACAAATGGGACAGGAGGGAAAAAAGTAGGGGTGAAAAACAAAGGAGGAAGGGGAAATGAGTAAAAGTAAAGGTAGGAAGTGACAAAGGAAGAGGAAGGAGGTTAACAAAGGCGGAGAGGAAGGAGACACCAAGATGAAATAGGAGAAGTGAGAACAAGCGCGACCTATGTGTGTTGGGGGTGGACACAGGGACAGCAGGGTGGGACTACAACAGGGTCATGTCCTGTGTCCTCTGCACCATGTGCTGCCTGCTGGGCAGGATTGATTGGATCAGATTCCCACAGTGGTGCCATCACACCAACAGATGGCTCAGGAGCTGAACCCACGCCTGTCACTGCACCAGAGTGAGACATCCAGTGCGTCACTAAGAGGCCGTAACCCCCCCTACACCCCCTCACCACCACCACCACCACCAACAACATGCTGCACACAGAGTGACCACATCCTGAGACTGCTGTGATAACACCCACTCCGCCGGGATATCATGGTGTTGCACCTTGCTGAGGATGCAACGCTGCTCCTGACATCGTTAGAGACATTTACTATAGACCCAATCTCCTTGTTTATAAAGTACTTCTGGGTAGAAAACCAGCACATCATTTGAATGAGAACAATAGTAACGAACAAGAGTTTAGCTCTATATATAATATTTTTCACGCCCTATCACCGTTTAGACAAATCTGAAATGTTTGAAGAAGCATTACTATTTCTCTGTGTGTGTGTTTTGTGTTGCTATATGTTGTATTTATTCAGTTTGGGGGAATCACAGTGTCTAAAGCATCAGTGGCTCGGCTGACAGGGACAGCTAACGGCGGTAGTTAAGCTAACGCCAGCTCTTGAAACCCACTCGTTGTGGGACACGACATGAAACTACTCCAGTTAGCTCAGTCATGTTGTAACTCAGATATCCGCTGGAAAAAATATTTTTTCATGGACCGTTTATTGAGTCACTGAGTTATTAAAGTTAAACAGGTAGCTAACCGTTAGCGTAGCTAATCTATGATAATGACTAATTACAAAAACGTGCACACATAAATAGTAATGTTTGTCTAATCATTGGTTTTATAGACTTTACAAACATCAGATTAGTCTAAACGGCGATATAGTGACATGAAAAATGATATAGGCCTAGTGAAACTCTCGTCCGTCACTATTGTTCTCATGATGGTTTTCTACCCGGAAGTAGTTGTAAACACTATATGAAACCTTCAGTGGAGCACCAGCAGTTTTACTAAGGCCTGCCATTGAATTTGAAGGTGCAGAGGATTCATAAAAATGTAGTTTTGTATATTTTTTCCATCTTTGAAATAATCTGAATACATAAATGAGACAATCCATGTAAGAAACGCTGCAGTTTATGGAATTACTTTCAGAAAAAGCTTGTTTCTTCTTGATATAATGTAGCTGTCAGTTTGTTCCATTATCAATAGGCTACAGTACACTAACTGAGCTCTTAGTAGGCAGGATTAAGAACATCAACATCATTTCCCCATGAATCTTATTAGCCGGCCTCCAGCTGTGCAAGATGTTGGAAATCGATGTTAAAGGACAATTCCAATGCCGTGATGTTTGCAAAACTAGAACTAATTCAAAGTGTCGCGGAGTCTCGCACGACACCCAAATTGCCGTGCTCGGTGTGTTTACGTGCAGTCGGAACGCTACCGTTTCTGTCATAAACACAGGAATATCAACTCTTGACTGGATTGAAGTAAATAAACTTCTCGGTGCATGTTTGAGTCGCCATCTGACGCTGAGGAAAACAATTGCGGTTTTGAAGGATGTAAACAACCTAAGCAGTGGAACTTCAATCCACGCCATTCATTGCTGCCGTGGCGATGCAGGTACAGACACAACTACCACAAAACAGGAGCGATTAAACTAAAAACGTTCAGATTTCTTCTTTTGAACCTAAAATGTTAGGAAAATACACCCCGAGTTGAATTTGCCCATGATTGTCCTTTAAGAATTTAACTTTCACTATTTAATTTGTTTGAAAAATGTCAACTGATCCCATTATTTTCATGTTGACATTAGATTACATCAGATATTATAATGTAGGTTAGGGCAAAAATAAAATGACCACTCCAACCCTCACTCTAAAATTTCCACAAATTTTGGCAACGATCAACAACTCTCTAAAACTCTATAAGCCTCTTAAGACTTGAAGAACCTACGACACGGAGCATTTCAGCTGTTCTGGTCATCAATCTGAACCCACTAGACTCTTTCACTAGAACCATTCTTCGCAGAACTCGAAGAGAGAGCGGACTCACCCTGTCCGTTGGAGTAGTAGATCCACTTCTCTTTGAGCTGCCTGGGAGGAGCCGACGGTTTCTTCTGGATGGCCTTCTCCATGATGCTGCTGGGATCCTGCATCGGGCCTTTCTTCAGCACCCGAGAGCTGCGCTTCACGCTGCACACCACGATGACCACCAGAACCAGCAGCAGCAGCAGCACGATCATCCACGGAAGGTGCTCGTTGATGTCAAAGTGGTTGTGCGTGCTGGGCCTCGGGGAGCCCCTGCGAGTCGGCCTGTAGAAACTGGAAACCCCGCCTCTGCCGCCTCCGCTCCCCCCCTGATCAGCTACCTTGTTGATGCCTGTCCCACCTCTGACTACCTCCACACCCTCCATTGCCCGTCTGTTGGGCCCAAGCACAGGGTCCGAACTGGGCTGTCCCCGCTGTTGCTCGCGATCCATCGGCTGCTTGCGAGCCGGGGGCGGTGGAGTTCTTGGGGGATGGAGGTCGGGTGGGGCGGGAGTGCCAGGTTGGGTGAGGAGTAGCCCCTCGGCACGGTGGTTTTCCCCACCTGGGCTTTCCCTCAGCTGAACGGTTGCCAACTGGCTGTAGGAGCCTGTGATTAGCAGAGACAGGGTGATGGATGGAGACACGGAGACAGCAGGTAAGAAGAAGAGAGATGAGAGAGAACAAAAGGACAAGATAGCCCAGGAGAACAAGATGGGAGACAACAGAGAGACAGAGTGAGAGAGGGAGAGAAAGAATTAAATTCACTCACTGGAGAGATTTGCTTAACCCAGACAATGAAAACAGACGGCATCACGGGAGGGAATTCTAACACTTTAATCCATGCAAGCAATCTGGTGCTCAAGCAGAAGAAGGAACAAGCTCCTGTTCTGCTCTCACTCATCTGCTTCACTTCAGGTGTCGGCTGATACTGGTTTTATGAGGATATCAGTGTTGCTGGTTGTTAGACAACCATCTAATAGCAGAAATGTCTTAATACATAGTTATATCAGTTAGATTAGACAATTGCATTTGCTGAAATGACACACATCACTGTGGCCCATTAAAGGACAACTTATAGGTGATGGCTGCAGAGGTCAGCTTCAAATACATTAAGAGTCATGATCTTAATCCAATTATAGCAGAGCAAGAGGACTACTCAACTTGCTCAGTAAAAGGTGGGATTATACTGTACCACATCTTTACAAATATAAACTAATCATGATCAATAAAAAGTAAAATAAAAGTTTAACTTTAATTATTATATAATTATCAATTTCAATATCAACCTAAACATACTGTATGTACTGTCCATACCAATATATTTGAGATATAAAACAGTAAAAGGTGGGATTATACCTCATCTTTCCCACAAAATTTGTGGGATAAACTAATCATGATTTCAATGAAAAAGAGGATTTTTTGTAAAATAAAATTTCAGTTTAAAACACAGAGGCGGGGCTTAATTATTATATAATTATCAATTTACTGTCTGGACTGTTTTGAAGTTGGGGAAAGGGGCTGTTTTGGGGCCATACCAATAATAAAGAAAAATAAACATTGAGATATAAAACCAAATATCCGACCATTAATACTACTTTATAATGATTAGCACTAGCACTTTATTTTTGTATTTCTGTGTAGTTATATGTGGTTTTTATTTTTTTGTATGATTATAAGACCTATATGGTCTTTTTCAATTATTTATTCTTATTTATTTATTTATTTATTTACTTACGTATTATTATTTATTTATTTTTTCTTATCAATTTTTATCAATTTGTTAATTTTATCTTATTTTATTTTTGACAGTGTGTGGATAAACCCAAGGGTGGGGGAAAGGGTGGATGGGGTGGGGTGGGAAGGTTGTTCATTTAAGTTCATTGAATGTTATAAAAAAGAAAAAAGAAAAAATACCCCTTGTATGTACTTATGTACTTTATGACTATCTGGCATTTGATAAATAAAAGGTATAAAAAACAAAAAACAAATCTCCTCCACAGAACGATGTCAGAGGTCGTAGAGCTGCTGCCACGTGCAGTGATGTTCATCCTCACGTGCACAAACACCTCACTCTAAAGTCTGACATCGATAACACTGGCAGCAGCACATCAGTCAATACGCTGTAAAATTATGGTCCAAAAGTGACAAGTTGATTTGGGTGACTACCTACGGTCTATTTCCATCCCTGGGCAGACTAGTCATCTATGAAAACTCTGTGTATTCCCTGAGCTGTCCCCATCTGCCTCTCCTCCTCCTGCCACGCTCGGCCCCAGCTGTGCTCCTCTTGGTAATCTCACAGCAGATCAGCTCTGAACTGCTCACCCCACAGTCCAGTCCTCAAATACGTTTAAGCAAGGGCAAATCTAATCACACTCTGGCTTCAATTAAGGGAATTTTAAGGAAAAACAGAAAGAATTGGTTGAATTAGCACCAACTTAATCTGTGCGGTCTGTTGAAATGAGAAAAGAACAATAGGACTCTCTTGTTTGACATTAAAATCAACAGATATAATGTTTTCGAATGGTAACTACCTGTATTGGCCCGTAGATATTAGTCATTAACCTGCATTGGTTCCTGTGTGCTGCTGCTAATGGGACCGGTGTTATAGTTTATAAATGGTCTGCTGAGTGTTTTTTTAGGATTGTCACCTGGATGTGTGTTAATCCCACTCATCCTCTTATCACAGGTGCAGGTCTAATCTCTAAATGAAGGCTCGTGTTTTGGTTGGCAGCATCAAGTCTGTATGAATGTGAGGTCAAAATGACAGAGAGCAGGAGCTGGTGAGTATTTCAGTTTCCCAGTTTGTTGGGACGCGGGCGTGGCCACCATATGCCACAGGATCGGCATATGGCGGCTGGTAATCTGATTACTTTTTTTTAGTAACAAGTATAAGGGATTATAATTAAAAACAATCACAAGTTAACATTACAGTCGCTAATCCCCATAATACTCGGCTTTAGTCGGCTTGTTTGCTGTCTTCCTGGGAGATAACACACAGATTTGTTTTCCGCATCAATTTTCTCCTTAACTTCTGGTGGTTTCTACTCATCCAGTAATTTAATTCCTTCTTTAGTCTGTCCTCATTTTTCGGCTTTCTAGATCGGTGATTTACTGTCGACAATTTCCACAGGAATCTTTTCCAATGTGGGAACTTTGATGGAACTGGAAGTGCTTCAAGATGACAGATGAAGAAATGTGATTGTTAGAGAATTAGCAGGTGTTTTCATGAATATTATATATTAGCCCTTAAATAATAAATAGTCATGCAGTCAGCGAATTTAAGGTAGAAAAAAAAAGAGAAAAGAAAAAAAAATGTAATGATTCTATTGATTTAACACTAGAACCGCCGTGAGGTCATTTTGAAAAATAATAAAAACCCCTAGTCTCCCAGTGCCTAAAAGTGTGTTCTACATCATCGTATGCGCTTTCACGATTCTAGTATGAAAGAGAGCGAAAAAAAGAGAACCGCCAGGTCATTTTGACCTCCATTCATTCTAATGCAAAAATGCTAAACAGACTGCATTTATAAACCCTGCCAGACACACAGTTCAAAACACTTTATGGTAATACTTGACATTCATGTACACACACATACTTGACCAAAAATAACAATAGTGGTTGCTAGGCAAACAGTATATGACTCTTTATTTTTCTATTTTTCGAACAGTGTGTATATATAAAAATGTATAAAATTAATTTTCCAATGATTTTCTGGGCTAAATAATGTTCATTTAGTCACCCAGTTTGTCAAAGTTATATATATAGTTAGTTATTTAGTTAGTTAGTCATTTTGACCTCATCCCATAACACAACACTTATGACGTTATGTCAAAGGATAAAGAATTCAATAAACATTGAACATTGACAATCCCTTGTTCTCATGAGAAATGGACATGAATTCAGAAATTTGTTTCTTGAAATTTTTTATGTACACACACTGTTCAAAAAATAGACAAATAAAGAGTAGTCTATACTGGTTGCCTAGCAACCACTATTGTTATTTTTTGTAAAGTATGTGTGTGAATATGAATGTGAAGAATTACTATAAAGTGTTTTGAACTGTGTGTCTGGCTGGGTTTATAATATATATGGCTACATAAATGCAGTAATTTTACCCATTTTGCATTAGAATGAATGGAGGTCAAAATGACAGTATACATGGAATGTTGAAAAGTCATATTGCTCAGGAATAGTAGGATTTTGAGTTTTATTGCAAAAACAGTTTAGTTTGGAATAACTCATTAAAGGGACTATACTAATTTTTTTCTGCTGCTGTGTTTTCTTGCCCAAAACAGGTGGTGGTGGTGACAGAGTGGAAGCTTCAGTGAGTCACTATCAGAAAGTGACAGTAGAAGTGAAGAGATAAGAGTTTACATTTGCATCATTTTCCACCTCTGGAGACAGCTGTTTCTTCATTTCTTCTAGACTGGTGGACTAGTGGAAAATAGTTTCATGTTAATGGTTTTGTAGGGACAGGAAACTCTTTTGATCTTTTTTCAGTGTTTTCCAGATATGACTTTTTCCTTTATCCATTACAGCACATTCCCTGCTGAACCACTGTGGTTGCTGGGAGATCTTAAAGGGATAATTCACCCAAAATTCAACTTTCACTCATTATCTTTCAATAAATTTTCAAGTCTCATTTACACTCTGAGTTATGGAGGGGGGGGGGGGGGGTATTAAATAAGTCTCATTTACACTGACGGCGGCGCAAATCATGCGAGATTTGGATGGACCAGGAAGAGCTGTGCTGGCAGCTTCCGCTACAAACAAGCTTGAAATATAGACTAATTTGTTTCAGAACAACTTCTCATGTCAGGGCTTCAATACAAGAGACATTACAGACGAGCAGTATGGAGGTATTTTGATGTTTTTTGGTGTGTCTTTTTGGACGAAGAAAAGTGGTATCCATTCACAACCATTATATGGACAAATACTGCTGCGTGGACCCCCCCGTAACTCAGAGAAGGAATGGAGGACTCTGAAAATTCTCACAGCTCTTAGTCGACATGAGGGTGAGTAGATAAAGAAGTGAAATTATTTGGGTGAATTACCCCTTTAACGTGTTGTGAGTTACATAAGGTGAATAATAGTGAATACAGTTTGGTTTACTGCTGCTGAGACAGTTACAGTATGGCGCCCCACCATTACCACCACTAGTAAGGACAAGTACAGAAAACAACAGTCACAAGTATTATATCTAACACTCAACCACCCCCCGACCCCCCCACTCCCGCTCCCCTACAGCACAGACAGGGTCAGATTGACCGGCCATCGATTCAATGCCAGCACAAACAACAGTGACAGTGTTCTAGGTGTCTGTGAGGGGAGGTGGGCCGAGCTGGTGATTCTGAGAAGTGAGCAGCAGGCCGACTGAGAAGAGGCTGATATAAAAACACTAGTTGATGAGGAAGGGAGGAGGACTGAAGGAGAAAGGGAGGACAAAGGGGGAAAGCAGGGGAAGACAGAAAAACCCATAACTCCTCCTGACGGCAAATAGTAGCATTCCTTAGATAGGGAGCTGCCCCCACTTTGTTTCCTTGCCTACAGACGTCCTTCACTTTGGGGATTCCCACAGGAAAACTATGTGAGTCATTGATGTAATGAGACTGCAACAGCAACTTGAGCAATAATACACAAAGTGCTGCAAGGACATCCAGTCAACACACTCAAATCTGAACATGATGTGGCTTCCAACAGTGATCTGACTAACACTTGTTTCTCCCAGGGAGGATTACAAATGAAGGATGGAACTCAGAATGGAAAAGTGGTGAAATTTACAAAAATGACAAACTCTTCTTTTTTTTAACGTCCCTGTTTATGTGCTGGTAGTTGAGCTGGTTCCACTCTCAAGATGGGGTTAGCTTCATCGGCACACAGACATGAGGATAGCATCTTCTGATAGATTTAGAAAGTGAATCTAATCTAATGAGTTTAATCCCCTCAGTGTTGAGGTCACCATCACACTCAGATTGATGAGGAAAGCACATTCAGACCTGGTCTGAATTGTCCAATTTCACAAGTTATCTTGTTTGAACATCATCAGGAATCATAAACAGAAAGTCACAATAGTGCTAAAGGGATAGTTCACCCAAAATTCAAATTTAATTCATTATCTACTCACCCTCATGTTGACTAAGAGCTGTGAGAATTTTCAGAGTCCTCCATACCTTCTCTGAGTTACGGGGGGGTCCGTGCAGCAGGATTTGTCCATATAATGGTTGTGAATGGATACCACTTTTCTTTGTCCAAAAAGACACACCAAAACATCCAAATACCTCCATACTACTTGTCTGTAATGTCCCTCTTATATTAAAGCCCCGACACGAGAAATTGTTCCGCCGGTCAGTGCATTGACACAGGAAGAGCAGTGAACTGAGACACTGGGAGCCCCCACTACAAACAAGCTTAAAATATAGACTTATTTCATTTTTTTCTGAACAATTTCTCATGTCGGGGCGTCAATACAAGAGGGACATTACAGACGAGGTATTTGGATGTTTTTTGGTGTGTCTTATTGGACGAAGAAAAGTGAGCCCCATTCACAACCATTATATGGACAAATACTGCTGCGTGGACCCCCCCGTAACTCAGAGAAGGAACGGAGGACTCTGAAAATTCTCACAGCTCTTAGTCGACATGAAGGTGAGTAGATAATGAGTGAAATTTGAATTTTGGGTGAACTATCCCTTTAAATAGCTCTGCAGTAATTAAAAGGGGAAAGAAGAAAGCGAGGCCCTGTGCTCACCTTTTTGTGCAGGTTGAGTCTGTGGTGATAATGGAGAAAAGGAAGAGGTCAAAGGTTTGTGTGCAAACAAAGGCAGTGGATGCCCCGGCGTGGTGGTGGTGGTGGTGGTGGATACAGATGAAGATGAAGAGGAGGACAGAGCTGTAGGGGCTGGTCCACAGACATTATCTGTCTCTCTAGTCCCTGGTGAGAGCAGCACCAGCCCCCGGGTCTGGCAGTCCGTGTGGGTTTGGCACTTCAGCGCATTTGACTCCTCATCTGAAAAAGTCCCCTTGCTGCACGGTTTACACAGCACGTCCTCCGTCTCGCTGCCCCGCTTCTTCACCCTCGTCCCCCGGGGACACAGCGAGTGGGGCTTGCACTCCCTGCCGCCGGCGCCCGACAGGAAGCTGTTGGGCGGACAGGTGCAGACGCGGTCCTGGGTGGCCGTGCAGGGCGCTTTCTCCATAAACCCGGCAGGACACGGAGCCCGGCATCGGTGACACTGCTGGACCCCGTTTTCACCACGGGTGAAGGTGTCCTCGGGACAAGGGCTGCACTCCCTCACGGCTGTGGGGGAACAGTGGACAGACACGTAAGTGCCTGCCGGGCACTTGTCGCAGACCAGCTGGGTGCCGGACTCGGGGTCGGTGTGCTGATAGTGGCGGGGGGAGAGGATGGGCTGGTCGACTGGGCCGACCGTGGTCAGAACCCGGGCGGAGATGTCGACCACCACCGTATATAAGAGCTGAGAGGAGAAAGAGAAAGTGGCCGTCAGGAAAAACACACTTCAAATGCTTTTAAAGCTATAAACTATTTAGTTTCTTAAAGTAGGTGTCGGCATTGAGCTTATTCAGCATTCTTCAACTTCACATTAGAGGTACCACTGTGCACAGTACATTACATATATATAGATATATTATATAAACATTGATGTGACGTCAAACTTAGGGAACAAACACTGTATCCTTGTGTATTTCAAACCCAGCAGAGACACATCCCAAGGACAGAACACCACACACCTGCAAAAGCAATCTGGTGTATGCAGTCCAGTGCAACGAGGAATGCAAAGACCTCTACACTGGAGAAACTAAACAACCACATGGTTCAACACAGGAGAGCTAACTCCTCAGGCTTGGACTCTGCTGTCCATTTACATCTCAAGGAGAAAAAACACTGCTTTGAGGACAGCAATGTTCACATCCTGGACAGAGAGGACAGGTGGTTTGAGAGAGGAGTAAAAGAGGCCATATGTAAAAACCATCCCTCAACAGGGGGGAGGTCTCAGACACCACCTATCTCACATTTACAATGCTGCCCTTTCAGCCCTTCCCAGGAGATTCAATAACCTAGCCTCAAAGAACAACGACTGTTCAGAAGTGGCCTCCTGTGACTCCAATGACTGTCGTTATAGCACAATAGAGCACCAACGAAGTCGAAACCAACTTTCCACCAAAGACAGTCACTTAAAAGAATAGTTCACCCCCGAATGATATTTCACTCATTATCTACTCACCCTCATGTGGACTAAGGGCTGGAGGAAGTTTCAGATCCTCCGTGGCTTCTCTGAGTTACAGGGGGTCTCGGTGTAGCAGTGCATGTCCATAAAACGGTTGCAAATGGACACCGGCGGTCTTTGTCACAAAAAAACACACCAAAAAACATCCAAATACCTCCATACTGCTCGTATGTAATGCCCGCCTTGTATTGAAACCCCGAAGTCCATATTTCAAGCTTGTTTGCAGCAGAGGCTCCTCTTCCTGGTCCGCCCAAGTCTCGCAAGATTTGCTGCGGCGTCAGTTAATCGCAATGACATCGACACAAATCTCGCAAGATTTGGATGGACCGGGAAGAGGAGCTTCTGCTGCAAGCAAGCTTGAAATGGACTTATTTTTTCGGGACAATTTCTCATGTCGGGGCTTCGATACAAGAGGGACATTACACACCAGCAGCATGGAGGTATTTGGATGTTTTTTGGTGTGTTTTTTTAGTGTCCATTTGCAACCGTTATATGGACATGCACTGCTACGCCGAGACCCCCTGTAACTCAGAGAAGCCATGGAGGACTCTGAAACTTCTCCCAGCCCTTAGTCGACATGAGGGTGAGTAGATAATGAGTGAAATATCATTCTGGGGTGAACTATTCCTTTAAACGACTGTCTTTGGACGGAACCAGTGACATCATCAGCCTTGTGATACGCCTACACAAGAGGTTAAATACCTGGGTCTCCACAGCAGATAGTTGGACCAGTCCCAGCCTGGTCAGATGCTACATGAGCTGATGAAGCCTCTTGGATGAGAGGTGAAACGTCTTCCCAGACAAATAACCAAGTCCAGTTGCTTTTCATTTAAACTCCTTTGAGACAAACTTATGGAAGCTCAGAGTGTGCTGCTCTGTCATTGCCATCTTGGCAGTGGGTGACTCCACCTCATCCCATAATACGCAGAGATTGGGCAAGTGGGGAGCCAAACCTTCAGGCTAAGTTGCGGCAAGCATGCACTCAACCACCTGTCACTCAAAGCAGCCCTGCCCTCATTTATAATTTAAGGCTTAATAAAAATTTAAACATCGGGGTAAAATTGGGTTGCACAAAGATTCACCCCTGTAAAGTTGTCATGAGGGAGAATTTAGCAGCAGTTGAGCGTTTTAAAACGGGAGCCTTTGGGGACCGTATCACTTTGGTTGGTTGGTTGGAAGCAGCTTTTTAAAGATTATTTTTTGACTATTTCTTTAAAAATGATAGAGAAAATATTGTATATGGTCATATTGATAGTGATTTACATTAAAAAAACAAAACAATCTTGATGCAAATAGAAGCGAACAACCTCAATTTAAAGATGAAACTGGTGACAAAATGACACATTTCCATAAGGTTCTTCTGACAGCTTAGTGCATAAAGACGGAGAGACAACCAAAATCTGTCAATCTGTAGTTTTCCTTGGAGTAGATCAGAGCAGTGATTGTTGTTTTATTTTTAATCAAAGAGCGTGGACAGATGGATGGATGGATGGATTTGTGAATGGACGGATGGAGGGACAGATGGACTGGGGCAGATGACAGCTGACAGGACAGCACAACAGACAGAAGCAGGAAGAGCGCAGCCCGACTCCGACTTCTGTTCCCTCTGTTTCCCCAAATCAATTTATAATGTTTGGTTTATTCACTCATCATCAGATCACGAATCCAGACTCACCAAACGTAAGCATTGAATCATCAAATCCCAAACAGTTTCCTGCCCAGCACTGAGTGAGCACACACACACAGTCACCAGCGTCACAGCCAGACAGGCACATATGAGTGTGCCGTGTGTCAGGTTACATGGATTCTGTAAAAGTCTCATTTTCAACAGTACCACACGCTGCTATGTAAACTCCCATGAAGCCGCTTTGATGAGATTTGTGTTAAACTGCTCATTTAGAAAGACATTTAATCTGACGTCATTTCATGTCCTCGCTCCCCCTGACTCACCCCGTCCTGCTTAAGTTAAGTGTCCCAACGGTGCGCAACTCCAAATTTAACACCGTCACAAAACATCCCAACGTGGTAATAACCCCTCTCACCTCTGCTGGGAAGCCAACAGCTCACTGGATTTAGGGGAATAAGCCCCACATGTCACTCCAACACACACACAAACAGTGTGAGTGAGTCATGTCAGAGCCGTGGTATCAGGCGGTCTGCCTGGTGGACCACTGTCTCCACTAATGCCACAGGGCTGACTGCACTTTACTAATTACAATGGCTGATTTTCAAACAGGCTGCTGGTTTATTATCTTTCACTCCTCCTGTTGAACAGTTAGAGTCTAAACTGATTAACAATTAGTGTGTCCACTGCAGCGTGTAAAGGAGACGTTCTTTTATGCCGACAGCCGTTTATATTGATGTGTCATAGTGCGAGTAAGACGGAGCCGGAGTGAGGGGTTTCCACCATGAGACATCAGTCAAGATGGGATTTCTGTGCTTTCACAGGAAATTACAACTAAACAGTGTCTTTCATATATATATATATATATTTGTTTGTTTTAGTTGTTGTATTGATGGTTTTATTTAATTTATTTAGGTATTTTAAATTTAAAGGGATAGTTCCACAAAATTCAAATTTCACTCATTATCTACTCACCCTCACCCTCAAGAGCTGTGAGAACGGAGTCCTCCGTGCCTTCTGAGTTACGGAGGGGTCCACGCAGCAGTATTTGTGCATATGATGGTTGTGAATGGATACCACTTCTCTTCATCCAAAAAGACACACCAAAAAACATCCAAATACCTCCATACTGCTCGTCTGTAATGTCCCTCTTGTATTGAAGCCCCGACATGAGAAATTGTTCAGAAAAAAAGTCTATATTTTAAGCTTGTTTGTAGCGGAAGCTCCCAGGAAGAGCAGTGAACTGAGACACTGGGAGCTTCTGCTACAAACAAGCTTAAAATATTTATTTCAAAAACAATTTCTCACAGCTCTTAGTATTTGTAGTATTTGGATGTTTTTTGGTGTGTCTGTTCGGAGATAATCAGAGTGAAATTTGAATTTTTTTGAATTTTTGGTGAACTATCCCTTTAATTTATTCTTTATCTGTCTGTATTTTATTTATTTACTTTTTTTTCCCAATATCATCCACCCTGTTATTGCCTCATGTACTTATATATCAATCACATTTCCCAATCTGGGACAAATAAATTACTAGACTTGATAATTTCTATAAGAGCAGTATGTGTATACGGTGACTGATGCAACAGTTGGGGTTTGCAGTGGGACCCTTTTTATTTATTTATTATTTTATATAATTTTTCTTTTCCTTTCTGGTGTCATTTGGATGGTGGCTTGTTTTCTTTCTGTTTCGATATCTATGTGTGAATACAGAGAGAACTTGTATGTTGTCTATGTTTTGTTTGATAAAAATCAATAAAATCTATTCAAAAAAAGTGTATTCCATTATAAACGCCGTGTTTAGGCGAAACAGTAACCTCCGGCACCTCTGTCCCAGCTTCCTGTGTACTCCAGTGCCCAGCGTAGCAGACATAACAGACGTGACTGAGGCCTCAAACAAGTCACGGAAAAAATGTTCTACCCTTGACCAGCTGACAGGCCGTCTCAACGTTGTGAGTCCAAATCCTGGAATAAGCATCACAGAGCAGACAGATAACATCAGTGATGGCCCAGAGGAGAGTGGAAACCCTAACTTCATATAAAATCGCTCACAACAGCGGTGTGACATAAATAAAAAGCAGCAGGAGGAGGGCTGAGACTGTCCCTGTGTGAGAAGCACGGCAACAGAAAGCACGAGAGAAACCCAGACAGACACACGGGGGCTGCAGCTGTGAATGGAGATTACCGACTCATGTGCATGTGTGTGCAAAATAAACAGGGCTGGAGGGGTTTGAGGTGATGAATGAGAATTTTGCTGATGACGCATGTGAATGTTTGTCATCTGTGATCCAAATCTTCCACTGAACAAATAAGCATTAGTTTAGGGTTAAACCAACACAGCACCAGCTGATCAAGTTTCCCAAGAGACATCGGACCAGTCGTAAAAATGTTGCCTTTTGAAATAAAGGGAAGATAAAGATAAATACATTTGCCACAAACTCCTCTTAATGAAACAGTGGACGGAAGACAAACCCTCTCCATGATTAGAGCTAATAAAGACAAAGTTGTCCATTCTCCCACCACTCCATTGTCCTTTGACCAACACCACCCATTCGGCTCTTTGTGTTCACTCCCAGAGCCTCATCCATAAACATCAGAGCATGTTCTCGACGTGCTGTTCATAACTGGTTGCGTCAGTAACATCAATGCATTCATTCACATCGATGTTCAAAGTGAAAACATTGGTAGGAAGTGCACGCAGCAGTAAAATGGGAACATTCTGCTTGTTATAGACAATGGACGGTCCCCCCGTGGCTCTCTCTGCTTGTTTGTAGAATTTTATGCCCTGAACATTACCATAATTGAGGTGTATCACTCACTGTTTAATGTGAGGGCTGTGGAAGGAAAGGTATGCTGGTATTAAACAGGAACTTTCTGATGGTTCAAAGTGAGACGCTCATACTTTTGCATGCCAGTACCCACAGTGCTTTTGTTTTTGTCTTGAAAAGCCAGCTCATTAAAAAATACCAGGCAGGCTGCTATGAGTCGAGAAAAATAAAATGCCATTAATAGTTGCTAAGTATGTACTGTTCATGTGTCAGAAGTGCATGCACTACATTCCAGCAGATATATCCAACTTAAAACAAGAGTAAATCCTGCGACAGGAATAGGAATCAGGCTATTGTTAGCAAACATGGCTAACTGGTGTCCACTTTCTGAACATGTTTCTTGGAACAGGGTTTTTTTCCCTTTAATAAGGGTTAGGGAAAATACTTATGGGTTACAGAATATAAAAGTTTTTACTTTAAAATAACTACACTAGCATAACTATGCTACACTAAAAATAACACTTTCTGGAAATTACAGTCATATTAGCCTACTAATGCTAGGTGCACACAAAAAAACATACAAAGTGTCAGATCTAACAAACTCAATGGAACCTAAAGCCTGAGATGCTGCCTCATACTTCACAACAGTGCAATAGTTTTAGCTTAGTTCCAATTTCATTAGCACATTGCAATCAGTCATGCTGGCTAGTTAGCCTACCGTACAGTTTGAGTGGCAGTTATGAATAGGTCATTTAAACTAAAGAAAAGTTTATTTAAAGAAATAATTAAGCATCTTGTCAGCCGGTGTTGGTCTGTTAGATGGACATCATTCTCCTAAAGGTGTTTTGATAATGGTGGTGGAGTGCTAACATGTCAGTCCAAATTCTCCCATAGCATTATGATTTTATTAATCAAACACATTGAGCTGTCTGGATGGGTGCACTGTCACCCACTATCACCCAAAATAGATCTGTGAAGCCAGGCTGAAGTTAGCTTTACATACGGTTCTAGCATGTTTATTGTTACATATTGACCAACTGAAGTACTGTTGTAATATAAACAATTACCAAGAAACCCACTCTGTTGTTTAAGTCACAAACATTAACTTAAGGGGGCAGTTGTCGGTCTGAGAAGTGAAGCTCACTTCCACATCCAGCCCCCTGGGCTTCCTGTGGGGGCTGGTGTCAGAAAGCAGCATGTCTCCATAGACCCGCATGTTAAAATCACCGACTTTACATCCTAAATAAACATGATCAAAGCCTGGTGTCAAGACGTTTTTTGGTCTCAATCGATTTCTACTCCCGCACACACTTTGAGTAGGGTGATTTTTTTTAAAAACTCCACCGTATTACTATTATTAGGTTTAAAATTTCTATTCAGTCAATTAGGTGGATGAATCTACGCTGCCCACACTTGTTAATGGCTCCAGTGGATCAATATATCAGCCGTCTCTATCATTATTTTGTTATTATTAGTGGTGGCAGACGCAGGCGTTTCCCTTTCGCGTCCCGCAAATGAGAATAACCTTTCCTGCATGTCATTCCCCTCTCTCTGCCTCCCCCTTTCCTGTCTATCTCTACTAATCTATCAAATAAAGGCATAAAACGCCAAAAAAATATACTTTAAAATTCTGGTCAATTAGGGCGCGGAAACGTTGAGTGACAGGTCCGGACCAGTCCGGAGACCACTGCTTTGAGGCCAGTGGGCTGGTTCTCAGCTGGTAATACAACACGGTGCTCTGGCCGCCATGTTTGAGTCGCAAAAAAGACTCCCCAAAACCAATGGGCGACGTCACGGAGGCTATGTCCATGTTTTTTACAGTCTATGCTTAGTCTGCACAGCATTTATACTCAGTCTGGTAATAAAGAGCTGTCAACACCGAGCCTACATGTAGCCTATAAGACAGCTCACAGAGCATTATCAAGCTGACCCTAGATGACCCAGCTCTGCCTGTGTAGCCTTAGCACCACTCCCTCCCTATTAGATATAAACCACCAGTCTTATGGCACTGCATTTCCTGTTTGCAATTAGGAAAATAAAACGCCCTCAAAGACACAAAAGCAGAAGAGGAAACAAAGTGCAACACTGGCACTGTGTCAGTTCATCCACACACACACACACACACACACTCTATCTGGAGCCTCAACACAGCCACCTTGTCAGATCAGCAATGCATGAATCAATTTCAGTCTTATAGCGCTGCCAGCTTTCCTATTATTATGCCAGCTTCGTCTCTATATGTTGCCGCACTGTCTATAAACTACATCAGCTCCTTGGTGCCCTGCCCAAGCAGCCAATCAGAGAGCCAGATATAATATGAGAGAAGGACAGCACTATCATTATCCATGTTCAGTTCCAGTCTGATCTGCTCAGCTTCCCGGTGTAATACGCTGTAGTCCTTGACACTGGAGCTCTTCACAGCTGTTCTCTGACCAGCTGCTAACCAGGCACTGGGCTGACACCTGAACCAAAGACTAGGAAACCCTGGAGCACAGAAGATACTCTACAGCCAGGTGTGTCCTGTTGGATCATTTGACCAAAACCCTGTTCACCTGTAGGCTACAGTTAAAGGGACACGCCACCAATTTTGTAAATTCAGTTCAGCTTACTCGTCATAGTTGTATTATCTCTTCTGTTGCTCTGGAGGATCTTTGTCAAGTCTAAAAAACTAATCCTGTGGTGATGTCATAATGATGTCATTTGAGTTAACTTGGGTTTGGACATAATAGAGATACATGGACATTTACTTGGCAGAGAGACTCTCTTAGGGAATTATGGGGATAGTAGGATCCACAAGTTTGTGGAGAACAGGTCCAAATATTTTTAATGCCATAACATTTTAACACTCAAGTGACAAACATTTTGAGCTTTTTTTCCCATGAGTACCTGAACACAACATAAAGGGATTCTCTGCCTCTGCTGCTTCGATGCACTCCCCCACTGTGCTAAATGTGCATTACGTACTGTTCCCAGCCTGAATGAAGCCCTTTAGGTTGATGTAGCTGCTGTTGAGTTACTGTCTTCTACATAACTAATGGCCTCATTAAAGGGATAGTTCACCCAAAATTCAAATTCTCATTATCTACTCACCCTCATGTCAACTAAGGGCTGTGAGAATTTTCAGAGTCCTCCGTTCCTTCTCTGAGTTACGGGGGTGTCCACGCAGCAGTATTTGTCCATATAATGGTTGTGAATGGATACCACTTTTCTTCGTCCAAAAAGACACAAAAAAAAACATCCAAATACCTCCATACTGCTCGTCTGTAATGTCCTTCTTGTATTGAAGCCCCGACATGAGAAATTGTTCAGAAAAAAAAGCTCTTCCTGTGTCAATCGGCAGAACAATTTCTCAGAAAGAAAAGTGAGCACCATTCACAATCATAATATGGACAAATACTGCTGCGCGGACCCCCCCGTAACTCAGAGAAGGAACTCAGGACTCTGAAAATTCTCACAGCTCTTAGTCGACATGAGGGTGAGTAGATAATGAGTGAAATTTGAATTTTGGGTGAACTATCCCTTTAAAACAACTATTTTTACATATTAAGTAAGGAACTAATGATGAAAAGCAAGTGCAACCTGATCTATCACTATTCTGTGTGAGGATGTTGAAGCTGCAGAGATCACAGAGGCCGGTTCTCTGACGGCAGAAGACAGAACAGAGATGTGAGGGTGGAGTCGTCAGTCAGCCTGCTCGTGTTTACATCATATAGGCTCCAGTGAGGCACCACTGCACCACTGCAGAGCAGGTTCCTGTTGTTGAGCGAACCCACCCAACACACACACACACGCACATGCATCAAGCCACACAATGAAACAAACACCTCAACCCCCACTCAGGGTTTGTGAGTCTGAGCAGAACACCCTGTAATTCTACCTCCAGCAGCAGCAGCAGCAGCAGCCGCCAGCAGGCTGGTCCACACACTGACACACCCAAGACCCCATTTTCCTGCAGGCATTGGAGCAGACAACTGATAGGTCAAATCTTTTTTTAGGTCACAGATGGTAAAAGCCCAACCTCTTCTGACTTCCTTGTTTTTGTCTGTGAGCGTACACACCGTCAGTCATCTGCACATTATTTGGCAGTTGAAAGGATGGCTGCGCACATAACTCATCAGGTGGTGTTTGTGCCGACTGGTCTGAACTATATGGGCCATGCATGAGTGTGTGGGTGATGAATATTTGAGTGAAGCCTCATGGGTGGAGTTGAGGTGAGGCAGACAAACAGGTAGTAATAAATAAATAATAATAAAAGATCAGTCACACCCAGGCCACATTCTGTTCTCCCTCCTGCCTCCTGGCAGCACATCACAAACCTCAAATCACGCACAAGCAGACAGGAAAACTGTTTTAGCCCTGGGCCATCACACTCATTAGCAACCATTCAAAATAACCTTGCACTACTGCAACATGCTATTCTTATAGGCTTCTAGTTGAAACAGAGATTTTTACTACTGTAGGTTAACTGTATGACTGTACATTTACTAATGTCTTTCCTGTGTGAGTAAAACAGAAAGGCCTTTTGAAGTTGAGGTATGACTATTACTTCTTGAATCACATACAGCAGCATCAAAGTGGTAGAACATGCTCCGACTTTTCTTCTCTAGCATCAAGTGGACATGATAGGAACTGCAGTTAAGAGGCACTAATCATTAACATTTCTGTTGTCATGGAAACTACTCCTTCAAACTATTGTGTAATGTTTTCTGAGGCTTTGTCAAGTCTGACAAAGTAACCGAGTCATACTAATGTCATCAGGATTACACAGTATAAAGTTTAGTCTATTTAGTTCTGCACTTACCTAAAACTGGCCGACTGTTAGACATTGTGTATGTAAAAAGAATTGTGCAAATCAAAGCAGGACAGATATTCTAAAATGTTTAAAGCAGATATCAGTTATGTTTTTGTCTCCAAAAGTCCTTGGATCCTGTTTTCCCAGCAATCACTTCACATTAAAGTCTCTGCTCGGATCATTAATGCTTTTCAGTATAGTTATTCTTTTCTTCCCATTAAAGCTCACATAACAAGAAGACTGCTGCTGCTTATCCATTCAAGCTTTCTCTTTAGCTCTGCTGACTCATTTCATTTTTGTTTTGTGTTAAAGCAGATATCAGCGGCACGGTCGTTTTGGCTAATGCTGCGTTCAAGGCAGGACCAATAGATGCCTGACAGCATCAAGTCACAACTAACTTTGGTGCGTTCCAGGAAACCCGTAGCTTTGTGTTTTTACCTCCTGTTGCCTGTGAAAGTCACTAGTTCGATCTGGTAAGTTCACGACCCGTGAACTCGTACCAGATCGAACTTATAGTGACTTTCACAGACAACAGGACGGTAAAAACACGAGCTACGGGTTTCCTGGAACGCTACAGAGTGAGTTGTGACTTGCCCCCGCCCTCGCTGTAATCTATTGGTTTCAAAAGCCTGCCTTGAACGTCACCATTCAGCAGAATCCCTTGGCTGATATCTGCCTTTTGCTAGTTGGTACTGTTAGCCTAAGTCTCCAAACATTGGATCCTTGTATTTCCCACAATGAAAATTTTCTCTGCTGTTAATGCAGAGCAGAGTACAGTTATTCTTTTCTTCCCATTAAAGCACATAACAAGAAGACTGATTGCTGACTCAAAATTCAGGACTTTTAGGTCTTATGAACTCATTTCACTTTTGATTCTGTTTAAAGTTTGTGTTTGCATCCCTCGTAGTTTTAGCTCTTTCTTTAACAAACGCTTCAAACTCCAGCCTGGAGCATACTGTATATAGAGTCTTTAAGCCCCACACAAAGGCCAAATAACCCACACACCTGTAACCTGATATGGAGGTATCCCTGAGTGTTTGTTCATTTCTTAACAACATCCCAAAATAAGCAGTCGCACGTGGACAGACAGACTTGCGTGCCACCACATATAGCCTGTCAACGTCAAGGCAGAGCTGTCTGTCTGACAGACTTATGACTTGAAGGCTTTGCAGCGCAAACAAGGCAGAGCTCAGTCTCACCCTGTGACAAGACTTGTGATTAATGCTTAGCAACAAAGAGAAGCACAGAGCAGGAAGTGGGCTCAGGTCTGAGGTCTGGACTCACATCAGTATTCTTGTTCCCCGTCTTGATTTGGAGAGTTACTTCATCAACGAAACAATAACAATGTCTCTTTTAATTCTATTAAAAATAAGACTCATCACATATAAAAAGTAGCTTGTTTTTGGATCTTTTTACTTCTTTCAAGGATATTTTCACTTGAAATAAGTAGAAAAATCTGACAGTGCTTGTAATAAGAAAGAAAAACTTGCTCCACCATCAGATTTTTCTACTTATTTCAAGTGAAAATATCCTTGAAAGAAGTAAAAAGTGTCTAAAAACAAACTATTTTTTATGTGACGAGTCTTATTTTTAGTAGAATTAGGTTTGTTTTGACTAGAAATGACATTTAGACTAGAAATAAGACAAATATTCTTGGTAAGATTTAGAGTTTTTTGCAGTGTGTGTGTGTTGGAGCACGTGTTGCATAATGAGATGTGTGTACAAACAATTGAATGTGGGTGGGTGGGATGTTTGCATTTCAATGTGTGTGTGTGTGTGTGGTACAGAACACTGCTATCCAATTAAAATGGGGCCCACCACAAACAACACACAAAAACACATCCACGTGCATAGAAATGCACACACTGGCAGACATAATAAACACGCACTTACTCACTTCCCCAAACACACACACACACACACACATGTTCCTCCACATGTCTGCAGGCTGCACAGCGACACCTGTTGCGGCCTGTCCTCATGTCCTCACGTCTTCCTCCACTGCGGTCGCAGCTCATTTCATCCCACAGAGACACTCTGTTTGGACTCAGTCACGCTGAATTTACCACTCACAATAGCCACAAATGATTATTTGTGTAGATGTTTGAGTTTACTCAAAATAAGTGAAGCAGAAGAACTGCGCTCATCTATAAAACACTGCAAACACTGATCAGGATTTGGAAAAAAGAGGCCTTCTATAGTTGAGTTTGGCAGATACGAGTCAACAGGCGGAGATTAGAAGTTATGTCACTCACGTTACTTTGCTTTTTCGTGCTGCAGTGCACTAAGTGATGATCTCCTCTCTCCGGCGCAGAGCCAGGTTTCTGGTGTATCTCTGTGTGAGTGTATGATGCGTTTCAGACACACTGTGGCTTAATATTAATTTGTTGGACTAGTTTTTGGAGCTTTGCCACGACAGCTTGAAAAACAAGTGGGGCAGCTGAAGATGGAGATTAATTCCTACAAGATTAGTGTGAGCCTGCAATTGCGTGTTGAACATTTACAGTCGTCTTCATCGTCCGGTGGGTTTGTTTTCACAGCTAATGTCATAGTGGGAAAGGCAGTTTTCTAAATAACCTTTACAATACCTCACATACAGCTTCATCCACTTGAAATGTACACAAGGCAGACTTGACTTGTCTACTGTTGTGGGTGTGTGGCTGCAGAATATGGGTCTTTGTTGCTGCAGATGTTAGAGCAGCTGTGAATGTTGAGGTTCAGACAGACAGGCTACTTGAATACATGAACTTCCCTTGGCATCGATAAAGTATCTCTTAGCCTAAGATCCTATAAAATGCATTTTGAATTTTTACTTCTGTACATCATTGCAGCAATCATGTGTAAAATATAAATTGTCCCTCGGCCGTCTCGAGATCACCACAAAGAAAATGTTCTCGGTTATGATCTTCTTTGTTATCTTTGCGATTAACTGACACTGACACAAATCTCGCGAGACTTGGGCGGACCAGGAAGAGGAGCTTCCGCTGCTAACAAGCTTGAAATATAGACTTATTTAATTTTTTTGAGGACAATTACGCATTTTGGGGCTTCAATACAAGACGAACATTACATACGAGCAGTATGGAGGTATTTGGATGTTTTTTGGTGTGTTTTTTTGTGACAAAGACCGCCGGCGTCCATTTGCAACCGTTACATGGACATGCACTGCTACGCCGAGACCCCCTGTAACTCAGAGAAGGCACGGAGGACTCTGAAACTTCTTCCAGCCCTTAGTGAAATTTCATTCTGGGATGAACTATTCCTTTAACATGATAATCCAAAAACAGGTGCAGGACCATTGTGCTTATGGTATTTCTTAGATATGTATCAGTTTTTATTATCATGTGGGTTGTATTTAATTCCTGAGAAATTGGTGAAAATGATTTGTGAGGATTATAGTAATAAATCAAGTTAACATGACTCCCACATAACTAGACACTTCTCATCCGGAGCCAAGTGTTGATTCAGCAACAGTTTGACAATGAATCCACATCAGTTTCTTCATTCAAAAAGTCCCAATTTTTTCTGTCCTACATTGAAATAAACAATGTCTGAAATCATTTTTTTAAAGTCATAAAAAGTAAATTAAATGACGTTATGACACCGACAGTCCTCCTTGGACGTAACAAACAGACTTCACTCTCTAGAGTGAATCACCTCAGCTCAACTGCAGCCTTCCTGCTTTGTGAGGAGACAAAGGGAAAAGTCTTTGTCCATGAGCCTCATGGTGGGGACCCTGAGCTCCAGCAGCTACTGACACAACCACAATCAACATATCAGTGTCCCAACAAAAGGACACCAGTGTGACACCATGGTGACTGGCTTGAATCCATCCATCCATTTATCCCATGAAGCTTAAAGAGGGTTAATCATAAAATAATCATTTTCTTTTTAAAGAAAAGTGGACAACACAATCATGTTTTGATGACTAAATAAATCCATGTATTGTACTGTAGCTGTTAACTGTGTTTCATGCCTCTTTGTTCACTTCTAAAACCAAACCATGTCTTTGTTGTGACAGATGAGACTCCACTGAGTGACATCAGGGTAAACAATAGACAGGCAGGACAGCTAAGTCCAATTTCCCCTCTATATATTGTGCTGTTTACCCCAAATAAATAACTTACAAACTGATCACATGTTAAATAACAAGAAAGAAAAACGTCTTTTTGGAGTTAGTTTAACAGTTAAGACATTTTTAGATAGTTGATTTTAAGTTCAGAATCAGGGGTTTAAAAAAACAGGCACTGGCCCTTTAAATGGGAAAACCTGCTGGAGGAGTCCTTAGAATAAACAAGAAAAAACAATCAAATGGTAAGGCACTCACCACTGCGGACACACACATGGCAGGCATCGTCCTGATTTAGAAAGTACAGGTGATGAGGATCAAGCGGACGTCCTCGCCCAAGTGTTGATCTGGAGAAACACTTCTCATCTCTAGATGTTTCTCATCGTCATCCTCCTCCTCCTCTTCCTCCTCACATCTACCGGAGGAGAGAAGCTGATGCAGCGTGAGTCTCAACTGCAGTGTTTTATAGTCTGTGTCTCCAGGTGAACCGGTTTCAGATAGTACGGGATGAGGGCTTGGTTCAGAAAGAACGCTGTGGTAATTCCCATAGCGATAACAGATGAGGGCCCACACACTTGGATCGCCGCCTCGCCCCGTCCAGGCTCGTCAGTGTGTGCAGTGCGGCTCTTCTCCTGTCCGCTCCGCAGAGCACCACAGACAACTGCCGCGGTGACGTAGACAGGAGAAGAGGCGGGAGTTAGACGCGTCTCGGCCAATCGCAGCCCGGAGAGAGCCGTTGCACGTGTGTTGAACCTCGATTGTGTGGAGGGAGGGGGAGACATGTGTCTTGCAGGTGAACCCAGGTTGAGGTCCGTGAATGACATGTCCTTGATGCAGGCTGCCTGCAGGACTGCGCTTTATTAATACACCGTGCAGGCGTCCAGGTGCTTGGGATTTGGGAGGTCAGTGCAGGGGAAAAAGGTGTAGCCATCACCTATAGAACATATGTCTCACAAGCAAGGACAGGTCAAAAATAAAGCTGAGCTCTATGGAGTGAAATTACTGCCAAAACTCCACAAACACACAAAGCATGTTTTACTCACAAACAAACTCAGCTTGGTTTGCAAATACAAAACATAATTCACAAACTAATGCATTTTATTTTCACAAATAATATCAAATATGCTTCAGCCATACTTCAGAAACAAAAAACATATTTCTTCAAGTAAAAAAAAATAAATCTTAATTCTACAACTACAAATACAATTCTACAATTAAAAACACGATTCTACAACTACGGAGCTGTAATATTCCACTCCATAGATCTCCTCCAGAGAGAGGGGGTAAATGATATGAAGAGTAGAATGCTCTCTTTTTCTACCTTACACATTTTGTTATTTTAATTATCTTTTTATTTTTTAATTTAAACGATCAATCAAATTGTTATTGCTTTCTGTTTCCCACATTTTACTTCGGAGACCTTTAGGTATAGTAGTCTAATGATTAAATCTGAGGTGCAGAAATAAGACAGATATCTTCAGAAATAAAAAGTCAAAGTTCTAGAAATGTAATAATGATTTTTTTGAAAGAGCTATTTTTAAGTATATGTGTATGTTACCATAAACACCTATTTTCTCCTCTGTCACTTCCTGCAATTGTCTGCCTCCCACGACCTGATGATCCAGCTTGGTCTCTAGGAGCTTAGTCATTCCATTACACCAGACTGTCATTCAGTTTCCCCCAAAACTGCATCACTGCATTGTCTGTCTGTTTAGAAAGAGCTTAATAATAACAATGCTCATCCATCACAGTCTTTTAGATGCTGTGCTCTAAATTTCTGCTTTGTCAATGACCTGCCAACTTTATTTGCCTCTGCTAGTGGGCCACTGGTATCCATGGGAGGGATTTTTATCTCAAGCACGGATTCATTGAGCTGCTCTTTAACCTACTCTTAATATCATTGGACAGTGTTGCAGTCAGTCTGATCGCGAATGAGAGTAAAAGCAGGATTTGGGATTTCATTTAAGGCAGCAAAGAAATCAGTATTTTAACATTTGGTCTGAACCTCCATCAACAAAAATCCACATTAGACCTAAACAGTTTTGAATCACAAAAACACAGCATTAATTGAATTTATTGGGGGGGCCACTTGGGGGCAGCAAAACAATTCAACCAGTCTTTAATCAGTGTATAGTACCATAAAAAATATTTATGCTACTACACTTTAAGAGATTCACAAGTACACATATTGTGGGATACTAACTCATATCGACTTTCCACTACAACATACATCAGAGGTCCATAACAGGCAGACTGCAGTAGAACCACAGTCACTTTATTCTGACTCAGACCTTATTGAGACTTATTCCATTTTTATTCCCAGGCCTCCTCTGGCATTGGTCACATAAGGCTACTAGCTAGTGATTGCGATAAACACAGTTCAGTTCAGTTCAGTGATGTGTTGGCATTGTTTATTATATAAAATGGCTGAAACTGTTTAGATGCTAATGGAATGAACACAGTTTAAAAGGTATTGTAAAGGAAAGTATTGGCGATGCCCTGAACCTTACTGTAGCTGAAGGAAACTGGATCTCTTTCAGTTTTAATTGAATACTCCTGCCCAGTGATGATTGCATGGTGACCTCGATGTTGAAAACTCCAGGAAACCGAGATGTAATGGATTAGTTTGAGTTTTAGATGGACTTCTGCTCAGACTTGGCCGTAGTTCAGTTAGCCATTTCCCCTTGTTTCAAGTTTTAATGCTGAGCTAAGCTCTCTGAGCCCTACTGCCATACTTGCCAAACAGCCTTTAAAGAGGTATATATCCTCACAGTCATCAGTCAGCAACCATTAAAAAAATAAAGTACAATTCCCTAAATGTCAGTGGGATCATCTAGTTTCCAATTTTTTTTGAAAAATGCAGAAAACTAAAGTCATGTGAGTAGGGCCTAGTTTTTAGAGCAGTTGAATGCACCTGTCTGGAGCTGAAGGGAAAGGTGACGTCAACCAGCATCCGAAGGGTTTGGAGCAACAACCCACGCCGCAATCACGGCCACCTGTAATTGTATCATGTTGCGTCTGTCACGGCATGGCACAGGCACAAACTGTGGGAATACCATCGTCCCATATGTGTCAGTGGAGCAAACATGGAGGCTGAAGCCAGCCACTCAGTCATCTGTTCCAAGCAGTCAACCTGTCATCCATCTACTTACCAACATGCTGTCGAGATATCCAGACACAACGTGATCAGCGCTTTTGGCCCATCAGGCAGGCCTTTAGTAAACAGTTAGCATACACACAAGCTGGCGTGCCCCGTAGCCTCAGACGTTACTGCAAATAGCAGCAGCTGATAAAAGAGTGGAGCACCATCTGCCCTGCACGTGGAGCAGAGAAGAGTGGACACGGAATGAGGGGGGGAGAGATAAAGGGATGAAATGTGCCGCTTTGCTTTTTCCTGGTGGGGGAAAAAAAAACCTCAGGAGAAGTGGGTCAGTGACTCAGACGGATGATGTGGGAGGAAGTGAAAATCCATGAGAAGTTAAAAGAATGAATTAAGCCAGTTCTTTTAAAGCAGACCTCAGGTTAGAGAGGCATGACTAAGGAATGCCAAGAGAGAGAGACTCAGAACCCAGAGCAGCAGTACAGTGTGCATACAGTGTATGTCCTGACCCACACTGGAGCGCACTCATGCTGCAGAGCTGAGCCGATGTTCAGTGGGCCAAACAGCCGCTGCAGGGCCACATATCCTCAGACTGCAGTTACTGGGTGAAGTTGCCTTATATAGAACTTGTGTAAAAACAGGCTCCAGTGGAGGGAGGGGGGCTGGGGGGGTGTAAGTTTAAAAAAACTGACTAACAGTGTATGTACAGTATGTGCAAGCTGTTTAAACCAGTATTTTTCAACCTTGGGGTCGTGACCTCACGTGGGGTCGCCTGGAATATAAATGGGGTCGCCAGAAATAACCAGTATTTGAGGAAAAATATATTTTTTTAACTAATGATTATTCTTAAAATTATGATTAAAAACACATGCTCAATCTTAAAGGAATAGTTCACCCCAGAATGATATTTCACTCATTATCTACTCACCCTCATGTGGACTAAGGGCTGGGAGAAGTTTCAGAGTCCTCCGTAGCTTCTCTGAGTTACAGGGGGTCTCAGCGTAGCAGTGCATGTCCATAAAACGGTTGCAAACGGACACCAGCGGTCTTTGTCACAAAAAGACACACTAAAAAACATCCAAATACCTCCATGCTGCTCGTATGTAATGTCCCTCTTGTATTGAAGCCCTGAAATGCGAAATTGTCCCGAAAAAAATTAAATAAGTCTATATTTCAAGCTTGTTTGCAGCAGAAGCTCGTGAGACGTCATTGCGATTAACTGACGCCGCCGCAAATCTCGCGAGACTTGGGCGGACCAGGAAGAGGAGCTTCTGCTGCAAACAAGCTTGAAATATGGACTTATTTAATTTTTGGGGGGACAATTTCGCATTTCAGGGCTTCAATACAAGAGGGACATTACATACAGTACGAGCAGCATGGAGGTATTTGGATGTTTTTTAGTGTGTCTTTTTGTGACAAAGACCGCTGGAGTCCGTTTGCAACTGTTTCATGGACATGCACTGTTACGCCGAGACCCCCTATAACTCAGAGAAGCTACGGAGGACTCTGGAACTTATCCCAGCCTTTAGTCCACATGAGGGTGAGTAGATAATGAGAAATTTCATTTTATGATGAACTATTCTTTTAAAGCCCCAGTAAGTAGGAATTACCCCCATCTAGCGGTGCGGTTGCATATCTGAACGTATTCTTGATGTTGCATTCACGTGAACTCGGGCAGACGTCAGACAGACAACAGACGCTGCATGTAACAGGATAAACAAGCCTCTATGTAAACAAGTGTTCCACCAGCACCAGGCTAAACAATACAGGCCTGACAATATGTTGTCATGGTGATGTCGTATTGTTTACCTGACCCACGTTTTACCGTCTTTCTCTCATCAAGTAAAATGACATCCGGTTGGTTTGCCGACGGCGTCATTCAGGTGTCTGACTGCACTTGAAGGCAACATCAGAGTCTCCGTCCTTCCTCACACTACACAGTGGTGACAGTTTTAACAGGCGCTACCTGGAAAACTTTCTCCCCGAGCCGACAGCTCCGCTGAGTTTCCGTGGTTACCTACGGTCACGCTGCCACTGAACGTAAAAAATGGCTATGTTTTTTTTTTTTCAGGTAAAACCTCTTTTAGGCCGTGAAAATAGGCCGTTTCTTTGGGTCCATTCACAACACTGTATGTTGTAAATCTCTGGGCAGGGCTATGGGCTGGCGTTGCTAACGGGAGGAGTGCAGAGAGTCTTCTGCTGCAATTAAAGTACTTAGGGGCTATTTGTAGATCATACAACCCCACTTTAAAAAATGCTACTATCCCTTTAAGGTGATGTTGGGTTGCCGGGTCACAGCATCATGTGAGTGCATCATTATCAGGGACTAAAGTTATAAAATAAGTTGTGATGAACCCACCTCATGAGTTTACAGTCCTGAGTCTCTGGCCAAAACTTACAAGATAAGATAAGAATGACTTCATTTACTCATCTTAATATTATAATTAGTTTATGCTAAAACAGTGGAGTAGTCTCATCATATCGTCAGCGCAGCACTCATTATGAAGTAGGAACTGACAAGCATCCTCCAAAGATATTCTCTGAAGCCTCCTCCACCTCAAAATGTTCTTGTGTTCCCAGTTTGAACCTCAAGTGCACAACTTCAGAAAAAATGACTAAAAGTGATGAGCCAGGATGACATGAACTTCCATACATGAATACATCTCTATTTCTGTTCTGTTTGTTCATGTTGTATTTATTATATTTATTGTATGCACCACAGTGGAGTAACATTCTCTTTCATTATGTTTTAAATGTGTAACTCACTTATCTAATGCAATCCATGCAAACGTTCTGTTCCTGATTTTGTACTTCAAAAGTCACAAACCAACAAGTTTTCACTTTCATCAGGAAGGTTTTCCAGTGTTCACCTTAAATCACAGTTAAACACATTTTAATTATGTCAGCTAGTTTATACAATATGTAAGTTACGGAATGTGGAAACTTTAAAACTTCACATACACTGAGAACTAACTTGATAGAGGATGCTCTAAATATTTGCATATTTTTAAAAGTCATACACAAATGATCACTCAAGCCAGAATATTCTGGTTTCTTGAGGGGATATGTAAAAAAAACCCATCCTTGTCAGTGTCACCTCATGGAGTTGCATTCTGCACTTGGTTGGAAATGAGCTGATGAGATTATAGACAGAGAGAGGGAGGGTAAGTCAGTCTATGACATTTAATACTATAAGGTTTCCGGGCAGCAGATACTTTAAAATGCTAATGAAAGGGCATTTCCTGCTGTAGGTGACGGCACTATGAGCGCGTTACTACTATGGTTGAGACCGTCAAACCTATAATTATTCAAATGAGCCAGAGCTAATTTACTTTCATGCCTCTAGGCCTGAAAATACCTTAAAAAATAATATGCACATATTAAGCAGTACAACACCGATAAATACAATGATCAATGTCAGTGTCACATTTTAAATTTGATCAGCAAAATTTAAAGAAAAATGGTTAATAGGATGAATGGTGCTGCCACCGCATTCTGAGCGGGGTCACGTCGGCTGAAACGGCACTATGTAACTTCCCTCCACGGGTACGAAACACTGCCCCCCGTCCTCCCCCCTCCCCTCTGCGTCGAGGGAGCGACAAGGTGGGTAAAAGCGAAACTTACGCTTCCCCTTCGGTCATCGTCGTTGCCGCCGCCGCTGCTTATGTGCCTGCACCTTTAATTAACATGGTTGCCGGACACGGCAAAGATTATAACCACTTTATGACTTCAAATTGGTGGGTATTTTTGTGTTTGTTGCTGGTCACTGCAGCCATAGAAATAGAGGTGGTAGGTGTTTTCTGGCGCTGAGGGGCCGGCCTCACTCCCATGGTGACATCACTACAGGAGCTGAGTCTGAACAGCCTGTATGAGCAGCGTTTTACCAGTCGCTGGGCTGCAGAGTCCATGCAGGACCCGTTTGCTTTCCTCATAGGAGTTGGTAGACTCAGGGAGGATCACTTTATGTAGAGACCAGAAAAAACCTGCTTTTCAGAATATGGGACCTTTAAAGGTACAAAAACTTGTATTATATGAATGTGCACAGCATGCACGCTGCAGACAGTCTGCTGTGCAGCCCTGTGCTGAAAATATGACTCCACTCTTTATGTAATTACACATCTCAGACATTAAGGAATGGTTGATGGTTGCCTAAAAAATATTTAAAAGTCACAGATTACTAATTACCAACTTGTGTCAATTTGTGTTAACATTCGATGTAGATATAGTCTTTTAATGCCGTGAGGCTTTTGGCCAAACAGACTATAAACTACTCTATGTTTAGTAATCCAGTGATGTTAATAT
This sequence comes from Decapterus maruadsi, assembly GCA_030347415.2. Lineage (NCBI taxonomy): Eukaryota > Metazoa > Chordata > Actinopteri > Carangiformes > Carangidae > Decapterus > Decapterus maruadsi. The sequence goes on along the minus strand of CM064891.1, from coordinate 1,714,393 downwards.
GTAAGCTCTAGGTCACCCACTTTCATTTGTGTATGTTGCTTTGACATGTGTGTAATGCATTGTATTTCCAATTCAGTCCATCATCTATATGGACAAATGTTTATTTCTGCTGCTTGAATACAAAGCTGCCCTGCCACACAGGATGTAGCCTATAAAGGAGTGTCTTTTAGAGTCTGTGTATTTTATAACTTGTTTTCAAGGCTTGACTCCTTCTCAGATGACCCACTTGTCATCAGCGGGTGAAACCAATGCTCCTCAATCATAAATACTTACTTGGGGTTTTAAGGTTTCAGCAGCTGCTGTGAAGTGGAGTCTCCAGGCAACAGACCAAACTTAACCCCAAATGTCCAACACAGGAGGTCATAAAGGCATCAACTGCACCGCTGCGTCCACCCTGTGGAGTTGCAATCTTAACATATTGTGACTTTCACTTAGCCAATTGGAGATCAACCTGAGAGTGAGGCAACTTGATGTTTAAAATACTGGCTCTGGTTCAGACAGCAGGCGGTCCATGTAATAGTCCACTTGCCAGCCCATAGGGCCCCATTGTGAACCCGGAAATGTTGAGTACCCTAAAGTTTTATGTTAGAAATATATAGTATGGGTCCCCAGTATTCAGAAACTGCCGGATGCTAACTTGTAAATATTGGGCAATTAGCATAATTAGCATAATTAGCACAAATTAGCATAATCGCCTATATAGGCAATATTTCAACAATTGCTTGGCTGATCTGGGCAATATTAGTGTGGTTTTAGGGGTTATTGATGATGCTGAATCCATTTCTGACATTTTCACAAATTCAAAATGGCCGTTTAAACCGGAAATGACAAGATTTTAACCGCCAGTGGGCCAATTTTGATGGATTTCAAGACAAATCTTTAGAGTTTTAGAGGATGCTGGTTGGACATACTAATATAGCATGGGTAAATATACTATACCAATATATAGGATGGGCCCCCAGCTTTCAGAAACTGCCGGATGCTAACTTATATATTTTGGACAATTAGCATAATTGACATAATTAGGATACATTAGCTTAATTGCTATGAGCAACATTTCAATAACTGCTTGGCTGATCTGGGAAATACTGGAGTCTGATCTGGGCAATATTGGAGTGGTTTTAGTATACTATAAGGCCTGTGCTTCCAAGGTGAACATTTCAAGTTTCAAGCCGTTATTATCAGGATCTGGCATTTCAAACTTTTGTTTGGAGACAGTGACAGGTGGCAGTCTGGTGGTTGGGGCTGAACCTCGGCTTGCTGCTGTATGGACTGAGCCTTCACACCGTTTTTCAAAACAGGTTTTGACCAAGACTGCAGGGAAAGCACGATTGGTACTAATGACATTAACAATGGCTTAGTGAAACAATGGCTACACCAAAGACTTGTTGTCGCTATAAGCAAGCTGCCCATGCTCACAAAAAGGTAACTCAACATTTTTTAATAATGGCTTTGGTTTATACAAAACTAAAGCATATTCATTGATCAGGAGATACCGTTAAAATGACTCATTTATATTTGAATGACTTACCATATATTCTACAGTAGTTTATGTGTGCACTAGTTTTAATGCTCGAGCTGCTCAAGGGTCAAAACACTGAGGTCAGCCTGAACTCTGCTGGAGAAACTTGGTTATTACAACTTAACTACAGCAGCAACTTCCTGTCCTCTCCTCTCCCACACTGAATGAGTTCATCTGACACACATTGTACACAAGTCTATAACACACTATGGCCTGTCAACGTTAGAAATGTGCTTTTATTGATCTACAGATGTTCTCGTGGTTATTTGTATGTGAAAAGCAGCAAGTACTGCTTCCTTGAATTATAGCCGATTCAAAAATGCATTTTCTGCTGAATGTGACAGATGATGCAAAGTGTTGTTCTATTTGAACTAAAAGGCAATAACAAACAACTATTCTGAATCCAGAGCAGCAGTGTTTCATCTTATGTTGGTTTTATAGAATTAAACTAAATAACGTCACAATGATTTTATGATGATTGTCTTAAAACAATTAAACGTCTCAAAAACAGTAAGAAATAAACTAAGTGTGTGTATGTAATATGAATAATGTAATTTAAAAAACTATATATATATATTGTAAATATACTGCACCTATTATACATCATTGCAATGCACATCATATACAACCGTACACGGGTCCAGACAGGAGAAGTTATTGTTGCAGACTAAACACCATCTGGACTTATATCAGACCTAAATGTTTGTTTTACATAAGCTATAAAATAAAATGTAAGTGTTTGCTTTAGTGTCTCCTATTACTGAACTATTTCCAAAATCAATTGCTTTACTTTTAGAATAAACTTGCCCATTAAAAATATACGGAAGGCCTACATCAATGTGACCTTTGAAAGGTATAATGTTGTATAGACTTCATGTGCCCACAGCTCTGTATGCAGTTTGTTGTTAAACGGTATAATAAGATACAGGCTGAAATATGAGCTGATATAAAAGGACAGTTCCGCAGTTTGTCCACTAGGTGGCTCTGGATTACACAGTGAGGCCGGGCTCCCCTTCTGAGCAACAGGTGGTTTTTGTAAGCACTGACAGTTACAGCAGATGATGTAGTTGGCAAAGGCTGGAGGATCTTAGACTCAATATGTTCTGCTGCATCATAAATGTAAGCGGTTTTAATCCAATACCGTCCATTGTGGATGTTTGTGTGCAGGGAGGTTTCAGACTGGGACCGCTCCCAGTATTTCCATCTGATTTGTCTGATTAAAATACTGATTTCCATCTGTTTTTAAGACAGTCACAGGACAGTTAGGTGCAAAACTAGCATTCAAATATTCTGTTATCAGAGGAACTGCCGATGCCAACAGCTGTAATAGGTAATAGCTGCCTGCCGGCTGCTGGCCACACTGCAGCCAGTCTGTCTGAGGCTCAGCAGCTTCAGTGGGAGAGTTTGTGTGAAGCGCTCTTTGTCAGCAGTTCTTTGATAGCAGCTTTTAGATATTGAAAACAGTTGCTGATGATTCATGTCATGACACCTAAGGCTGAGTTTCCTGTCTGGGTCTAGATGCGAGTTTCTCATTGCAGGTGTCTTGAACATGAAATGTTAAAGTTTAAACAATGAATGAAAATGAATGTGAGTTCAAAAAACGTTTCTCCATTTTCTTTACCATGCAAAGTTCTCTCAGGAAATGATTGAATTGGAAAATAAAGTGCTTCCTATTAATATTATTATCCATTTATTCCCATTCCTTCTTTCAGCTGACTGCAGTGCTCCAGCTAAAAGACTCATCAGGTCAGCTTGTAATCGAGTTTCATTACCTGGAAATGTACCGACTGAAATATTTACCAGCACATTCAATGAGGAAAAACCCTAATGTAAAGTCTGCACTGGTGAACCCAACATCCATTTATATTAAAGGGATAGTTCACCCAAAATTCAAATTTCACTCATTATCTACTCACCCTCATGTCGACTAAGAACTGTGAGAATTTTCAGAGTCCTCCGTTCCTCCTCTGAGTTACGGGGGGGTAGGCGCAGCAGTATTTGTCCATATAATGGTTGTCAATGGACACCAGGTTTCTTCGTCCAAAAAGACACACCAAAAAACATCTAAATACCTCCATACTGCTCATCTGTAATGTCCTTCTAGTCTATATTTTAAGCTTGTTTGTAGCAGAAGCTCCCAGTGTCTTGGTTCACTGCTCTCCCTGTGTCAGTGCAATTCTCACGTGATTTCTACTGACCTGTGGAACAATTTCTCATGTCGGGGCTTCAACATAAGAGGGACATTACAGACGAGCAGTGTGGAGGTATTTGGATGTTTTTTGGTGTGTCTGTTTGGACAAAGAAACCTGGTGTCCATTGACAACCATTATATGGACAAATTCTCACGTGATTTGAGAAGGCACGGAGGACTCTGAAAATTCTCACAGCTCTTAGTCGACATGAGGGTGAGGAGATAATGAGTGAAATTTGAATTTGGGGTGAACTATTCCTTTAACATTTCATATTGTCTTCAATGTTCAATGATGGTAAATGGACTTGCATTTATATTGTGCTTTTATAGTCCCTAGGACCAGTCACATACAGATATATATAGTAATCTTTATTATGGACTCAAAAAAGTGGTCCACTCTCATACACATACACTCTTAACATAAGACAAAACAAAGCAGACAAACAACCAAACAAGTAATATAAAATACAGTAATTTGTCACTGTTACCTTAAAAGGAACAGAACAAACTATTGTGCCAGTGCTTTCGAAGCCTGGATGTGAACCGATATCCCATCATAGGGCAGGTTAAGGCCTTTTGTCAGATATGTCCAAACAACACATACAATTGAACATTAGCTTGCTGGACATGTTGGTATATTAGAGGATACAACTGGCTGGCACTGTGCCACCCAGGAACACGTAGCAACAACGTCATGGTGTCATTATAAGCCACTTTTAGCCTCTGCATACTTTTCACTCTGCGAAGACCAGAGATGAGCTGTGTAAAGGGGGGTGACATACGCCCTGAACAGTGCACATTTAACATCAACAGAACATGCAGAAAATGTTCTTATTGGCCTGTGCATATATTTTACAGCACTGACGACGGATGTATGGCCAAGATATTTTACTTATTTATATTTTCTAAGGATCCATCAGAGAGACGAAAAGTAGGAAAGGACAATTTTCTGTCCTCCTTAGATCTCACTTTTTGATACTCCCAGACTCTGATAATGGACCCAAAGAAATGGTCTATTTTCGTGGCCTAAAAGTCCATTCGCAACACTGTATGTTGTAAATCTCTGGGCAGGGCTATGGGCTGGCGTTGCTAACAGGAGGAGTGCAGAGAGTCTTCTACTGCAATTAAAGTACTTAGGGGCTATTTGTAGATCATACAACCCCACTTTAAAAAAAACGCTACTATCCCTTTAACTGAAGGAGCCGGGGATTGAGCCACCGACCCTCTGGTTAGCTGACTACCTCCTGAGCCACAGCTGGCCTTTTTATTTATTTATTTGTTTTAAAAAAAAATTAGATTAAGAATCTTCAGAACCTGACAAAGGTCTCAGAACCGAAACATTGTTCAGCTCAATAAATCTATGCAGGTGATGACAGTGTGCAGGAGCTTTTTCTTAGAGTAAAAATAAAAAATGTATATAATTAAAATCACAACTTGTTAAAATAATGTCTGAATTATTGTGTGTCCAGTCATAAGAGCATGAGAATGGAGAGGATATTTGCATCAATGAGAGCAACACTTGACATAATCTACTTGGAGAGACAGTTCCTCAGTGTGTGTCGTTCACAGTGACCAGCAATGAGCCTCGCTCTGTGTGTGTGTGGTGGTAGCGGTCAAACACATTTACATAAACTTTGTGTTTACTTTTCCCTTTGAAAGGTTGTTGACATTTTGTTTCAATGACGTTTGTCAGGATGAGTTTGCCCTCAACTACTTCCTAAAACATTTCATTCATTCACTGGTATAATTGACAGCAGGCACGGCGCCAACTGCAACCACAACTGGACAATAGCTCGGCTTTGAATAGCAGTTGGAAGGATTTTTGTTGTTGAGTTCAGCGTCATACTCTTTTTCTGTTTTTAAGACATATGAATGAAGGGTGAAAATATAAAAAATATATAGAAACGTCAATTATTTGAAGATACCCTTGCACAGCATAAACATATGTGCGCTGTTTCATTTGTGTTGTGTTTGTTTGGGGTGTGGTGCAAATATTTTCCATATTGCCCTGTCAATCAGCTAACAGGAAGGAACCTATCGTTCCTTTACATGGCATTTCCTGACTGTACATCAAATAACATTTAAAGGGATAGTTCACCCAAAATTCAAATTTCACTCATAATCTTCTACTCACCCTCATGTCGACTAAGAGCTGTGAGAATTTTCAGAGTCCTCCGTTCCTCCTCTGAGTTACGGGGGGTCCACGCAGCAGTATTTGTCCATATTGTGGTGACCCGTTATTATCTCTACAATATAATGATTGTGAATGGTGCTAATTTTTCTTCGTCCAAAAAGACCCTCTTGTGCTGAAGCCCTGACATGAGAAATTGTTCCAAAAAAATTTAATAAGTCTATATTTTAAGCTTGTTTGTAGCGGAAGCTCCCAGTGTCTCAGTTCACTGCTCTTCCTGCGTCAGTGCAAATCTTGCATGATTTGCACTGACCGGCAGAACAATTTCTCATGCGGGGGCTGGAGGTATTTGGATGTTTTTTGGTGTGTCTTTTTGGACGAAGAAAAGTGGTATCCATTCACAACCATTATATGGACAAATACTGCTGAAAATTCTCCCAGCCCTTAGTCGACATGAGTGAAATTTGAATTTTGGTTGAACTATCCCTTTAAATCTGATATATTGAAGCATCATTGCTGTGCAGATGTGACAAAGGAGGGAGAGAAAATAAGAGAAAGGAGAGTCTGACTGCTCCCACTGATATGAAAAGAGATGGAGAAATTTGTATTTAAGAAATAAAAAAGAGGGGTTTTGGTTGAATGTTGTGTATAGCTTTCACCACATGGTAGCCTAGGCTACCCCGCCACACACAGGCTAGTGGTGACAGGAGATTCTCACCCTGACCACTTCAACAACAGAAGCTCTAACACATACACTTACCTCTCACACCTCATCCCACTATGAGCCTGCATGAACTCTACTTGCTTTTGCTTCTCCTTCACAAACATGTTTTTATACTATATAAACACTTTAATTATTATATTTTTCTCTCCCATTTCTATAATACACATGTCATAGCATTACATTATTACTGTTAACTGCACATTTACTAAACACATCTGATTTTCAGGTCATGTAATCTTCATGTAGGTTATCCATGAGTTTCAAACGTAGTCCTACACCTGCCATGTTGGCGACCCACAAACTAATCAATTTGTTCTCCGCCAATCAGAAACACAACTCAAATTGAAACACCTGTGTTGGTCCCCAACATGGCAGGTGGAGGACTACATTTGAAACTCATGAATAGATGTTTCCATTATTTTGCCCACCCATGTTTATTTATTTATTCAGTTTAGAAGGACAGTGTGCAGTGGCATTAATTATTAGAAAAAAATAAAAAAGATGGCTGCACCAGATCTGGCAGAGCAGCTAATTTCCATCTATAGTCCTTGGGGGTACAATAAAATAGGGTAACATGGGGTAGCTACAATGAAATACAACAAGGACTGCGACAAATATAGCAATTAGAAAATAAACAAGCAACAACATGACAATTACAAAGCCTATCTAAAGTGGGCTGAGCTGAGTATTTAAAATAAGTATTCAAGTGCATAGGATATTTCATAAAGTGCAAGGTGACAAGTAGAGTGCCTGCCTAAAGCGTGCAGGGATGTTCTGGGTATTTAAAATAAATCAAATACATTCAAGTACATAGGTTTTCACATAAAGTGCTCATTGTTCGGTGCATATAGTATGCACGAGAGGAGAAGGGACCTAAGTGGAGCTCCACAGGGATGTGACTGAGGATATATATAGACCAATGTGTATCCCATTAATTTAACAACATCCTCACTACAGTACATCCTTCAGAATGAACAACTAACTGCAGCTCCAGGGTATGCAATATTGTTTTTATTTCATCTTTATTCTCCCTCGTGTCATTCCTTTGTATTCTTTACCTCAGCATACTGCAGTGGAACAGAAAACATGCAGCACACTGTGTTCAGTGTGGCTGGGTGTGGAACACTATGATGGTTTTTATTCTCTCTCAGTCTGTTGTTGGCCTTTTTATGCCTCTGTTGTGATATGAAATAATCTTGTCTCCAATCGAGCCTATTCAACAAATCAACCAGCTGACTGGGAACCAGTGAAGCAGCCTTACCAGTCACACACTCACTGTTCTACATGTAGCCCAATAAACCACCAGGCCAAGGCTTAGTCCAACACCATGTCAGTCATACAGTCTTCTGATTGTTAACTGTTTATAAATGACTATTTCATTTCATTTTGATTTATTCCATTCATGGTATACATACTACACATGGTTGCACATATTTACATAATGTACACATATCACCATGAATGAAAAGGAGCAGCATGAAGAAAACTTGTAGTAGGCCTACCTGCCCCTTTCTGTTGTTATAATGGCATTGGCTTACGATCAACACCAATTAAAAAAAAAAGAAGAAAAAAGATGATGAAACATAATAATAACAACAAGTAAACAATCAAGCAAAAATAGCAGTGGACACCGCTTGTCTCTTTTTCCCCTTCTTTTTCTCTTTCTCCTTTTTTGTAGGTGCTTAAAATAGGCTATTTTCTTTAACTGACAACTTTTCACTTCCTTGCTTTTTGAATGCCATAGTTTTACACCTGCAACAGAAATCTTAGCCTTGCATTTAGAATCAAGCTTCAGTCTGTTGTCCTCTTCCTCCAGTTTGAACAAGTTCTGTAAATGTTCTGGTAATGAGCTGTTCTTTGCTTTAATAGCCTAGGCTACAGTATTTTTTAAGTTAGTTCGGCCACTTTAAGTAAACCTGCAGGGGGAAAAAATCTATTTGGGCCTCCCTTGTGAATAACTCTCATGCTCTTTTCTATAGCAGAAACATTTCCACCCAATAATAGCACTTGTAATGTTCAAACCTGACTTTATTTTAGTTTTTAATGTTGAGTGAATCATTATTTAAACTACACATGATCATCTGTCGTCAGTAATTGTAAGTAATATTAGTATTTATATGATAGAGTCTGTTCACATCACATACCAATCATAAAGCCCCCCCTCTCTCCTACACACACAGACACACGCCCCCTCCCCTCCCCCTCCTACGCATACACTTACAGTAGTTAGTGTACTTGCTGAATGGGCCAATAATAAAGAGCGGGGATCAACATTCCATTAAACATTCCTCTCGCGGGACTGTCCTGTCCCGTCCTGGCTGAAGCATCGCGAAGTTTCCTGCTATTTAGTGTTTGGATGGCAGCAGGCGGCCAGCGGTAACCCGTCCGTGGAGGCAAGTCCAAGAAAGGTGGAGACTCCTGGTTAACTTCCTGCACAGTAATCTTGTAGCAGGCAGCACCAGCAGCAGGAGAGACTACAGGGAGGCTGGCTGGCGGTGCTGCTGCTGCTGCTGCTGCTGCTGCTGAGGCTGGGGCTGGGGAAGGGCGAATGGATAAACGACTCAACGGACTTCTTTCTCGGCTGTGAATCGACAAAAAAGAAAACTCTGTGATCGATTAAAGCCATTAACCTGGCTACTCGCTAGCTGGATAAGACATTCCCAACATTTGACACCGAGGCGTTGCGAAGGGCAGGAATGGGTAAGTTTTCCATGATGTGGCGCTTGTGTTATGTTGTGTAGTATACGTTAACGGCTGCTTCTCTTTCGACGCGACGCACGAAGCGCCACGTAAAGCTTTAAACCGAGTGTCAGTGTTTTTAATGAAACGACTGCTTTTTTTTTTTTGGCAGGGAGGAATTAAAGTTAGCAAAGCCAGCCAGGGGGCTAGCCGTTTAGCCTAGCCGGCTAGCTGTTTGGTTAACTGGATAACGCCACCTCCATCCCTGGATTTGGCTGCATTTCTAGCTAATGTTAACATAAGCTACCTCAGAGCTGATATCTACATGGCCTCTGCAAAAAAACACCTTTACTGCACCAGAGATACAGAAGGAGCCTCGAAACTCCCTGTTTATTCTGGGTTATCCGAAGTTAGAAAAGGTTTGTTGGTTGAGATAATTCCAAGGTTGAAACTTCAGACGTCAACTTAGCGTCTTCTTACCGTAAATAGGTCATACTTCCTATTTTCTCGGTTTATTTGAGGGCGGTGGAAGGAATATATGTTTTTAATGAGCACAACTGTCGTGACTAAGGTTGGTTTTTCCAATGACAGTGACAAACTGATACAAGTTCCCTCATGCGTGCAACGCTGTGCTTGTCACTCCCCTCAGCACTGAAGTGAACCCTGACCCATTACAGCAGGTTAATTAATGAACCTGGCTCTCAAGGTGACGTAGTGTCATCTCTCTGTACGTCATCAACCAGTTAGATTCAGGAGTATGCCCCTGTGAAACTGAGTTGCAGATAGTTGTTGTCATACACAGGAGTGAATAGTGATGATGCTGTAGTTACACAGAGTGGGTGTTGTTGTCATGTAGTGGAAACTTTGGTCTTTGTGTGCACATTGCAAACCTGTTGTAAAGCTGCCAATTGCTAGATGCACCGTCGAGTCAGTGTGGTTGTATTGCAGTAGGACTTGTTCAAGAAAACGTAGCTATGTTGTAAAACAGGTTTGGAGCCCGGGCCTCGATCAGCTCCTCAGATGTGTGAAGCTGCAGACTTGTGCTTGCACACTCTGAAGTCAGAGAACGGCTTCAAACAAACAAACAAACAAACAAAAAAAGTAGTTCTGCATGAACTGTATGAAAGTGCTGCTTGAAATATCAGAGTGAGGGTGTAGGAGACGTATCACAACTAACACTATTTATTGCACAGAGAACTAACAAAGCGATGGAGAGGATTATCAAAGAACAAGCTCGGTTGCTCTTAAAAATGTGAACTCAGTAGACAGAGAGAGTGAGAGGAAAAAAAACGATCTCATGTGGTCTCATTAAAATATCTAGCATGTCTCTCTGTGTGAAACCACTATAGACAAGCTGGTGTCCATCTATAGCCCACCATGCCTTACATGTGTCTTGTGGTATGCCTTTCTTCAGGTAGCTTGTTGCTGTGCTGTGTTTGAACATGTCCAAGCTACACATTCTGCATGGCTGCTCGCTTTCCCCTCAAACACGTTCCTACAACACTTGATCAGCCAAAGCGTGCGTTTGTGTTGCACGGTGGTGTTCACCCCTGTGTGTGTGCCTGTGTGTGGAAGAGATGAAGGATTCCCAGCTAGATTTGCAGAGAGCACATTGTGATCGCGACTTCTCACACCCATAGATCAGCGGGAACGCCGCCGTTTCTTCATTCTGTCACTGAGGCATTCCACAGAAACACCTAACAAAGACTGGACATGCGCCAGAACGTCTGATTGAACATTAACCTCTCTGGCCTCACTCAGTATTTACCAGAGTGTGTTCATGTTTCCCATCCTGGTTTTTACTTCACTGATAAAGGGCGGCTTAATCTGGTGCTTTTATTTCCACACTCTGTAATAGATTTTTAAAAAAGAAACAGTTGTTATTCTTCTTACTCCCCTTGTACAAAAGCACAACTAGTGGATGTGAAGTGAACAGTGAGAAACGAGAGGTCGTGGTTAGGACCTGACACTCCTCTAGTCAGATGAAAACAATACAGCTTTGATATCTGTCTTCAAATGTGCTGCTGTGTTGTCAGGTGTTGTCTTTGATGATAACAACCTGACAAAACACTTCTCTCTCTGCCTGTGTTTTGCAAAATACAAGTAGAGATAAAAAAAAAAAAATCAACAGCAGAGGCTGGTATTGTTTTCATCTTGTGTGTGTGTGTGTGCTTGCAAAATGTGGTTCTGTTGAAAGCTGCTGTAGCAGGAACGACCACAGACATCTAGCATGTAGCTCCATGTGTCTGTGGACAGATTTGATCTCCATGATAGTGTCATGTGAAAGTATACAGTCAAGAAACTTCACAGTTGTGTTGTTGGGATCAAATGAAAGGCCTGGTGCAAAGATGGGTGTGGTCTGACCTGACCCATGAGAACTGAGTCCTCAGTGTATTCTAACTGTTAAAGGGATAGTTCAACATTTTGGCAAATTGGCCCATTGCCATAATCTCTATAGTCAAAGCAGTAGGTTTGTTACGGAGGCTAATGGGATTTCTTGGTTTCCCTCAAATACAAAATCCGCTTTCGTGGACAAGTTGTGACCTGCAGATTCACCACGCTATGAGATAATACTGTAACGTAATGAAACAGAGCCGTTTTCAAGGTAAATACAGGGTAAATACAGAGTCTGCTTGCTGAAAACCCGTCCCTGAACCCAACACGCATCAGCGGTTTTGCATGAATTTACCTCAAAAACAACTCTGTCTCGTAACGTTCAGTTATTATCTCATAGCGTGGTGAATGTGCAGCTCACAAGTTGTCCACAACAGCGTTTTGGAGTTGTTGGATTTTGTATTTGATGAGTTTGATGAGGGAAACCAAGAAATTCCCTTAGCCTCCATAGCTTAGCTCTGAGCAGCTCACAGCTCTGCTCCGCCGTTCTAAAAATAGCTACCGATAATTAAAGGTAACGAACCCACTGCTATGACTATAGCGATTATGGCAATGGGCCAATTTGCCAAAAATGTTGAACTATCCCTTTATGTACTGATGCAATAATATGTAAATCATTTCCAAGTCCTTGTAATAGTCTGTGTAATAATGTATTTAATAACTACTAAGAACTCATGGGATGCCAACCAGGTAGCCAACCCGTCTCATCCTTTTCCGATACCGAGTCACTGACCTCTCTGGTACATGGGGGAAAAAAAACGCTGCTCAGATGACTTTTTGTGTACATGCAACAATAGCTCAAACTCTTGGCAAGACTCTCAAGTTAATTGCTGTAAATACAGTAGGGCTGTCATTTTTTAGAAAAATGAGATTCCAACGAATATTGAATGACCCATAATTCGTTCGGATTGCATGTAATGTGCTAATTCTAAATGCTAATTCATTGCTTTGATCATGAACAGATTACCCCAAAAATCAGTGTCAGTCAGGTTGTATTTAGGGGAACGACACAGGATTTGGAAAATCGATTGTCGAAGCCCATGTGTCGACTTTTTGTCAAATTGTCGGCCCTTTTTTTAACAGCAGCAGCAGATGGGTGGGTGGGGGGGGCTACACATGCTTTTGTTGTGGTCTATTAATGCTGCTGTCGGCACGAGTGGACAAGGCAGCACGCAGTCGGTTTCTTTCTTTCTTTTTTTTTTCATGCATGTCCGTGGTCGTCTACGAAGAATGCAACCATTGCATCCACCGGTTTTGCCCATGGTTTTGCCCTTTATGCGGAGCCGGACTCGTCATCAACAGCACATCATCACCTGAGACTGCAGGGAGCCGGACAGCTGCTCTCTTGAGCATGCTCCCGTTACATGTGAAGTAGAATGAGGGTCAAGTAGCTATTCCATTTAGAAAAAGTGGATTTGTTTTATTTGAAATATTTTTTTTCAGTAGGGGAAAAGTGGCACTTTCTGCTGTTTATTTGAATAGGAAATATTGAAAACAAAATGCAATTTACACATGGAAATCCCACAAGCCTGCCCCCTCGACATGTCAACCTTTTTTTTGTTGTTGAGGGGAACATGTGTCGAACGTTGGTCGTTTTGTCAACAAAAAATCCCATCCCTAGTTGTATTATCTACTAAACATTAAGTGTTTTAAACAATGGTTTGTTTATCAAAGCAGTTGACAGTTTATTTTCAAATGATTGATTCATTTTCTAAAAAAGAAGTGCGAGCATGGCTTTGTTCTTTAGAAATATTAGTTATTAGTGAAGCAGGTCAGCTGATAACCCGGATAACCCCGTTCATAGCATGTCTGATTGTTGAGCTTAGTTCCCAGGTGTGTGTGATGTTTGTCCGGGGGCTGGTGAGTACACACTGACCATTATCTTCACACCAAGCTGCAGGTAAATGAAGGTGAGCAGGAGAATTCCCGCTGTCATTTAGAGCAGCAGCAGAGCTTCCTATCAGCTACCTCTGGCAGCAGTGAGAAGGAATGCAGTTATGGGTTTCCTCCTCTGATTGTGTGTGTGTGAGAGTGACTGAGGGAAGCACAGAGAGCACACTGATCTAGACAGTCTGCCTGGCAGTCAGCTCGCCTGCGTGGCCTTGAGTACCCCCCCCCCCCTTCTCTTCCTTCCTTCCTCCCCCCCCCTCCCTCTGCTGTAACATCCTCCTCCCTGTCACTGGCTTATATAAGACTCATATTGTAAGACCTCTTTACCTGGAAGCTTTGTATGAGGAAGGGAAACCAAGAAAGGGAAGTTATGCTGTGGTTTACTCACTGCACTTAAGAGCAAAGGTTATATAGAGATTAATAACACTGATAAAAAAAAAAGATGTGTGATGAAATTTATTCCACCTAATATGAGTTTTAAAGATCCCATATTCTACTCTTTTTACTCAATTTCACTCAGCTGTCAGACGTCCAACCAAACTGGATTGTAAATGTATGCCCCCCCCAAACTGATCTGTGGTCCTGAATGTGGGCTGTCTAAAAGTGGCTCCAATGAGCTCTACTGAGAACAAGCTGTTTCTGTGCAATGCACCTTTAAGTAACATGGTTACTGTACACGGTAAAGATTATTACCACTTTATGACTTATAATTGGTGGGTATTTCATCAATTTAGCTCAGGAGTTTGTTGCTGGTCACTGCAGCCATAGAAATACAGGTGGTAGGTGTTTTCTGGCACTGAGGGGCCGGCCTCACTCCCGTGGTGACATCACTACAGGAGCTGAGTCTGAACAGCCTGTATGAGCAGCGTTTTACCAGTCACTGGGCTGACTGCAGAGTCCATGCAGGACCCGTTGGTAGGCTCAGGGAGGATCACTTTATGTAGAGACCAGAAAAAACCTGCTTTTCATGATGTGGGACCTTTAAAGTCTGAACCTTACACTGTAAAACCGAATAAGTTCAGAATACTCAAAACTTTTGTGGAAAACAATTACCTCAAAGTTTTTGAGTAAACAAGTTAGAATATTTAAGTTTGGTGTACTTACATATTTTACATCATTTACACTCAGGGCTCAGGGAGGATCACTTTATGTAGAGACCAGAAAAAACCTGCTTTTCAGAATATGGGACCTTTAAATGAATGAACATGAAGTGTCAGCTGCAGCTGCTCAAGTCATTTTGTACCCGAGTCAGTGGTCCCAGTGCAGTACAGGACTGAGTTCAGTACTAAATGTCATCATAGTCAGCATTGTTTAATTGTTGTGAGAAGAAACAACCAGGACTTACCTTCACATGCTTCGAAGACAAAGTTCACGTCACGTGTCTTTTCATGGAAACAACAACAAAGACGTCTCTGGAGAGTTTTAACTCTCAAACAGTTCATGGCGGGTCAGCTGTTAATGTGTTGTTTGTGTCAAAAACTCATGTAATGAGTTGAGTGAACACCCAGCAGTTTATTCTCTAGGAAATCCTCTACATTTTTTTTTTTTTTTGCAGTGTAAAGACATAAATCCTCAATGATCTGAATGAAGTAACTTCACCATCCAGAGTGTGCAGCTGATTGGTGAAAACATGACAAAAATCTGATAGAAACACATGAGATGTTGGACTAGGTGTTGACATATTGTTGATATTTAAGAATTTGCATCGGGGCAATCCAAGGCAATAAAATGTGATTGGGACATAGTTTGGATTACAGTCAGTGCAGAGGAAGTAGCATGTTCAGGAACAGTGTGTGTGTGTGTGTGTGTGTGTCTGACTCCTTTACCATTTGACTGTGTGACTCCCTCACTCGCCGGTGTGTGTCAGCTGTAACAAATATGTCAGGAATCCTCAGCCACCACTCCCTAAGGCCTAGGTGTCATGCCACACTGTAAACGCACAAGATATGTGTGTGTCAGTGTGTCTTTCTCTTGATTTCCTCATGTCTAGCATTATCATTCATCTTTTTCCTACTCAAAGCCAAAACAGAGACGGTGTTTTCCGTTTGTTGCTGTTGACCACACCAAATAATTGTAAGGAAGTAGTGTGGTGATGTGGTTTGCGTAAATCTAAAGATGTGGCTCATGTTAATCTCTGTATTTTTCAGTCAAACATTGTTCGGGCTCATGAGTGGAAACCTTTTAGTCACTTCATATCTCAAACACACACAAGAAGGAAGAGGAGAGGCTGGTGGATTGTTTGTCTTTGCTGTGTAGAAGCAGCAACTGGACCTGCTGTTTTGTCACATATCTATGCTGATTAATAAAGGTATAAAGTTTTCTCTGGGCCATCATGAGGGCAAACGCTAAGTCAGGATATGAGTAATGCTCATAGGATTTAACTGCTGAGTATCAGCCTAGACCGTATCACACATCTCACCCACAGCTCAAGTTGGCTGTTTGAACAGATCTTAGTGGTTAGTGGAGGCTGTGTCATGTGAGAGCAAATAATTGCAGACACGTCTTGAGCAACGTGCTAAAAATATTTTCAAGATGTCAATTAAATCCAATCACAGACCCTTATGTTGCCAGTGGACTCCTCTTCAGTCGGCACCCCGGCTTATCTAACGTGTATCATCTCCATGCTGGACGCTGTCTTGGCTCTGGCTCTCATCTGCTTGGCAGCCGGCGTTAAGTGGATGCTCTCTTGGCTGTAGCTCTTAGCTTTTTGAACCGTTTGTGCCAAAATAACACAACAGCTCTCTCTCTGGGCCCTGTGGTGTTGCTCTAGCTGCTGATAGAGTTTTATATCCTTCTGTGATTTGACTGGAATTAAAAGATGCTATGTCATTAAAGGAATATGCCAACATTTTTTTTAACGTATCTTGCCTCACTCCTGAGTCCATGACAAGCTGATAGACACCATCCTTTTGACTGTGCGTGCAGTGACAAGGGAGATGCGGGCAGAGCTGGCTCACAGCTGATTAGCTTAGCTCAAATGCTGGATGTCTATGGGTAATGGTAGCCTGCCTCCTCCTAAAGTCATCAGAGAAACTCTTCAGCAACTCTAAACGGATCGATCTTTTGGTTCAAGCTAGCTACATCGAGGGTAGGTTAGCTTCCTGTTTCAAAGTAAAAGCACTTCTGTATGTAAAGGGCAACGGGTGTTTTATTTTGTGAAAGTAACCGGAAGTGCGTTGGTCACAACAGCTAGCTTGAGTAGCGCCGAATTCGTCAGAACATAATTGTAAACATCTGGTATTTTGACAAATTAACGACACACTGCTGATCTAAATGGATACTTTTTCACCTAAACATGTTTGAAATGTTGATAAAGTGATATATTTACAGAGTTTAGAGCTAAATGACATCAGCTTCAGCGCTACTAAAGCTAGCCGTTGTGACCAACACACTTTCGGTTAACGTTGCTTTCACAAAATAAAACACCCGTTGCCGTTTACATACAGATGAGCTTTTACTTAGAAATAGGAAGCTAACCTACCCTCGGTGGAATAAACTGTCTTAACCCTCCGTTCTGACCGATCTTGTCCTGTTACCGGCATTTGACCGCTCAAGATGCCTTACCGGAGAGTAGGGGTGGGAGAAAAAATAGATTCACATATATATCGCGATATCTTTTTTGACTTTTTATCTTTTTTTTTTCTCGTTACCAGCATTTTTTTTTTTTTTACCTGTGCAATGTGCATTTGTTGCCTTTTTTTTTTACATACATAGAGTACAGGTTTTGAAAAGGGTTTAAGTTCACTTTATAATGGAGATATTAATTTATAGGCTCCTGTTTTGTGTGCAGATAAATGTTAAAAATGCAGATTAAAAATCGAGAGAATCGGCAATATCGTGTTTAAATCTCTCGTAGAAGAATGACTTTAGCCCTACCGGAGAGTTTAGTCAGCTCTGAGACCAAGATCGGTCTGTTTAGAGTTTAGACGTCTGGTGTTTGAGCTAATCAGCTGTGCGCCAGCTCTACCCGTATCTCCCTTGTTACTGCACGCACTCAGAAGGATGGTGTCTATCAGCTTGTCATGGACTCGGGAGTGAGGCAAGATATGAAAAAAAAAATGTTGGCGTATCCCTTTAATGTCACTTAATTGTGGATATTAGCAGCAGATATAAGCACCCTATTGTTGTGTTGTGCTGTACAGTCTGATGTGACGCACTAGCAGACCTGCTGACCCACATCCTCACTGCTCCATTACCACAGAGCTAGCCAGGGAGACATGCAGGCCAGCTAGCTTCCTGCTCTGCCACTGAAAACTAATGACTTTAGCATTCTTTCACTCAGCTACCAACTTCCAACCAGTGTAAGCTTCGAGGACACTAAAAATGCTACACACTACTATACACTATACTTCTTTTGGCCGGAAAAACTTCTGAACAGGCCAGTTTGAATGTAACAGTTCAGGCAACTATAGCTTTTCCTGGGACAGCGGCCAGAACAGGATGAACAAAGTAATTCTCCAACCTCAGCAAAACCCGCAGGATAAACGCTGATTGAAGGTCAGTTTATGATGCGCGTATAGGCCAGGTTTCTCTCTTGTTGTTGGTATTTTTCTTTTCACTTTCATTTCCTAGGAAAAACTCTCAGTTCTTCCCTCTCATAAGTCAAGAGCAGTTTGGGGCCAGAATCCCCTGCTGCTGTTTGAGCACAGTGGAGAGGCAGCAAGTTTGCTCTCTCTACACACACACACCCTTGTTTGACCATATTCCTGGGATCTGTCATTGACATAATGCATTCCCTAGTTCTTACCCTAACCTCAGCCTTCACATAGTATTTTCCATATAGCCATAATCCCTAACCCAGGCCTTAAACCTCAATCAGTATGGTCCGTCATTTTGTAGTCCCACAAAGCTGTCGGACCTCATAAGTATAGTTGGGATCCCATGAATATAGGAACACAAACACAAACACAGACACACATTTACACATTAACCACCTGTAAGCTGACAGTTTTGGCTGCATTTAGTATATTTAGAAAGGCATTTCCTCTGTGGAACAAGCCTCTGAGGTATTTCACAGGCCAACACCTATCACTCACTGCACCCATTCAGCAGCAGCAGTCTCATTAGACCAGAGTTCCTCTGTGCTTGACCTTTTACGCAACAAGGCAAGAGACGCTTTGCAATTGCAGCCGTAATTACTAAAACTGAAGTGAGTTACCAAGAAAACCTCCGTGGGAACACAGCTGAGTCAAACAGAGGTTTCAAATGAGGAAGATGCCTAAACAAGCCACATGCAATAACACTGTAACAGAGCTGCTACCAACCTCTGGTCATCAATAGGCCATCCATTAATCACCTGCCTATAAAATGCTGGAAGATGAGAAGAGGTGAACATGGCCATCATAGACTCCTGTTGTCCAGGGGGACAGATTCTGATGTGTTGTTTTGTCCAAGCAACGGTTCAAACATATTGAGTTTTTCTATAATAGAACACTGAGGGTAAAATATTACCATCAGATGCCATGAAAGTGAAAGTTATTCTCAACTCAACTTTAACGATTCAATGAAATTCAGCCCAGCTTTAATAGATGGCAACATGTTTGATATAGATTGAGAGAAATCAATAGTGTAGGGCCATAGTCAGCATTTTACATGTGGTTGCATATCTGAAATGTGGCAGGGCAAACAGATTTTTTATTTGTAATACTAAAGATGACTACATTACTATAAAACATGCATGTCATTGTCGATCGGTGCAACGCTTCTGCAGAACTCTTTTTTTTACATGCCACTTTAATTTTTGTGAATTGTGTGTGTGTGTTTTTTTTATTTTTTATCAAAGCACGGATTGCAGCTTTAATCACAGAATGAAGTGTTGAGTTGACTTACCACAGTAGTACTGATGATGCAACCGCACAATATTATTTAGCCTAACATTAACCAAGTGCTGGCTGGGAGTGACGCAACACTCAAATTCTCTTAAAGGGATAGTTCACCCAAAATTCAAATTTCACTCATTTTCTACTCACCCTCATGTCGACTAAGGGTTGGGAGAAGTTCCAGGGGGGGGGCTCCGTGCAGCACTGCATTGCCATATGACGGTCGCCAACGGGTCTCACTTTTCTTTGTTCAAAAAGACACACAAAAAACCATCCAAATACCTCCATACTGCTCGTCTGTAATGTCCCTCTTGTATTGAAGCCCCGACATGAGAAATTGTTTGCGCAATTTGCACTGACACCGGCAGGGTGTCAGTGCAAATAACGCGAGATTTGAGACTGAGACACTGGGAGCTTCCACTACAAACAATCTTAAAATATAGACTTTTTAAATTTTTTTCGGAACACTTTCTCATATCTGGGCTTCAATACAAGAGGGACATAACAGACGAGCAGTATGGAGGTATTTGGATGTTTTTTGGTGTGTCTTTTGGGACAAAGAATGTTGGTGTCCATTGACAACCATTATATTGACAAATACTGCTACACAACTCCAGAGAAGGCATGGAGGAAAATTCTCCCAACCCTTAGTCGACATGAGGGTGAGTAGAAAATTTGAATTTTGGGTGAACTATCCCTTTAAAACACACCTACCAGTATGAATGCGTTGAGAGCTGTGGAAAAACTGTTTTGGGTAAAGAACATACATGACTGGAAGCCAAATGGGCAGTTTTTCTCCACTGATGTCCCCCCCCCTCTATGTGGTAATGCTTGGGCTCTCTGAAGCTGGATGATCAGTGATATCTGGTAAATCAATACACTATGTTTGGAAAAAAGCTGTTTAAAGTGATGAATGTAAAAAAACAAATAAACCAACCTAAACTTGTTTCCTGTTTTATAGTTTTGTGTTGGTGTTCCACCACAATAATGATACTCCCAGTAACGTGTCATTATCTGGTATCTTAAAGGCACAGCTCAGTGGGAAAAATCCCATCATAGCAGTGTGTGTAGAAGTGATTTACCCGGCCTGTGTTTCTCAGGCGGGGTGTGTTTGTGTGGTTACTGAGGGACTTTAATCTGTGCGGTTGCACAAAGTCCCTCAGCTGCACATACAGTCATGTGGAAGATGAGCTCTGCCCCGTGTGTTGAATCAGCCTGCTGGAGTATGAGTGCCCGTCAGCGCAGCCTCTTGTTTGTTTACTACAGCTGATCAGCTCCTATCTCTTCCTGTGGTTACATGGACAGATAGCTCCAAATTACTGTCTGGGGTCTTGGTGAACTTGTTTATTTGTGTGTCTCTCAGAGTGTGTGATGTGATGTCTTGTGTCTAGACTGTTACTGTAGTTACAGTTATAGCGCTCAGAGCTGACTTTTTTTTCTTTCTCTTGACACGTATGTACTCATATCTGTGGTTGATAAGCTGGTGGGCCTGAGAGAGGGGTCAGATTTCAGGGATGTTAGACTCACTGGACAGCAGCTGGCCTTTGAATTTACTATCTGAAAAGCATGAGTGTTGCTTTGTTTTGCCTGAAACTACAGTGAGTGTTTTCACTGCCTGATCCATAAGATCTGTCTGATCTCCACCAGAACAAAGCATCCTGCCCAGAACAGTACATATAGATGGCTCTTCTGATAGAGGGACTGTGGATCTCTACAAGATCATTCAGTATTTTTTTTTTTAGCAAAGTCAAGCAAAATGATGACAGACATTTTGAAACATTCTCTGGTTGCACCTTCTGCATTTCAAGACTGTTTCAGTTTCTGTATCACTGAATAGTTTTTGGAGGTAGGCAGACATTTCATCCAGGAGATGAGAAACTGTTTGACAGATGAATCAATGATGAAGACTGTCTTCAGATTGGAGGAACTTAAAAAGTAACATGGGCCACAGAAGTTTTAAGAGTTTCTTTGGCAGGTTGTCTCGATTAAATAATGCAACGTTGGCTCCCAGCTTACCGTTAACTTCCTGTGATGTATTGTGAAATAAACAATTATCAATTATTAGCAGGGTTTCCACTACCAGTTACCATTACTCTGCACCTCGTTCCACTACACAGTTACAGCTCTACTCGACTTGGTTTAGATGCTTTTCCATCACAGCTGAATCCTTCACGTTTCCTCTTTAGCAGGGGCGGGGTCGTCATGGCGTCTACGGCCCCGTCGTCTGGCTCTCTTTTTTTTAGTGGTTACCGTCACTCACTACTTGAAAAAATCCTAGCGGAAACACTGATTAATATCAACTCGTTTACCTGTGGTTAGTTCTATTTGTTTTACAGTATACATCTTATTCAATAAACAACATGCAGGAACAGCAACCAATTTGTGATTGTAATTATGTAATTTGTCCTGATCAATATCATCCTGGTTGGAGCATTCCTGAATGTCAACAGTGTTCTGTAACACCAGATGCTCCCTGGCTTCAACAGGTATTTTACTCGTCAGTGCAGAGACAAACCTCCACTCCTCCATCTCCCTCCCCTCCAACTGCTGCTGCTCTCATCCACTTAACTTAAACGCTGAGTGTTTGATGTCAAGACGAAGGCTGGTCTGAAATCAGCCAGGAACACTTTCTCATCAGAGGTTGGCTCAGGCTGCTGCCGCGTTTCAGGCCAAGGTTGATGAAGTCAGACAGATGCACCGGCAGTGAAAACTCAGCCAAGTTTTACAGCACTAAATCTGAACTTAACTAAACAATATATTTCAGTGCTGAACAACCATGTCCAAGTGTGTGCTTATGTGTGTGTTTTAAGGGCTCAGGTGTGTGTGTTGGAGAGAGACCTCAACCTGCAGTGTACAGTCATGTTTTTGTTTTGGCTGTGCTTGGTGTGGAGCCAGCTGTGTTGGAGTCTCTCAGCTGTGAGTCATGTGTGAAAGGTCCACATAGTAAAATAGCTCAGTACCAGTCAGTCCTCTGCTGCTCAACCTGCTGCACTGGAAGCTCTCACTCGCCCACCTCGCTCTTTCTGTCACTGTTTGTTCTTCTCATTGTAATGATCATATTTTTGCCAGGTTAATCACACTGTGCACATTTTTGCCCTGTTTCTTCAAGTCCTTTACATAATATATTTTCATCTCTTTTGCCAAACAGCAAAAAACAATCATCAAACAATCCATTACACCATACCATACAGGGTTTCCCCCAGTGTATTATAAGCCCGGCGGCCCGCCAGGCCTTACTTGCCCCACCCCCAGGCTGAACATTGTTTATTATTTTTAAAAATCTGTTGTTATACTCAATAAACAGGTGATCAGGTGTGTTTTTCATCACTGGTAGCAGTTAGCTGTTAGCACGTGGTCCCTGGGCCCTGCAGCAGCATCAGAGCTCCAGACTCCTGTGAGCTGTGGGGCTTTCACCTGATGTGAAAATGATCCATTGTTTCATTTCTCAGCTCATAAAGTTTGCGATCACACATGTTTGTTTTCTAGTGGATCCGTGAGTGTCACGTTTCCATGACGACTGACCGGAAAAGGAGCGCGGTACGTCATGTGCACGTGACTCCAGATGTAAAAAAATCTCGGAGCAAAAAATAAATAAATAACCATTTATCTATAATACATCCATGGAAATAATGCTACACTTTAACAATGGAGACACGAGGCAGTTGTTTTTTAGTTTTTAATGCAAACAGTTGATGTTATTTATCTAAATATTTTTTTTTATAATTATTACTTTTTTATGGTTGATAGAACAGTATTTCAAGAGTGCCTTTCTAGAAGACTCTGCTATAGCTGGTGTTTAAATATGTCACATATGTCATATACTGTAATAACAGATGTTTATGATAATAATTTTCAACTTTTAACATTGATCTGAAGGCCTTATGGAATCACGTCTTCTAAATGCTACTGCTCCATTAATGAATCTGTTACCTACAAAGCCCTGCCATCAGTCAGTGGTCGGGTCAGGCCCCTGTCACAAAAAAAAACACTCTTGGGCACCGGTGGCCCGCCAACCACCACGCCTTGAAGACCATTATTATGATAAAGGGAAAGTGGAGATTACTGCACTACAATAAATTATTTTTCAACAAAGTAAAGATAGATGGACATTAGCTGCACACTTACATGTATTTGGGCCAGAAAATTCTGTTTTGTATAATTTGTCTAAAAGGAAATGTTATACTTGGTCTTCATATGGAGACAGGCAGATATGTAGGCGTAGCAGAAGAGGATAGCATTTGGACTTTGTGTGATCTCAAAGATGTGGAGAACCAAATGCATTTTGTTTTATACTGTCCATTCTATGACTCTGTCAGAGTAAGGTAGACCCAAAAAATGAATTGCTGAAGCGTCGTTTTAAGTTATATGCATTTTCTTCGTGTCTGGAAAAGGCCTGGGCAATGAGAAGAAGAGCTATACAGGTGTATGTTGTTAGTCATAAGTTGTTTAGTTGTGTCGTATAGCCTACATTTGTGTGGCGGGTAATGCCAGCAGGAAGGATTGTCTAGTTTCTGATCTGATGATCTTAGTGGTCTTGTAATCCCATATGGGATGGACCACAATGTTGGCACGACATGAAAATAAAATATTCATTCATTCATTCATTCATTCATCCATACCCTACTATAACCATAAGTTGCTGGATATTGAAGCAGTCAAAGATGATTATTGCAGATGTGTTGTTTCATGATTTCCCAGAGCAGCAGCCATTGTTAAAGGGATAATTCAACATTTTACGAAACAGAGCCATTTTCCAGGTAAATACAGAGTCTGCTTGCTGAGTAACTGTCCCTGAACGCAACGCGCATCAACGGTTTTGCATGAATTTTCCTCTAAAACAGCTCTGTCTCGTAACGTTCCGTTATTATCTCATAGTCTGGTGGTTTCCCCTTTGCAACTCACAACGTGTCCACGAAAGCGTTTTTGAGTTGTTGGATTGTGTATTTGATGAGTTTGATGAGTTTGACCAAGAAATTCCCTTAGCCTCCACAGCATATCCCTGAGCAGCTCACAGCTCTGCTCCGCCATACTAAAAATAGCTTACACCGACAATTAAAAGTAACAAACCTACTGCTATGACTATAGCGATTATGGCAATGGGCCAATTTGCCAAAATGTTGAACTATCCCTTTAATGCAGGGTGGGGTTGGTGTGAACTGAAAAGAAGTTTCAGACTAAATACTGTGTGAATATGCTTTTGTGCTGGTATGTATATAATCACTGAGAACAAAATGCTTTGTGGTTGTTTCTGGGATGTCTATCTTCATGTCAGAAATGCTTTAACTGAACTTCAAATTTGGCACAAACATTTCACTAGGACCAGAATGTACTGGTTCGATTTTGGTGGTTCGAGGTCACAGTCCTGATAACCTCACAAGATGTTTAAAAGTGTACAGAAAAGAACATTGAATTTGAGCCACTCTGGCTCATAAAATTAGTGTAAAAACTTATCTATCAGACGTGTAGGCCAAACTTTGTGCAAAATACTATTTTTTAAGTAAATCCGGGATGAAAGTGTGTGTTTTTTTTGTTTTTTTTGCATTGGACAATGCAGGCACACGGATTATACGTCAGCCTGCTCACGATTCAAAAGCCACTGATATTGGATCTGTCATCCGTCATTCAAACGACTGAAACACACACACACACACACAGAGCTCGGACTTGCCCCAAGCTTTGAATATCCCGCCTGCTCGATAAGAACCAATCAAATCCGTTTTCCTTACTCGGGTAAACTCGTGTTGCAGCTCGTTACAACTCGGCGCAACAAACGGGACAAACGGCCATTTCTGTACAGCTTTAAAGTCAAGGTCAGTGTGACATGAGAAAACACTTTTCATAACTCAAGTCTTGGCCCAGGACTGAAGACATTTCACACCAGTCTGTATTGTTGATTGTTATTGTTGTTATTATTGATTCATTGGCTGATTGCAAAATTACACGAATAAGAAAATGTGGCGAATTACATTTTCTTTTCTTTTTTTGTAAAGTTTCCAACTGGTTGAGAATTTGGTGATGCTGCTGTGAACAATGTCCATGTAGAGACAAAGCATTCAAATGAAATTAAAATAGCATTTCTGTGTTGAACTCATTCAAACTGACCTTTTATTGTGATTCCCATGGCACCTGCTCCTGTTGACTTCCCCTCCTGTCAAAGTCATGGGGTACAAAAGGGAAACTGTTTCTAATCACAGAAATTCCAGTACATGAAGATGTGTTGCTAGGTGGTATCCTCACCATTAGCCAGTAATATGTTACTTTATTGAAATGAATGATGTAAGTATCTCAAATCTATAATTAAATAAGGTTGAAGTATTAAAAATAAGCTAACCACTGTGAAAAAATATATAATTATGTGAACAATACAAATTTAATAAACATTGGGTTCACATCACATTGAAGATGTTGTGGTGTTAATTATGGCAGCTTTTTTGTTACTGTTTGTCAGAGTAGAGAAAGTAGCAGGATAAAGTTTTTAGTTGAAAGCCATTGTGAATATTACTCACACATTGTTCAGTACAATATCAATTTGATGTTTTGCTAACTTATCTGTGTTATTGTTTCCCTCCACCCCCTTCTTTCTCCACCTAAACTTCCTCATCTTATCTCTCCTGTCCCATGGCCTTCCTCTCTCTGCCTCTCCTTTCTTCTTACTCTTCCTTGTTTTCCCCTTGTTTGACTTCCTCTCTTTCTTACCCCATTCTTCCGCCATCGTCTTTTATTTTCCTCTGGATTTCCTCCTTCGGCCCGACTCGAGCAGAGGTGGTCGTGGAGTACGAGTATGAAGCTCACCACGAGGACGAGCTGACCCTGCGGCTGGGCGACATCATCAAGAACGTGCGGCATATAGAGGAGGATGGCTGGATGGAGGGAGACCTCAACGGCAAACGAGGGCTCTTCCCCGACAACTTTGTCAAGGTGAGAAGCAGACGGCTGAAGACCTGTTCACTTTCTCTGTCATATCACGTGGATCCTACCAAATATGGAGTTTTAACAGAACTCGCTTGTTTTGCTGCAGGAAGCTGACCTGAGCATTTAAAAGGATATGCCAACATTTTTTTCTCTTTTCGTTTCTTACCTCACTCCGGAGTCCATGACCAGCAGATAGACACCATCCTTTCAACTGTGCGTGCAGTAACAAGGGAGATGGAGCCGTATCACCTGTAATTAGCTTAGCTTAAACAATGGAAGTGTATGGGTAGTGTTAGCCTGCCTCCACCTAAAGCAGGGGTGGGCAATTATTTTTTCCAGAGGGCCACATTGACTCCGATCCAAATTGAAACATAATATTTATTGCAGATTAGCTAAACTACATATTTGGTGGACATATTGCGTTATATATTTGACGCAACACAATTGATGTAATTGCATTTTCAATTTATATCCATCATAGGTCACTAAAGAAACATAATGTATTATGGACTCAAGGCAGATGACTAAAATGACATCTGGTTTGTTAGCAGCCGTTTTTCCGACTGCACGTGAATCACATTCACATGCAGTCCTCAATTGACTCGCAGTGGCTCAGGTAGCTCTAAAAATGCAATCACAGTTTGAAATTTCAGTGTTTGTGAAGTTATAATTAGGTGCCGTGATGTGTTAGCAGTTCCGACATGATCTGGTCTCTCCAGAGTCCTGGTCAAACCTCAGCTGTGGAGAAACTCTTCAGCAACTTTCCTCCGGGAACTCCGACGGACCTATCTTCAGAGGGGCGATCAAACAGCTGATTAATGCAAATATACGTAATCCAATCGGGCCATATAGCAGTTGCATCATTGAGCCTTCAAAAATGATGGAAGATTTTCTTTCTTTTCTTTTTTTCCCTTGTGCAAGTCGCGGGCCGGATTGATTTGGTCCACGGGCCGCGTCCGATCGGTCAAAACGGAGGTTGACCTAAAGTCAAAGAAACTCTTCAGCAACTTTAAATGGACCGATCTTCGTCTCAGAGCTGGCAAAACTCTCCAGTAAGGCATCTTGAGCGGTCAAATGCCAGTAACGGGACGAGATCGGGCAAAACGGAGGGTTCCAGCAAAGACGGTTTATTTTGGTTCAAGCTAGCTACATCGAGGGTAGGTTAGCTTCCTATTTCAAAGTAAAAGCACAAATCTTATCATCATGGTTTTCTGTATGTAAAGGGCAACAGGTGTTTTTATTTTGTGAAAGTAACCGGAAGTGCGGTGGTCACAACAGCTAGCTTGAGTAACGCCAAATGCGTCAGACATAATTGTAAACTGCTGGTATTTAGACAAATTAACGACACACTGCTGATCTAAATGGATACTTTCTCACTAAAACATGTTTGAAATGTTGATAAAGTGATATATTTACAGAGTTTGGAGCTAAAATGAAATCAGCTTCTGACTGCTGATTTCAGCTTAGGTAGGAGGCAGGCTAACACTACCCATACACTTCCAGTGTTTGAGCTAAGCTAATTACAGGCGATACGGCTCTATTTCCCTTGTTACTGCACGTACAGTCAAAAGGATGGTGTCTATCTGCTGGTCATGGACTCGGGAGTGAGGCACGGCATGAAAAAAAATGTTGGCGTATCCCTTTTAAAGGGATAGCTCAACATTTTGGCAAATTTGCCTATTGCTATAATCTCTATAGCGGGAGGTTCATTACCTGCATGTTGTTTTGAGATCTGCAGGGCAGAGACGTGAGCTGCTCACACAATGGAGGTGAACAGTACAGGTCCCCTGTCCTTCAAAACTCATCAAATGCAAATCCAACAACTCCGAAATGCTCTCAAGGAGAAGTTGTGACCTGCACATTCACCATGCTATGAAATAATCATGTAACATTATGAGACAGAGTTGTTTTCAAAGCAAATACATAACCGGAGTTCCAAGTAGTTCCAAGTATTTGCTTCATGTGTCGTAATGTTACATATACATGATTATTTCATAGGTGGTGAATGTCTGGGCGATGAGATGACGGATTTTTCGTTGACGACCCTTTTTTTCATGAATAACGAGACGATGACGAGATAAACACGTTCCAAGTATTTGCTTCATTTCAAATTGTTGTCAGTAATGTCCGTACAAAACAGCGCTGATTATTTCAGAGTGGCAGAGTGCAGGTGCAGGTGAATGATCAGCTGCTCTGGTGACCGAGTCACAACTAGTCAACAAGTGGATGGTCATTTTCACAGGCATTCTGCTTATTGTGCGTGTAATCTGTCAATTAAAATCAACAAGTATCTGCAACGCTGCTGCATCCCATCCTTGTGGTCAGACCTATGGGTCAGACCCACACCTGCATGCAGCGCACATTCTGCTCAACACTGGCGTCACTCGACGAGAAGATATACGTAGGTTAAGACCATAAATGATTTGCCATTGGGTGAAAATTATGTGTAAAACTATTCCTTAATTGAATTAAGACTTATTTTTTTTCACTGAAACTCCTAAAACCTCGTTGAGTTTTCGTCGATTGAAATGACTAAAACTCACTTTTCGTCAGACTAAATCTAAAATGCCTGCCAAAAACAACACTGGTGAATGTGCAGGTCACAACTAGTCAACAAGAGCATTTTGGCATTGTTGATTTTTGTATTTGATGAGTTTTGAGGGACAGGGGACCTGTACCGTTCACCTCCATTGTGTTCACTGAGCAGCTCACATCTCTGCCCCGCAGATCTCAAAACAACATGCACCGATAACTAAAAGTAATGAACCTATTCCTGTGACTATAGGGGTTATAGGCAAATCTGCCAAAATGTTGGACTATCTCTTTAAAATGCTGTTGTTATACCATTTAAGTTGTACTATTGAAGCTGTTGACAGCATCAGACTTCAGACGTCTGCATGAGCTCCATCAGATGTGGTCCACTCACTGATTTGTCCACAGCTGATGCATGCTGCTGCCTCATTTGAGCTGAGGTTGAATGCCAATTGTTGGCTTTTCCATGACTGACAAACACTGCTGCTAATCACTGGAAGAGGGTCTTTATCTGTAAATCACTACAAACCGATACAGTGAGACTGTGGACGTCTACTCTATTCGTTGTCTGGCTGAGTTGCACGAAGGGTGTGAGATGATTGATCGTTAAAATAAAAGTCAGATGTTTTACGGCAAGCTTTATTGGTATCACAAGGACAATTTGAATGTAGCCCTTAATCTGCTCTGTGTTTTCCCCGTTGCCCAACAAACTATTGATAGCATGAGCCGGTGCTGTTTGATACTTGTGAGGATTAAAGAATGTTCTGCCAGTAGCCGTTGAAGGAAATTAGATTTAAGAATCTTACTGAACCACATGATTTTACTTCCAGTTGCAGTAGCTGATCAAATCACCGATTGTCTATATATTGTCATCAATAGTGGGTTTTTTTAATTCGACACATCGAGGACCACACACATAGTAAGATCAGGCGACATTTCCACTTTATTAGATTATTTCTCATTCTGTTTTTGCATTATGTAGAAATTATAACAAAACATATGACGTAACATTTTCTGTGCATAAAATTTTATTTTAACATGGACAAGAACTGGGTACATTAACACCTTCTCAAATCGTTAGTCTTGTGTCAGAAATTCACTGTTTTCAGTTTGAATTACACAATATGTTCCTCTGTGCTCTGTTAAATAATACACAACTGTACTGTTTTTCCGTTGTACTGTTAAAGCAAATGAGAGCCCCTCCATTGCGAAATCCACAGTGTAACTTCTGCAATGCTCAGCGCAGTTGAAGCCCCTCCCTCATGTTGATGACACTATGATTTGATGACTCCTAGCAGATCCACTAGCATGACGTGTATTAAAATGGGGTTTAAAGCAGAACTATGTAAGTTGGCCAGAAATATCTCACTCCTTCGTTGGTTTCTCTTTCTTTTTTTTACCCTCTCCGGAGCTCCCCCACAGTGCTGGGAGGCACATGTCACTGTCGTAAAAAAAAAAAAAAAAAACTCGCCGCAGCCCCCTCCGCCTCCACCTACACGTGCTTGTGTTTACAAGGAAGTTGCTGAAGGTAGCCCCTCCGCTAACGCTCATGTTGATGACACTATGATTTGAGCTGACTCGCTAACACGGCCACACACAGACACAGACACTATCCATTGACGAGACTTGGAACACCGGTCCGGAGGATTAATGTTGCAAGTGTGGTTTTCAGCCAGTGGGGGGTGTGGGCGCATTAAAATCATCATAGGTCACTCTACCATCACAGTGTCTCTGAGACACAATAATTGCAGCCGAAATCCTGCGTAGTTCTGCTTTAATTCATGTCAATCAAGTGAGAAATAGGACTTGATTGTGTACATTTAGGGGTAAAATGCTACTTGTTAACATCCTTTTAATTGAAATGAATGAACTAAGTGAAACTAATGATTCCAGGCAGCTAATTCCACAGCAGGCCAGTCGGATCTGTGTAGAGGTGAGGCGAGTCGTCTCATGTTATGTCTTGGTAGAGCTGTGGAGGCACCTGCTGCTCTGCTGTGAAACAGGACGTTTCCACAGCTGATGCAGTGTGAGATGAGCCACTCCGGCG
Source organism: Decapterus maruadsi (assembly GCA_030347415.2). NCBI lineage: Eukaryota > Metazoa > Chordata > Actinopteri > Carangiformes > Carangidae > Decapterus > Decapterus maruadsi. The sequence continues at coordinate 1,683,552 of CM064891.1, read as the reverse complement.
CTTCTGGCCTCCTCTTCCCTCTCATCGTTCCTCTTCTTCCTATCCCATAATCCTGCGTAGTGAGATAGGTAATCAGCTAAACAGTCTGGCCCAGTCACTGAGCTTGGATAGTTAATCCTCTAAGGAGCCTGCTGGCTGTTGAACTTTGCTCCCGAGAACGTTACAGTCAGCTGAGATGTTGCATTTCTTCTTCCTGCTGCCTTTAACCGGTGTTGCAGCCGAGCGATCGGGGGGACATGAAACATGTTTTGGATTCGAAAGAATTCAAAGGTGCGTTGCCGTCGTCAGTGAGGATTAATTGACACAGTTTTATGATGTAATATTAGAAGATTGTAATCAGTGGTAGAGGGCTGTAAAGATTTGTTTGGTGCTACTGTGAATATGAGTCATAGGGTTTTGATTCGAGGAGTGTTGTACGGTTGGAAACAGGGTTATGCTGACTGTAATTTATAAAAATACTTTTTGTAAAGACAAAGATGGAAGGGTGCATTGAGTTCCCAAAGACCACAATCACTGTATTCTGTTGTCTCCTCTCCTCTCCTCTCGGTCTTTCTTTTACCTTCTCTGTAGGATTTACCTCCATCTAGCGGTGTGGTTTCATATCTGAACGTATTCTTGATGTTGCGTTCACGTGAACTCCGGCAGAAGTCAGAAAGACAACAGACGCTAAACAAGCGTCTATGTAAAGAAATGGTCCTCCAGTACGAGGCAAAACAATACAGGCCTGACAATATGTCGTCATGGTGATGTCGTATCGTTTACCTGACCCACGTTTTGCCGTCTTTCTCTCATCGAGTAAAATGACATCTGGTTGGTTTGCCGACGGCGTCATTCAGGTGTCTGACTGCACCTGAATGCAACATCAGAGCCTCCGTCCTTCCTCACACTACACAGTGGTGACAGTTTTAACAGGCGCTACCTGGAGAACTTTCTCCCCGAGCCGACAGCTCTGGTGAGTTTGTGGTTACCTACGGTCACGCTGACACTGAACGTAAAAAATGGCGATGCAACATGGCCGCCAAGGTTCTGTGCACCCCCCTTGTATATCTGTAACGACCTGTAACAAGTCATTCTAAGGTAGGAGAAAGCTTTCGTTTGTATGCGGGTGTGATTCAACTTCAGTGAAACACGTATTTATGAAAGACATGTTTGATTTTTTCTGATAAAAAGCCAAATAAATCACATACTGGGGCTTTAACTTCACTCTCCCGTGGTGCATCTTTCACACTAGAGTGATGTTATCCATGCATTCTGGCTTGAATCTAAACAAATGGACATGCTGTTGCACTGATGCATGACACACACACACAGACAGACATATCCATGTAGACAGCTATGTGTCTCTGCAGAGTCGTAAAGGCTCGGTGTGTGAAGGAGCTGATGAGCAGAACTGAAATTCAATTGGCATTTTGGATTTGTTTTTTGGGGCCAACGAGTGTTCCTAAAGTGGCATAGTGACATTGTTTTTAGGGTGTGTGTGTTTGTGTGTTTGTTTCTCCTGCTGTGGAACCACTTTTCAAAATGAAGGAATGTCTGATTGAAAAATCCAGTAAACAGGAGCATGACTCTGACTTCAGAAGGGCAGCTGAGTATGTCTGAATGAACAGAGGAGAGTGGCATTGTTCAAAGAAGACACAGAAATGTCTCTTTTTATCATCTTCCTTCTGTTTGGAAGATGATTGTCCTCAAATGTGCTTGGGAGACAGGGATGGGTGCTGAGCCTCGGTATTAAACCAGTCCATCCTTAGCGATGCTGTTGTTGGTAGTGGAGTCGTCACGTATGTTATCTTACACGTTCACTCCATGTGCTCAAATATCCGTCTGTGTGATGTATTTTAGCTGCTCTCCCAGAAAACAAGACACCTCTCTCAGCGGCTCACTCCGACCGTCTGCTCTGTCTGTCAGCAACAGATTAAAGCTCATAAGGATGGAGGAGAGACATTTTTTGGCTCTACTTCAAAAAGCTGCACGGCGTCGATCAAACAACTGGCCAAAGTACATCATATTTATTTCATATTTCTATCACAACATACTGATTTGTTTATTAGAAAAATACTTTTTTTTAGCTACAACTTGTTCATCAAAACAATTAGCCTAATTTTTCAAAAATAATACATCCATGTCTAAGGGGTGCAGAGTAAAAATATAAATTTTACTGGGCGTCAACTTTCCATTCAAACCCTATTGAGTCCGGCGCTCACAGCGCTCATCGCCCTTGGCGGTAAAACGCCCTTGGCGCTTGCTTCTTTTTGTCGCAGCGCTCAGAGCGCTTCGAGTTGAAATCTGTTCAACTTTTAGAACAGCGCCGCTCTTGTCAATGTCACTTTCCCCTGCACTGACCAATCAGAATCAAGAAGAGGCGGGACATACGCTACCGACAGCAACACAACCAGAGACGTGACTCGGTCTATATCATGACCCACACTTGTATTGAAGGCAGGCTCTCAGAGTCCATGTCAAAAGCTGCTGCTAATGCCATTGTGTATTTCTGACCCTCGTTGTAGTGTTTACATAAACAAGGCAGTGTCAGAGGACTCGTTTTGTAACCTAGCAACGGCGGTATTCTAACGAGGGAGAGAGAGAGTGCTGGGAAAGCAGCACTGAAAGTGCGTCTGGTGGACACGGCCCCTTAGTGTTCTCAGGCAAGTTTTTACAATGGCCCTCATGTTTTTTCTGTAATTCTTCCTTAGCAGCTTTGTAGACGATGGACATCACAGATAATGATACACCAGCACTGAACCTAGAAATGTGTGTTTCATGTCTGTGTTGAGTTATGACTCAGAGAATCCACCATTTGACACAAATTGCAGCGATCAAGCAGCAGCGATGGTTTTAAAGGAGCAGGATTTCCTCCATGAGTGTCCAGCAGCTCCGTCTCTGGCTGCTGAGTCTGACTGATGCTTAAAAACAATTACTAAACCACTGATGTTTTCAGAGTGGCCCTCTCCTGTCGCCAGTGAAGCACGCTCCTTCACACAGACACACACTCTGGATCTAAATTGACCGATACTGGATTTGTTAAAGGGATACGCCAACTTTTTTTTTTTAACGTGTCTTGCCTCACTGCCGAGTCCATGTCCAGCAGATAGACACCATCCTTTCAACTGTGTGTGCAGTAGCTAACAAGGTGTTACAAGAGCTTGTAACACCTGTAATTAGCTTAGCTCAAACGCTGGAAGTGTATGGGTAGTGTTAGCCTGCCTCCACCTAAAGTCATCAGAGAAACTCTTCAGCAACTGTAAACAGAAACTGGCGGTCGATCTTCGTCTCAGAACTGACTAAACTCTCCAGTAAGGCATCTTGAGCGGTCAAATGCTGGTAACGGGACGAGATCGGTCAAAACGGAGGGTTCAAGTAAAGGCGGTTTATTGGTTCAAGCTACAGTAGCTACATCAAGGCTATGTTAGCTTGCACTTCTGTATGTAAAGGGCAACAGGTGTTTTATTTTGTGAAAGTAACCAGAAGTGCGTTGGTCACAACGGCTAGCTTGAGTATTGTCGTTCATTTCACCAATATTTTGTGATGATACACTAGTGTTATTCCCCTCTGAGCCCGTGGTGGCATGTTATCAACTTCCTGCTCCTGTAGGTTGACCTACTGACCTCTGATCTGGATGATGTCATCTCTGAGCGCTGCCCGGCTCATTCTGATAATAATCATTCTGCTTCAGCATTTGGGTCAATTTTTATCTCAACTATCCAGAGCTTTAGTGAGTCCAGGTTGAGGAGAAGAAGCCTGTGGAAGCTGAACTTCAGAAACATGCAGAGACGAACCATAGCATTAGCGGTAGCAAGTTAGCTGCACCGCACCGCAGTCGGAGATGACATCATCCAGATCAGAGGTCAGTAGTCAACCTACAGACCCCGGATGTTGCTAACATGCCACCACGGACTCAGAGGGGAATAACACTAGTGTATCATCACAAAATAATAAAATAAAGTGATATTTTTACAGAGTTTAGAGCTAAAATGAAATCAGCTTCTGACTGCTGATTTCAGCTTGGGTAGGAGGCAGGCTAACACTACTCCCTTGTTCCTGCACGCACAGTGGAAAGGATGGTGTCTATCTGCTGGTCACGGACTCAGGAGTGAGGCAAGACACACAAAAAAAATGTTGGTGTATCACTTTAAAAGGAGTCAGCTGGGTTTTTGAGACAAACTCAGACCACACACCAACATGACGCTCTCTGAAATGTCTTTGACCAGTAATTCCTCTTTATCTGCCGACATAAACAAATATATCTTTATCTACAACCCAATATAAACTGGTTTGAGTTTGATGAAGTCCTAGCTTTACTGAAGACTTCAAACACCACCTTCCTCTTTCTTATATCCTGTTGGTGATTGTTAGAGATAAATAGAGCTGCTGAGAGAAAACAAACCTACTGATTGGTATATTTGCAGTAAAGTGCACACACAGCGTTTCGGTTGGTAAAGTTCACCACCTCAGGCTGCAGACTGTCAGTGTCACACAACAAGAAACTTTGTCTTTGCTTGCTGAGCATGCTGGGGGAAAAGCCCACATTTTGCGTTCTCAGTTTATTTGCAGTCTAATTAACACCCAAGATGTGTGGCTACAGTAAGTGGAAAATAGTTTGTGTGTGTGTTGGTGTGTGTACAGTGGTGATGTGTGGTCACACAGCACAGACCTTCACACTCTGAGGGTTGTCAGTGAACAGCACTCGGAGCTGAGAATGGGGAAGTAACACATGTGTATTTGTTTATTGTCTTCTCACATTGGACAGTTTTGTGCAGCAGAGATGTGGATCTGAACCTGAGGCTGTCAACACACACACACTCACACACTCACACACACACAGCTGGACTTCCTCTCCAGTGAAATTGCAAAGTCAGCGTGTGTGAACGGGGAAGTGGATGGTGAACTGGATCATTGTTTAGCTCCACACACACACACACACAGACTTGTGATGTCATTTCCACAGCTGGAGCCACTGAGGTCCAGTCGGATCTCTTCTGGTCTGTCTGATCGATAGAAAGTCATTTCTTTAACAGGTTCATTTGAAGATTTCAGGTTGATTTCGTGACTTTTCTGGGTTTAACTTTACTTTAACTTCAGTCAGAGACCTGAGGGTTGTTGGAAAGGTCCCAGAGGGTCACAGTGTGTTTTCAGGTATGTAATGAAGAGACAGCAGAATGACTGATACTTATTGTCTGATCTGAACTATTTGGACGTAACTGCAGCGAGTTCCAGCAGTCTGAAGTGCAGTCTAAGGTCTGAGGAGACGGTCCAGCTGCAGAGAGCAGGACTACTGCACCACCCTCCTGTCCTCCTGTCCTCCTGTCCTCCTGTCCTCAGCCGTATATCACTTGTGGACTTCATGTGACTGGTTTTCTTTGACAGTCCAGATTTCCAAGCCAATAAATCCTGTCATGTGAGTCAGCTGTAAAATCCTTTCTGACTTCATTGTTCAGATAGTTGATTAGTTTATTACCAACATTCTCTGACTTTGATTCTTAATCATGCTGCTTTTGGGCCAATTTTCATCACATCACAGTACATGTTGTAGTTTTCACCAGCATTAACTCCCAGCATGCCCTGTGCTTATTGGCTCACTGAGTCTGACAAGATTTATTCACATGTCTAGTATTGAAATTTGGGATTATCCTCTGTGGTATTACACCATTTAAATAAGCTCATAAAACTGTTGTAGTTTGATAACTAGTAGGAGTGGATGGTGTATTTGGGAAGTGGACATAACAGTAAACGGAGGTGTGATTTCCACACCATGGCTCCATAAGGATCGAAAAGGTCTTGACCAGACATGGACAGCTAAGGAAAGGTTATTAGAGACTATACAGTTAAACAGATAATAATATTATACAAGTCTCATGGGCATTTAACCCTCCTGTTGTCCTCCTGGGTCAAAGAAGGAAGGATAAAGCGATAGACAGAAGAAAGGATGAAGGGAAATAAGGAAGGAAGGACAAAGGGAATGATGGGAGGAATAAAGGAGGGGGAAAGGGAAGGGAAAATATATGGAGGGAGGAACAAAAAAAGGGAATGTAAGGGAGGAATAAAAAGAAAGAAGGGGAAGGAAAGAAAGATGGAGGACCAGGTCAACATGGATCAAAAGAGAAAGGAAGAAGAAGTAAGGACGAAGGGAAGGAAAGAAGGAAAGAAGCAAGGAAGGATGGAGGAAGTGAACAGATTGGGGACAACAGGAGGGTTAACCACATTGACATGAATCATTGGTCAGTCATGTGTCAGTCATGTCACATACATATTCTGATTGGCTCAGAGGTAGAGGCTTCAGGAAACCTGCACTTCTTGGACACAAAATGACCTGTAGTTGAATGTGTGTGTTCGTGGTGTGTCCATATACATCACTACATTTATCACCACGCCGACAGTATTTAGTGAAGGTGTGTTGTGGACTTTGTGCTGTTGTCAGGGAGTTTCCCAGACTGGGAGAATGTGGTGGCTGTTTGACGGCCTCGCTGTGTGATGTAATTGGGATCATTAGCAATAGCTGGATTTAGCATGAGTGGGCTGCAACCAGCACAATGCTGCATTGAGCACCACCGGTGGTTGCCATAGTTCTGGTTTATTTTCTGACTTTGTGTGGCTCACAAGAATCCTGTTCACACACTGTTCACTTCCCCTATCCAGTGTGAAAATGATGCACCTTGATCACGTTTCCCCTTTCTGTCCAAACAGCGTCTTGGTGATTCTCCTCCTCCAATCAGGTCGCTGCCTCCTGTCGGAATGTGTATTTTTGTGAGCATATCTGTCACATGTTGTAGTTGGAGATGTGTTGTTGTCATTGTGACACAAAGTTTGTCTGACCGCATCCAGAGGCGGTTTGTTGACCGCACTGTGTTTGGCTGCGGGCCCAAAGGGAACAATGGGGTTTTTGGGGTTAGATTTTGCTGATCCAGTTACAATCCACTGACACAGTGTTCATATCCTCCCCCACTTACTGAATGAAATTCAGGATTATAGGTTGACATCAGAAAATGCTGTTTATGGTCAGTGGTCACAAGTAAACCTGATAACACCACAAAACACTAAGACACCTTTTTAAATTGTGTCTTCTAAAAATAAAAGTGGAAAATGCTGATGAATTGACTCAGTAGTTGACAATAAAACAATAAAATAATTATCTTTCAAGTTAAAATTTTGCATTTTCATTAGGATACATGGTCATCCAGTGGCAGAGCTTGTGAAGAAATAAAAGGAAAAACACATAATAGCAGTTTTACACAAAATACAAACGTTATTTGAAGAGTTGACTAAAGTCAACTTTTCTTCTGTTTGAGCGAAAAGTGTGAAATGTTGTTTTTCCATCTTGCAGTTAGAATGACTGTGCTAATGAAGTATGCTGTTGTGAACACAGAGTGAGAAAATAAAAATATTTGTTGTGTGTTTTTTAGGAAGTGAAGAAGGATTCCAAAGAGTCCAAAGAGGTCAAGGAAACCAAGAACGAGGCCAAGGAAGAGAGCTCTCAGCCTCAGAGGAGAGAGAAGAGCGCCGGGAACGTGGCCAACCTGGTCCAGAGGATGAGCACCATCGGCATCCCCACCGGTGGTTTCCAGCCTCAGCCGCCCGCAGCTGCAAGGAGTACGATTTTCTACTTTCAAGTTGTGTGTGTGTGTGTGTGTTCGGATAAAGTCATGCTTTTTACAAGGGACTTTACAATACTGTAATAGAATTTTTACCCGTACTAACACGACTGAAATACAGTGACAATACAGTGCCCACATACACACACCTGCATATTCAGTTCATTGCAGTAGTTTAAAGGGATAGTTCACCCAAAATTCAAATTTCACTCATTATCTACTCACCCTCATGTCGACTAAGAGCTGTGAGAATTTTCGGAGTCCTCCGTTCCTTCTCTGAGTTACGGGGGGGTCCATGTAGCAGTATTTGTCAATATAATGGTTGTCAATGGACACCAACATTCTTCGTCCAAAAAGACACACCAAAAAACATCCAAATACCTCCATACTGCTCGTCTGTAATGTCCCTCTTGTATTGAAGCCCCGACAGAGCAGTGAACTTAGACACTGGGAGCTTCTGCTACAAACAAGCTTAAAAGCTAGACTTTTTCCGGAACAATTTCTCATGTGGGGGCTTCAATACAAGAGGGACATTACAGCAGTGAACTGAGACACTGTTTTTTGGAGCTTCCGGACAAACAAGCCATTGAAAATACAAATACTGCTTTTTCCTCAGAGAAGGAACAATTTCTCATGTCAGTGAAATTTGAATTTTGGGTGAACTATCCCTTTAAATGGACTTACATGGTGTCATGTCAGTAGTGTGAAGTGTTCAGCTTCGGTTTGACATACATTGTGTTTTATCTATTTCGTAACCCTAGAGATACTGTAGCATCCATCACATACTAGACATAGATGTATATCCTCACTGTTTTCAAAAAATCTGTTATTCTCAGGAAGTCATACAAAGACTGAAAGAATGAGGCAGTTGGACATCAGGCAGATTGGTGGGATGTTGGTACAGTAGATGCTAATTCCAACAACAATGGTTCACCAATTTTCCAGTCAATGATTTATCACGGCTACCAGAGCTCCATTTGACTTTTTCAGACCCTTCTAAGGATTTTGTTTCCAAAAAAAAAAAAAAACATGTTATAAATGTGTCATAATTTCTAAACATTTAAGAGATGATTTCATAAGTTAGAGCCATAGACTGCACATTTTTAAATCAGATTTCTGGGAGAGAGAATGAGAGAGGATGCCATTATGGAAAAGAACACAAAGCATGAATAGGACAGGGGGATGAATCAGGGTATGGTGTAAAAACTAATGTCTGTCAGACTGGAGCAGCTGAAAACGTCTTGGAAAACAATTTCAAGAATAGAGTGGGAACCCTGTGTTACTGCTATCACAGTGTTCTAATGCATACAGTGTCCTGCTGCTGAATATGCATTTGTTTTTTGAATATACATCTATAAAGCTGTATTCTTTTTTGATTTTATGTGAATTGAAAGATGGTCATGCTTCTATCTGTAATAAGATAAACTGCATTTGTTGATACATGCTGTGAGAGGCAGGCATGAAGCAGCAGGACTGTTTTTTTTTGTTTTTTTTTACACATTACAGTGTCTTCCCCGTCTCATCTTCTGTCCTTTACCTTTGATATCAGACTGCAGCAGCAGTTTATTATGCTGAAGAACACCAGCACTCACTCAGGCATCAACAGTGACTCCAGCGCATGTGAAACTGTCTTTGCATTGCTGCTGCAAAACCAAATGGTGTGACAGGTTAAGACAAAGTTGTGACTTTCTGTGCAGATACCGTCACCAAAGAGATGTTTTTGCACACGTCTCTCAGTTTGTTTGTCAGTCCAGGGACAAACCTTTGTTAAATGTCTTGGATTCTGGACTTTTTTCCATAACATTGCAAAACTTTTTTTTTTTTTTTTTCAAAAATTGTCATCACTTTCTTAGAAAATACTGAATGCATATTGAAAAAGAACCTGGACAGATTTTTACTTAAACTTTCTATACAAGATCCTAATAATAATCTGTAGTAGCCTTAGTTTGGTGGTTGGTGGAGGTATGTGCTCCACCAAGCGTCGTTCTAGTTCCACCTGTGGGCGCTGCATGTGAGCTCACGTATGCATAAATACACATGTGCGTGCGCCGCATACTTGCACCAAGTCCAGTCTTGTTCAAAGATCTTATCACCAATCCAGTTTGTCTTTGCCTTCACCTCCTGAGCTGCTGATACTGTGTCTCTGTTCTGACTGACTGGAAACAGGCCAGAGCTCAACCTGAGGGGGGAAATTCACAGTAACAAAAGATGGAGCTTATGTCACCAACTGTGATGTGCAGAGACTCTGAGTGATATCTGATACACATTCTCATACACGCATCCAAACCTGTGTAAACACAGTGTAACACTAAGAAAGAGTAACTGACTGGACTTGAGCCAGTTATGATCTGCTCCTGCTGAATGAATGAAAAGATCTTATTTTTGTCTATCTGTCCTGCAGCTTCCTAAAATATGTCTTTTCCATATCCAATAAGTATCAGCCATACAAAACATCTGCTTTCTGCAGTTAGTTTCCTGTCCTTTGCTACCTGAAGCAGCAGCTGTCTCCTCTCAACTCTGCAGCCTGACATTTAGTTCATTTTTATCCATCAATCAATAAAGATACGTGCTATATGTGTTCAGATATAAAGAGACTAGTACATGATTATGTAGTTACTAAGCAATAAGATATTAGACATGTGCTCTAGCAAGTCAGTTATTGTAGTGTTAATCTTCTATAATCATTGTCCTGTGGCTGTAACTGACCTCCCTACTTTTGAACAGTGACATGTAGAATAAGTAGAAGATATCCCATAATAACACAGAAGAGATCAGGGCTCAACAAAACATCTGAACAAATCAAAATGTAAACTAAATGATATTGCACACCCTTATAAACATAATCCTGTACTGTCACTAACAAATCTAACTTGACGTTTTTACACCATTTGCTCTTGTGTTATAAAGTTTGTCGGCCAGCTGTGCTTGTTGAGCAGGGCGTGTCTACTCGCCACCACAGACCCACTCTGCTGATCATTCCTGTTCCTTGGAGGGAGGAGCCGTCGCGCGGCCTCCCACTTCCTAGATTTTCACCTTGCTCGCATGTCACCTGTCCCAGTTCTCACGGCGCCTCATTTGACATTAAGGAGAGGGCCAGGAGACACATGCAGTCCAGCGTTTGATTAAAAACACAACAAACCAGCAGACCGGCTCATGGACAACCACACAGCAGGTCGGCATCTAACAGGCGCCTCTCGGACTCCCTTTGTCTTCACAGAGCCTAAGAAGAGACAGTGCAAGGTGCTGTTTGACTATCAGCCCCAGAATGAAGACGAGCTGGAGCTAAAAATCGGAGAGATCATAGAGATCACCGAAGAGGTACGTTTCACTTTCAACTTCCTTAAATGTCCAAGAACTTTTAACCTCGTCACAGTGAACTTGATACGCCGATGATATGTTTTTAACCCCTGACGGTGCTGGATATTTGTGGTGGTGGCAAGTCAGAACAAGAGATCTGAGCAGCAAAGAGTGCACTGAGTGAAACTTTGCAAATAGCCCAGTAGAATTTGACTCCATCCCACCGGTGTATAAAAGGTCTGAGATTTATTCTCCTTAATGTTTTTTCTTCTTTCTCTGTGCAGGTTGAAGAAGGCTGGTGGAGCGGCGCCTTGAACGGCAAGTCGGGACTGTTTCCCTCCAACTTCGTCAAAGAGCTGGACGGCCAGGGAGAGGACGGAGGAGAGACCAACGACACCGCAGCAGACGAGATCGGTACAGACACACAAACAAGAGAATAAAAAACAAGCAGGACTTCATAGATGTGAAGGGTGCAGCTTCGGTCGGCTGGAACACAATGCAATAATTGCTAAGAGTCTACAAGCCGTGCTGTATAAAGGTGTAGCTGCTGCACTTCACTAAACTCCAGTGTGGTTGCAATGCTATTTAAAGCACACAAGAAGTTCAGGAACACTGCAAGAACAATGCCAGTGAATTCACAAGGGTTTAGTTTATGACAACTGCCAACACCCACAGAAACACGATCAATGCATTCAAATGTTTCTCAGACAGTTTTTTGCAGACAGACTGAAATGTAGTAGAAATGTCTGTGCAGGGTGTTCTCACTCCTCTTTCCTGTTGTTGTGTCATGGCACATTTGTTCAGTGTCAATAGAATTCAATTTAGCAGTGGAGATGTTCAGGTGTGATAGTAGCTCCAGTCAAACAAGCCTCTACAAGAAGGCGGGCTTTAGGCTTAATCTGCTAAATCATCTGTTTGCTTATTACATGACTGGGAGGTACAGCAGCTTGTTAAAGAGCCAGGTGTGCGCGTGACTGCATTTGAATGTGTTAAATGAATGGATATGAGTGCTACATTTGATTCTCCATCTTGTGTCTGTTCTGAAATATAGATGTGGTGAACTGGAGACATCATTTTTTCATTCATATATTTGATTATATAATACTATTTGGAGCAAGGGTGTCAAAATGTGGCCCATGGGTCAAAACTAGCCCACCAGAGGGTCCAATCCCCTCAATGAATTTACCAAGTATGAAAATGACATGGGAGCATATTGTTGAAAGTGCACATATGGTTTTTCTAAGAAATTTCAAATTGTTCAATTTTTTTTTTATCGTGAAGTTAAACAAGATTAGTGACAAAGTTTAGCAAATGAAAAACAAAACGAGGACAAAACTAAACTAGAAAGAAAGATTTAAAAAAAACAGCAACCAGAGTGTTTGAGTGTGTTTGTGTTAGGGATAGTTCAACATTTTGGCAAATTGGCCCATATACCATAGTCCCTATAGTTTTAGGAGTAGGTTTGTTATCTTTAATTGTCGGTGCAAGCTATTTTTAGAACGACGGAGCAGAGTCGTGAGCAAATGCCAGAGACTGCTTGCCGAAAAACTGCTGCCGATGGGAATGTGCCTCAGCGCTTTTACTCAAATTTTCCTCTAAAACAACTCTGATAACGTTGTGTTATTATCTCATAGCGTGGTGAATGTGCAGGTCACAACTTGTCAACCAGAGCGTTGTGGAGTTGTTGGATTGTGTATTTGATGAGTTTGATGAGGGAAACCAAGAAATCCCATGAGCCTCCGTAGCGTAGCTCTGAGCAGCTCACGGCTCTACTCCGCCGTTCTAAAAATATCTTGCACCGACAATTAAAGGTAATGAACCTACCTATTGGGATTATGGCAATGGGCCAATTTGCCAAAATGTTGAACTATCCCTTTAAAGGTAGGGTCTGGAGTTTTGTGCCTAAAAATAAACATTAGACTTTTACAAATGAAATCCGTCTGAATCATCACCTATGGGCTTCTAGTCCTGTGTGGTGGGGGCTCTGTCTGCAGCCCCTCCCTCCCCTGCCTGTGTTTTGGTTTTTTGCTTTGTTTCGTTCATGTTTTGCTGTGCACGTGGACGTTTCTAGGTGGAGCTAGAGAGTCGCAAATGAGCAGAGACACCTATGGTGAGAGAGTCGGTGTTATCTCTCCAGCCAATGACGGAGCTCAGGTGAAGCTACCTGCAGCAGGAGGCTCAGGCCTGTTAGCTGTGCTAGCTGTCTGATGCTACAGAAGAAGAAGAAGAAGAACTTTAGCTGTGCTAGCTGTCTGATGCTACAGGTGAAAACCTGCAAAGGAGCTTCAGGGCTGTTAGCTGTCCTGTCTGATGCTACAGGTGAAGCTACCTGCAGCAGGAGGCTCAGGCCTGTTAGCTGTGCTAGCTGTCTGATGCTACAGGTGAAGCTACCTGCAGCAGGAGGCTCAGGGCTGTTAGCTGTGCTAGCTGTCTGATGCTACAGGTGAAGCTACCTGCAGCAGGAGGCTCAGGCCTGTTAGCTGTGCTAGCTGTCTGATGCTACAGGTGAAGCTACCTGCAGCAGGAGGCTCAGGGCTGTTAGCTGTGCTAGCTGTCTGATGCTGAGTCATCTCTCTCAGCAGCAGATCAGGACAACAAAGAACAATAAATACAGTCTGAGGAGGCTCAGGCCTGTTAGCTGTGCTAGCTGTCTGATGCTACAGGTGAAGCTACCTGCAGCAGGAGGCTCAGGCCTGTTAGCTGTGCTAGCTGTTCACTGATGCAACATACTGAGTCTCTATCTTCTCAGCAGCAGCATCAGGACAACAAAGAACAATAAATACCTTTAGTCTGACAACTGTTGAAAGAGCTGGATGCGCGGGCTGACCAATTCCCGACCCCGCGGTCGCCGACTCTGGGGTCAAGAAATCTGTATTCATTTGTGAACTAAAAAAAACTGTGGTCAGAGTGTGTTATCAGGGCCGCGCTGATGTTGACGGGAAAGCGCGTAGGTGTGACATCCGGTGGCTGGACGCATCAACACCCGGGTTCACCACAAGGGACAAAGGCATAATAACATACACGGAGGCTCTGCTGCTGTTTGCGAAAGGTCTCCCACTCCTCGGCTCCACACTGACAAGCTACCGGCAACCAGCGCTTGTCTTTCAGACTGTAATTCCTTTCCTTTATGGTCATGACAACTGTTGCTGTCAGAAGCAGGAGGCTACACAGCTTAGCCTGAGGGGAGGGGCTGAGTTTCACTGTTTTGTTTACAAACTGAAAGGGGCAAAACTCCAGACCCTACCTTTAAAGAGTAATAAGCGGTAGTGTTAAGTTCATAATGTTTGTAAAAAGACAGTACATGAACTATAAACATCTTGATAATACACTTATACCTCTTTGCTCTAAAACAAAGGGAAAAATCTGGAGTCCTCATTATTTCCTGCTCCGGCCCACTTGAGATCAAACTGGGCTGTCCAGTATGTGGGCCCTGAACTACAATGAGTTTGACACCCATGGTTAGAGGAAGTAGCACCCACTGGTGGCTGAAATGTACATTTCCCAACACAAATCATGCATCTCCAGTGCTTTACAGTGTTGCAGCTGGAGGGAAGCAGTAAAACGTGATACTCGTGGATTTTTATTCTCTCTCTCTCGTATCGTCTCTCCAGATGCCAGTGCGGTGGAAAGCGCGGCCGCCCCCACGTCACCGCCGCCCTCCTCAGGGAACGGGGTTATCGCTCAGCCCAAGAAAATCCGTGGCGTCGGCTTTGGAGATATTTTCAGTCAAGGATCTGTCAAGCTAAGGGTTCGCCTGCCCAGCCCCGACATGGAGGAGAAGAAGGACAAAGTAAGTTTGAGACAAACTCAAAATAAAATACTGCACATTGTGCAAGAAATGACCGTGAAGCTAGACATGGAGAAGCAACACGAAGTGTACTTTCTGTATATTTACATACATGTCCCTACAAAACAGATTATCACTGCCTGTCCATAACACTTCAAAACATTGCATATATATATATAACCCCAGAGGCATCAGTTTAAAGATTTATCAGGAGAATTAAAACTGCAGTTTTTATAATTGAAGCAGAGACACATTGAAATTCCTCCATAAGTTTCTATGTTAAGAAGTATGAATAAAATAACTATTATCCACTATCCACATTTTTGCCCAAGTGTTTGAAAGTGAAACGTATAAAAATAGCGTCAGCACCAGCTGCTGCGTAACCACTGTCTAAAATGTAATGTGTGAGAATAGCTGGTGTAAAATCTGCAGCACATCTGCAGGTTCCAGGAATGGAAAGCACAGCAGTGGTGTCAGTAGTAAATACTGCAGGAAATTAAAAAGATACAGGTTGAAGTTATTTTTGCAAAAGTTTTGTGTTCAGCAGGAATACACCGTCTGGAGATGATTATTTTATTTTAACTCAGTGACTCACAGCAGTTCCTGTCCAGTCAAACATGACGAAGCAGCCAATCACATGCTTCTCAAGTTGACCCTTGATTTCTGTGCAGTAAAGCATCACTTAGTTTCATCAGATATATCCCACATTGATGCTTCAATTAAATCACAGATTTTTCATTTGCCAATCTGTTAGTCAGACTGTTTAACATGTGTTGAAACATTCTGGCGTCAGGCCTGGACTTTTTAACTCATTGAGTGCCGAGCTCTTTTCCAAAGTTTTAGTCAAGTGAACCGGCAATTTAGACCAAACAACAATAAGACAGACGCACCGTGCCGTGTCACAGCCTCTCGCCGGTGACGGTCTCTGGGCCAAAGCAGATCAGGAACACCGGCCCCACCGGTGGTGGTGGTTCTTCTGTGGTAAGGGTCGGTGGTGCCGGCCTGCTTTGGCCCAGAGACCATCACATTTTACCGCAGGACGACACAGTGTTGCTCCAGATGAAGACCGGGCGGGACTGTCGGCTGAGAGCTTCCTGTTTCTGCTCCGAGCTGCTGGAGCCTCGCGGGTGAGAGCAGAGCAGCTGCTGCTTCCACATGCACAACTCTGTTTGCAAAAACCCAGTTGTGATAAAAACTTCCAGATCGCGAGCTGTCATGAGTTTTTGATCGTCATCTATTTCAGTTCTGCTCGTTGTAGAGTCCCCAAATTTACACATAAGGTGTGTTAAAGTGTCTATTTTCATAATTAAAAAAAAAAAGCAAAAAATTACGTGGTTGGCACTCAATGAGTTAAATAGAAAAATCAACATTCCCTTAGTCTCACTAACATTATAACAACATCTACAGTTTTAACCTGACACACATTCAGCTCCAGAGATGTGTTGTTTACTATCTACACTGAAACATGCCCACATTCATTTGAAGTTTCCGTTTGTTGTGAATACACCTGTTTTTCCTGCCATCAGCAAATGTACATGACCAAGAAACATGGACACACTGCCTTCACCTCACACTATTTTATGGAGGCTTGTTTCTGTGCAAATGCATCTTCAGCTGCTCAATCTTGGATTTGGACATTCACATGAACTCACACTAACAAGATACTCATTTAACACACTGAGCCAGAATTAGTAGTATATGAAGTAACAACACAGACGCCACCCTCTGCCCTCCCTCTCCTCTTCCCAGCAGCCCTCACTCTCCGGCTCAGCACGGCTTCCTTCACTCTCCTCTGCTCCTCACATACCACCACCTCCTTTTCACAGCCTCACGTCTCCACTTGGCCTCGGCCAGTCCACAAAACCCACTTAGTGGTCTCCACCGTCCCTGCAGGAGAAATATCACAGACATGCAGCATCGCTCTTGTCACATTTTCAGTTTTTTTAAAATCACTTTCTGTTGCGCAGCAGTTCTGTTTGGCACTTTCAACAAGTTAACCTCAGCACTAACGCACTCCTTTTTATTTATAGCTTCTTCCTTGTTTCCATATAAATCTTTTTTTGTTACTTTCATCATCATTTGCTGCAGAAAAGCTCAAAGCCCTCTATGCTTCACTCTTGACTTTCTTTCAATTAACATTATTGATGCTCATTTCTACTAAAGAACACAGCCATGATCAGATGATTCAACTCATTCAGTTCTGAAACAAGCTGTTTCACAGACAGGACTCCTCCACATGAAGCCATTATATCCACCCATATCCAATGAATCATTTCCATATGTATGGTTTGCTTCATTTTAGCCAGTCCCATCATTACCATCTGCCGCAAAGCCCGCCCATCCCAACACGACAGACTTGCAGAGAGCAGACGCAGACAGCAAATCCAAAGGTAAACGACTGTTAAAGTACTGAACAGGACCAGATCGTCACTGTGAGAGAAGCTGATTGTTGTGTTTTACATGCTTGAAGTCGGTGTGTCAGCTTTTCTTCAGCATTATTTACATCTGCCATAGAGACCTGGCTTGTGTATGCGTACGTGTTGGCAGGAGACTAATGGATGTGTGTATGCTTACGTGTGGTATGCTGATGTTTTCCCTTGTGTTTCCTTGTGTGCATGTAAATCCCTGTCATCTGTGCATCCACCGTAATAGACGCCAATATTTTGGTTTCCCCAGCTAAGGAGTACTGCAAGGTCATGTTCGCTTTCGAGGCCACGAACGAGGACGAGCTGACCCTGAAAGAGGGCGACATCATCCACATCCTGAGCAAGGTAAGCTTCCTGTCCTTTGGACTAAACCGGTGAAACCAAGATAGGTTTTTACCACCTGAACTAACCTGGTAGATTCTTGTTCACAGCTGCAGAAGTGGATATTATGTAACCTCACTGACCCTGATGACATTAGCCTGTCCAAGCATGGCCTGTCAAGACCAACATTCATTGGACAAAGTATTTGCCTTTGAATGTAATCAGTCTGTCTGACCTTTTGTTTGCAGTCAAATGTGGCCTATTGCTGGGCGCTGATTAAACGCTTCCACTGGTGCTGGATTGTCCTTTGCAAAGAGCGCCTGATATTATTGTCTCAGGTTATGATGCGTCCTCTGAGCTACTACTGAATTGCAGACTGACTCGTTGCCCCTCAGCGACAGGACAGGACAGGACAGGACAGGACAGGACAGGACAGGACAGGACAGGACAGGGCTCGCTGGCTAGCACGCTTACTTCTGTAGAAGACTAGATGTGATAGAAATGGAAGACAACAGTTGTTCAAATCTGTGTAGCTTTTCACCACTGGAGACGGATCTCTGGGAATGACGCCATGACGTTTGATACTAAACTAAATTCTGTGTAAACAGATGTTGAGCTAACATTTGTAATGTAGCAGTAACTTAATCATTCAGTACAGAAGACAACAAACATATCCATTCTGATCCAGTATCAGTGGCAGGTAGACAGTACAGTTTTTTGTTGTTGTTGTTGTTGTTGTTGTTTTTATTATGCCCACATCCCCCATGTTTCCCAAAGAAAAAAGAAAAAGAGAGGAACAGTGAGAAAGTGAAACATCACGGTGATAAGTATTCAGACCTTCAAACCCAGGGCAGAAACTACAGCCTCCAGTCATCTTGGGTACAGCACAACAAACTTAAAGGACAATTCCGGGCAAATTCAACTTGGAGCTGTATTTTCCTAACATTTTAGGTCTAAAAGAAGGAATGTGAAGATTTTCTTCTTCTTCTTATTATTATTTTTTTAATTTAGTTTTTATTGACATTCTGCCACAAATATTACATGTACTTCCATTATAAACATTTGTCATAAAATTAGCATAAATGTCCTTTTTCCAATAATAAAAGAACATAAAAAAACAGAACTAAAACAAGAACATTTAGGGAGTGAGGTACAGTATGGTTATTGTTGCATATACATCATATTATTTCAGGTTAAGCAAGTTGAAATCCGGCCTTCGTGGAGTTACATAGTCTATCCATTTCCTCCAGCGTAGAGTAAACAAGTCCTTCTTGTAATTCAGATCAGCAGTCAATTTCTCCATCCTGTATATGTCCATCGTAATGTCCATCCACATGGTCTATGTTGGACTCTCATGTGAAAGCCATTTGGAATGTGAAGATTTTCAGTTGAATGTCTCCTGTTTTGCGGTAGTTGTGTCTGTCCCTGCATCGCCACGGCAGCAATGAATGGGAGCGGATGCAAGTTCCGCTGCTTAGGCTGCTTACATCCCTCAAAGCCACAATTGTTTTCCACAGACAGCGTCAGACGGCGACTCAAACATGCACCCAGAAGTCTTTTTCACTTGAAGCAAGTCAAGAGTTGATATTCCTGAGTTTGTAACGGTAGCTCCAACTGCACCTGAACACACGGCAACTTGGGTCTCGCACGAGACTCTGGGAGACTTTGAGTTAGATCTGGTTTTACAAACATGTCGGCTTGCTTGAAGTAAATAAACTTCTGGGTGCATCTTTGAGTTGCCATCTGACGCTCTCTGTGGCTTTGTGGGATGTAAACAGCCTAAGCCGCTTCCATTCATTGCTGCTGTGGTGATGTGGGGACAGACACAAAACAGGAGACATTAAACTGAAAATCTTCAGATTCCTTCTTTTAGACCTAAAATGATAGGAACATACAGCCTGAGTTGAATTTGCCCGGAATTGTCCTTTAACACATCTGGATTTTTGAGGATTTTCTGGCCTCCCTCTCTTTGGATGCTCTGGCTCTTTTGCAGGTTGGATGGGGACATGGTTGGACAGGTCAGGGCTCTGTCTGGCCACTGGGACATTCACACAGTCGTCACCTAGCCGCTCCTCCAATCTCTTGGCTGTGTGCTCATGGTCGTTGTGCTGTAGGAAAGTGAAGCTCTGATCCAGTTTTAGGTCCTGAACTCTCTGGACCTGGTTTTAACGCTCTGTTCTGCTTTCCTCTCCCTTTACCTGTCACTGAAAAACAACAAGAGCCTCACAACAGAGATGTACTGGGTAGGCGATGAGCGACATGACTGAGGCTAAGCAGCTCAAACGTGGTCTGGTCAGGTCTGGTCAGAGCATCCTGATCTCAGTCTGAGACGTGCATTTGTTTTTCCTCCACAAAGCCTAGGTAGCACAAAATGTGAAGTAAATGACAGGTGAGGATTCGGAATAAGGTTGTGAATGCTTTCTGACTTGACTGAAAACTTTATCAGAGGATACAGTTTGTAAGACGATGCCAGCAGTGTGGATGGACGGATACTGTGGATAATGGCTTTTCCTAACAGGGTTTCATCTAGTGCTAAAATATAGATCGAAAGTTAAATTTTTGTTCATTTGAAAATGGACAGTTATAGTAACAACCTCTGATCATACAAATGATTAGGATTGGGTACCGAGAATCGAGAACCGGATGGAACTGGTTCTTAAGTTTTGAATCCATCAGAATCATTCAGAATTTTTATTTTCGGTTCCCAAACGATGCTTTAGCAATTCATTCATTTACGCCGACCGCCTGTAAAACAGGAAAGAACAAGTTAATATTTGCCTGCACAGACCAGACCACCCATAAATCGCGGTGTTAAGCATCCCGTTATATTTCCGACCCCTCATTACGCTGGCGTTGCTTGTTTACATGGGGCTCTGCCTCACACAGACACAGACGTCCAGTTGGTTCTAGACGAGCTCCTCCGCTGCAGGTTTAACGGCGGGCAGAACAACGATGCTCCACATTCCGTGTTCTGTTCATACATTTTCTACAGAACGGCTGGTGGAATAATTTTGCAGCAGAATAAAAGAAGCTTGAGTCAAAACATGAGCATCCGCGAGAGAAAGGATTGTTGTGAAGTCACTTTGTGATTTGTTATTTGACACAAAGTGCAGCCTAACCAAATATTTTGTTGTGAAGTCATTGAAATGAATGTAATATTTATTTGATGTAATGTAGGCTATGGCTTCATACATTTAAGACCCAGAATCAAATTCTGTGGGAAAATAACTTTGGTTCTCCCTCATTTTAGACCATTCAGACTTTTTTGATCCTCATTCTTAAACGAATTGGAATCGAGAATCATTAAGAACTGGAATCATTCAATTTCAAATGATGCTTAACCCTATGATGATCCAGAAACAAAACTGAAATTTCAAATTTGTCTCAAAGTAAATACACAGTAAAAGCAGTGTCGCAACAGTTTGAGGCAGATTTCCAGCGTTGGTCTTGGAGTTGGTGTCAGCATGTGTGAGGAGGTAACGGCTGTTTGTGCAGACTGAGAGAGACGAGAGGAGACTCTCTGCTTTTGACTTTGTAGCCAGATGTGTTTACAGAAGGCAGCTTAACTTATCACTCACTATGGTGTGATTGCCAAGTAGCATGAGAGGACTTGTTAGCTGTATTTTGTCATTGTAACGTTGTTAATCTGACACTAACTGGCCATGAGTTCCTCTCAGTCTCAACAACAACCCATTTCAAGGGAACCAGGTTCCATCCAGCCTGAGAGCGGCTGTTGTTGTAGTGTAACACATCAGGAGCTGACAGTTGATGGCATTGCCTTCACTCCCAATGCCCAACTCATTTTCTGACAGACTACCACCATCTAGTGTCTGCTGCGTAGAACTGCCTGTAAAACCACCAGTGCTGCTAACGTCTTTGTTTTTCTGTGGAGCCCACATGAACTGTTTCTCTTTCTTTTTTTTATAACAAAGTGATTTTTATTTTTTATTTTTATTCTTTAAAGTAAAGTAGAGAGGATTTCACATCAAAAGATTATTTGTGTTGTTTCTTTTCTTCTGAAACTTGCTGCAAAATATGAGGCAGAAAACGAAGAGCTATCAGACTGAAAAGACAAAGTAAAGGTCCCAAATTGATCAGTGAACTGTTGTCACCACTCACTTGTGTCTTCTTCTGTCTGTTCCCTCAGGACACAGGCGAGCCTGGCTGGTGGCGAGGGGAGGCCGGTGGCATGGATGGTGTTTTCCCTGACAACTTCGTGGTCATGGTTTCTGACACAGAGAAAGAGGTGAGATGAGAGAAGGCGTCGGATGAACTGTTGACACCTGTTTGGAAAACAGATATATCGTTAAAAGCTTTTTTTTCTGTACTGTACTCCATGTTTCCAGGACTTTTCTTTATCTGGTGCCCGTCTGTGGCTTTGGACCGTCAGTCTGCATGATGATCATGAGCTTGAAAACAATCTATTTGATGATGTCACCAAATTAAAGCCCATTTTTCACCATCATCTTATAGAACTAGACCATAAGAGTGGTTTCCTGTCCTTAGAAAATCCTGTAAACATAATCAGTCTTATCATTCTCACATTGTTTATATGTTGAGAGGTTAGTATATTCACATTTATCAGTTGGATCATAACATGTAGAGTTGCTCTATATTGCGATTACATAGTATATATAATATATATACTATATGGTTAAAGTGGAGATGAGCAATATGTGAGGGTGTTTAAACAGAGATGAATACATGATAAGAAGGAAAGTGGAACTAAAGCAAATATATATGTCATAGTGGAAGATGAGAAAGTGATCAAACAATCTCAGCTGTTGATATCTATATTACATCATCTAATTAACATCATGGAGCAGCGCTCCCAGCTCAATTTCCCCACATAGCCAATGCACAAATCCTGTTTGATTTCTCATGAAGGCTTTTTCACATGGGTAATACGGCCTCTTGATAATCAGCCAGATGCCTTTTCAGCTATGAAGTCCCTCCCAGGCATCCTTAATGATCAGCGAGGCAGCCACTGAAGAGGGTCTCCAGGTCACGTTATCAGTGTCTGTTCAGTTCAAAGGCTGATCTGACTGATTTCTCACCCTCACCCCTAAAGCCCTTACAGGTGTCTCTATAGAAAGTCATCCCACTGTCAGAGGTTGTGTATAATAACTTAGGTTACGTGTGTTGGTTTTTCAGGCTCTAACGACAAAAGGCTCAGTGAAATCATCACCTCGGCAGGAGTCAGATGAGGTAAGCTGGCTGTGCTCCAGGGGGATGAAAAGTCTTCATTTGTCTCCTTGTGTTGAGCCTGTTTTGATCCCATGCTTTGATACTTGAGGGAGATCTGTCCTCTGCTACAGGAAACCTGATGTGACTCAAACATTTAATTTGAACCTTTTTTTTTTCCCTTTTGGTCGAAATGGCTTTTTATCCTTGCACTGATCTGACTATATTATGGTGTATCAAGTGTTGTAGATTGAAAATGGTAATTGTTACAGACAAACCTGCAATGCAATTAAATAAACAAAAATCTAAAAATGTTTTCTGAGGCCACTGTAACTCTGGGAGAAAAGACTCAATCAAATCCTGGTTTGCCCTCATCTCTTCTTTCTTATTTAATAATATCAATATCAATATCACAGAGATTAAATCAATTTTCATATTTGTAAATGAGATGATTTTCCATGTTTCCACTCTGTAGTGAAACACAATGACACGAAACCCCAACAATACACTGAGGTTAATTTCATTCATCAGTTTTGAGACCCTCAGTTGAATCTTATTTAGTTCTTATCACAGCGTGTTAATTCAAGCTGTGGTAATTCACCCTCATCTGCTTCAGTGAGAATGCTCTGTGCACAAGACAGCTCTCTAAAACAAATAAATAATTGAACGTGTTAATTTATAAAGGTGTGAAATGTATCCTTCTGGCAGGATGATATCTTATATAATTGAATTGGACTTCCTTAATGTCTGTTAGCAGTCAGTCCGCCATTGCTGATTATGCAGCTGACTCTCTGCTGTGACACAAAAAGACACAACAATGATATTGATGAAGATGGCAATTTGATTAAATATCAAAAAGCAGCAGTTTCACAACTTGAATTGTTGGAAGAAAACCTGGTATTTAATACACGCACCAGTCCTACACTAGATGTCAAACGCTCAGATTGAACTAATTTAAATGTCTTCTTTCTCATAATGTATAAGAAACCGAAGGAAAAGAGAAAGATCTGAGTGTGAGTCTCTGCTGACAGGAGGAGAGACAGCTTGACAACTCCTTACGTGAAGTGAAGTGAAGGCTTTTCAACAGGTTTTATAAATCCCTCCTAAATCAAACATGGCAGACATCAGCCAAATGACTGAAAGGCCAAAGTATCAGTGCAGGTAATATGAGAATGGAGTCCAGGCACATTCCTCAAACAAACTGTGATCAACTGAAGGAGCCTGAATACATGATGACTGCAGGTAACTAAAAAGAATGGACGTAGCATCCGGATTGGTTTTGTGCAGTCGTTTTTGTGCCTCAAATATGGCGGTTTGAACAGCGCCATGTTGGATTGGGCACTGGCCTCCTCACCTGCAGCTGATTTTGATTGGCCAAATCTTAAAACAAAAACTGTGATCAAGTGAAGGAGCCTGAATAAACATGATTTTGACTGGCTGTAAATATGTTTTTGAAAGTATCATGCCTATGGGGAGTTGCTCACTTCCGTTACTTGTTTTTTGAACGCGGAAGTGAGCTTCACTTCTCAGAACCAGGTTTGATGATTTGATGAGGAGATGAGCACAGGTTCGGGAACTGACAGTCCTGAGTGATGTTTCAACTTGGAAACTTTTTTTTTGTCGAACTTGGTGAAGACGTCAATGTCTCCCCCTGTGTGGAAATCTGTGATGGAGAATGAGCACTGAAGATTCTGTTGTTTCGCAACATTCATGGCTTTTGCTAAAAAGTTGAATGAACTTTAACAGTCAGTGAAGCTGGAGACTACAGATGGACAAAAATATGTGTCAAATTCACATGGTTGTTATTCAGAGACCAAAATGAAGTAGATATCGCTCTTTGTTCTGGTTCTGATGCATTATTGTCATAACCGTGAATAAACTAAAGTGAATTATGAGCCGTTAAGTAAAACACAAACATACAATCATAAAATTAGCAGAAATAGATAGAAATGGTTTAGTATATAAAATCCAAATAGAAAAGAAACATTGTGAGGAAAGGCTCTCTGATAAAAGTCTGTCTTAAGAAGGTTGTTAAAAGAAAGAGTCAGCAGCTGATCCAGAGCCTGCAGCCCTGCTGACTGCACAAACTCAGTCCCCTTGAGTTTTCAGCTGGGTTTAGGGAACAGATAAAAGATCCCTGCCCCAGGAACGAACACGTAGGGTTTTAAAAGATCAGGGATACAAGCTGGAGCTAGACCAGGAAGAACTTTTAAAGTAATTAGAAAGATCTTTAAAAATTAGTTCAAATTCAAAAAAAATAAATACTTAAAACTGGAGGGATGTGATTATAAAATCAACTGAGTTCTATAAAGTTTGTAAGGCTAGTAAAAAGATTGCAGGACTCCAACTATGATGACTTAGGTGGTCATTATAAGTTCAAATCAACACCTCTATGGTGGTGATTGCACAAGCTCTGTGATGTGCTGTTCAAAGCAAACCAGATGCTGAGACTTCCTGCAGTTGGCCTGATGTATATAAACAATGTACCAAAGGAAGGCAGGTACAAAGACAACACAATAGGTCCCAAAAACCAATCCTTGAGTAACACCATACCTAAAAGGACAAAATAAAGAGACAGAGAAAAACACCCTTAACCTGCTCCTCACATTCTGACTTTGGGCCTCGGCCTCCCTCAGAGGATGCTGTGATTGGTTACTTACTGTAACTGAAAACCAAACAACAAAACAACAGCCGCTCCCTGTGCAGATAGAAGTTGCTTGGGTATTGTAATATCTAACAGTTTTGATACTAAAGGCAACTTGGTAATACTATGTTCATCCACTATCATATTGTAACAGTAATAGCTCTTGAGAACTGGTTTTTCATCAGTGCTCTGATTCCTACATTTTCCAACTCTGAATGCTGTCATCTATCCAAGGCTGCTCTGAGTCTACAGAGTAACACTCAGCCATAAGGCTCTAATGATACTTAGAGACAGAATGAATGAATTGCAGGGTCAGCCAGTTCAGTGCTATGGAAATATTTAAGGCAGGAGGACGTCTTCAGATATAAAGCAGGTGAAAGTTACCAGTCAGTGTTTTTGTAAAGAGCTGGAAGAAGGTGTCCTCACCTCAGGACAGAGGCCGATCACCCACTACCAGCCTCACCTGCTGCATTGAGCAGATGCGTGTTGCACAGTGCCATGTGTGGAGTTGATTTCCTGTGGCGCTCAGAGACAGTGTTACATCTGTCACGTTAAATAAAGATCAAGAAATGAACACTTTTTCTAAATCCATTCTCATGTTGAATTAAGCCAAGCATTGACTTTCAATTATTTGGACCAATAATCACCCTCATTATCATCATTACAATCATTATTTTTCTATCTCAGATGTGTAATCTCCATTTACACATTTTCATATGGTCTAAAATCAATACACTGTGAGATGTCAGATCTTATACTGAAAGTATTACTACTTCCAGTTTGTAGGTGGATGTCATGCAAGCCTGTGACAAGAGCAGACACAGTTTAATGATAAAAAGTCCCGTGCATGGCCAAGCAGAGGGTCGTCTATCTAGTCTTTTCAGATGATGTTACTTCACCTGCTGTATCATGATGAACATGTGGTGCAGTAACACAATGTGTTGGACTACAAAGGTGGAGCATCTGACTTTACTGGAAGAATCTGAACTTTCTACTAGTTAAAATCTGTGCTCAAAGTGCAGACTGTCACTGTCTGTCTCCATGCTGTGCAGCTGCTGCAATCACCTGACAAACTATGAAGGAAGAAAAAAGATGCTTTAATCTTGCAGCCATGCTGTCAAATACAGGCTATAGTTGAAATCGTTCTCTGCTGATTTTTTTGTTTAACATGATGTTCACAATTCTGCTTGGTGCTCAATTTATTATTAAACTGGTGTAACAATATTTCAACTAAGATGTCATAAAATCCATCAATTCATCATCACATTAGGTACTTGTATAAAGAACTAATACTAACTATAGCTTAGCTCTCTACTGAAAATCATCCAATAATTTTCCCCTTGCCATTAAAGGTTTGTGTTGTCAGCTTTAATCCTGGTTCTGATTGTATTTTCTTGTTTAGACCTAATGTGTTTTCTGTTTGTGCTTCCCTCTGGGTTGAGCTTTCTGTAATAGAGATAATAGATGCCAGCGTACATTCTCGCTGATGTAACTCTGACCTGTTTTTTTCTTTTTTCTCTCTCCATCTCAGAAACCAAAGAAGCC
The DNA here is from genome assembly GCA_030347415.2 of Decapterus maruadsi. NCBI lineage: Eukaryota > Metazoa > Chordata > Actinopteri > Carangiformes > Carangidae > Decapterus > Decapterus maruadsi. The sequence continues at coordinate 1,656,765 of CM064891.1, read as the reverse complement.
ACCTCCACCAACAAAAAGCTCAGGTAAGGAACACCTCCCGCCCTCACCTCATTAAATTCTACCAGCTCACGCAACGAGGTGTGAGGGAAAGGTGACGGCTTCTCAGTGGAACTGTCTTCACCTAAAGGAAACTACTTTTACTTTGTGTTCAGCATGATCCGTTTTTAATTGTAGTCTCCTTACATCGCCCTCTAACAGTTTGAAAATGTCACCCTCATGCTGGGCTAATATCATCGGCGCTGTGATCATTATTGGATACATATGTATAGATACCGGCAGCAAAGTGAAGTAAGGCTACTGTCTATAACTGAGTACATGACAGCTGGATTGAAGAATAGACTTGCACAGAGAAAACTCCAGGTTGAACATGTCCACGTCCTGATGGCCTTTCAACATGATACATTACCTAGGGGGCAAAGTCCCATTTTTTTTGGAAAACTGACACGGAGCGTTGTAAAAGGTTGTCCACCAGAAATGATATCTAGGACCTTCAAGGATTAAAACCTGGGTGGACAACCCGGTCAACAAGCTGCAGGAAAGCTACGGGGTCCAAAACCCTCTTCTTGGGTCATTTTGCTGGCGAAAGTATGTAAATGGAAATACTTAGGTATTACAATGGCATAAATAGTCATACAACTCTAAAATTTGGCAGAGAGTATCTTGACACATAGGGGAAGGCAAGAAAAAAAGATTCTGGGGTTTGTTGCAACTTGATTGTAAGATATCACCCTCAACATCCCAAAAAAGACCAAAAAAACTACTGTTCGTCTGACAAATTCTCATGAAAATTATTATTTTTCAGCACTTTATGGAGAACATCTATAACCTAATACATATATAGAACATTTATTTAATTCATAAGCTTCAATTTGAGTCCAAGCTAGCCTTTCTATCTCAAAACCCCCACTTGCTGTGGCCGACGGTCTTCTCTCTCTATCTGTTCACTTTGGGGAGATCCAGAAATACCTTTCTATTCTAATGAGGCCAGTTAACATGGAGGTTTTCACAATAGGTGTTGCCTTGTTTGGAGACAGCCTGTAGCTTTCCAGTAGCTAGTAGAAAGGCTAGCTTGGACTCAAATTGAAGCTTATGAACTAAAGAAATGTTCTATATATGTGTTAGGTATAGATGTTCTCCATAAAGTGCTGAAAAATAATAATTTTCATGAGAATTTGTCGTTTTTTTTTGTCTTTTTTGGGATGTTGAGGGTGATATCTTAAAATCAAGTTGCAACAAACCCCAGAATCTTTTTTTCTTGCCTTCCCCTATGTGTCAAGATACTCTCTGCCAAATTTTATAGTTGTATGACTATTTATGCCATTGTAGTACCTAAGTATTTGCATTTACATACTTTCACCAGCAAAATGACCGAAGAAGAGGGGTTTTGGACCCCGTAGCTTTCCTGCAGCTAGTTGACCGGGTTGTCCACCCAGGTTTTAATCCTTGAAGGTCCTAGATATCATTTCTGGTGGACAACCTTTTACAACGCTCCGTGTCTGTTTTTTTGCTTTGCCCCCTGGGTACATAGAAAGAATGACACGGTTGTGCCATGAAAAGGGTACAAAAAGGTCCTTTCTAAATATCATCTGTATCATCTATGATATTCTAAATATCACAGCCTAAATCTACCTGCGAACACGGTTTCAGTTGTTCCAGTAATGAATTAAACCCACAGGCCACAGACCAATATGATATGAAAAAAAGAGGAAATTATTTAATTTTTAAATGACTTGCTGAATAACAGCTTTGTTCAGTCATGATCACTCTCTGTAACACCCACAGCAGCAGCAGACTGATCCAGAGCCAGCACAGGTCTGCTTTAGCTCTTAGTCCGTCTGAACCCTCTGGGGTCAATGATCACACCGGTGTGATCACCTCACATGACGCCTTCAAAGCACCGTGAAAACCAAACCTGGAGCGCTGCCGTCAACTGCACTTGAAATTGCGGATTTGAAACTCTCTCCCAGGTTTTATTTGACTTTGATAGACCACGTAAAACCAGACTTATGATCGTTTTAATGTGATAGTACAAAATATATTTGTCCGGGGGGATGGTGGGGGCAGACCTTGAATATATTTCCATGTATTTAGGGAAAAAGTGGTTGAATCAGCTGATGCTGTACGTGATGAATGGTCTGATATGGATGGGAGAGTATATTTTTTCAATTTGGATTTGATGATTTCTGTGATTTTGGGGTCAAATGTGTTGATGAAGTAGGTTAAAGTAAGAAAACAATAATCCGATCATATAGATGCAGTTGTGCTGAAAGTAAAGATACCAATCAAACATGGGCATCTTAAAGGGATAGTTCACCCAAATTTCAAATTCAGTTTCAAATGATCTACTCACCCTCATGTCGACGAAGAGCTGTGAGAATTTTCAGAGTCCTCCGTTCCTTCTCTGAGTTACGGGGGGTCCACACAGCAGTATTTGTCCTATAATGGTTGTGAATGGATACCACTTTTCTTCGTCCAAAAAGACACACCAAAAAACATCCAAATACCTCCATACTGCTCGTCTGTAATGTCCCTCTTGTATTGAAGCCCTGACATGAGAAATTGTTCCGCCGAGGAAGAGCAGTAAGACACTGGGAGCTTCCACAGGGCTCGACAGTGCGACTGTTTTGCTCGCATTTGCGAGTTGATATTGTCCGGTGCGAATAAAAAAATGCATTCAGTCGCATCAGTGCGACTCCACAGAAACTGTGTCCACATGTGACATGTCAGCTGTTTTCACCGCGACGGTCGCCTGTTTAAATACCGCGTTTAACGTGAGCAACCTGTTTGGTGATTTTGGCCGCGGCATTGATTAAAGCTTGTGTACATCAGGGCCGTTCAGATGTAACGTCTTTTCCGCACATTACTTTCAAGGTAGACGTGCGTCCTGCACGCCAAGGCGGCACCAGCAGCGCGCATTCGGTGCGAAGCGCTTTTTTTGTCGTGCTCGTTCAACTTGCTTCCTCTCTTTCCGGTACACGGTTTCGGGCTGTGTCTCTCCTAATGTTTCACACGGAGCTGTGCTGCGTTTGAAAGGTGAAGGAAGCCAATAGGTGGAAAGACGTGGCCTCTGAGCCTACCGTGAAGCTATCAAAAAAAACCAAAAAAACACTCGTTGCAGTGAGAACAGCTGACAGGCGGTCACGGTCTCACAGTGCAACATTCATATAAACTTCAGCCTCAAAGCCCTGTCTGACTTGTCCCTGAACATCACACAGGGGCAACATGGAGCTGCTTGTGTGACAGGTTGTTGAGAAAAATGTTTGGTGTTTTTACTTTTCTCAAATGTAAAAATGGGTCATGTTGGACCTTCAGCCTTATTTAAGGCTTAAACAGCTACTTAAACATTTTTCATTGTGCTCCTAAAAAATCTTAGTGCAGAGCCCTGTATGTAATGTAAATATTCTATTTTCTCAAACATATTTGCATTGTTTGTCTTTCCTGATTTTTGCTAAGGCAAAGAGCCAGTTATAACATACAAAAAATAGTCTACAGCGTTAGGACTATAGGCTACTTTATTTGTTTGAAAAAAAATTTCACCAAAACGTCAACATTTTTATGGTGCTACTAAATTTTTCAGCATGGTAGCACAGTGCTACTTGGAAAAAAGCTTAGCGTCAAGCCCTGTTCCACTACAAACAAGCTTAAAATATAGAATTATTACATTTTTTATGGAACAATTTCTCATGTCGGGGCTTTAATACAAGAGGGACATTACAGACGAGCAGTATGGAGGTATTTGGATGTTTTTGGTGTGTCTTTTTGGATGAAGAAAAGTGGTATCCATTCACAACCATTATATGGACAAATACTGCTGCGTGGACCCCCCCGTAACTCAGAGAAGGAACGGAGGACTCTGAAAATTCTCACAGCTCTTAGTCGACATGAGGGTGAGTAGATAATGAGTGAAATTTGAATTTTGGGTGAACTATCCCTTTAAACATTTCTTATGTGGTATATAAAGGCAAAATCTAAAGTATCAGACATTCGGTCAGACCGGTCAGGGTTAACTAACTCTCTCAAGTAGGGGAGGTAAAAGTCTTGAATGGAGGTCATAATAACTAAATGTTCTGACTGATCGTAAGAAGTGACATTACTAGTAAATGAGTTTGGAGACACCGCTCTAACTTAAAGGGAACCTTGTTTGTAGTTTACCTATATCAGATTACTGCTGAAAAAGGTCAGTAATCACATTAGTTATCCACATCCACATGGAAAAAACATTCAGGTCACAGGAGAAGCTTCACAGTGTGAGGCCTCTTTGATGAATAGAGATCATGTCCTGGCACCCAAACGTAAATGTTGAGCAGTGATTGAACCTGCTACATTTAAAATGCTGTCAGTGCTTTTCCTCTCTCCGAGCGGATGAGTCAGTGTAGAGCAGCAGGTTAGAGCAGTCAGCCTGCAGTCTGCAGAGTGCACACTTGCATCAGTGCGCTTGTGCTTGTCTGCACAGGAAGGAACAGAGTTTGCACTCGTAGCCCTCAACCACCGCAACGTGTGTCTGTTTCTGGGACATCTGACGTTCTGCCTCCGTGCACGGCTTCCTGTCCTTGTTGAGATTCTGTAACACACCGAGAGCCTCACACAAACAAAACCACTAAATGTTTGAACACAAATACGCACTAAGAGTAGGGTTTTTGTGCCAGAGATAAAAATGGATCAATGTGTTTGTAACGGTCTGTCTCTCGATGTATGGTAGAAGGCTCTGTGTGTGTGTGTGTGTATGTGTGGGAGAAGTTGTTTTTTTTCTGTACAGTATATGGTTTTGTGAGAGTGTGTTCCCTCTGGCTGTCTGTTGAGTCTTGAGTCGGTCGGTGGGTCGGGTCAGACAGACGAGGAGACTTAACTGTGGACCATGTTTCGTTTGCCAGCTCTCAAACCGGAGGTTCCCAGCGCCGACAAGAAGCCCCATCCCCTCAGGACGGAGGACAGAGGTACAGCTGGACTCCACTTTCATTTCATTTTTGCCTCTTTCCACTTCACCCTCCCACTTTCCTCTTATCCTCTCATTTCCACACAGATTTTCCTCATTTATATCCATCACATCGGATAGTTCTGTCCCTCCTTGGCCTCTTCACCCTCTCCTCCACTCTTTTTACCGTATCCATCCTTCCTACTCCTGCTCTCAGCATCGTTAGGCTCAGTCCTGACCTGTGGATCGCTCCTCGCTCCTCTGGAGTTTCAAAGCCACTTTCAAATGATTCAAATTTCAAATGCACTCTTCCTCTTTACACTTCCATGTGACTCTGACAGTGATATCACTGTGAATTATGGGCTATGTGCAACAGTATGAGTTCAGAGTAGGGATGTCACAATTACTTGTTTTCAATCGCGGTATTAAACGCCACAATTAATTGATCGCAAAAAAAGATTGTGGATGAACCGTGTCAGCAGATGTGCGCCAAAGTAAAGGTAAATGCACAGATACTGGACCATTCAATGCTGGAATTTAAATGCTAGAGTGTCATTTATTGAACAAAATATTAAATTAACTTAAACATTTGGTATCGATGACAATTAATGACTTGAATTTTTCTAACACTTCCCCCGGCGGATTAATACAGTAATTGGTCATATTTTATAATTAGTAATGTATATCTTAAAGGTTGAATATGTAGAATTTTTATTAAAAGCTATATTTTTAAAAAAATAATACATCCACAGTGCGTTTTGAGGTGAACAGAATGAAAGTATTCCCTCTCCACAAAAAATTTTTTTTTAGTCTGAATTAATATTTTTAACATTTTTTGACGGGCTCGACAATGACTTTTTGTCAACGTTCTGTTTACATTCCTACCTGCCCGTAGCCGACACGTGGATCACTAATCAGCTGTTTTCCTGCCTCCTTCCGGTCGTATGACTGTTTTCAGCAAAGCCTTTTAATAACCAATCGGAGGATCAATGGATTATCATTTGCATGTTACGATGTGTGTAGTCTTATCTGTCATAAACACGTTCAACATGGCAGACTCCCGGTGCCTCGGAGCTTTGTTTTTTTGTAACGACTTGTAACAACTCATTCAGCGACAGCGCAGGCTCTGAGCGCAGGTTTGGTTTCCAGCAGCGGTGTTTATGAAGGCATGAGAGCCTGATTTTCCCTGGAACAAGCTACAAGTCATTTATTATGCTGGTAAACATTTGGTAAAAATGTAAAATAAGGTAAATCCTGCATCGTTAATCCAGTAATTGCTGTCCTCTTTTATCATTAACGGAGTCCTTAACTATATTTGATTAAATAAATTAATTCATGCATAATAATCGGTCTAACGTTCTGATTATTTTCTGGAAATCATCTTAACTCCAGATCAACCTTTAACTTATTTGATTAAATGAATTAATTCATAATAATAATTTTTATTTTATTTTAATACCGTGATTATTTCTGAGGAAAAAGCAAAAACAAAATCCATATGACATGAAATAAATGTAATTAGTTGGAACCACCTGTGACACATAGTGTAATGATAATAGAGGACAACTCAATCAGAGAAAAAAGAATTATTGAACAAAAAGACGAGAAGCTGTTTGTCTGTTCAGACGTTTCCTGTCATGGCTGCTCTGGGATTTCAGGGAACGTTTGTACTCAGGTTCAGATTAAACTCATGTGACCACATCATGTTAAAGCTCTGTCTAGCTGTTGTTGGCAAAAAGACAACCTGTTGTTCATTTGTTCTCATTTAGATTCAGTTTGGCAATAAAAAGATTTTTATCACTCGGTATTGAAACTGTAGAATAATAAATAAGAATACATCAAATCAAATAAATAGAATAAGAAGAATATTAAAAACTACAAAGAGAATGATTTTAACTTTTTCGAGATGTTTTAATCAAATAAAATTCAGTTAAGTCAGGTGGGAATGTTTTGTGTTACTCTGAGCTCAGCTGATGACCTGACTCTGTGGGACCCTGCTGTATGTTGCACCATCACGTGTTTGAAGATGAATGCCTTTAATCTTTGGGCAGCATCTTAGATGTTCTTTATGTGCATCCATCATTCACAGCAGTTAAATATCCGCTAACATGCGCTTCAGCCCCGCAGCTGTTCAAGCTCCACAGCAGTGAAGCATGTAAATCTTAATTTCATTATTTTTCAGTCTCATTTTAAACATTTGCAGCGCGGCCAGTTGTCACTTTAGAAGAATTTATCTCCATATTGAACAAGTTCATGCAAGCTTTTTACATGCAATCTAGAGCATGAACATCGTCATACAAGTATGTGATATGACACTCGCTGATTATGAGAGACGTCAACATTGGTTTACATAACTGTTCCCCCCCGACTCAAACATGCACTTTTACTGTAGGTCTTTTAGACCTAAAATGTTAGAAACATCCACCCCCGAGTTGGATTCGTCTGGAATCGTCCTTTACACTGCCTATAATAAGTATTCACCCCCTCTTGGATGTTTTCTCCTTTTATTGCGTTTATAAATTAAATCATGACCAACACAGTTTGGCTTTTTAGACAAAAAATAAATAAGAAACAACTCCTTCATGTCAAACTGAGAACAGATTTTTACAAAGTAATGTCAATTAATTAAAAATAATAATGTAAAAATACATGATTGCATTAAATATTCACCCCCATTAAAGTCATAGACCTAATTCAGCTGAGACCCAGCTCGCAAATGCTGGTAGTCTCACAATTAGCCAAAGGTAATAAATATTAAATATTAACTTGAAAGGGATGATTTACTGATTTATGAAATTATGTATTTTATTTTATGATTTTTAATTAATTGACATTACTTTGTAAAAATCTGTTTTCAGTTTGACATGAAGGAGTTGTTTCTTATTTATTTTTTGTCTAAAAAGCCAAACTGTGTTGGTCATGATTTAATTGATTAAAAAAAAAATCCAAGGGTGGTGAATACTTATTATAGGCAGTGTAAGTATTGACTTATTTTCTTGTCATCAGTCGTGAAAAACATTTCTGTTTTAATCCAACTTTTAAAATAGCAGGCAGATTGCACGCCGATCACAACCAAAACAGTCAAAGCAGGTCTGGAAGTGTTGTTGGAGATGACATGTTGAAGTTAAATGACATTTACAGCGGGGTTGGCATCACTTCTTCCAGGTCACCACCATTTTCCTCTCATCCGCTAAATAAAGCAGAAAGTCTCCCATGTCACGGCCGTGCCCACAGGGCTCCACGTTGGCACCCTCACATTGCTCTTTCACATCCCTGCTTCAACCTTTTCAGACGCTCGAGTGTTTGACACAAAGTGCAAATGCATGTGGCCCACGCTCTCGCTGCCGCCTCGTCTTTTTCTACCTCCTCACTTGAGTAATTGGTGTTAACCGTCCTTCTTTCTTCCCTTGTTTAGTTTTTTGTCACTCTGCCTCTGCATTCAGGTTTCTTCCATCAGCCTCTGCTTCCTCTTTTTTTTCCTCTCCTCCATTCATCTGTCAGCGGGTCCTCAGGGATGTGAGGTCTCAGAGCCCCACAAGGCTTACTTCAGTTCAGTGTGAAGGGAGCAGCACATAAACAGGGCTGAAGACTTCACACAACAGCTGTGTTGTGGAAAAACAGCTCATTACTGCGCTAGCTGGAAATGACATTATGAAACCTATTCTGTAACACTTTGTTTTTGGACAAGCCTTTTTTTCCACACAGATCCAACGTCTGGGTCCTACTCTGCTTCTCACCCTGTCAGACTAAAAGCATCCTTTAAGTCACATCCTCATGATTCATGAGTCATAAAACCATTGTCTGTGAACACTAGGGTTACAAAGGATGGAAAATTTCCAATAAATTAACGGTAAATTTCCGGAAACTTTCCATGGGAAATTAAGCTGGGGAATTTTGGAAATATTCCAAATTGGAAATTTTCCACGGGAATTATGGGAATTTATGGGAATTATTGGGAATTTATGGGAATTAACTAGAAATTGGGGGTAATTGAAACAAACTGTATCAAAAAAAAATCTTGTCTTTAACGTTATTTTGTTATTATTTAGTGGTCGGGTCGCCCAGCATTTCTTAGTTTTGGTTTTGCGGATGCTGCCCTGTGGGTTATGGGAATAATGTCACCAAATCACCGTTTATGGTTCGTCCGTCTTGCGCCGGTCCAAGAATTTCACCGTGCACGGAGGCTCATGGGAAATGTAGTGTGAACACACTTTGCTTTCAAAAACTCCTGGTTGTCCCTTTAAATGAAAGGAGCCCTCCTATTGTGCTTTGGGCTCAAAAGTGTGGCCTCCAGGGTTCAAGGAATCATCTGTGCATGTGATGGAGGAATGCACAGTGCATGTAGGGGGCGTGGCCTAACAGCCCTGCAGGAAGCAGTGTGCATGGAATAGCAGAGATATTCAAGTTGCTTGCATTAAATCTGGTTGTTTTAGCCAAGATTATGCTACAATATATTTCCTCCAACTATATATAAGTTCCCAACCTTCAATTTTGTAAATTTCCGATTTATTCCCGTTAATTCCCGTATATTCCCGTTAATTCCCATAAATTCCCATGGAAAGTTTCCAACTTTGAAAATTCCCGGAATTTTGCAACCCTAGTGAACACCCTTGCTGTTTTTCTCTTCTTCTGCAGCACATCATGATGATTCTCTAAGGTTTCTGAGGGCATTGTGAAAGTTAATCATCTAGGTTATTATATGGATGAACTACATCCTCTTTTAGTATCCAAGGTAACAGGGTTGTCGGTTGATTCAAGGTTGATTGATGGTCATTTCAGGTCAGCACATAAAGGAGATGTAAACACCCTCTGTGACTCAGTCAGATTTACCTTAGTTACCCCCGGTGGGAAGAGAAACGTATTATTGTCTGAATGACATCCTTCCTTTTGCATCTCTTCCTCTCTCGCTATCGGTGTTTCTCTCTTCTCACAACATCACCTGTTTCACAAACATGATGTCGACCCTCCCCAACTCTTCTTTCTGTGTTCCAGTCGACAAGCCAACGCCAGATCACAAGCCATCCAAGCCTGCAGCGCCGGTGGTCCCTCCCAAGAAGCCAATCCCCCCTCCAGGGAAAGGCCGGCAGGGCAGCGTCCCACCCAAGAGGCCCGACAAGCCTCTCGCTCCGTCGCCAAGCCTCAAGTAAGTCTTAGTTTGCTCAAAGAGGAACCATTATGCTCATTTATATTGGATCACATACCCCTTTTCCACCAAACTGGTTCTGGTGCTAGTTCGGTGCTTAACTGGTTCAACTCTGGTTCCGCCAAAGAACCACTTTGCTTTTCCACTGATCAGGACCAAGTCAGAGCCACACTCTCCATCCAGGAGCTGCTCCTGTCTTTGCTGCTGCTACAGTTATAAACGAACCTAAAAAATTAAAACCCGGTCCAACCTGCGGGTGTTGAACACCGGACCCGGCGTGGAAACACAGACTAGGCTTTTAATTAAACTGTAAACCATGCTGGGGAAAAAGGAAGAAAAAGCGCCGTCTTAATTAATCACCATGACCGCGGCAACTACGTTTTGATGGCGATATGTTTTGATACGAGCGACCGTTAGCTGCTGTTAGCCACGTAGCTCAGCTAATTAGCTTCACCTGTGTTTACATCGATAAACAAGCTTAATACGTAGCGATAACGTGTCTGTATCTCTTAGCGCTGGTCTTGTTGCTGCTGCCAGCCCCTGGAAGAACCGGTTCTTAGCTCTGGCCTAGCAAGAAGTTGGTGCTGGTCTGGAACCAGTTTTAAGAACCAAGAACCGGTGCTTAGGCAGTGGAAAAGCAAAGAACCGGTGCTAAGCAGGCACTGGCTCCGAACCAGCACTGGAACCAGTTTGGTGGAAAAGGGGTAACAGTGAGTTACAAAACTCCATACTTATCACATACAAGCAATAGCTGGCTCTTTGCTGCTTCACCCTACTGCATCGACACGCCCCCTCTCACATCACCACGGGGCGCTGAGGCCAGAGCCAGGCCAGTTGCCATATAGGGACTTCCATCAAAGTTGTGTCGTTACAAAAACAGACTTTAGAAAAAACTCTCCAAACTTGAGAGTTTGCAGCAGCTCAGAACTGCCTGGAACTGCCCCCGGGAGTCACTTCAACACACACCTAAGTATCCAACATTCTAAACATGTTTATACATCTGAGAAGCTGGCAAAACACAATAGCTGTGTCTCAATTCAGCGGCTGCAGCCTTCGTAGGACCCAGCCCAGCGGTCTCCGGAGGCAACGGCTTCGGAGGCTCCACTGGAGGCTGCGTCAACCGTCGGTTAATGCGACAGTCTAGCTTTCAGAGCATTTCCTGATTGCATCCAAACGTAAACAACGGCCTAACGTTAAACATTTGAAAGTGGCGCTTGCAACGGCTCTTCCGCTTCTCACTTCTTTTTTTTAATAAGTAGAATAAATACAAGGGCAGTTATCATTAATATACTAATAAACAAACAACTGAACAGCAGCCAGGATGGGGGGCTATTAAGTGAATAGAGAATAAAGAGCAGAATGATATGTTTTCAGAGCTGGATGCTTTGCCCCTGCTCCTCATCTGTGCAGCCAGCAGAGCCCGGCTCAGCGGGCGACCGCGCCTCCAAGCCGGCCACAGAGCCAGGTTACCGTGGCTACAGCACAGAGCTGCTACGTTCGATAGCTAGCGGCTCGGTTGCTAATAACAACAACGGTGCGCAAAACACCTTGGGATACGGGAGGCCGCCACGGATAGTAGCGGTGCATCCTCCGAATGCAGGGGAAAGGAGGACGCGTCTGCAGGCTGCATTTGGAGGAGCCTTCCAATTTGGATGAATTGGGACGGCCTTCACGCAGCGCTGTGACGTAATCGGCCTTCAAATGCACCCTTCGAAGGATGCAGCGCCTGAATTGAGACACAGCTAATAAGTCGGTTATAGTAAGGAAAAGGAAAGAGTCTCCTATGGTGACTGAGGATGTGGGTTTTCTTGTGGATACAGTGAATGTTATGGTCTTTAACATTCCCCCTTTTTTTCAGGCACAATGGAGAGGTGCCTTCCACACGACCAAAGTCCGACTTTGAGCCATTATTGCCCACCAAACCCAAGACCCTGTCTGGAGACTGGGGAGAGAAGCCCTCTGATACAGGTGGGTCCAGTGCAGACTCTTTCCAACCACTGTCAAAGTCCAGGCTCATGGAGAAGTTTGTTTATTTCAGCTGCAGAGGAAATGAATGCTGCAGTCACATGTAAAGCTCTTTTATGGTCACTTGAATGTTCTCTCGGTCTGCGTCATTCATCCACAGACTGTTGATGAATGATTTCTTAAATCATGTTTCTCTGTGAGCGACGACTCGCGATGGGCGGTATCAGGTCAGCACTTCACTGTCTGGCCAGTAAATAACATGTTGACTCTGTTATTGTCAGACAGGCAGGAAATTGTTAGAATGACTGTGGTTAACACTAGCTTCTTAACGTTTGGTAGGTTTCTCTGTATCTTCCTGCCAGAGATCTTCAACTGACTCTTCTGAATTGATGCTGATTTCAGTGGCGCTTTCATTATTTTATTAAGAATTAGGTTTTTGTAAAACTGATTCCTCTCTAGACACGTTTGGTTTTAACTTTATAAGAATTGAACATCTAAAAACTTTGAAAATCTAACAAGTATAGTGAAACAAAAAACGGTTTTGCACAAGAAGAATTCAGCTGTTTTTCACTTTTCAGACAAACTTGGCTAAAAGTATTATCAAACCATGTGACTGAATTAGGAGCTATAGTATAGTCTAAGAATAACAATAAAACCAATCAATAGTAAGAAAAATGAAATATTTCTCTTAAAAGAAACTGTCAATTAACCGTCTGCTTCTTCAGTTTTTGCATATTTTACCTTGAAGCCATGTCTGGAAAGCTTGATCTGTGCATCCTTATGCAAATTGACATAACTGCTGCGAAAGTGCAGAGGAAGACTTGCTGCTGTAATTGACATCACTGCACCCCCTATAGCCAAAGTATTGCAGTGTACGTCTGAGAGGAATGAAAAAAGACAGGGGGTGATGAGGAAACTGTGGAAAGGAGCATGAACTGACATCATTGAAATGATGAGTAGTTTAGAGGCCGATGGTTTTAGAACAGGAGAAGAGATTCATGAGAAATGGGCACCCAGGAGAACAGAGGTCACAGAGAAAATACATGGCTCTGTGTTAATGACAGATGAGCTCCTCAGTGTCTCACACACCACACCACGAACATGAAAACTCAATCTGTCCTGCAGTCAGAGGTCGCCAGTGGCCAGGTGCTAAGTGCCTGTTACACTGCCACGGACTAAGTTTTTCTCTCTTATATAATAAAAAGTGGGAGTGACTCATTCCTTCACCTGTGCAGCCTCGTAAAAGTGTTTACTTTAAAGGGATAGTTCACCCAAAATTCAAATTTCACTCATTATCTACTCACCCTCATGTCGACTAAGAGCTGTGAGAATTTTCAGAGTCCTCCGTTCCTTCTCTGAGTTACGGGGGGGTCCACGCAATGGACACCACTTCATCATCCAAAAAGACACAGCAGCAGTATTTGTCCATATAATGGTTGTGAATGGACACCACTTTTCTTCACACTTGAGTGTTAAGCCCCGGCATGCGAAATTGTTCCAAAAAAAATTAACCAATTCTATATTTCAAGCTTCTCGAAGCTCCTCTGAGAAGAGGACACAGTGACATTTTCAGTCCACTGATGTTGTTTTTCATTTTTGGGTGAACTATCCCTTTAATACCTGGTGACAGATATTCATTTTAGTCCACTTTTGTTTCATTCATTAATTTTCATTCATTCATTTCTTTCTCACTGACCTTTAATAGCAAACGTCCACCTGACCCAGTCATCAGTCATCTGAAAACCACATGACTGAGTTTGGGGTTTCTCTGTTGGTCATTACTCTTTCACTTTGCACCAAGCAGTTTGTATGGGGACAGAAATATGAACAACACACTCGCTCCATGTCTGAGCAGAGTGAGATGGACGCGATCCGACAAAGGCAGGAGAGCGTCTTCACACAAACCACGGTTCATTGTCGTGAAAGAAGTGACGCGGATCTGATCCACAAACACATAAGAAGCTTGTGGTACAAATGCAGGAGGTTGTTTCATACCTGAGATTCAGTAAAGAGCAGAGGAGCAGAGCCACTTGTTGATCAGTGCTGAGAAATCTGCGGCCACACCTCTGTAAATATACTGTAGGTGGGACCGTGAAGGAGAGAAAACCCCCTGTACACCACAGCAGTTTACACCCACACAGTGGCCACATGTGGTTTGGCCATAGGTTTCAGCCCAGCCTTGTTTCTGGTCACCGTTGAACTGACACTTGTGCTGCAGAAAGTGAAACAAGATTCAGTCGACTGACCCACAGAAGAAGCTAAAAACATGACGTCATTAACAGTGTATGATAATAATCCACCTGATCATTTAAAGTCTTGACCATGGTTTGATTATTTGACCTGATGATGTCCAACGTCACTGACTTTAACTCATCTCAAAACAATCTAAACATGTTTGCTGTGAACTGCATTTCTGTTTGTGCTTACACCTTAAAATCCATGAAGTCTCAATTGGTTAAAGTTTGAAATGTGCTCATGTCCTATTTTTGCACGTAGCTATTTTTTCTAAATGCGGCTGATTGTAATTAAATGTAGAAATGTTCTTGTATTTAGTTATTATTGATTTCCTAAAATATGTTCTAATCACATTCTGTTGAGTGCAGCCTTTGTCTGCTTGATGGACCATTTCATATTTGAACATATGAGAATATTCATGGGCCTTTTCTTTTTTTTTTACTTACTGTTATCACTGGCTGGCAGGAAATCAACCTGTGCATAAGCTGATTGCCAGCCACTTAGATGGCATTCAGATGGAAGAAAATTCAATTTGTTCAGCCGTGACTAAAAGAACAAACCAACGCTGCACTGAAAAACAGAAATAATCATTTTCTGGTTATTTTTTTGTCTTTGTTTCTTTCTGTCGTGTTTCCATAGCGGACCTGATGAGTTTTGATGACTTGTCGTCTACGTCGGAGAAGCTCTCTCACCCCACTGCAAACAGACCAAAGATGCCTGGCAGGAGGCTGCCTGCCCAGTTTGGTGGAGGACAGTCGGTGAGTTTCCCTTCAAGGGGACGTGTTCTGCTCATTTCTGCTTCTTGACATGGTCCTTGATGTCTAAAAGTAATGTTAGTAACAAGCTTTGGTCAGAAAAACGACTGAGCACAGCTGGGTTCTCCACACCAGTTTCACAGCCCTGCTCTAAAGCTGCGTTCACACCAGAACTTTTGTTTTTCGAGCGAGTGACGAGTTTACATGTTAAAGCAGAAGTCAGCGGAATGTTTTAGTTAATATAAGTCCTAAATAGTCCTATTTTCCGTCAGCAATCACTTCCATAGAGTGTTTGGTCTCTCCATCACTCTGTGTTTCAGCCGTAACACGAGTCTCTCCGTCACTCTGCTCTGCTGTAAACCAGGAGAAAACTTTCCTTGTTGGATACAAGTGTTATCCAATGAGGAGAGAGAACGGCATGAAGGGCTGTGTGTGCAGCCAAGGGATGCATCGCGTGAATGTGGTGACGTAGGGACGAGGACCAATAGATGCATGACGAGGGCGGGGGCTGTTAACTCATGGTGCGTTCAAGGCAACCCATAACTCATGTTTTTCTGACCTGTGAAGTCATACCAGTTTGATCTGGTACGAGTTCACGGGTCGGAAGTTACAAGTGGCCGTTATAGTGACTTTCACAGGCAACAGGACGGAAAAACCTGGAACGCTACAAAGTCGTACTGTAAGTCGTGACTTGAAGCCATAATTTACGGTTTCAAAAGCCTGCCTTGAACGCAGCATTACCCAAACCGACCGGATCGCTGACTTCTGAGCGATTGATCGTTTAATCGCCCAGGCGGAAAATCACTGTCGCTCGGAGCGTCTTTTCGCTCAAGTCGCTCCATCGCTCGAGATGAGAAATCCCAACTCTCCGGCCTTCAGTCGCTCAGCGCTGATTGGCTGCCGTAATCCTGGTGTAAACAGACGCCATCAAAGTGAAAATGCGAGTCTGTGGTTCTGCGCCAAATTGACGAGCGAATGCAGCGACGGAGCGTTTTTTTCTGAGCGATACGAGCGACAGCGACAAAAATAAAAGGTCCGTGTGAACGCAGCTGAAACGGTCGGTTTAGAATCTTCGCTCTGGTAGCTGAGGTAACCATGGGAGCAAGGGCTTGAATATTCAAATCACCCGGCTTGTGATGTAATAAGCCGGGTGAAATTAAAACAACTCGTTAAGAGACACATTTTCTGACTATGGCAGTTTACAAAACGTTGACGTAGTTGTCGAACCGTACGTTTAAAGGGTGAGGAGGCACTCTGGATACGCAATACACACTAAAGCAATGAAAAAGTGAGTTTATCAGAATATGTCCCCTTTAAGAAATCAGCTACAGTAACTCAACAGGTTGAAGTCAGAGCCAGGTCCAGTCACTCAGAAGGTTTAGCCATTTTCAAGTCAGTTTTATTTTTTGGAACAAAAAGTTAGGCAGCAATTTTGGAGCCGAATAACAAACCAATATCATGGGATGTCTCCACAGACCATTATAAATGAAGCTGTCTGAGCTAAATGATATTCTCCAGATGAGAAGGATCCTACTCAGTCGGTAGTCACTGCACTAATCACATCATTTCAATGTTTATTTAGTGAAATTGAAATGAAAAAAACAAACAGAATTGCAGCATCTGAAAAAGAATCACTGTGTTTTTGCCTCATTCAGCCTCAGTTTGAATACAAACATGACCTTATGTCACTTGAAGCCTGTTGACATGAACTCAGGTAAAATGAGGCTTTGTCTGCTGTTGCTAACATGACAACACGTCCTCAGAAAGCTGCTGTCTCCATGCTGCTTTGTGTGTGTGTGCTGCTGGCTGCTGCCTGCAGACAGAGGATCCAGCTGTGTCAATTATCAGGAAAAACCTGCTGTTTAACTTTTATCTGAATGAAGTCTTTGAATTGTACTTGTTTACTTGTTGAAAGTTAGACCTGATAAGGTTTGGTAGAGGATTTGAAAGGATTCAGCTGAGATGAAACATCAGCTGCAATTATCATGAAATCCCCAGAAATGAATGATGTGAAAACATCAGGGATTTCAAACTTCAAATGTAAAGCACAACTGATGAGTCCTTTGAATCAGTTGGGGGCGTCGCTGCATGAAGAAGGTTTTTAATCCTGGCCAGTCCTGGTGCAGGTTCATTTTTATTGTTTAAAAAAATATAGAAATGTCAGATAAACTCATTGAAGTCTTAAAAAGGTTCAAATTATGACTTGAATCTAGAACTATGTATTCAAAGAACATTTTGAATCCCAGCATGCAACACATCTCCCCTAGTTTCTTTCATTTCTGCTGTTTTTTATACAGCCGATCTGTTATTTCTCTCCCTCAGACTTTTCTCAAATTGTTGTGCATTTCCCCGTCTCTCAGTTTTTCTGTACCTGTCGCCTCCCCTCACTCAACCACTGTCACTCACACACTCAAGGTTGTGTGAGAATGCATCTCCTCTTCCCATTTTATTCATTTATTTGTTGTACCGTCATCAGCAGAACATTTTCCTGGAACAAGAATTCACAATTTGTACTTTGACAGCCACTTCCCCACCGGAGAAGGTGCAGTCAACGCCCACTTGATGGCTGTGTCAAAACCGCAGACGGCTGCAGTCAACCAAGAAATTGTGCAGGATTAATGTCACCTTTTGATTGGCCCTTCTGTGAATGTCCACACTTGATTTCTTGAAATCAAGTGGAAGATGCTGATGTGAATTAAACAGTAGATGAACTCTTCTTCTCTTGCAGCCCAACAAGGAAGTGAATGTGGAGAAATCCTTCAGGCTCAGTGAAGAGGATTCAGCCAAACCAAAGCTAACAGAAACCAGAAAGGTAAATGACCAGTGTCACCATAGTTACGCATGCTCAACAACACAACAACACAAATGGCACATTATCCATAAATAGCCGGATCAATCACTGTTACCTCACTTCATGTGTTTTGATTTTCTGAGATGTGTCAATATTCATTTTCCAAGCATTAAAACAGATATCAGTGGAATGTTTTTGTTAATATAAGTCCTAAATAGTCCTATTTTCCGTCAGCAATCACTTACATGGAGTGTTTCAGCCGTAACACGAGTCTCTCCGTCACTCTGCTCTGCTGTAAACCAGGAGAAAACTTTCCTTGTGGGATACAAGTGTTATCCAATGAGGAGAGAGAACGGCATGAAGGGCTGTGTGTGTAGCCAAGGGGTGCAACAGCACGAGGACCAATAGATGCCTGAGATGCTAACTCATGAAGGAAACTCGTACTTTGTGTTTTTCCTTCCTGTGAAGTCATACCAGTTCGATCTGGTACAACGGGTCGGAAGTTACGAGTGTGGCCGTTATAGTGACTTTCACAGGCAACAGGATGGTAAGAACACGAGTTACAGGTTACCTGGAAATCCTTCAGGCTCAGTGAAGAGGATTCAGCCAAACCAAAGCTAACAGAAACTGCAGAATATTGGAAAAGACCAGTTTAACCATTTTTGGAGATCATTTCATCTTGCTGCTTAACTGAAACAGGAATGTTGACCACAGGCAACACCAATAATATAAAACTAATATTGTAGAATGAATTTTGATTTGAAATGATTACAAGACTAAATGAACAGGACTCTGATTTAGATACAGGTTGGATCAAGCAAACAGAAAACATTTCACTCGGATCTGGTCAAACTAAGGACTGCACTTTATAGATCTAGATTGTTTTTTTCATTTCTACCTTATTTCAAAACTCTTGGTGGATTTAAATCCTCCGTCCTCCACATCGCCGTCACACTGGGTTTAATTTGAGCCTCACCATTAACCATGCATCACAAATACTTCACCCTTGGGACGCAAGTATTAAAGTGAACGGATTAAAATGTCCAGTGGACAGGTTGTCTCAGGCCACGCTGATCTGCCAATGCAGAGACCAAAATATCCCAAATAATAACAATAATGATGATAAATAGAGACTAGCAGGCGCAGGGCACGGCTTTTTAAAAACACTTTTATCATCATGGTTCAACAAACTGACAGCAACACAACTGTCGGTGCTGACGTCATCTGTCACAGAATCAGTGGAGAACCAGAAAATCAAATGATGTATTGACCAGTGCAATGAAGCCTTAGGATATGGAGCGTTGCCATTGGCTGCTACAGTAAATGTGATATTAATCAGCTTTTAAGATGTTTCTTCCTTTTTAACCCTCCTGTCGTCCTTCTGTTCCCTTCCTCCTTCCCTTCCCTTCTCCCTTCCTTCTTTCCACAATCCTTTTTCCTTTCCTTCTTTCCTTCCTTCCCTTTGTCCTCATTTCTTCTCCCTTCCTCTTTTGATCCAATTGACCCGATCTGTTCCTTCCTTCCATCTTTCTTTCTATCCTTTTCCCCTTTCTTCTTTCCTCCCTTCTTCCTTCCTTTTTCTTCCTCCCTTGAACAAATCCATTCCATCATTCTTTCCTTCCTTTTTCCTTCCTTCTTTCCACAATCCTTTTCCCCTCTCTCCCTTCTTTCCCCTTGTCCTTCCTTCTTCCTTCCTTTTTGACCCAATCTGTTTCCTCCCTCCTGCTATCTCTCCTTCCTTTTCCCCTTCCTCTTCCCTCCCATATTTCCCTTTGTCCTTCCTTCTTTCCCTCTTTCTTTCCTCCCTTCCTTCCCTTTGACCTTCCTTCCTTCTTTCTCTCTTTCTTTCCTTCCTTCCCTTCGTCCTTTCTTCCTTCCTTTTTTCACTTCATCCTTTCTTCTTTCTTTCTTTTCTTCCTTCCTTCCCTTCGTCCTTCTTTCTTTCCTTCCTTCCCTTCGTGTTTCCTTCCTTCCTTCCTTGACCCAGGAGGACAACAACATCTGACAGACAAAAAAGAATGAGAGCTAAAAATAATGACTTCCATGTAAACCATATTAGATGAAAGAGTGGTGTCTCACGGTGCGATCCCCCATCAGGACAGGTCACCATGGTCACCATGGGCAGTTACAGTCAGATTGTGTAGCTACAGATACAGTAGGTTCAACATGAAAGAGACCATGTAAGTTTCACTACTGCTGCATTGACAGCTGTTCACTCAGCAGTCTCTTTGACAGTCAGACAGTCTGTTATGGAGGTTTTATGCGATGCACAATCACCACTATGGCACCAGACCTGGGTTGTCCCAGATCCCACCATAAACTTAGGGGCGAGCTTTTCAGATGTCAGACTTGCCCCCTCCATCGACTCTTTTAAATCCAGACTAAAAACTTACCTTTTTTCTTTGGCCTTTACATCTGTCTGATATCTCTCCGCTCGCTGTTTTTGTTTATTGTTTTTGTCTGTTATTTTCTGTGTTTTATCACTTTTAAATTTCACTACTGTAACTGTCAACTTGGGTTGTTTTTAAATGTGCTTTAGAAATAAATTTGATTGATTGATTGATTGATTGATTGTAGAGAAGAAGCTCAGATGCAGTGTTCCTACATCCACTCTGCTACAATACACTACTGTAACTGTGAGAGAGAGTAAAGTAAAGTTCAAGGAAACCCAGCAGTGCAGTCGCAGGGGTTTTAACAACGTTATAGGAACAATAACTAGAACATAAAGAAGGCAAAAGGCTTTTACCCACAAAGAGCCTCGCAACAGAAACACACAAGTCAGTTAATTGGCATCTTGCAGACTGCGAAACACTTCTCTACAGTGTGTGTGTGTGTGTGTTTGTGACGGAAGAAAGCATGGAGTGAGCGAGACAGACTGTGGCGAGGAGACAGCGACAGTGGACCACTGCTGTTCAGTCTTCCACTTCAGAATGTCATTAATTGCCTTAGAGTAGAGAAAACTATTCATCCTTAGGAGGGAAATTCAAATGAAAGCCCCCGTCTGTAACTTATTTAGCTTTTTATCAGCAAAAATCAAACATGTCTTTCATAAATCCATATTTCACTGAAGTGGAATCACACCCGCATACAAACAAAAGCTTTCTCCTGCCTTAGAATGACTTGTTACAAATACACAAGTGGGCGACGCATTGAACCAAGGTGGCCATGTTGAGTTTCCATTTTTTACATTCAGTGGCAGCGTGGACTGTTGTTTTGTTTTTTGTGTTGTTTCAGACGGTAAAGGCTGAAAACAGCCACCGTTGCATATTCCTGTTCGCCGCCATGTTTGTTTACACTGAAGTCACGTTTAACCACATGAGATTTGGAATATCGTGCATGAAGAACCTCATACTCTGCTGAAGAATCGGTCAGTGTGTGGTGTGTGCTCCGTCGTGCACACACCACACACTATGAGATCAGAAGAGAGAGATCTTGTGCGATCTGTCTTTTGTTATCATCAAGTGTGTGGTCTCTAATCTGTGAAGGTTTGAAGAGTAATGTGTATTAGATGCTATCTAGCCTGGATTGGTCATGGCTAAAGACTAATTAAACCTGGCTGTCCAGCTGGGGACACACACTCTAAGACCACCCTAAAGTTAAAGGGAAACACACACACACACACACACTCACACTGAGAGTTCTCATAACACAACAGCTCAGGCCTGCAGAGGTGAAATTACAGGATGTGGTCGTCATCACGCGTGTCCGTCTCCTCGCGCTCTTCTAGTTTCAAAATGAGATTCTGACCCTCGTTACAATTTCACCACGACAGTGAAGGAACAGAGCAGAAGGAAAGTGTGTGAGCCCCGGGGGCAGGGGGTCAGGGGGGCAGGAGGCATTACAACTGTGAAATAACAGGCTGAAATTGAAGGAGCCGAGCTGCTGAGTCAGAATGTAAACAGTCTGGTGAGCCAATCAGACGAGAGTCTCTGTGATCCTCTCTCGTGATTGGCTTTCTGTTTTCCTACTGATTGAAGAAAAACAGAGCAGATTTCTGGTAAATTCAGAGAAAGTTGAAGTTGTTGGTCCCAGTGGGCGGCGCTGTGGAACGGTTGAGAGATTGCTTTGTTGTGACATCACAAAGTTAGGCTGTGATACTTCCATAGTATAAATATAAAACCTAAACTTGATTCATAATAATAATAAAACAAGGAAATCAACCTAAATCCAATATGGGACCTTAAAACAGAAATAAAAGTAAGAGAAAACACATATTCTTTGACTAGCCAGATGATGCTCTTGTATATGTATGAATGCATGAATGAATGAATGAATTTTTATGGCCCATCCCATATGGGATTACAAGACACATTTACTGACAAATACAAAAAAGTAGACAGTCCTTCCTGTTGGTGTTACCTGCCACTAGGGTTGCAAAATTCCGGGAATTTTCAAAGTTGGAAACTTTCCATGGGAATTAATGGGAATGTATGGGAATTAACGGGAATATACGGGAATTAACGGGAATAAATCGGACATTTACAAAATTGAAGGTTGGCCCTTAACAGGGAACTTAAATATAGTTGGAGAAAATATATTGTAGCATAATCTTGGCTAAAACAACCAGATTTAATGCAAGCAACTTGAATATCTCTGCTACTCCATGCACACTGCTTCCTGCAGGGCTGTTAGGCCACGCCCCCTACATGCACTGCTTCCTGCAGGGCTGTTAGGCCACGCCCCCTACATGCACTGTGCATTCCTCCATCACATGCACAGATGATTCCTTGAACCCTGGAGGCCACACTTTTGAGCCCAAAGCACAATAGGAGGGCTCCTTTCATTTAAAGGGACAACCAGGAGTTTTTGAAAGCAAAGTGTGTTCACACTACATTTCCCATGAGCCTCCGTGCACGGTGAAATTCTTGGACCGGCGCAAGACAGACGAACCATAAATGGTGATTTGGTGACATTATTCCCATAACCCACAGGGCAGCATCCGCAAAACCAAAACTAAGAAATGCTGGGCGACCCGACCACTAAATAATAACAAAATAATGTTAAAGACAAGATTTTTTTTTGATACAGTTTGTTTCAATTACCCCCAATTTCTAGTTAATTCCCATAAATTCCCATAAATTCCCATAATTCCCATGGAAAATTTCCAATTTGGAATATTTCCAAAATTCCCCAGCTTAATTTCCCATGGAAAGTTTCCGGAAATTTACCGTTAATTTATTGGAAATTTTCCATCCTTTGCAACCCTACCTGCCACACAAGTGAGACATAAATAAACAATTCAAGATTACTTTCACTCCTCATCTGTACATCGCTCTCCGTCTGATTGCCAAGGCCTTTTCAAGAAATAAAGAGAATGCAAACTGCAGATCTGCATAGAGAGGAATATACACACTCACACTCACCTTTGACAAAGCTGAAGCTGTTACAAATTCACATGTAAGAGTTCAACGATGTAAAACCTCCACATCTGGTCTGCAGCGACAGCCGGATGACTCATCCTTCACATCCTCTGTGACAAATGCACACGTCCATGTGTGATGAACGTCACGGCCACAACACAGGCTAAACTGAATGCTAAACCCCCACTGTGATGCACTGGTGAAACTGTCATGGTATTAGTCTCCTTACTGTGATGAAACATGTCTATCCTAATGGAAGTGACCTCTTCCGGGGTGTCAGCGCCCTGCACAAAGGGTTAGCTGAATGATCGGAGCATCTTAATAATCATGAATCATGGCCTTCAGTCAGATGAGAGAATATCTTTTGAAAGCACGCCGTTAATCCCCTGAAATAACCATCTGCCTCCTCTCTTTTCTTCACGTCTTCGCAGCCTTCCACCTTGTCCCCGTCGCCGTCTCTCCATAGGCCCACGCCAGCCAGCGCCGAGACCAAGCCCAGCTCCAACAGCGTCTCCGTGAGCAACAAGCTCCGGCTGGAGCCCGAGGAGCCCGGTTCTCAGATGGAGGAGCTGAGGGGCCAGATGAAGGAGCTGCTGATGTCCGTGGAGCTGCTCAAGGCCCAGCAGATGTAATGAGACTCCATGTGAATGTCAACTGTGTTTAAGTGTTCAGGCCCTGAAGAATCGGCGGGGGGAGGGGCAGAAGGGAAACAACTAAACGCAGCACGCGAAGTCTCTGGGAAAGATGTTGTTACTCATTTATCTTTGATAGAATACATCCTTGGCATTTGGTTTGACAGGGAAGGGAGAGATTTATCTGACAGTGTGCGGGCAGACATGAGTTCTTATTGGTTATGAGCAGATTTTCTCTTCATATGCATCCGTAATATTCCAGTCACTTTAAGGTCTGTCGAGCATTCTTTTTCGCCTGAAGCTTTTTTTTCCCCATCCAGTATTTCCCCCATTTTCCACATCAAAGTGCGGTTGGTTGCTTAATACATCCCTGTAAGGTTACAGTATATATCATAACATACTATATATAGGCCCATAATCAAAATCACTGAGCATTAGCCCAATGTGGATGATTTTGCTCACTGTGTTTGCATTTTTAATTAAGAGTATAATTTGTCATAGAGTTAAAATGCAACTTGAATGAATCGGCAAAGAATGCACAGTAGATAATGTCTTTAAGTTCTCATACATGTGACAACAGTACACACGTGTTAATGAGTGCGTTTGTGCGTGTGTGTTTCCAGGAAAGAGATAGCGGAGCTGCGAGGAGAGCTGAACGAGGAGAGGCAAAAGCGCGTGGCCCTGCAGGTAACATTGATCCCCACAACAACACACGCTGGGCTGTCCACATGCATTACTCTCATTAGTTTAGCCACATATTGATGCTGTTTGTCACACATGAAAACCTCCAGTAAATAAGCACACTGACTAACATGCACACAATTTAATGAGTCCTGATTGACAGGTGCAGGAGGTAACAGAGACCTCATGATGATGATGATGATGATGATGGCTGGTTTATTGTCACAGAACTAGTTCATTAAACGAGTTCAGAACTGTCCAGTAATGTTGAGAGACGGGTTTATGGTTGTTTCTTTTGCAGTTCCCACATAGCCGATGTTGAGCATTACCAGTCTGGAAGAAATAGGTTCAAACTTCATTTCTCTACCTAGAGCTGTCTTCAAAGGTGAAAAGACAGTCATTTGTTTTGAAATTAGCATGCTAACCAGCTAGCTGCATGTCATTACTTTACAATATAAAGTGACTGTAGTGTCCAGTCTGCCCTGCTATTTTTAGAACGGCGGAGCAGAGCCGTGAGCTGCTCAGAGCTACGCTACGGAGGCTCATGGGATTTCTTGGTTTCCCTCATCAAATTCATCAAATACACAATCCAACAACTCCACAACGCTCTGGGGGACAAGCTGTGACCTGCACATTCACCACGCTATAATGGCATGTTTACGAGACAGAGTTGTTTTCAATGTAAATTCATGCAAAACCGCTGATGCGCGTTCCTGTCGGGGGCAGTTTTTAGTCAAGCAGTCTCTGAATTTGCCTTGAAAACAACTCCTTGTCCACCAGAGCGATTTGGAGTTGGTGGATTGTGTATTTGATGAGTTTGATGAGGGAAACCAAGAAATCCCATGAGCCTCCGTAGCGTAGCTCTGAGCAGCTCATGGCTCTGCTCCGCCTAAAAATACCATTCTAAAAATAGCTTGCACTGAAAAATAAAGGTTACGAACCTACTGCTAAATCTATAGGGATTATGACAATGGGCCAATTGACCAAAATGTTGAACTATCCCTTCAAATGAAGTGGCTCATGTATGTACACATGTACTTTCAGTGAATGAATTTGCTGGAGGAACACAGGGACCATGGTCTATCTTAGCCTGTATTTTTATCCTTGGATACTCTACGCAGGGTAAAATGTACTGTTACTAAACATCCTGTTGGCCTTTTGGTCTGAGGCAGACAACACGCAGCTGTGGTTTCCCCTGGGTGAACAGCAGAAGACCAGATTTTTGTTAAATATCAGCCCCATGTCTCTTGTCTTATCTCTACTGCCGCCAACCAGATAAATCTTCCTCCAGACGTTGGTTTAAACTTCCCAAACTTGACCTGAAAATGTTTTAAATCTATTATCATTATCAAGTTTTAGCATTTTTGAACACGTCCGATTCTTTGCAGACAATATTGAAAAGAACAAAGAAGTCATATCAAAATCTGTGCTGCTTCACTGTCCTTTCAGGAATCTGCACTACGGGTCAGTTTGACAGAATCTGACCAAACAGAGCGACTGAAATGACACTATATACAACATGTGCCCTAATAAATGTGACATCATATGATATGATGATGAAAGCTTGAGAACAATATGATGGACTTGGTATCATTTGTCAATGCTGAACCTTGACACTCAGTCATCTAATAGGTTGGCAAAGTGATATTACCACTGTTGTGAAATGAATTTGTAATGATTATTTGTCACTTCACAACAATTTCAGAATGTTTATTTGTTTTGCTTTAAACCAGTTTACTCCTTACTTCAGCTCCTCTAGCCTCTCCTCCTTGTGCTCTAACGCAGTGGTTCCCAAACTTTTTCTGCTGGGCCCCCCTTTGGCTGATGAGAAAATTTCTGCGCCCCCGCCTCCCCCCCTCCTTTTTTTCCTGTTTTTTGTGTGTAATAGCTGTCAATGCATTTCAAGCACCTGGACAGTGTAATTTCTATTTTTTATTTCATTTTTCATTTTTGTGTGTAACAGTGGATTGAACCTGACCAGCTGCTCATAACAGTATAAAGTAGTGTTTGTAGTGATTCAGTCTTAGAACAATGAAGGGAAAACCCTGCCTTCACCTCCCAAATGACGGCTGTCACATGAGCCGACAAACTTTCCAGCTTGTGTGTGCACCTATTAACACAGCGCGAAAATGATGAGCAAACACACACACAGAGCTGAGGGGCCGCTCTGCGCAGCTCGGCGCTTGTTGGCCGACCGGTGCAGAGACGCGTCTATAGGGACACACCAGCCGCGGGCCGTGGAAGCACCGCGAATAGCCCCGAAGCACCGAGAAGCGGACAGTTTCCTTTCGGCGCCGGATTACGTCGTTCATACCAGCGGCCCCGCAGCCGTCTTCTGCCCTGCAGTGATCATTTCGGCGTCTGCTGTTTCGAGTGGGAGCCGTGAGTGACCGTGTCAAGCCAGACAGGAAGTCACACAAAGAAACGACGACAGAACCCGGTTGATTTTCAAAATAAAACACCACGATTGACAAATGCGGTGATGTTCTGGCCCCCATGATTTTCATTCCGCAGCTGGTGTGCCCCCCCCTGTAATGGCTATGCGCCCCCCTAATTTGGGAACCACTGCTCTAAACCTCATATAAATCATTCCTCAGGAGGAAAGAACCTCCTGCACAGAGCAGCAGGCAACAGCCTACACACACAAATGCACACAAAGAAACACACACACAAGTTGGAAAAAGATAAGGTAAAAAAGGAGAGATTGCCATCACACTTGTGCTCCCTGAGGACCGGAGTGTTTTCCTCCTGGCTCATGGCCGATAGAAGCTGCATGTATCTCACAGAATGTGTGATTCAATGTGTAAAGACACACTCAGCTCCAGTCAGTTGTGACGCAGAGCCAGTGGGAGGAAGTTCTCTGCACATTTTTACAGAGCTGATCTCACACAATACAAAAATACACCAATACAACCAAGGCCTATGTAGTATTTGTAGCTCACACAGCTTTCTCCCCATCAGCCCCTCCCTTCAGTGGAGCCCTCCCGCAGTGAGCAGAGTGTAAATCTGTGCTCTCGCTTTGCAAATCCAAGGACACGGTTTTTGCAAATCTGTGTGTGTCTCCCAGGGTGTTATCAGGATTTGTCTGCTGTCCATGCTCTGCATATATTGTCACTCTATGATGGTGTAGAGGTGAACACACTGGTTTGGCTTCATTGTGTGTGAGGGAAGTCCGCTGTGGTCGTGGTCAGGTTTTATAATGTACCTGCTTAAAGGTGAATATGTAGAATATTTATTAAGGAGGAGGCTCTGAGCGCAGGTTTGGTTTCCAGCAGCGGTGTAGAAGGCAGAGAGCCTCCACTCTCAAGTCATTTATTATGCTGTTAATGACGGTAAAAATGAAATATCCTGCATAGTTCTCCTCCGCTGTCCTCTGATCAGAACGGAGTCCTTAGCAACGGCCCATTTTACCTAGCAATGGTCTGGCATTCTGTTGTTGTTCTGGTAGTCTGGCCTAACAGAAGTGCGTTGCTGCGACTAGCCTCTGATTGGTCAGTACGAGCCACCTGGTGGAAGTCCTGCCTCCGTGTTGCAGCTTTCACAGTCCACCCACTAGAGGGAAACATCAACAAACAACAGGAACAGAACCGTGGATCTATTATACATCCATGTCATGAACCGAACAGAAGAATAAATATCCATCAACGGTTGCCGACCATCGTTACACCGCAGACCGAAATCCAGTTTCCAACCGGCAATATTTTGCAAGTGCACCATTGCTACGGCATTGCTACAGCGCCGGCGACAATGATTGTGACTTGAAATTCCAAACGGCCGGAGCGTTTTTTTCTCTGATCGCAGAATCATAGGTGGACCTGCCAGACTCCTTCTTCTTTGGAGGAGAGTCTGGCGAGCGAGACTATTGCTCTGGTAATCTTACAACCTTTAATTGGAAGAGAGATGCTTTAAATCAATGTCCTGATCTGTTCAGCTTTATTTAAAGTGATACGCCAACATTTTTCTTTTCATGTCTTGCTTCACTCCCGAGTCCTTGACGAGCAGATAGACACCATTCTTTCGACTATGCGTGCAGTAACAAGGGAAATAGAGCCGTATCGCCTGTAATTAGCTTAGCTCAAACACTGGAAGTGTATGGGTAGTGTTAGCCTGCCTCCTACCTGAGCTGAAATCAGCAGTCAGAAGCTGATTTCATTTTAGCTCTAAACTCTGTAAATACATCACTTTATCAACATTTCAAACATGTTTGGGAGAGAAAGTATCCGTTTAGATCAGCACTGTGTCGTTTTGTCTAAATACCAGCTGTTTACAATTTTGTTGGGACGAATTTGGCTAGCTGTTGTGACCAACGCACTTCTGGTTACTTTCACAAAATAAAACACCTGTTACCCTTCACATACAGAAGTGCTTTTACTTTGAAATAGGAAGCTAACCTACCCTCGATGTAGCTAGCTTGAACCAAAATAAACCGTCTTTACTTGAACCCTCCGTTTTGACCGATCTCGTCCCGTTCCTGGCATTTGACCACTCAAGATGCCTTACCGGAGAATTTTGTCAGCTCTGAGACGAAGATCGGTCTGTTTAGAGTTGCTTTCTCTGATGACTTTAGGTGGAGACAGGCTAACACTACCCATACACTTCCAGTGTTTGAGCTAAGCTAATTACAGGCGATACGGCTCTATCTCCCTTGTTCCTGCACACACAGTCGAAAGGATGGTGTCTATCAGCTGGTCATGGACTCGGGAGTGAGGCGAGACACATTAATAAAAATGTTGGTGTATCCCTTTAACAATCCAAAGTGTCTATATGGTTCTTTAGATAAATGTTAAAATTCTTGGATTGTAGCCAAAAGACCTGTTCCTCAGTCTTTGGCCTAAATTACCACCGTCTTTCATTAGTCTGAGAAAAAACACACACATGACCTAATACGTACAGTATAAACCACAGTGAATTTCATAGTCTTGTGTGTCTGTAACCTTTACAATATGGTGGATCAGTGTGAACAGGCCTTGTTAAAGATTTGCTGCTCCAGCACATGGCTTCATAGTCATTCCCATTCTCCTAATCCCGTCCACAGCAGGACCGCTCCACCGCTGTGCTCCACAGCAGGGGGACGATGTCCGTTGAGTCATGCTGGCTTCACAGCGCTGTGAAGTATTTCACCAGAAGCTAGTCTAGTTTCCTGGTCTGAGCCTCTGTGTGTGTCTGTGTGTGTGTGTCTGTGTGTGTCCTCGCAGATGGAGATTGAAAAACTAAAGCGGAGCGTCCAGTCGACGTGAAGCCGGCGTGGCGGCGAGCAGCCAGCCTGGACGCCAGCGTCCGGCCTGTGGACCCGGCAGAGAGCAGGAGGAGCGGCTGATTGGCTGGAGAGCAGGGTGGGGAATCACATGACCCCCCCCCCCCACCTCCAGCACAACCCTCTATCAGTCATCTACAAAAAAAAATAAACTCTCCCCACATTTGTAAGATTTACATTTTGCACATATAATTTTTTTTTTCAAGCTAGATGTAATTAAGTTACAGATGTATATGTTTCTCTTTTTTTTATTATTTTGCTAACACAAGAAAACTGAGGCCTTACTTCAACCTAGTGCGCTGGACTGTATCTGCCACTCACACTCTCCCCTCCACTCTGGTGTCCCTCGCTCCCTCAGGGACGAGGTTCACTCTCAGTACTACTGACTTTGTATAAAGCAGGGGGCGCTTCTTTTTGTTTTTCCTCGCCTAATTTTCATTCTCATATTTTTTTTTTATAATGCACAAATAGTTGATTTAAAAAAAAATACAGTTAGAAAATGTTTGATTTCAGTTAAACAACTTTCGATCCTCACAGCAGATAATTTAGTCTTTGTTTCCATGGCGCCTGTCGGCAGTCCTCCACTGCGGCCGCTCAGAGAGAGACGGAGAGCTCTGCTTTCTGTTTTTCTTCGTCTTTTTATATGTTTTCTAGCATTCCTATCCAGGGTAACACTACTGTGCCTGTTAAAAACAAAACTCTATAAAGTGTTTGTAATGGGAGCTTACATTTACCACGATGGTGTCTGGAAATATCCGCAGCATGATATTGTATATCTATATTTTTAAAGTCTACTGACATGTGTAGTCAAAATGCTATACAGAGGGCCTCGTCTATGCTGGTCTCTTCTATTTTTGTCAAACTGTTGCATATTATATTGGGAATGTTCTCAAGACGTTCAGCCAGGATCTCTGCAGGTGATGCAGAGATCAAAAACAAAACACAACACGAACTCAAGGAAAGAGAAGTTTATAATATTTAATCTGGCCATTATCATCCCTGCAATCCCTGATGCAGTCCACTCTACCTCCTCTCCTATTACTCTTTGACTCAAAGTGAAATCATTTCATCTCAGAGGAGCCTTCTCTGAAACGCGTCCTGCACAGCACAACACAACAGCACAGCACTCACCGGTCGTCCTGTCGTTGTCGTACGTGCGTCCGCCTGCCGTCTCATCTACATTCCAAGTACCTAAAATAACTGGAAGCACAAATTAGAGCATGAAATATTAATGAATCAAACTAGTGTTGTTTTTATTCTTGCTATGTGTGATTATAAAAAAAAATAATCTTCAAACAATCCCACTGCAAATTGCTTTGATCTATGCACCTGTCGTCACAGCTCTTCAGATCGGATGCTATCAGTTGCTTGGTCAGTTCACCACTGTGGAGAAATGTAAGAGATCATTTTAGATAAATACTGGAACCTTCTGTGCAGACAATCGTGGCCCCTGCAGGACGACTGTGATCATCTCCTGTGACCTGTTGAAACACCACAACTGGCTCAGACATTTATCATCCTCAGACGTCTCCTTCGTCTTTGTCGATCCCCTGGTTCTTCATGTTGCACTGTCATCAAGCCAACTTTTTTTTTTTTTTAGAGTAGCTTTAACAACTTGTTTTGGTGTCTTCTCCGCCTGCCAGTGATGTCACACCCATGGAGTTTACTGTCACAGGTGTTCAGCTGCAGCAGTCAATTATATGTCGTATAAAAACATGATATCAGTCACAGGGATCTTTGGTCACGCTGTTACGAGACACATTATAGGAGTATGTTAACATTTAGTTAAAGGAATAGTTCAAAATTTTGGCAAATTGGCCCATTGCCATAATCGCTATAGTCATAGCAGTAGGTTCGGTATTTTCATTTGTCGGTGCAAGCTATTTTTAGAACGGTGGAGCAGAGCTGTGAGCTGCTCAGAGCTATGCTACGGAGGCTCATGGGATTTCTTGGTTTCCCTCATCAAACTCATCAAATACACAATCCAACAACTCCACAACGCTCTGGTGGACAAGTTGTGACCTGCACATTCACCACACAGAGTTGTTTTAGAGGGAAATTCATGCAAAACCTCTGATGCGCGTTGCCTTCAGGGACAGTTTTTCAGGTTTTTAAAGGTAACGAACGTGCTGCGACTATAGCGATTACGGCAATGGGCCAATTTGCCAAAATGTTGAACTATTCCTTTAAAGCATAATGTGAGTGGGCTGCTTGCTGCTGGTATGACGGACTCTTTCTGGTCTGATGTCACCACCAGGAGACTTAAGACGAAGCTCAAAACCAGAAAAGGAAGGCGTTGGTTTCTTACTGCACGGTGCTGCTCTCACTGCTGCACCTCAGGACACTGACCGTTCCTGTTCCTACTGGGATATCTGAACCTTTTTACCAGTGGCAACAAGGGTCAGGGCCGCAGAGACCAAGAGTCAAAACAATGTGAGTTGTGCTCTAATTAATCCCTGAGAGTGGTTCTGTGCTGATAAACCAGCTTAAGATGGTGGTGAGTTGTTTTTGAGTACCAACCGTGACCCCCAACTGGCCTTCTGGATTTTTAGCCCAGTAAATCAATTAAATTGAAATTAAATGTTTGTTTTTTTATTGCCTCATATCTATTACTGTTTTGTTTTTTTAAATACCCTTCTCACAAATGTCTTAAAGAAGAGTTACTTTTCCTTTTAAATATCCTCAGGCCTGATTCCATGTGTCTGATGTGTGTGTG
This sequence comes from Decapterus maruadsi, assembly GCA_030347415.2. Taxonomy (NCBI): domain Eukaryota; kingdom Metazoa; phylum Chordata; class Actinopteri; order Carangiformes; family Carangidae; genus Decapterus; species Decapterus maruadsi. The sequence continues at coordinate 1,624,321 of CM064891.1, read as the reverse complement.
CATGCTTTTGCTGGTGTCTGCTCAAAAAACCAAGAAAAAAAAAACAAACATAAAAAAAAGAAAAAACACAGTCGACTGTATCGGGGTCCATGATGCTGAATTCTGGACTCTAGAGTGCTTTGACCAAGTTTATACTGTATATCTGACCTTAATGAGCATGGTCACTCATGCAATATATTGATGCCTGGTGTAAAAAAAAACAAAACACAAAAAAACTTCCTTTTTGCACACAACTCTTAAACAATGTGGCTGGGCAATGAAATAATTAGGATGTGGGGGAAGAGGGACCAGGGGGTTTTGGTGACAGCTCTTCATGTAATATCTGTAATGCAGCTTCAACTTCCACATATTGTACATTCCAGAGTTTGACACCGAGAAAAAAACAAATCTGTGCACATTTATAACATATTTTCAAGTGATTTTGTTTACAAGAGCTGTATCCTTGCATGAGCTGAGATTCTCTCCAAAAAATGAATAAATATCATCTATTTACTGTCACAGACTCTGGTCTTCTTTTCTCCTCTTGTCCTCGACATGGTGTCATCGCTCAGCTGTGTGTAGTGACTTCTGCACGTCACACACTCTTCCTGGCTCAACAAGTATCAGGACGAATGTTTTGAAATACACTTAAAGCAGATATCAGTGGAATGTTTTTGTTAATATAAGTCCTAAATAGTCCTATTTTCCGTCAGCAATCACTTACATGGAGTGTTTCAGCCGAAACACGAGTCTCTCCGTCACTCTGCTCTGCTGTAACCCGAGGAGAAAACTTTCCTTGTAGGATACAAGTGTTATCCAATGAGGAGAGAGAACGGCATGAAGGGCTGTGTGTGCAAGCCAAGGGATGCGCGTGAATGTGGTGACGTAGCACGAGGACCAATAGATGCCTGACGAGGGCGGGGGCTGCTAACTCATGGTGCGTTCAAGGAAATTCGTACTTTGTGTTTTTCCTTCCTGTGAAGTTGTCGCGATCTGGTACGAGTTCACGGGTCGGAAGTTACGAGAGGCCGTTATAGTGACTTTCACAGACAACAGGACGGTAAAAACACGAGCTACTGGTTACCTGGAACGCTACAAAGTCGTAGTTGTGACTTGAAGCTGTAACTTACGGTTTCAAAAGCCTGCCTTGAACGCAGCATTAGCCGAAACGGCCGTGCCACTGATATCTGCTTTAACACATCCAATGAGGAAAACTTATTAAAAGCCCTCGGATGATCCTTGAATTTATACCACATCCATGACACCTGGACAAAATTCAGACACCAGTTAATCCCAAAATATTTGTGATACATATAAGGCTGGGTCTTGACTAAAATCACTTTTGACATGGGTTTCAACATTTTTAACCCCTTCCTGGCCAGTTGTTTTACCTGCAAAATCACAACATTTCTATGGGCTTTGGGGCTGGTCATAGTATTTTCTACAGAGTGATAAAAAGAGATTTCCAGAGTCCCCTCGGGGAAAACTCTTGACGTCAACAAAATAAAATAAGAATTTTGAACGGGGCTTTATCCATTGTTCAGATTTCAGTTCTGGAAATTAGAAAAAAAAATGTCTTAATGTAAGTGATAAACTTGGGAAGTTTCATGGTGATATCTGTTGGTTAAAATTGTTGTCCAGCGAAGGGTCATGGATGTCGTTAAAATGCATTACGGGTCCAAAAATTGGACTTTCATTCTGAATGTCGGGACATCCAAATTTCACCCAAAGATACACCTCCTTGACAAAAATCAGGCCTCAGTGACCTTTCATCTGACCGAGTTGGGAAAGTGTGAGAGGTGGAGAGAAATGTCCTGGGGTAAAAGGAGGGTTAACATCTTCAAGCAGTTTACTTCTAGTCATTTTCATTATTTTAAAGGAGCTCTTTGTACATTTTACTGTTTTTTAGACACCTAACAAAAGATAGGTGGGTAGGCTACTACTAGCATTGGTCCTACAGTAAATGTGACAAGGAAAATACACAGAAAGACACAGAAGTTCAATTTACATCGCTGAGCTCACTATCGCCTGCCTGATGGTGAAGGCTCCTGCTGTGAGTGTAAGATATGGGATGGATCATCCAGGCTTCTCTTCATCTGTCTCAGTGTAAACTGAGCAGCGGCTGGAGGTTGTACCCGTCTTTCTGACTGATAATGGACATTGCAATTTGGGTCAAATGCAGTAACTTTAACTCCACACAGCTGCAGTATCTATAGGCTTCCCATTGACTCAGCTTCTACTGCTCAGAGATCAGTTTATGATATTACAGACGTTATTAGAAGCACATAGCAATGTATGTGGAAACTGTAGGCCCCTACTTGCCTTTTTGAAAATGACCTCATCAGTCAAGGCGGTTAGAGGCAGAATTAGCAATTAAATGAGTCATTTACACTGCGATTTATCATCTCTAATCACTACAAGTGGTTTTACTGATCACCATAATGCCACATAGCGTATAACGTTATTAATTATTAATTAAGCAATACCTTCAGCCATTGTTGCATTCACAAGACCACAGTAGGCCTACGTCTGGGCGGCATTACCTCAGAGCAGCAGCATGGACACCACAGTGACTCGGTATTGGAAAATGGCAACAGTCCAAACAGGCTGGGATTATATGGGTGGTAGCAAGAAGAGAAGAGACAGAAATAGAAGTGATTCCACCACTGGACCTTCAGCCATTGTTGCATTCACAAGACCACAGGTAGGTGTACAAAAAAGAGAAAATATCAGTTAGGGCTGTTCTCAGGTGGATAAGGCCTGATCAGCCAGAGAAATATTCCATTTATTTACTTAATTAATTATTAAACATTTTCCTAATATTCATTCCGCCCCACACCTTATACTCACACCTTATACTCATTCACACCCTTTTTTTTTTTTTTTTTTTAAAGGCGCCCTGAGGGCCAAGATGGCGGCTCACCATACTAGAGCGACAGGCAGCATCAGTTTACAAATCTAAATCTCCACCAGGCCGACTGTATCTCTGGTTTTTGAACAAAGTCCGTGGTCGAGTCGGATTGACGTCCTCGTCCTCGTCCTGTGGATTATAAACCTGGACCCATGAAGATTATTGGAGCTACACCAGGATCATAAAGCACCTGAGCAGCAGCAAACCAGCAGGCCGGTTCCTACAACACTGTTGTTAACGGAGATCCTCTATGTGTGTCTTTTGGGAAGAAGAGTTACTCGGGTGAAAAAAGGAGGGAAGGAAGGAAGGAAATTACTTGACCCAAAGATTTTTTGTTGAAGTAGGGGGGGTCACAGTCTGGATGGATTTTTACAGACAAAATTGGACTGAACTGCTTTTGTTTGTTATTACTGATGATCATTATGTTGTGTAGTTACGTCTGAAAAGGACTTATTTCTTTTTTTGTGACTGTGTGTCACATTGTCAACTGTATCTTGCTTGTCTCCTCTCATTCTGGGTCTTGGTGGTTTGATTGAGGGGCCACAAGCTGCTGAACTGTGTGTCCTTGTGGGAATAAACATGTCTCTACCTCATTTTAAATTGTCAGATGGAGCTCTGGCTGGAGCAGAGCCATCCTGCCTTCTATCATCAGTTTGCATAGTGGCATCATTCCTATATGACCACAGTGTAGCCTAGACCCATCCTCTGATGACTCAGTTTTTAAAAAATATGATGATGAGTTCACTCAGACTACCTCCACAGTCACCAGATCTCAGTCCAGTAGATCTTTGGGAACTAAGGATAGTTCAACATTTTGGGTAGATTCATTAGACAACCTCTAATTATCAGTACATGCTGTTTTGAGATCAGACACAGGATCTGCTCAGTGAACACAGTGGAGGTGAACGGTAGGCTACAATTCATCACACAATCCAACAACTCCAAAATGCTCTCTTGGACAAGTTGTGACCTACGCATTCACCACATACATACATGCAATATGTTGTAGAAATAAGTAATTTGACACAATGTTGAGATGTTATACTGCCCCCTGCTGACGGCCTGTGTAAGTGTTCTTTCTGTTCTGAATAAAAAACACGTGAGACAACAATAGGTTATGGGCCCAGAGCGTCGCAGAAAAGTCGTGTTGTGATGTAAACAGTGTTGTGGGATTCACAATGGAAGATAAGCTGTTTATTGACAAGCTGAACGGACCAGAGAACTGGGCAACATGGAAATTTCAGATGGAGCACCTGCTGAAGGCAAAAGGACTGTGGGGGATGCTAATGGAAACGGATGTGCTAGCAGCAGGAGCTGATGCTGCTACACAAGCTGAGTTTGAACGACGGAAAGAAAAGGCATTTTCCGTTTTGGTGCTAAATGTAAGTACACCCCAGCTGTACCTGATAACAAGCTGTCAGACGCCAAAAGAAGCGTGGGATACGCTAAAAGGACATTTTGAGAGAGACACTCTTGCAAATAAACTGTTCCTAAAGAAAAAATACTTCCGATGTGAAATGAAGGAAGGAGAAAGATTATCTGAACATTTAAAACGCATGAAGGAACTGACTGATAAGCTTGGAGCAATAGGTGCTATTATTGAAGAGGAAGACCAGATTGTAACTCTCCTTGGTAGTTTGCCATCAAGTTATGCTACAATTGTCACTGCATTAGAAACAAAGATGGACAATTTGACACTGCAGTTTGTTCAGCAAGCATTAATAAATGAAGAACAAAAGAAAGTGCAAGCAGATGATAATGGAGCTGCATCGGGTGGTGCATCAGCCATGTCAACGCAAGTTCGTGAAGAAATGCAGCCTAGTTATAAGGCAGTCGGAGCTGACAGATCCAGCACATGGAGATGTTATAAATGTGGAAAAGAAGGTCATATAAAGCGTGACTGTCCAAGAGGAAAAAAGAAAAAGAAATTCCACAAGGCCAAAAGCATGATGTGTGAGGATACTGAAAAGTCATCGGAGAGTGCTTTTGCAGCTAAAGAGACTAATCAGGATGAGATGTCACAACAAGCTCAGTGGTTGATTGACTCTGGAGCATCAAAGCACATGACGTGCTATAAAGAATGTCTTCAAGACTACCAACAGTTTTCAGAACCACAGTCTGTAAAACTTGGTGATGGCAGAGTGGTGGATGCACTTGGACTTGGTAACATCAAACTCAGAATGACATTCAAAGTCAGTGATGTAAAAAGTGTCACAATGTATGATGTGCTGTATGTTCCCAAGTTGTCTGGAAATCTTTTCTCAGTGGGAGCTGCTACAAGAAAAGGAAATACAGTGCAGTTTAAGAAGTCTCGCTGCTACATACGTGGGAAAGATGGAACTCTCCATGGGATGGGAACACAAAGATCTGATGGACTTTATCAGCTGGACGTCGAGGGAAGTTTGCCTGTGTGTCACGGTGCATCAAATGCATCAGTAACAGCCAGCCTGTGGCATCAGCGCCTGGGTCACACCAGCAAATTAAAGGAACTCAAACATCTGGTAAATGGAGTGGATTTTACTGCAGAGAAAGAAGCTACCTTCTGTGAAGCCTGTGTGGAGGGCAAGCTGGCTAGAAAACCACACAAGCCAGTGGGAGAGATTCGCTCCAAACGTAAGTTGCAGTTGATACATAGTGATGTCTGTGGTCCCATGCAGACTGAGTCAATAGGTGGAGCAAAGTACTTCGTAACCTTTATTGATGACTACTCCAGATGTTGCAAAGTCTACTTCATGAAACAAAAAAGTGAGGTTCTTAGCAAATTCAAAGAGTTTGAAAAAACATTCTCAAATGAGTGTGGACAGAAAGTTACAAGACTGAGGACAGACAATGGTGGAGAATACACATCCAGTGAATTTCAAGAATATTTGAAAGCTCAAGGTATTCATCATGAAATGACTGTACCTCATACACCCCAGCAAAATGGTGTTGCTGAAAGAAAAAACAGAACACTGATTGAAGCAGCCAGAAGTATGCTGTCTCATGCTAAATTGCCAAAAATGTACTGGGCAGAGGCTGTAGCAACTGCAGCATATACACAGAACAGGTTGCCCACATCTGTTCTGAAGAAAGTGACCCCATACCAGAGATGGAGTGGCAAAAAGCCGGACTTGAGTCACATGAGAGTATTTGGTTGTGTTGCTTATGCACATGTTCCAGACACAGAAAGGAGAAAACTGGACAAGAAAGCTGTGAAACTTCGCTTCATGGGATATGCAAACAATGCAAAAGGCTACCGTCTCTACGATGAAGAAAAAAGGAGGATTCTCATTCGTCGAGATGTCATCTTCAATGAATCTGACTTCGGTTGGAAACAAGAAGTGGAAGTATCCAGTTCAGAGAGGGAAACATCCATCAATACTGATGAACGGGAAACACTACCTGACGAGGCCACTGTCAGTGGATCTGCTAGAGAAAGCAGCAGAATCAGGAAGCCTCCAAAGAGATATGGATATGATGAGTTTGCTGACAAAGTAACTGTTGATCATATTGCCAATGTGTGTTGTGTTACAGAGCCAAGCACACTAAAAGAAGCATTAAAGAGTCCCAATGCAAAGGAATGGCAGGAAGCAGCTGACCTGGAATATGAGTCATTGCTAGAAAATGAAACGTGGGACTTAGTGGATTTACCAAAGGATCGCAAAGCAATAGGATCGAGGTGGGTGTTCAAAGTCAAGCATCACAGTGACGGACGAGTGGAGAGACACAAGTGTAGACTCGTTGCTAAGGGATACTCACAGCAGTATGGTGCTGACTAGGGATGGGTCCCGAAATCCGGTTCCGATTCTGGAACCGGAATCGAAACGCCAAAATTCAACAATCGTTTAAAAATGCGCATTTCGGTTCTTTATTTCGGTTCCTGGCAGTCACTCACACACACGTCACACAGCTGATGAACGGTGATTAATGTTATCAGTTAACTGTCTCAAAACCAGTGTCGCCGCCGGCTTTCTTTTTCCTTTTTTTCCCCGTGGTCGGGTTGTGAATTAATTAATTAATGCTCGTGAGTCCGGCCGTGTTGGGTCCGAGATTCAATCAACACGCTGCTCTGGTTTTACCGTTACTACCGGCCGTCTGCCCGTTTATCACCGATAAACACACAGTAGATGAAGAGGGAAGTGACTGAGTGGGTCGGTGGCGTGGAGCGGTGCGCCACTCTGACTGCAGCCGAGGATCATGCTCCGTGATACTGTGAGACTGGCCGCCGGGCGGGAGCGCTTTAGGACGGGACTGGGGCACGGCAGCACCCGCTAATCGCTAATAACCCGAAAACAGCAGTGACACGTGCTTTCACGCCGGAGTCTCCAAACCAGAAACGTCTGGAACAACGTCGGAAAAGGTCACTTTTGAAAGAAAAGAGAGAGAGACCGTGGCGTGTACACAACAACAACAACAACAAAGCTGACAGCGAGTGAGTGAGAGTCACACTTCCTGTATATGGCCCTTCAAATTAAAAGCCCTATAGCCTTTTCCTGTTAAGTCATATTGGTTCTCACTTAATTTTGACAAGAAACGGTTCCAAATGTTGTTGTTCTTTTCCTGTGACCAATCGACCACGGCCACTTTATACAAAACAGATGAGCAGACAAGTCATATATCTATTTATTTACTTTCTAAATAATATTAGTATCGGAATCGGAATCGAAAGGAATCGGAATCGAAATGAGGAATCGATATAGGAATCGGAATCGATGAAAATGCAAACGATACCCATCCCTAGTGCTGACTATGATGAAACATTTTCACCTGTGGTACGATTCAGCTCAATTCGTACATTACTGTCATTTGCTGTCCAGAATAATCTACATGTACACCAGATGGATGTAGTAACAGCATTCCTAAATGGACATCTAGAGGAAGAAATCTACATGGAGCAACCAGAGGGATACATCAAACCGGGACAGGAACATCTTGTGTGCAAACTGAAGAAGTCAATATATGGACTGAAACAGTCTCCTCGCTGTTGGAGCAAGGCTTTCACAGAGTTCATGAAAGACATTGACTTTATACAGAGCACATCAGACCCATGTGTGTTTGTGAGAGCTCGAGAGGAGCTAGAGATTCTAGCTGTGTATGTTGATGATCTGATTTTGATTACAGAATCAACGGAAAGCATGGATGAGCTGAAACAAGCTCTCAAAAGACGCTACAAGATGAAGGACATGGGGGAGCTGTCCTATATCCTGGGCATCTCTGTTGTTCAAGACAGACAAAAGAAGTGTGTCTTTTTGCATCAGAAGCATTACATTGAAACCATTCTCCAGAAGTATGGAATGAACAATGCTAATCCCATTGCAACCCCTGCTGATGCAAATGTAAAGTTAAGAAAAGATGATGGTGTCAGTAAACCTGTGAACCCAAGTACTTATCAATCGATGGTAGGTAGTTTGCTGTATGCAGCAATGGCGACAAGACCAGACATAGCACAAGCAGTGAGTGTTGTGTCAAAGTTCAATGCAAATCCAAACACTGCACATCTGACGGCTGTGAAAAGAATTCTCAGATACTTGAAGGGAACAGTGAATCTTGCCATCAAGTATGAACAGTCAGAGTCAGGAACTTTGATTGGTTTCTCAGATGCTGATTGGGCCGGAGATCAGGATGACCGTCGCTCAACAACCGGAAATATGTTTTTCCTGAGTGGAGGAGCAGTAAGTTGGTTCAGCAAGAAACAAGCAACAGTTGCACTGTCAACAGCAGAAGCTGAGTATATTGCACTCAGCCAAGGAGCTCAAGAAAGTATCTGGCTGAAGCGATTACTGACTGAACTTGGAATGAATGATTCGCCTACAGTGATCCTGGAGGACAATCAAGGAGCCATCGCAATCGCAAAGAACCCAGTCAATCATTCAAGAACTAAACACATTGACATTCGCTACCATTACATTCGTGAATGTGTGCAGAATGGGCAAATACAAGTACAGTATTGTCCAACGGTTGATATGAAGGCAGATATCTTGACCAAGCCACTGACAAAACAAAGGTTTGAGTACCTTAGAAGAGAGATCGGGCTTAACCCTGTTTAAATCTGTGTAATACTGTCTATTGTTCAATATGTTATATGTTGTGAAGAAAAAAAACAGTACGCAAGGTAACAGGGAATAAGAAAAATAATAAGAAAAAAACTTATGCAAGTTTGGAAGAATTTATTATTTTGAGTTTTGACATTATGTGTGAGCACTGATCCTAGTTATGGAAATTGCTTAAGTGCTTAAATGCTAGTGTAAAATTAAGTGGGAGTGTTGTAGAAATAAGTAATTTGACACAATGTTGAGATGTTATACTGCCCCCTGCTGACGGCCTGTGTAAGTGTTCTTTCTGTTCTGAATAAAAAACACGTGAGACAACAATACAATAATCATGTAATTATAAGACGGAGCTGTTTGTGAGGCAAATGCAGCTGGAACTACATTCCAGACACAGATGCTGGGCAGAGTGATTTCAAAAGTGTGAGTAGTTCCGAATATTTGCTATGTGTCGTAATAATTTTACATGATTATGGCAAATACAGGTCACAACTTGTCCAAGAGAGCGTTTTGGAGTTATTATGTATGATGTGTATTATCAGGGATAGGGGAACTGTACCGTTCACCTCCACTGTGTTAGCTGAGCAGCTCCCGTCTCTGCCCCGCAGATCTCAAAACAACATGCACCAATGATTAAAGGTAATGAACCTACTGCTACTATAAGGATTATGGCAATGGAGCATTTGCCAAAATGTTGAGCTATCCCTTTAACGCAGCTCTCAAGATAAAAAAGGTCCAACCTGGTACTGACAAGGCGTCATAGAGCCGGTACCATGCTGCCGTTCATTGGAACGATACGTCGACGCGGCTGCCATCTAGGGTCGGGGGTGTCTACTTACTGCATTAGTTAACAGAGGCAAATCGCCATAACTCACTGAATATTCAACCAATGTTCAAGCCGTTCGGTTTATTATAAATGTCAGACATATATTTGTGATACAACAACAACAACAACAAAATTATATATAGGCCTATAGATATTATATTAAACATACACATACATACTCAGACACAGCTAACTCCCTGGGACAGTGGGACAGCAGTCTGCTGAGGCCACCAGGGGGCGTTGTTCTAACTGCTACTTGTGTTCAGTTGTAAGTGGAGAAACTGTGCGTGCCTTGTTTGACCTGACAGCATAAACTGGTGTCAAATTAAAGTTTTTCACTGCTTCACAACAGTCTTAGAGCTACTTCACGCATGAATTCCTAAAATGTCAGCATTCCTGAAAACATTGACTGGAAGCTATTGACCGTTCAGAGGAAAGAGAGTGAGTTTTCTGAGGAAACACAGTGAAACTAGCCGTGGGTGATGTGCTCATCTATTATTGTATCTGACTCCTCTCTGTTGTTGTGGACAGACCCTGAGCATGGGGAGACCTAAACATTTATACCTTTACCACTTAAACCATTTGGGTATCCTGCACGGTTTTGTGTCTAGGTTGGAAGTTAAGAGGTCAAGACATTAGGACAAAAGGTTGACCTGATACCTTACCTTGGTGGAAAAGCAGGGTGTAGGGACATCTCAAGTGTTTGAAACATAGAAAGATTGAAATGACCATTACATTTCAGCGCGTGTGCCAGTTATTATTTGTGAGCTATAAATTCTGCATAGGAAATGGTCAGAGCCCAGTTATGACAGTGTTGGATAAAATGTAGATTTATGATTCTGCTCAAAGGAATCGACTCATATTCAAACTCTGACTCCATGCCTTAAGGCAATAATCAGTCATATTCCTCTCTGTACCTTAACCCTCAGTTAAAACATCTTTAGATAATATTAGAGAGCTGGACATAGAAACATTTTAATCAAAATAAGGATGAATGTGGTTCAGTCAGATTTAACCCACAAACCGAAGATTCTAACTCAAAGATTCAAACCAGGTTCAGATCCTGATAAATACTAATAGTATAAGTCACATTATTTGAACTCCCACCATAAAAAGGATGGGAAAGTAAAACAAATATGTTAACAAATGTGAATTAAATTTTTGAAAGTAAAGAAGGAAAAGGAAAAAAGTATGTACTTAATAGAAACTTCATGTTTAGTTTCCTGTGCACCAGTATTACATCTGGGTGAATGTGCTGGGATGGGGTGAGATGCTGGCTGAATGTCCAGACATGAAGCGTGCACCCTGACTTCGGCCTTTGGCATGGTTCGGGCCAAAAACCCTCTCTTCCTAACCCCCTAACCCTAACCCTTTTTTTTTTTTTTTTTTTTACAGCTGGACATGTCATTTTTACTAACCTTAACCACTAGGGGGGGGCACGCCTAAATTTAGTCCCATTCATGTGGCTTGGGAAATGTTTTTTTGGCCATAACTCCGCCCCCTTTTGACGTAAAATTACAAACTCGGTATCAAACGATTCCTCTCGATGAGTAGAACATGTGGAGTACCAATTAGGACTGTCCGTTTTTAGAAAAAATAGATTCGAACGAATATCAAATGACTCGTTATTTGTTCGAATTTATTTGAACCCCCCCCCAACACCTCCTAAAACACACACACTCACACAGAACTTCACGTCACATTTGTTTCTTTATTAACTTCACAGCACGTCTAAAATCATATTCTCTCCAAATCACATTTGTTTTTTAACAGCTGTAGAAAGTTATGTAACTTATTTATACACTTCCCTCTTGCTCTCAATAAATGAAATAAAAATCCTCTTCTCATTCCTTCTGAAAATCAAAGTCGCACAGTGCTGCAGTATTTCGTACAGTATTTTGTATTTCTAACAAAGAGCACAGAGTCGGATTAAATCTCTGAATGTAAATGTCAAACCACTAACAACACTGAAAACAGAAGGAAGCTCCGACAGCGTTGAACTAAAAATGCAGAGAGGTAAATCATAGAACCAATAGTTCAGCTGAACGTCCCGACTTAGATATTATTTGCCAGAAACACAAGTCGATCTACTTGATCGGGATCCAGAGCTGCTCTCTTTTTATTTACAATATTGCCAGCTGACGACACACGCTCAGAGCGCACAGACGTTCCCGGCACACACAGGTATATGAGCCTGTACATTTAGCCCTGTATATCTGCGCTAAATGTGCTGTGATTGTTGTGCGACTGGGAATGTTATAACGCGGTTCTAGCTCCTTCATGAGCTCTCGAAACCCCTCTCCCGAAACAACAGCAACTATTTTATCAGTGATGGACTTTTTACGAGCTGCTGGTAAGGGGCCTGCTGAGTGTGCCGAGTAATACGCGGTCAGACGAGGCTGTACACTTGTTGCTGCTCCGCTCGTCTGTGGTGCCTCCGTCTCTGCTGCCTCAGTTGGATGAAACGTTAGCAGGTGAGCCTGCATATTTGTCGTCGTGGAGGAGTAATGCCTTTTACAAACTCGACAAAGTTCGGCTTTGTCCTTGTTTGTGACTTTACCGTCTACGGTGTAGAACCCAAAACACTTCCAAACACTGCTTCTGAGATGTGGTGTGGTGGTGTGGTGATTGTCCGCTCAGGACGCTTGTGCTCTCTACTGTCCTCCACTTTGTATTAAACCAACCACTCGTAGCCAATTTCTTTTTCTTCTTCTTATGTTTTGTTTTACCAATTTGCTGACTGACAACAAAGACATCTTTGCTGATCAGTCTGACAGGTCAAGAGGGTATAGGTCTTAGGTCAAGCTAATGGCAAAGTATTAGAGCGCCCTCTGCTGGATCACAAGGGAAACACCTTAAAATAGTCTGATGCGCTTACGCAGGCGCTGCAGCTTACACTTCGAGCAGGGCCTCATTGGCTCATTGACTACGAACTTTTCACTGCCGTTCGAACGAATATTCGAATATCGGATAAAAAGTGACAATAGTACCAATAGTTTCTCTCTACAACCTTCCTATCAAAAGATATTCAAGAAAAAATAAATTTTATTGATTTTTTCCACTTAAACTTTGTTTTCACTTGTTAAATTCCCCTAACTCACTTAATGAATCGTCTTTTTTCTGGTCACCATACAGAGAGGTTGCTTTTTGCTATGGGAAAGAAATAAACAGTTTTACACACAGAAACACACTAAAAGCCACACAAACACACACACAAAAAAAATTCTGCCACAACTGGTCAGGACTGACCAGAAATGACTGAATTTAACGAGGTAGGAGGTGACAACAATCGTCATTTTAATGACGCACTGGCGGAGAATGGGGGGGGCACCGAAGCCTTCCTCAAGGATGAGGAGCTTCGATTCCCCCTCTTTCCCGCCAGAATCAATTGGGACAAAGACCCCCTGGAGGTGACTACAGATGTCGATGGTGTGGTGATTGAGATGTCGGAGTTACGCTTTCTGAAGCTCAGGCTCCCCTACATCAACCTCCCACCTGTCACCCTTGCCGGCACCAAGCCACACTATCACATGTTGAAAAAACACTTCAACTGGAGGGGCAAGAGTGCCCGTCTTAGGGAAGTCTTCGAGGGGTGTCGGGGGGGTTGTCTGGGTCACGGGAGCGGGGGGTACATGGTCTATGCCAACCTGGTCCCAGAAGGTGAGGAGAATCTGCACACATTTCTTCAACGACGTGTGCACCAAGTTCTCAGAGGCTCTGCTCAGACTTGACCCGGTGGACATGGCCAAAAGAACCACCTCAGCAACCCGTCCAGTTTCAACATACTGAGAGCGGATCAGGAGTTTGTGCTTGGTCTTCTGGACGGGGAAGAATTCTACGGTGCACACGGACGCTCATAAATGTAGTGTGAAAACACTTCGCTTTTCCGAAACCCCTCGTTTGCCCTTTAATTAAAAAACAAAAATCTGTTATAAGTCTATTTGATTATCATAAAAATAAAATAATGGAACAATAATAAGCTGGGAGGCACTGCTGCTGTATTGAATATGATGTCATTGGCATTGAGTTTGAAATTTTAGTATAATTTGTGACAATCCTACAACTCTGTGAAGACACATTTGACCACAACAAACACCACAACAGCCAGAAACAACTCAAATGCAGGAGAATAGTGTAAAATGTCTTTGTACCAATTGAAGAGAGAAATTGAAATGATTTTTGTTTCTTAATCAGTTGTGTTACTCCATGACCACTTTTGGAGAATCATCAACACGTATGAGGGAGGGGGTACTTGTGGTATGGCAAAACGGCTCAGGGGGTACGCAAGACAAAAAAGTTTGGGAACCACTGGACTACTGCTGGTACAGTTAACATTTGTTTGGGGAGGGGGGGATTGTCGTTTGTGTATAATTGGAGCAAACGAATGTTAAGCTGTTCAGACTATTTACATCCCAGATAACGTCAGCTGAAGGAGTTGTTTACTTGAAGAAAGCAGACATACTAATGAATTGTCTTTCCCTGTAGGCTGGTCTGTCCCTGTCGGCTGAAGTTGGTACCCAGCACAAGGCATCCTTGGCAAACAAGGTATTGTTCATGTTCATTTTTAATGTAAAGATGTATCCATTGAATTTAATGTTGCTGATAATTGTCTCTGCTTTTAATTGTATTTTTGGTGAGCCCTATAATGCTGTTTTCTGTGTTTACAGAGATAAAAGAAATAACTATGAAGGTGTAGTGGTATGAGACAAGACACCACTGTCAGAATGCAATCATTGCTCAAGTCTAGAGTATAAAGGTGGGCCGTGTCCCTCTTCCTGGCTCCCTCAGATCCACAAACACCCTGCTTCTCCAAGTCCCCAGTACCAGACTCTCCACCATGGGAGACCGAGCCTTCTGCTCGGCCGCACCACGCCTCTGGAACAGCCTTCCAATCCAGCTGAGGGCTACTCAGAGCCTAGACTCTTTTAAAACAGGCCTGAAAACCTTTTTATTCAGAAAGGCCTACGAATGACTCTGATCACGAATTGATTTTAACCATGTTTTATTGTTTTAATGAGCATGTTTCCTCTTTCTTTTATCTTAACATTTTAACTTGTAGCACTTTGCCTTGTCTAACTTTTAACCTGTACATGTAGCACTTTGAGATCTTGCTGATGAAAAGTGCAATAGAAATTAAATTTATTTTCACCGCGATTCCAAAGCAGCATATGGATTATTATGGTGTGTTACCCTGTGGATTCTAAAGGCCCGTTTGGACACAGCACGGCCGGACCGTCTGCAGCCAAGAGGGACGAGGGAGATGATTGGCGTGGACACCTCGGAGTCTCTCGTATGGACGGACCAACAAACTCTCTCACTCGCCCTTGCGCCAACACACACACACACCTGCACACATTGACGCACGGGGGGGGGTGGTTCTGGTTCTGTTGATCTCTGTGTTATTGTTTATTACGCCGCCTGTGATGGGCGCGTTCAGTGAAATACACAGACTAAGTAGCGCCTTTGTTTATTGGCTGGACGCAGCAGCAGCGCGAGCCTATAGGTCCGCCTGCAGCAGGTTCTCCTTATATCCTTATTAGAAGGGAAATTGTTACAAACTGGAGTGTGTGATTGTAAATGGCCAGACTTTGTGTTTGTTTATTTATTAAAGCTGGGGTATGTAATCCTGTTCAAAAGCACTTTTTCTTATACTGGGGGAAATGGCCCGTCTAATTTCAGAGGAATCGGTACGCTATGTCAGCAGGAAAAGGAACGGAAAATAACAGAGCTCTGTGACAGCCGCAAGACTGAGAAAACCCCCCCCAATCCGTTCCCTTCGGTCTGAATAGCACGGATTGGTCGAAGTTTGCTCGGAGACTAAGGAACCAATCAGATGCCTTCATGTCTAGTTCTGCACCCGCCCCCTCCTACGGGAGCGCGCACAGCCTTCAGGTCTTGCTGCCTGCTGCCGATTCAGTACACCTCTGCAGGACTACAGAGTTACAGGATGGATTTCGTGATCATTTGAGCAATGGCTGAGAAAACGCAGCCCAAACTGCCTCAACTGTATGTTGTTACGGCTCTTCCAGAGAAAAAGGCAAAAAAGAGAAAGCCAGAGGAAGAAAAGTCTGCAAACAAAAAGCTTCTGGATAAAGCAAGAGCGAAAACCAGAGTCAACATTGGTTCAGCTTTTGAGCGGTGGAGACAACCGAGGGATCTGAAGAGACTCAAAAGTGATGCCGAGGTTGCCGTCTTTCTGTTGGACAGGTAATTATTTGTTTTGCTTCAGGGAGGATTTCTTATTTTCATGAAAATGTAGGCTAACTTTTGCTAACGTAGCTACTATTGTAGCTTGTATTAGCCAAATGCTAATATTAGCTTCTCTGTGGTGTAAAACGGGCCGATGACGCTAGTATCGAATAGATACTGATTTTTAAAAAGATATACTCTACTACCATAGTCGTCTGTGTCTGTGTTATTGTGATAAAAGACGTACATATTACAACCGCAGTGACGTAGCTCATTTATGTTTCATAGCTATGAGAAGGATCCATCAACCTAGACGCCGTCTGAAGGCCAGATGATCCACCAACATGGGGTTCTGTCCCAGCTCCATCGATGCAGGAACTTTTGCAGACCCAACTGAGCAGAGGCCTAGGTGAGTTTTCTTACAATATTGTAGCTTGATGAAGTTATAACATAATGTACACATTATGTACACGCTCTAAGTATTCTTATTCTTTGATTGTCTCAAAAAATGTATTAATTATTATCAGATGTGTAATTGTGATATTCTTCCTAAAGGTAAATCACTGCCAAAGGAGTAGATCACCACAGCTGACAACTACTCCACACAGCCTGACCTGTCTCCCATCCCTGGAAACACCATGTATATACTATTCTTGAAAATCTACAGATTATTTATGTAACAATAAAAAGAGTTATACCAATTTTGTTGTTGTTTGTAATCACTTATTTTGAATGTGGTGGTGAGAAAATCTATTGCTTGTTTTGCAGATATAGTCAAATGAAAGGCATTCATCTTTTTCAAAAGTTTTATTCCAAAATGACAAAATATAAATAACAAGAGACAAATTTTAAACAAAAGTCAAATGTAAACAACCTTGTTATGTGCATAATGTAAACCTCAGTTCAGTGTAAATCTGTGTTTAGACTCTGCTAGGGACAAAACCCTTGTACTGTCCATTGGGGTCTGGGTAGCGGTCTCTGATTTTCCAGACACAGCAACTAGGAATAACCACTCTGTGCCCAGCACCCAGTGCCCCATGCTTCCAGGTTCTTGCCGACAGCACTTTTTTTCTAGATCTGTGGGCATCTCGCGGCACTTCCTGCACACACACCAAGTGGGTAGATGTGGAGCTGGAGGGCCTGGTGGAGGAGCATCTCCTGATGCTGAGATCTGCAGGATGTGGAACAGGAGGCTTGGGTCCCTTGTAAGGCAGATCTGAAGCACCTGATGGGATTCTTCCAAGCTCAGTCGTTCAATTCTAGCCTGTAAAAAAAAAAAACAGTTTATCAAGAAGATTAGACCTTGTCCTTTATTATTACTAATATTATTTTTGGTTTGTTGCCAGACCAGAGTTGAAAATTTAATTTGTTTATATTTTTCTTTTACAGTTTATGAATGACAATAAACTAACAGAAATGTTGTGCTCACAGTAAATGGCATGTCATTGTTTACCGTTCTAGATAATGTGGAGATCATGGGGGGCAAAAGGCTATTTTAGCCTCTGCCCCTTGCAGCCCCTGGAGCACGGCCTCCTCTGGCTCTAGCACGACCGCGTCCTCTTGGAGCTGAAGACGTGCTTGGTTGCGGACTGTAGCTCGGATCTGAGCCAGTGTTCTGATCATGTAAACTCTATCAAACAACAAAGATATCGTTAGCCTAATAGCATTTATTTACTTCTCTAACACTTCTGCATTACCCTGCATTATTGTCAATGAAAAAACCGAGTTGCTATTACATGCTATGTGACTAATAACAATAATAAAAACAAAACACGTTTGTCAGTGAATAACACGTAACGGTGTTACAATGTAATTTAGCTGATGGGTCTGTATCCAGCCGGATCCTTGGAGAGATTCGGCAGATTCAGACCCGACCTGCCTCTGGGTCTGCACAGACTGATGTGCTAGAAAACAAAACAAAAAACACAATAATATAGTTTACTTACAGATAAATGAGACATGATTCTGCTCGTTGTTGTCCTCCAAAATACTCCGAAATAGCTAGCTCTTTAGGTTAGCTCCAGGTTAGCTCCCCTCCGTGTCGCTTCGTGTGCGCGTCCCTGTGTGTGGGGGCGTGGCTTGGACGGACTCACTGACGGGAGGGGGAGCAGGGGGGAGGAACTTAGAGGAGGCAGGAGGAGGTGCATTTTTCAAATCTTGCTCGCTCTCTTGCTAGTTTTCCAGGATTACATACCCCAGCTTTAAGCTTCCACTGACTGTATCACATCTTTACGCATGTCTTAAAACATGAGGAGGGACAAAAAAGCCTTGTCGGAATGGCGGGACGAACCTGTCGGAATGGCAGGACGTTTGCATGTCGGATTAGCGGTATGTAGGAATGGTGACATGTCTGAATAGTGGATTGTCGGAATGGCAGTATGTCGAAGTGGCAGCATGTCGGAATGGCAGCATGTAACCGATCTGAACCCTGGGAAGTCCCCTGTGTTGATTCCTCTGTATCTGTAGAGACACAATACAGTAGGGCCTAGGCTATACGTTGACACCAAAGACAACAAAAGAACATGTTCATATTCTTTGTGGTTAACCTAATAATATCACTGCATTAGTGCATGTTTATTTGCGACATTTTAAAACGCACTTACCCATGCTGTTCAGCACAGTCGTGATGGCTTGCACAATCGGCCGATTGCTTAGTATGCTGTCCATACTATCAAAAAACTTAAACTTCACCTTTTCCTTCCCCCCGGCTCCACTTTTACACAGAGCCCTTTTTTCTGACAGGTACCGCTGCTTCATTGTTTTCCACTTGCTGCGGATCACCGGCCAGGGCTTCATTTCTATTTCTATTTCCTTAAAGGACTATGCATTCCTTTGTTGTTTTGTGTCGAGAATGCTTGTGGTGTTCTTTTCTTTTATAATCGCCAGCAGTAGCTCGGTCTCCTCATCCGTTCACACGTAACGCACCATCTTGCTTTGAATCAACTGGTCAGCTGGTTTATATCACGTGATGCCGGTGATGCGTAAATGCGGAAAACGTGTTTCCATTACACTTTTGCGAAACACGTTTGTATCGATACGTCTCAAAAACCACCTCATGAGAGCGCAAAAACTTTTTTGCGATATTTGAGAGTTTTTTCAAGATGTAGGTGTTTCCATTACCAGTCTCTCATTTCGATATTTAGGTTTTGCGCATTTCAAGGGGTAATGGAACGCACCTACTGTCGTGTTGGTGCTGCGTGTTGGTGATGTGTTTCAGTTACTGTCGTGTTGGTGCTGTGTTGATGCCGTTTTGCCGTACAGGCAGCTTGAAAATGAATTTTTTTTAAAAATCTTCCGTGCAGTGTCTTTCTGTGTACGTAAATATCTCATGTTACAACATGAAAACCTGCGGCATATAGTCAAGTGCGGCCTGTACAAAATTGAGTTTCTTTTAAAATGTAGCCGGTGCGGCTTATATTCAGGTGCGCTCAATAGTCCGAGATTTACGGTAAGTAGCCTAAGTGAGCAGAA
This sequence comes from Decapterus maruadsi, assembly GCA_030347415.2. Lineage (NCBI taxonomy): Eukaryota > Metazoa > Chordata > Actinopteri > Carangiformes > Carangidae > Decapterus > Decapterus maruadsi. The sequence goes on along the minus strand of CM064891.1, from coordinate 1,604,919 downwards.
ACACAGAGTCTGTGAGCTGTCACAGCAGCCAGCTGAAAGGAGCTCTTGGAGCCCATGTGTCTTTACGCACATAGCAGAGTAGCCTACCTACACATACATATTGACTCAACTTATCTTCTGTATTTTGACGGCGCCACAGTCAAAAGCGCTTAGAGGGTCCGGCAGCGCTCCTGTCCATACATTTTTCATGTTTTAAGACATGTGTACAGATGTGATATACAGTATAGTCAACAGATCTCAGGTGGGACACTCAGGCCACACATGGATCTAAACGCCCTGGGGCGCATGACGTCTGTCCGACTACCCATTTCTCCGATCATCCATCCATCCATCCATTATCTTCCGCTTCTTCCGGGGCCGGGTCGCGGGGGCAGCAGTCGGAGCAGGGATCCCCAAACTTCCCTCTCCGCTGACACTTCCTCCAGCTCTTCCGGGGGCACCCCGAGGCGTTCCCAGGCCAGCCGAGCAACGTAGTCACTCCAGCGTGTCCTGGGTCTTCCTCGGGGCCTCCTCCCGGTGGGACATGCCCGGAACACCTCACGAGGGAGGCGTCCAGGGGGCATCCTATACAGGTGCCCGAGCCACCTCAGCTGACTCCTCTCGATGTGGAGGAGCAGCGGTTCTACTCCGAGCTCCTCCCGGGTGACCGAGCTCCTCACCCTATCTCTAAGGGAGCGCCCCGCCACCCTGTGTTGAAAATGAATTTTTTTAAAAAAAATCGAAGGAAATATCTCATTTCGGCCGCTTGTAATCGCGACCCTGCTCTTTCGGTCACTACCCAGATTTCATGACCATAGGTGAGGGTATACGTAGACCGACCGGTAAATTGAGAGCTTCGCCTTTCGACTTAGCTCCCTCTTCTCCGATCATACATTTCTTTATTTTTGCGTCCATTAGTCCGACCTCCCATTTAGGTTAGGTTTAGGGTAAGGTTAAGGGTTAGGGCTACTTAAGTCGGAGAAATGGGAGGTCGGACTAATGGACGCAAAAATAAAGAAATGTATGGCCGGAGAGATGGGTATTCGGACAGACGCCACGCGCCCCAACGCCCTGACCAGAGGGATCAAAGACGGACGGTCTCTCAGGGTGCACTCACACTAGGCAATCGTACCGTGCCCGTGGGCTCGTTATCCACCACGTGTCTGCAACCGCGTGTAAACAACAGTCACTTAACGATTGTTGCGCCGTAAACATCGCTTGTTGACGGCGCTTTGATTAAACTTCAAGATATTACCATGACAACCAGTCAAACAATTAAAAAGTCCCGCTCTTTCTGCAGTCAGAGCGCATCCGCCGTGTTGATATATCAACGTGATGACGTCTGTGTCGGAGACAACCGTGCTTCAGCACGCTTGGGTTCGAGGTAGTGTGAGTGCGGGCCAGAGGGGGACAGGGGAGGGGGGGCATTCGGGCTTCAGCACGGCACGGAACAACTGGCCCTAGTGTGAGTGCGCCCTCAGTCCCGCTCCCAGAGCTGCAGGTACTGGAGAGGAGAGGGAGGACAAGAGAAGAGCGCGCCGGACGAGAGAGGTGCGTCATGCGTAACGGCGCAGACAATACAGACGGGGGAGGTAGTCCCCTGTTTTATGTTGCTGTTTTGCTGTATAGTATATTGTTTCTGATCGCTGTGTTGAGCTGTAGATGGTTCCTTCCAGGCAACAAAGTCCCTTATCAGGTTCCTGTACTCATCCTCTCTATCAATACATCCCACAATGGCCGTGTCATCAGCAAACCTCTGGATGTGACACAGTTCCAACCTGTAGCCGAAGTCTGAGGTGTATAGGGTGTAGAGGAGCGGGCCCAGCACAGTCCCCTGTGGTGCTCCTGTGCTGCTGACCACAGTGTCAGGTGTGATGTCCTTCAGTCTGACATACTGCGCTCTGTTGGTGAGGTAGTTGGAGATCCAGGATACCAGGCAGGTGTCCACTTGCATCCTCATCAGCTTGTCCTGCAGCATAAGGGGCTGGGTGGTGTTAAAAGCACTTGAGAAATCCAGAAAAATGATCCTCACTGAGCCACTTCCCTCATCCAGATGGGAATAGGTGTGATGTAGAAGATAGAGGATGGCATCCTCCACACCAACAGCTGTCCAGTAGGCAAACTGTAAGGGGTCCTGGGCATGCTGCCTGAGGAGACTGGGGAGGAGCCGTTCCAGTGTGAAGTGAGTGCTCCTGGTCTGTAATCATTCAGCTATTGGCTGGTTCTTGTTCTGAATAGATGTACGTGACAGGATCATCATAAAAGAGGGAAGGTTATCAGACTGCAGTGCAACCGGAGGCAGAGTGTAGAGATACAGAACTAGTAAGAACACATGCATTACATCCTTTCTCTTTCTGCTCCTGGGAATAATCAGCTCTGCTCCTATTAATGCCCTTTGCACCAGCACGCTTCACAGTCTCTCTAGAGGCTCTTAAAGGTCATCATCTGACATGTGGCCAATATTTAACATAGTCAGGGTCAGAGGGCAGCTGAAAACACATAAGGAAAAAAAATTGATCTCCTGGAAGTCAGTTTTTCTTTTTGAAAAAGCCCACATAAGCTGTAAACCAGCCCTGTGCATATAAATAAGCTGCTGTATATTTGTCCAGGCAAAGCAGAGATAACAGGAATGAAGCCATTTCTGTGGTGAGCAGTAAAACAGAAAATACAATTATTTTGTAGTTAAAAAAAAAGAAGCATCTTAACCACATTTCCTGCTTCTGCCTTTTGCCATTTTCTTCCCGTTGATCTTGTGATCATCATGTGACTTTTGGACGGTACCAGTACATTTTCCTCCAGCTCTGGGTTTTGTCATCTGTTGACATTTTACCATGAGGACTGAACTGATCTCAGCGCAGTGCAGTTTTTAATCTGAACAATTCAAGTCAACCTTGACTCGTTTCAATTTCTAGCAGTTAAAGGGACACACACACACAGACAAGGTCATTGAATAGACTCTGGCTGAGGTCATTCAGTGCTTTGAGTTCAGTTTAATTTGTACAGCACCAAATCATAACATAATAACATCTGAAGGTACTTCATACATGTTGAATGTTCCTTTATCATAGAGGATGGAGACAGTTATCTCCATTAGTAGGCACTAAATAAATCCATTTAAATGGGGAGAAGCCTCAGACACAGGTAACAAATGCATGGACTAGTTTTTCAGTTCCCTGTGAGTCAGGATTTTTCTATTTTTCACAGTATTGTGCAACACTACATGGTGGAACGAGGGTGTCCTAGAGAAGTGTGGACTCTCCCTGTGAAATGAACTAGAGTGCCGAAGCGGAAGCAGGAAGTAACGGCACCATGGGTTCTTAATTCGGAAAAACTCTCCATGCAAGTGAACGGGAGTCCAAGTTTTATTTCGTGATCTGATTGAGTTGTGCTATGAGAAAAAAATATGTCCTCTACCTGTTTAAAACATCACGTTTCATGCAGAGAAATCAATCCTGCTCCCGAAATCTCCCATTCACTTGTATGGAGACTTTTTTCCGAATGAAGGACCCATGGTGCCGTTACTTCCTGCTTCCACTTCGGCAGTCTGTGAAATCCATTGCATGTTTTACGAGGCTACACATTCACCAGCTAGCCCCAAACATGATTTGTGTTTTTTCTCTTTTCCTTGCATTGTGTTGGATTCACCAGTTCCTCTGAATGATTTTGTCAGCATGTCAAGATGATATTATCAAACAGTCAATTTTCTTCACTCTCATGTTCTGCTCTGCTTGTGTCTAACCCTGTTGACTGACTTCCTGTATTCCTGGTTGCCATTAGAAACCCTGTCTAGGTTTTGCATAAGGGGCTGAATAGGCTACATTATCACTCCAACCACCAAGGTCAGCAGACCCCCCATGCATGTAGTTGTTTGGACTAATCTCTGCCCTTTCACCAGAAACCACTTCCATCATCTCAGAAGAGGGATGACAAATTACAGACAAGTGCCAGACATAATTGCACCGGGGCTAATTGCGCTGTCAAAGAAAGGGCATCAGGCCCAGGCCGCTGTGTGACTGAAACTCCATAATGGTGGCACAACAGGTGCTTAGGCTCACGTCTTGTGGAGAGGATCTATTATGACAATGAATGTGTGTGCACAAATCACTATTTGGCCCTTATGCTTCAGTTGGTAACATCGTATTTGCCAAAATCCACTGCGACCGAGGATTCTCCACCAGTGAGGTAGAGGGAGTAGGAGGAACAGCCAATCACAGCTCCTACACATTTGACGAAAGTAGAAGAAAAGTCTGCGACTTGGTCGGAAATTTCAAGACGATACACACAGTAACACCAAAAGCTTCAAAAGCATGAGGGTGGGCTTCAGACAAGACAGCTCCCAAAACCGCAAATATTTTCAGCTGCTTTGGTCGCTCGTCACGTGACTGACGTCAAAGTTCAATCGTGCTGGTCATTGGGGGGTGTGACGGCCCAGGCCGGGACGTAGGTATGTTGTATATGTGGTGTGTGTGAGTGTGTCCCTCTGGCCTTGTTCCCTCTGCAGTGTGGCTGTTGCCTCCATACACCTGTGTCTGCCGGGTCTATATCAGGGGGCTGGACCAAGGCTCATTCTCTCTTCCCCTGCCGCCAGCAGACTCCACGTTTCCCTTTTTTTTGTTTTTGCATTCGATTCTGTTGCACATTCTCAGTTGTAAATAAATATCATTTTTGATCGCTCCTTCGTCCTCCGTTCCCTTGTTTTGTTGTGGTCTTGGAGCCGGGCCATAACAATTGGGGGCTCGTCCTATTGGAGAAAGTGGTTTGTGCGTAATGTTGCCTCTGTGGTTCTGGTCCGGTGGTGATCAATGATCACAACCCTCTCACATTTCTAAATTCTCTGAAATCACCAAATCAAAGGCTTACTCGTTGGTCGTTGTCTCTCCAGGCTTACACCTTAGACATAAGACACATTAAAGGGAGGGACAGTTTGGTCGCTGTTTAGGGTTTTTTTTCTGTGTGCTCTGGTCTCTCTCTTAAATTGCTTCCAGGTACCAGTTGCTAGAAAAAGAAGCAAATGACAGAATTTTATTGTTTATTCACAATTTAATTCTGAAAAAAACAAAGTTGGCTCCAAGATGCAGAAAACACATGTCTAATTTGGACCAATGATTGTATCATCACAACACCTGCCTGAGAAGTGGATGTGCGAAGATTTTTGCTTTTTCAGGTACCAGTTGCTGCCATATTCAGGTAACAAGCCGTAATTAGCGCATTTTCTTCACAAATAAGACAATACAGCTTATATGTTATAATGTTACCTAATGTTTTTTATATAACTTCACAGTGATTTAGACATAATTTTAACACATTTCTAGACATTTTGAAGCTATAGATATTGAATATTAGTGATTTTTCTCAGTGTATGACCTAATAAACAGTTGTTTTGTTGCATGTATTTGTTTTATAGATTAAATGAGGTTTTTATACAACTATTAAGTGATTCAGAGAGAATTTTAACTCATTCATAGAACATTCTGAAGCTATAGTGAATACTGTGTGAGTGATTTTTGTCAGTTTATGACATGAACAGTTCTTTTGTTGCATGTGCTAAAACAATACTGCCTAAGCTTTTCATAAACAGTGCTGCAGAGAGAATTTTATTTATTTAATTTCTAGAAAATCTGAGGCTATAAATGAAGCTTCTATGGCAAGCGGAGGAGGACGGCTGTCATGCCAGCCCACCCTGCCATCAGTTACGATGAGGATGGAGATGAAGATGATGATGTCACTGACCCTGACTTTGTCCCACTTGACCACAACCAGGACATTCCAGGCTCAAGTGGTATGCAGCGTGCAGTGGAAGTGCTGCAGGACAGTGACAGTAGTGCTAGTACTTTGATGCCCGCATGATCAGCCATATAACATATCAGACAAACTGATATGCCGCTCAGAAGGACATTAACACCATCTTCACCACCAATGAAAATGAAATAATGACCTTTCTGGCCATCCTCATCTACAGTATATGGGGGTTGTCGAGCTCCCATCTATTGATGATTACTGGGCCATGGAGACCAGGGTCCCTCAAGTTGCCAACCTGATGTCTTCAAAGAGGTTCAGGCTCTTGAGAAGGACCATTCACTTCAATGACAACACACTGATCCCTGGCACCAATGACCGCTTCTTCAAAGTCCGACCGCTGTTCAGCCTTCCGCCAAGAGCCACAGACCCCCAAGCAATCTGTGGATGAAGTGATGGTAGCGTACAAAGGGAGGACCGCTGGCAATCTGAGGCAAAATAAGCCTGACAAGTGGGGTTTTAAGTTGTTTGCCAGGGCCTCGGAAGATGGATTTTTACATGACATTGTGCTCTACCAGGGCAAGGCTACCCTAGAGGCCCACGATGTCCCCCTGTCACCTGAACAAAAGGCCTTGGGAGCCACCAGCCAGATTGTCTCCGCCCTGACAAGCACCATGTCCTTTCACAGCACCACAGCCATCTTTGCTGACAATTTTTTTTACCAGCTTGGAGCGAGTGCGGTACTTCAAAAACCAGGATTGCAGGTACACAGGTACAGCCAGGGACAGTCGAATCCGAAACCCTCCACTGAAATCCATCAAGGAGGTGGAGAAAAAGGCTGTACCTCGTGGTACTTGTGATTACATCTCCAGTGACGATGGGATACTGATCGTCCAATGGAAGGACAACAGAACAGTCACACTGCTGTCGACGGACACTGGGGTGGAGCCGATGTCATCAGTCTCCAGGTACAACACTGAGACCAAGACAAAGGGGCCTGTGAGCTGTCCAGGTGTCATCAGGAGTTCTAATGCCTACATGGGGGGCATTGACAAAAGTGACATGCTTGTACACCTCTACCGCATCCCCATGAAGTCAAAGAGGTGGTACATGCGTCTCTTTGCCTACGCCATTGATCTCAGCCTCACAAACGCCTGGATTTTGAATTTCTAAGTATTTCTATGAGTGCCCTATAAAGGGTTAAAGGACAATTCCGGGCAAATTCAACTTTGGGGTGTATGTTACTATCATTTTAGGTCTAAAAGAAGGAATGTGAAGATTTTCAGTTTAATCGCTCCTGTTTTGCGGTAGCTCCGTCTGTCCCCGCATCGCTCCGGCCGCATTGAATGGGAGTGGATGCAAGTTCCGTCTGTTTACATCCCTCAAAGCCGCAATTTTTTTCCACAGACAGCGTCGGATGGCTACTCAAACATGTACCGATAAGTTTATTTACTTCAAGCAAGCGGACATGTTTGTAAAACTAGATCTAATTCAAAGTCTCGTGCGAGACCCTGCTGCCGTGCTCGGTGCATTCAGGTGCAGTAGGAGCTACCGTTTGTGTCATAAACACAGGAATATCGACTCTTTACTTGCTTCAAGTGTACATTTTTTTCAACAGACAGCATCAGGTGGCTACTCAAACATGCGCCGATAAGTTTTTTTTACTTGAAGCAAGTCAAGAGTCTCTATTTCTGTGTTTATGACACAAACGGTAGCTTTCTGACTGCCCCTGAATGCACCGAGCACGGCAACTAGGTCTCGCGCGAGACTCTGGGAGACTTTAAATTTAGATCTAGTTTTACAAGCATGTCGGCTCGCTTGAAGTAAATAAACTTCTCGGTACATGTTTGAGTCGCCATCTGATGCTGTCTGTGCAGCTTTGAGGGATGTAAACAGCCTAAGCAGCAGAACTTGCATCCACTCCCATTCAATGCTGCCGTAGCGATGCGGGGACAGACGCAGCTACCGCAAAACAGGAGCGATTAAACTGAAAATCTTCACATTCCTTCTTTTAGACCTAAAATGATAGGAACATACACCACCAAGTTGAATTTGCCCGGAATTGTCCTTTAAAGCAGGGGTGGGGAACCTTTTTCATATCAAGGGCCATTCCAATTTTTTTAAAGTCCTCTGAGGGCCGTACTATTATGAACACATAAAAAAAGTCTATAGTCTAACTGCTGTGTTCTAAGCCTCATGATTGCTGCGTTTCTAGACTCACCTAATGTGATGGCTGGAACTGTTTTTCACGAACTCTCCTTCAGCTTCATGGCTATTAATTCACTCACCACAAAACTTGCACACGTAATATTCTCTCTGTCAGTCTGCGGTTGTGAGAAAGCTACTTGTTGAGCACCCAAACTCCCACGAAGAGCATTCATTTTATCCAAACGCATTTGTCCTCTCAACTCGTCGAGTTGTTTGGAGCTGCCAGCGTCTCGCCACAAACTAGGAACACTGGCTTGCCTTTCACTTCAACAAAGAAAAAGTAATTTGTCCATTTTTCCTGGAATACGCGGCATTCTGCGTCCACCTCCCTTTTCTTGACAGTCACCATGCATCACTTGTCATGTGTCAACCACTTCGTATTTCTCCGTACATCACATGCTGTACTCACTGACCCTGACGTTGGCTCGGACACAGGACATAGCCGTCTGTTTCTCTCAGAAAACTAATGGCTGGCGATCATTTTTTCCCCCTGCTTTTTTAATTTATTCTTATATGCATAAGATATGAAATATAAAAATTGTATTGCATTGCGGGCGGACCATATATGGCCCGGAGGCCAGACGTTCCCCATCCCCACTTTAACACTAGAACCGCCAACTGCCGTTCATTGGACGACTTTGATTTTCATTTGTGCATAACTTTATTTAAAAAAAAACATTGAAGTCCACCAGTCCATGACTTTTCCTAAAATGATGTTGGGCAGCACCCCCTTTTGTTAAATACAATAAATATTATTCACAGAAAAAAATATCGATCATGTTTTCTCATTTTTACCTATAACCTTCATTGGACGACCTGAGAATTCACTGATTTGCGCCGACATTATTGGGCTTATGCGTACTTGCCAACACTCCCGATCCTGCTCCACCAACAGACTCAGGAACTCTTTCATCCCCCAGCCCATCAGACTGTACAACAGCTCGCAGTGTTGGCAGGAGGCACAACAGACACAAATGGACAAATGTCTCTGCACTTTTTTAATATAACCTATAGTTGCATTAAAGCATTTCAGTTCTCTACAGTCACTTTATATTTCTAATATAACTTATAGTTGCATTAAAGCATTTCAGCTTTCTACAGTCACTTTATAGTTTATACTGTAGCTGCAGAAAACATTTTTATTTCTTAATATAGTGTATAGTTGTATAAAACATTTTTATTTCTACTGCTACTTTCTTCTTAATGTATGTATGTTCAATGTATGTTATGTTATGTTATGTATAGTAGTATGTTATTGCTACTGGATGCTTGAATTTCCTTCGGGATCAATAAAGTATCTATCTATCTCTTTCTATAAACACGAGGCAGTAATTCTAGATTTTACAGGAAGCACTTCACAGAAACTGCAACTCATGTGCCTTAACCACAATATCTGTCTGTGAGATGCATGTCAGACTGTGTGTTAGAAAAAACAAGAGAGGAGACCGCACACTTTTGCTCCCTAGTGCACTTTTATTTAGCACATCAATCGTCGTTACGTTTCGAGCGCATTTTTTAAATTAAAGCGGATATCAGCGGAATGTTTTTGTATAAGTCCTAAATAGTCCTATTTTCCGTCAGCAATCACTTACATGGAGTTTTTCAGCCGTAACACGAGTCTCTCCGTCACTCTGCTCTGCTGTAACCCGAGGAGAAAACTTTCCTTGTGGGATACAAGTGTTATCCAATGAGGAGAGAGAACGGCATGAAGGGCTGTGTGTGCAGCCAAGGGATGCGCGTGAATGTGGTGACGTAGCACGAGGACCAATAGATGCCTGACGAGGGCGGGAGCTGCTAACTCATGGTGCGTTCAAGGAAACTCGTAACTTGTGTTTTTCCTTCCTGTGAAGTCATACCAGTTCGATCTGGTACGAGTTCACGGGTCGGAAGTTACGAGTGGTCGTTATAGTGACTTTCACAGACAACAGGACGGTAAAAACACGAGTTACGGGTTACCTTGAACGCTACAAAGTCGTAGTCGTGACTTGAAGCTGTAACTTACGGTTTCAAAAGCCTGCCTTGAACGCAGCATTAGCCGAAATGGCCGGACCGCTGATATCTGCTTTAAAACACCTGGTGTAGAATAAAATACAAAATATAAATACAAAATACAAAACAGAGTATGCATCCGAACATCTTATAACTAGATACAGGCAACATCAGGCCAGCTGGCCGTCATATATATCTAGTAATAAAAAACAAAAACAAAGGCGCCTCTTAGTTTTAGGATGGCTAAATTTTAAAGTTTGTACAAGGTTATTATATATTTTTTTTATATATATTTTAATTAATAATTATATCCTTGATATGGAGAAAGGACATGTCCACCCATAAATAATAGACAATAGATAGGAAACCGTTATAAAGAAGCAAAACATGCAAATGATCAACAAGTAGGATCCCCTCATGTGAAACAAAAAGCAAGACATGAGAGGTAACTACTGTACTGATCATATGCAGGGCAACCAGGAATCCCCTTATGTAGGGAGAAACAGTAAAGGATACATACAGAATAAAGAATACAACATTGTATATAGATCCATCCTAGTCAAATATATGGTAACATCAGGGACATTTTTCACATCTTCACAGATAATTTACAGTATCACTAAAACATTCACAAAAAAGGTCTGATGTTGAAGTCCTCATTCAGACCCTTAGGAGTTCAAGTGTCTAGTGTGTATGTCCAATATAGTTCTCTCTTAAGGAGTAAAGTGTCAATGTTGCCCCCTCTTCGAGGGAGTTTGATGGATTCGATCCCGATGTATTTTAAAGCAGCCACACTGTGAAGTGGACCGCCACTGGACTGGATGGGTCCTGGTTTCGAATGGCACATCTGTGCTCTGTGATTCTAGTTTTTAGAGGTCTTGTGGTTTTACCAATGTACGAGAGGCTGCAGGGACATTGAAGCATATACTTGACATTTTTTGTTTTACAGGAGATAATGCTCTTAATGGGGAATCTCCTCTCAGAGTGAGAGTGGTTAAAGGAGTGTTACCACACCTGTTGCCAGGTTTGATTGTGTGAGGAAGTGGGAGGCAACAGGTGGTGGTCGGTCTCCTCTCACCAGAATATTGCGAAGGTATAGGAGGTCTTTTGTGGATCATTCGAGGAGGCTCCTTGAAGCATCCCTTCAACAAGGGGTCAGAGTCCAGGATGTACCAGTGTTGTTTGATGATTTTCTCGATTTCCCTACCCAGCAGTGAGTGTTGAATGCCACATGATATCTTGATGTCAGACTTTTTGTTTCTTATTTTGTTGAGGCATTCATCCTGGGAAGTCATACGAAATCTGGTTTCTGCTCTGGAGATCCACTCCTCCCTGTAACCCCTCTGTTTGAAGTGATCCTGTAAGATGGCAGACTGTTCACTACAGATCCGTCTGATACGGTTAAACTGGGAAATTGGGAGACTGTGTGTTAGCTCATGTATTACTCATTAGCTCATTCACAGACACGATGTGTCAGCTTACCCTTTTTATATTTTCATTTCATGTGTGTGTGTCTCTTTTTTTTTCATTAAACACAGTTTTCTGACTCACTCTCTTAAAATACTCGAGTTGCTCTTGGCGTCGACATAATGGGGCTAATAGAGCAGAATGTTATTTCTCTACAGTTAATAAGAGTTGAAGTTTATATCATGAAAACATCCACTTCAATTTCCGTTCATTCACCACCCTTGAAGCACAGTGAGTCACCCGAGCTCATTAATGTTCCTCTGCTGTTCCCTGACATTAACAATGGCTTGATACAAATTCTTTAAAACAACTACAAGTTAGCCGCTGGTAAAGGAACTGCTACTATATGTTACTAGTACTGATTTGGGCTGAGCACTCAGATGAGTGCTTGAAACTATGTTAAACTGTGCAGTTGAATGTGGGTTTGGTTCGGGGAGTTTACAAAACGTCATTTTATTTCGTAAACTATGACTAAACTAAGATTGAACAAGTCATTTGCTGCAGATGATGGATATAACATATTTATATTGGTCATAAATGCATAATATATAAATACCACATAGTGAGTAAATTATTTATATTTATGTGATTTATACATGTTAAATGCTTATATTGTATCCATACATTATACATGAGCTATACGCTATACAGGCACATCTTAATAAATTAGAATATCATGGAGGTGAGCAGTAGAGTGACAGGTTACAATAGTGAACTTTTTCACATAATCCTTTTTTTTATGTTTGATTTACTGACTTCTGGGTTTTCATGTGTTGTAAGCCATAATTATTACAATTTTTTAAAAATGATTGCGATTTGAAAAAATTAACTTCCATATATATAGATATTCTAATTTATTGAGATCAGCCTATACTAAAGCCAATCAAGGTGTTAGTATTATGTAAATGTAAAAGACAGACATTTGTGAAATCATTCAGATAGACATGTCCAAGCATATATAATTCATATAAAATTATAATATAAAATGATGTGGATAGTTTCCACACGTGTACATTTACAATTATGACATATGTTGTAAAATTCTATCTTCACATGTGGTTGTGATAATAATATATACCCTTACATGTGGGACATACAGAAACATCTTATTTGATGTAAGGCCATATACTATGTTACATTTGTATATATCCTCCACCACACCAGAAGAGATGGAGTTGGAGGAATATTGCACCATGCACTTAAACCAGGATACATGCACGTTAATAATTGCACAGGCACTTTTGTAAAGCAGTTGCACTTTATTGGATTTGCACAGTTTGCGCATTTGCATATTTGCACATTTAAATATAGTTTCATATTTATTGATTATTGATATATTTATTGTCCTTTTAAATCGTATCTGTGCTGGTAGGTTCTGTGATGGCCACATGGTTCCACCTGCAGAAGAGGGACAGGAGATTTAATGTGCATTTGTGTGGTAAATGAACTTTAAGATAACATGATGTGACTAATCTAATGTGCAATAGAGTGTGTGTTAGTATATTGGCAAGGGTATAGTAGTGTGTGTGTGAAATGTACTCACCGGTCTCCTTTGTCTCCAGGGTGTTTGGACAAAAGGCCTCCCCAAGAAACAGACATCATATTTATAGTTCCGGGGGCATTCAAGTGGTGATTAGTGGGGGTGTTGGAAGAATTTTGTGTGCATTTTATTAGTGTAAAGTGTTAGAATTGGGATGAGGTTGTGTTTGTAAATAAATGTGTGTGCAAATGGAGATTATAAGGATAATGGTAAAAATGGTGTTTGTTAGGGACAGTTCAACATTTTTGGCAAATTAGCCCATTGCCATAATCTCTATGCAGTAGGTTCGTTACCTTTATTTGTCGATGTAAGCTATTTTTAGAACAGCGGAGCAGAGCCGTGAGCTGCTCAGAGCTACGCTGTGGAGGCTAAGGGAGTTTCTTGGTTTCCCTCATCAAACTCATCGAATACAAAATCCCAAAACTCCAAAATGCTTTCGTGGACAAGTTGTGACCTGCACATTCACCACGCTATGAGATAATAACGGAAAGTTACGAAATGGAGCTGTTTTCGAGGTAAATACAAGATAAATACAGAGACTGTTTGCTGAAAAATTGTCCCTGAATGCAACACGCATCAGCGGTTCTGCATGAATTTACCTTTAAAACGGCTCTGTCTCGTAATGTTCTGTTATTATCTCATAGCGTGGTGGTTCTGCAGCTCACAACGTGTCCACGACAGCGTTTTTGAGTTGTTGGATTGTGTATTTGATGAGTTTGATGAGGGAAACCAACAAATTCCCTTAGCCTCCATAGCTTAGCTCTGAGCAGTCTGCTGCTCCGCTCCGCTGTTCTAAAAATAGCTTACACTGACAATTAAAGGTAACGAACCTACTGCTATGACTATAGCGATTATGGCAATGGGCCAATTTGCCAAAATACTGAACTATCCCTTCATGGTGAATGGGTTCTCCCTCATTAACTAGACACTATACAGATGTAGCCACCTAGAAGTTCCCCCTGGTCCCTGGTGGGACCACTGTGGGACCGTGATGGGTCCGTGGCGGGTCCGTGACGGGCTCCCGCTTGGCCCGTGGCGATAATGTAATCCCCCGCGATGACGTAGCGAACGCAGCCACGACTGTTAACGCCCCTCTGCAGCCCGTGTGAAAATCAGCTGCAGTGTCTCATTTGTCCACGGGGAGGAGCAGTGATTTTGACCCGAGTTTATCTGTCAATCACTTTTCCTCCTCCTTTCTTTTTTCTAGGGCTGTTTTCGACTAAGGATTTTCATAGTCGAATCTGATTCGTCAGATTTTGCCGTAGTCGACTAATAGTCGGACCTTTATTTATTTATTTATTTTTACATAACAGCAAGATCCTATTTGCAACTTTTCCCCGTTTCACAGATAAACCCAAACCGATACATCCATGGGTAAAACAAAATAAACGGAGGTCACAAGGACTCAACAATCCGTACATTACGTTGTGTGTTTTAATCTTAATCAATATACACTGTGACGGCGACACCGGCAGAGAGACAGACAGGCTGCAGAAAGACGAGATCACAGCTGCGCTAATGGTGCGTTCATGACAACTCGGAAGTCGCAAAAAACGAGATCCTCTTCTGAAAAACTCTTGACATGTCAAACTTTAGGATGTGTTAGATAACTAATTATTCTGTCTAAACATCAGAACTACGACACATGAAACGGTCAACACAGCTGATCGATCGAAAAAACAATTACAGCTCGAGATTTCCAATTTCCGTGGTTGAAAGCAGGATCTTGAATGCAACCTGGTCAAAGTCCGCATTCTCCGTATGTAACCTGCATGCTGACAAAGTTAGATATCAGACCGGTAGCCTGTGCTGTGGGCTCGGAGAAAATTGCCTTGATTATACTTGATTTTAAACTTTGGCGGCTCTGCCTCTCCTCTTTCTGCCGCTCAGTGAGCGTCTGCACTGCAGTGACTTCACGGTTGACTTCACGGTTGACGGTCCTGTGTGCAGAGCAGAGCGGTATCGCTCTGCCTGTGCGCTGCTCACCTCCGCGCATTTGATTACAACTGCAGTGGGTGATTTATTAACACATAGTAAGAAGCTAAAAAAGCAGGACTTCCTAAAGAAATTCATTCTTTCTAATCATGCTTGGAGATGGTGATGCTCTGGAGCAGGTGTGAATGTTCTGTAGTTTGGGGTGTGTTGGGCCCGCCCTGCATGCATACTTTCCAGTATGATAATAAGAGAGTAGCCTACAATAGGTTAGCCAGACCGTATTTTGTGACTAGTGAAATGTGTGAATGTTTAAACACTTTTTATTGGAGTCAATTTCCCTTTTGTACTGTTAGCATCACCTGGATGCAAGTGATGCAGAGCCAGGTGACAATACATGTGGACAAAGCCACTTATTGGCCAGACAGGGTGGACATTGAGTCCCAACCAAAAAACACGCCATTCTCCATGACTGGTATCACTAGTAGTAATAGGAGGCCTATACATATTGGTCCCAATAATATTCTCTCCGGTCCAGCTCTCACAGAAGATGTAATTTCCCTCCTTACACAATTGGAATACTTCTGGAAGTTTGTGTCTGAACATATGATTTAAGCTCTGACGACAAACACAAATGATGTTCAAAGTTGAACAGCCAGCTGCATTGCAGGATTGCATGATTTGTGTGACAATAGGTGACCAATAGATGGCCCATTAGTGCGAACAAAGGACTGGGCAATGATGATGCTAATTCCCTAGTCGAAGGCATGCACTGAATACTTGCAACTGCAAACATCTTCCAAAAACCTTTTCATCACTCCCTTAGTTTTTCCTCTTTAAATGTAGATTCACAGTAAATAAATTGTGATTTAAAAAAATTGACAGTATTTATTATTAGCTACAAGTTTACAACAGTTTATTTCCCGATTAAACAGTGGCCAGGGCATCTCCAGTAGCTAGGTCTGTTATAATTTCACTTCTTAAATCAAACATGTACTCGTGGTTCTATGACTTATGTGACTTTCCACTCACCGCCAGAGGCAGTGCTTTAAATGCCGCGTCTGGCGATATGTACTGTATTCTGTGAGAGAAGCGCCATCTCCTGGTCATGTCTTGTATTTCATTGAATGGGTGGAGTTCCAGTAAAAACTAGTCACACCCAGGAAAAGGAGGGGGTCACTCCAGCTGCTGGGACTTTGCTGGAGCTCAGCTGGAACTCTCATGGGAACAGCATGGCAGCTGCATGGCAGTTGCATGGCAGGGGAACTTTGATGTGGCTCCCACTGTATAAGGTGCCATCAGTGGGTGAGATCAGTGGGGTTGGTTGCTGCATGATGTCCCTGCATGTGCGG
Source organism: Decapterus maruadsi (assembly GCA_030347415.2). Lineage (NCBI taxonomy): Eukaryota > Metazoa > Chordata > Actinopteri > Carangiformes > Carangidae > Decapterus > Decapterus maruadsi. The sequence continues at coordinate 1,588,716 of CM064891.1, read as the reverse complement.
CCAATCCCCCACTGACATCCATGTGCATCACATGGACCAAACGCAGCCTGGTGTGTCGTGTCCCGGGAGTGCAGGACCTGACCCATTACAATCAAGACTTCCAACGCTGACACAACCTCAGTAGTGTTCACAGCGCACCAGCACAAACCAGTCATCAGGCTCCCACTGCGTGCTGCTCGTCTCACAATTGAATTATCAGCCTTTTCAGCTCCACTGACATTCCCAGAAACTCAGCGGTGTTTGCTACTCTTTTTTTTTCTTTTCCAATGTCTTTTTTAATGCATGCATGGAAGGGGGTCGGAAGCACGCTGTTGGAAGGACAATTGAATAATTAATTATTCAAAGTTTTACCATGTGCAGGAACTGGTGAGGTGGAGGATGCCCCCTCCCACCTTTGTATGGACAGATCTATACACATGGTTGAGGCTTTACAAGTACATACTGTATGTGGAAAAATATCTTTCAGTTCATCAATACCCATGTGTTGTAAATAAAGCTGATTTTAAAAAGAAGAAGAAGCTAGCTTTGGTTTTTAAACCACCTCCTCATAATGCACCATATTTTAAAGGGACATTGTGTAACTTCTCCTGTTCTCTATTCACAAAATCGATTATTTGGTTCAAAAGTATGTTTTTCATTCATCAGTAACCCCCCCATTAACAAAGTGAAGTGTTCCTTTCAGTTCATATCATTCATATCTCCATGGAGCGGGTCAGCTCGCTGCTGGCTGCCATGTCCTGTCTCCATGTTTTTACCTTCAGTGGCAGTGTGACTGTGAAAAGTCACCGCGGTAACGCAGTAGGAGGAATGGAGCGTTACACTGATGCTGCATTCAAGTGCAGTTGTACAGACGGCCGTCTGTAACAAACCAAGTGTCATTTTAGTCACAGAAATCCAGAGAAAGCCGGTAAAATGTGGGTCAGGTAAACAATACGACATCGCCATGACAACATATTGTCACGTGTATTGTTTTGCCTTGTGCTGATGGAACACTTGTTTACATAGAGGCTTGTTTACCGTCCGTCTGCCGTCTGCCCAATTTTAGGAAAAATAAGATTGAGTTGCTGGTGATCTACAGCCACAACACTTGATGGAGGAATTCCTAAACAATGTACCTTTAATGTTTAAAGCACAACATAGGGTATTTAAAGGAATAGTTCACCAAAAAATGAAATTCAGTCATTATTGACTCACCTCATGCTGATGAATACTCTGGGGTAGTTTTTTATTCCTCAAAGTGCATCCAGAGACCTGGGAGGCCGGTTCCTAGTCCAACCAAAACGCGCCCGACACAAAAAAGGTCCATAAAACTACACAAAAACCTTGTAATAATCCTCCTTACTGCTGGTTTTGCCTTGGGCGCGCGCTCTCATGTTCACGTGATGCACATGTGAATCACGTGAGCGTGAAAGCGAACCCCAGGCAAATTCAATACAGGACTGTTAATCTGTAAAAATGTCCTAAATGAGGTAGTTTCCAGTAAACTCTGGACTATATCCCTTCAGGATGCTTGGATTGCAGTGGAAGAGCAGCGTGGAGGAATATTACAAGGTTTTTGTGGACCTTTTTGTGTTGGGCGCTATTGACTCTCATATAAGGATTTTGTTGGACTACGAACTGGCTTTCCAGGTCTCCAGATGCACTTTGAGGAATAAAAAACTACTCTGGGGTATTCATCAGCATGAGGGTGACTGGGTGAGTCAATAATGACTGAATTTCATTTTTTGGTGAACTATTCCTTTAATGGTAGTCGAGAGAGGAACATCTATTGATCGTTGATCTCTGTTTTTGTTGTCTTACCCCCTGACAAGATGTCAATTTCCCACCAATTTTCACTTCTCCATGTCTGTCCTCCCTGGACCCAGAGCCGTGTGATACTGTATAACACTGATCACAACAAGTTGTGACTGCTCTTTACCCACCTCATTACCAAACAGACCCTGGGTCTCAAGAGGTCAGGGGTCACTTGTGTCAGAGCCTGGTATACATCATAGTATATAGGTAATGGAGTGTGTCCAGAGAAAGACAGGGAGACAAGAGGCTGTGAGGAGGCTTCGAGGGGGAGGTAAGTGGAAATGAGTCCAATACGTCGATGACAAAGATGATGATAGTAGCAGTAGGTGGTGTGTTTGTCACGTTGCTGTCTGATGAGATCTCTCTCTTCTTGTTGTGTGATTTTTTTTCCTACTCATTTTACGTCTATTTCTATGACATTTTTATAACTTGTAGGTTCTGTCATGGGTTGATAAACTGCTGCTAAACATGAAACTTGTCTTCCTGTCCAGATCCAGTCTCATTCACGTCTGCAGCTTCCTGCTAAGCCAGCTTCCTCTCCACAGAAAGATGTTTGTGAGAGTCATCAAAGAAGGTTGCAGGGTTTATTATCTTGCAGCATCACTGTGCTAATGTTACTAGACTTTTTTCAAAAAATCTTTTGTAGCCTCAGTATGATGTGCAGAACCTGGAAGAGAGAAGCAACAGACTACATTTCTTTTTTTAAGCTATGTTTTTTCCCCTTTATTTCAGTCACAGTGAGAGAGATGAGAACATAGTAAATAATGGTGCATGTTGTTATCTGTGTTCCATTGATAATGAGGGCTTTGATGTGAAATTTCCCCAATAAAATATAAAGGTTGACTATCATACATGTTATGATGTTATGTTTTATATAATATATAGTTCTCAAGTTATTTCCATAATGTACTGCTATATGAACAACCATAAAACAAATGAGTTACATTTTCAAGTTCAATTTTACAAAAGGTTCATTTTTATTGATGTCTAGGAATATTGAATACATCTTAGATGGGTATATACTATGTAGTATTTTAAATGTAATTCTCAAATTTTATTTGTGACACAAAATTTAAAAGGAACAAGCCGTGCCTTGTGCCAATTAATATCCATAAAAATAGCATTCCAAAAGAATTCCTTTAGGTGTTATTTTTTTTTTAGCATTGTAGAAACATATATTAGTACATGGTTTACTCAGGATGTCAAAGAATGTTAGAAGTTGTGTGCTGCACATTCTGTTCTTTATTGGGAAACACTCCACCACTCTGGCCTATGACATCATTTCACTATGACGTCAGTCACTGGTTCTAGAGTCTAGTTCTAAATCACTTCATCCTCATCGAACTAAACACACCTGCGACTGGACCAGCAGTTATACATGGCTCTTTTTTTGTGTGTTGTGTTTTTTTTAATGGAAGAAAACAAGGTAGGCTGCTATTACGTTTTGTTTTGGTGCACCATTGTGAAACTTTGTTCAATACACTCTCCTCTGCACCTAGATTAGCTTAAGCCTAAACATGGTACAAAACTATGTGGTAAAATGAATGTTTCCAACAAAGTCCCAAAGAAAGACAACAAAACAGAGTTTGAAGTCAGGTATCAGAGCAGAGATAACATGACAGGCTACTTACTGCGTTGTTAGAATGTGATTTGGTGTTAAATGCAATCAATTGCAAAATGAGAATATAAACAAAGTACAAGCTTTTCCAAAACATATTGAAAATAACCCAAAGACAAATCAAATGCTGATACTGAAAAATCAAATTTTGATTCTGCAACATGCATATAGTGCTTTTGACACAACAATCATTGTGCAATTTTTATTTTAAAATGACTCTGTGCTGCTGTAGGGAACCAAACTCAAGATTTGTACATTTATATAACAATGTTTTTCTAAGGAGATCACAACAGAACTCCTATAAAGTGACACAAAAGAAATGCTCATGTCGATGTGTAGCTGTTAGGCCACACCAATCTAAGTTGTGTCCATCACTTACATGTTTTTATCTGGAGAGAAATGGTTCTATGAAAAAATGTAAAACCTTGTTATGATTTTTGTCTTTCAGATTGAATTCTAACTCTCACCATGACAGAACAACAAGGCCAGGATCAAGCAGGCTGTTCTGCTGCACTGCTGCAGACACCTGTACATGTTGACCTGCCACATGCTGATCAAGACCATGTCTTATTTACCATCAGTCAATTTCTGATGCAAGTACCAAGACAGTGAGTGCAACCGCTTAATATAGAATAAAGTTTTCCAAAAAGACTACATCAATACACATTCATGTGATTATAAGTTCACTTAAAACCACTGTAGGTGGTTTCACCATTTGAGATTTTCCTGAATACAAAATCTAAATTTTAACAAGTCTGATGCTGTTAAAACGTTAATTTATTCACTTATTTTTATTCATTAAAAAATAATAATTTGCCACTGACCCATTCACGTCCTTTGATTTCTTACAGACATTGGGACTCACTGAGAGACCAGCGTTTGACCTTTGCTGCGTTGAGTGGACTGGCTTTCTCTTGCATGGACATCATCCAGACTTTTGCAGAGGCCATCTTGGACGATGTTTTACCACAGCTCTACAGATACAGGAGAGAGAACAACGGCTCTTTGTCAGCTGACATCAGAATAACCGAGGACCAGATCCACACATACCTGGACGGTTCTGTTGGACGGGCGCTGACCAAGTGCATGAAGACTAATGTGCAGAATTTAGTGTCTACCCAGTTGTTCTCAGAGTTACTTGTGAGACACATATCCAGGTCGGTCAACTCAGTCCTGACGTTGGCCAGTCAGGCTTCCATGGAGTCCAGAGTGCCGGTGTTTTTTGTCAGCGGCTGTGTGACCTCCATTAGAGACCTTAAAGACATGGCTTTCCAAATGGCCATCATACTTATGACAGCCATCAACGCTCCGCCACAACCTGAAGCTCAGACTGAACTACGTGAGCTCAGCATGGAAGCCGAGCCGCCCGTTCTCTGTGAACAATCCAACCAAGAATTAGTGAAACTTTTGGGGTCTTGTATGATTCACAAGGTGATGGCCCTAAAAGGGAGAGCTCAAATGACACTAATGGAAATTAGCTTTAGCATCCACAGAGATGTGTGTATTATGGTTGGGATAAACACAAACGTTTTGACTGTGGACGATGATGAATCATGTGAACATGAGCCTTCCATGCCTGACTGTAGTGGACAGGATGACACCACGCTGGACAGCCATGAACCCAACCCAACATGCTTCTCAGTTCTTAATGTAATGGACCGTTTGCATAACCTGACGGAGCTAGACACGATCAAGGAGATAACTGAGGAACTGGTAGCGGCGGTTTTGGAGGATCAGCAGAGCATGGCACATGCATTTGGTTGTGAAGAAGTAGAGCTGGAGGATATTGACAGAGTTAAATTAAGAGAATTCACAGACAGAGTCTTTCATGTGGTAATGAGTGGACAGCTGAAGAGAGGGATGGACACTGACCTACACTTCATCTCTCAAACCCTTTACATGAGGACAGAAGAGCTTGTTGCTCGTTGCGTTCTGGAGGTTCTCCTGTGGTCGGCGCTACAATCACAGATGTCTACTCACGTGTCTCTGTCCTCTGCTCAGGACAACTTGTTGAACTATGATTATTTCCGTGTACGAAATGCCATGGGAGACCGTTTTGAATGGCCATCTAGGATACTTTCCTATGAGACATATGAAATATTGAGTGACAGGGGTGAGCTACCACACCACGAGGATCCGTACATTATTCTAAGGCGAGCTGTGAAGATTTGGCTAAGACTTTGTATGCTTGCTGTGGCAGGGGTTGTAAACATCAAAATATATCATAATTCGATTAAAAAACTCTGTAACGGTATTGAAGCTTCCTATTTCGACGGGATCCTGTTTGATAAAATCAGCGATGACATCGCCCAAGCTCTCTTTGACGAAGTCCAGCCGAGCTGTTGTTCTGCACATATGATCTACTGGGCAGCGGTGACGGGGCACCCCAGTTTTGAGGCGGCTGTCGTCCAAGTATTGAGGACACTACCAGATATGCCCACGTCATCACCGTCACCACTTTGTGGACATGCAGCCACAAAAATGATCTGTGGTTTCTTCAAGAAATGCAAAGGACTGTGTTGGAGGGAGAGCAGGATCACCCTGGTCATTGCTCTAAGCACTGGCTTGACTGACAGTGACATAGATGGTAAGTGACAAAGAATTACCTTGGAAAACCTCTTTAAAAAAAAAACACTCTTAGAAATAAGGGTTCCAAAAGTGTTCTTCTACAGGGCTGAGGTTCTACCTGGAACCATTTGCTTCTGAAAAACCCTTTATTGAAGAAAGGGTTTTTCGAGAGTTCTTGGTAACACTAAGGGTTCCAGTAAGAACCATTTTGATCCAGAGAACTCTTAAAAACTCTTTCCCCAAAGAAATTGTTTTTCAAGGGTTCTTGGTAACACTAAGGGTTCCAGTAAAAGGGTTCTTGGTGGAACTCCCTGTGTGGGTTCTAGATGAAACTGTAACATGTTAGATATTTTCTGGATGAAACCCCCAGTAAGGCTTCTGGGTGAAACCAATACGCCATAAAAGGGATTTTTGTAGAACCTCTCACTGGGGGTTCTAGGTGTAACCTTTCACAGATGGTTCCAGGTGTAACCCTTGTGTTGGGTTCTAGATATAACCCTTTATGTTCAGTTCTTGGTATAACATTTTAAGTTGGGTTCTAGATAGAACTCTCCAAAAGGGTTCCAGGTGGAGCCAAAAATGAAGCCGGAGAACCTTATATGGTTCTACATAGCACTTTTATTTCTAAGAGTGTATATACAGCTCTGGAAAAAAAAAGAGACCACGCCTAAAATGATCAGTTTCTCTGGTTTTACTAAATAGGTATATGTTTCAGTAAAATTAAATGTAAAAAATGTTGTTTATTCTATCAACTGCTGACAACATTTCCCCCAAAATTGAAATATTGTAATTTAGAGCTTTTATTGGCTGAAAATGACATCTAGTCAAAATAACAAGAAATACAGTATCAAGTCTTTTCAGACCTTGAATAATAATAATAATGCAAAGACAGCATGTTCATTTATTCCTAAACAACACAGCAAGAATACTTGAACTCAGGAAGAGTTTATAAATCAGTGTTTGTGGGATAATGTCAATGTTTAATCCCAGCAGTGGTTTTTATAATCTTCCTATAAAACCAGATGTGGTTCAGGTGATGACCTCATCAGTGTCTCATTAAGTAGAAGGAGTTGTGTTTGTGTTTCAAAAAGAAAAAGAAAAGAATGACTGTCATACATGTAGAGATGCTTTTAAGAAACATTTGTGGAGGTGGTCTCTTTTTTTCCAGAGCTAGACAGTATATTGTATATATTGTGAATCTGAAAGGTTCTAAATATCAGAATTTCTATACTAATATCGCTGTCTTCATTGCAGTCATAAAAATGTTCATTCAGTGAGGCAGTTGTAGAAGTAAATAGAATCAATTAATGTGAATTGTATTTCTTTGTTTTCCACAGAACATTTTGGGAGAGACCAATGCCAGTGTCTAAACAGAGTATCTGGCCTCATCAGCAGGACGTGTTCCTCCTTTAGGAAGATGTTCTCCTCTGCTTCTGGAGCAATGTGCAGCCTATTCACCTCTTGTTGTGGAGTCAGTGAAGCTCCAGTATCCATCAGAGTTCTGGCCCTGCAAGACGCTACAGAGATGCGACCTTCTGACACAACTAACCACAGGGAACAGGCAAGTTAGGAAGAGCTCTTTTCACATCTTTTAAACCTATGAATTGCTTAAAGTCTTGGTATCTGTGCTGATGTAAAACTACATTGGAAGATGGCTTTTGATGCTTATGATAAATCATCTTAATGGATCAATACTTCATTTTCAATATTTTGTGATTTCATTTCAGGCCCAGACTTTGTGAAGAAGAAACCAGTCTGCAGGTGCAACAGCAACAACATAACAAAAACACACACTTTAAACTGTATTGTTAATATACTGAATAAAAACTGAGGCATATCCGTGGCTTTGCTTGTGGCTTTGTGCTCCCAACACCATCTCAGGCTGATTTTACTTGTTCATAATAATAAAACACCCCTCCCATAAGTGAGAGCGCCTGTGGCCTTTCAATGATGCTGTGTGAAAAATATGTGTTTTCTCTTTTCCACTTTTCCCAAACACATTATCACACATTAACACATGCAAATATGATGTTGCTTGGTCTTAAGTAATAAAATAAATAGGCCACAAAAAAAGAAAAAGAAGATGTAAGGAGCTAACTGAAACAAAGACAAACTGCTTTTTTGTTGTTGTTGTTGGAGAAATTATTTAGTCCATTAACTAAAAACTAAAATTGAACCAAACATTCCACTAATTCTGTGTTTTTGGCACTAAAATAATTTGTCCATTTCAATGTGACTAAAGGCTCCTCAAAGGTAATCCATGTAATACATAAATGCATTGCATATTATGGTTCCTTACTGTTACTTTTTAACTATATTGGTTCATTCCGTTTTAAAAAGAAAGAATCCCACCATTGATTTTAGTTTCTTAAATGTTGCATTTTCTCATCTTCTCTTTTATTTCTATTTTTCCTGTTAATTACTTTGAATAAATCAGTGTCCTACTGTATGTAATATAAACTTACCTTGCATTGTGTGAAATGAGTCTGACAAGGGAACCATGAGAACATCGGAATTCAAAGGCTGCAGTTAAATGAAAAGCATCTCACCATGTAAAGATCAGTGCCTCGGGAAGATGGGAAATTAGTGGGCGAGACGCCGGCTGATTCCAGCTGGGAGCCTTAAACCTCCTGTGCAGCTGCTGCTGTATCCGGGAGGGAGAAGAAAAGTTCTGATGCTTTCAGTCAGGCGGTAAATCTGAGAGTGGATGCATCTGCCTGAAGCTGAAAACAAATGTAAAGCTGAATGATGTGTTCTACGTCTTCATGCCATGACACACAACGCACCATTTGCCACATACTGTACTAAACAAAAAGTGAGGTAAACACAGAACAAGCTGGACTTCAATCCACATTCAACTCGGATAATAACACAAAGTTTCTAATTTGTGTCAGAGCCATGGAACACATGTGTTAGCAGCCTCCACGGCTTCTCATTGTGTTTGTCTTTGTGGTGCCTTGTTGACTCACAAGTTTATTGTGCTGCTTTCTCAGTCAGATTCAGATTTAGATTCTTTATTGAACATGTCATGAATAAAAACAAAACAAACTAAATCACAGGAATAAAAACAATGAATAAATGTATATTAATAATCATCATCTCTAAAGAAGGTACCTGTCATGTTCAAAAGGGAAGAGAAGAAGAAGTTAAAAACTTTGCTGGTCTTACCCCCTTCTATTTATATAACACTAATCAATAATAATAATAATAATAATAAGTTATAAAAAACTGCCATAGTAAAATATGTATCCAAAGGAATACCTGTGGAAATGAAAATACAATAGAAGCTCCACCATCAAAGCATGGTTAAACTTTGTAGATCTACTTTCATTCATATCATTGCCAGAATTTTGATTTGATTTGTCATTTTCTTTGTAGCAGCCATAGATCGGGAAGTCTGGGGCTCATTGGTGGATCTGCTGCGTCTATGACCTGATCTCGGATAAATGGTTGAAGATGATGAATTTTCTTTAAGATCATCATGTGTGAATCACTTCAGACAACACTAACCTGTAAAATTTGTTTGAATTTGCTGATCTGGTCGAAACTTTACCTTAAAGCAGATATCAGTGGAATGTTTTTGTTAATATAAGTCCTAAATAGTCCTATTTTCCGTCAGCAATCACTTAATGGAATGTTTCTAGAAATACTGTCATTGTTTTATTAGGGGTTTGCTCTGCTGTTTTACCAGATAGAAAACTTTCCTTGTAGAGATAGATAGAAAAGTGTTAGCCAATGAGGGGGGAATGACATGCAGGAAGGGCTGTGTGTGACCAAACTGGGATGCGCGTGAATTCTGGTGACGCTTTAACACGGGACCAATCCGATGCCTGAAAGGGTCCGCCTGAATACTGACTATTGCAACAGTATTCTCTATGGCTCACCATCCAAACTCCTCAATAAACTGTTTTCCAGAACTCAGCTGAACCTCATCACCAGTTCCAGAGACCACATCACCCCCGTCCTCCGCGATTCACTGGCTGCCCATCACTCACCGCAGACAGTTCAAAATCATCTTTCACACACAAAGGACTTAACAACCTGGCCCCCCCTATCTCACAGACCTGCTTCATCCCCACACCCCTTCCCGAATCCGCTCATCTGAAGGAAACATCCTTTCAGTACGCACATGGACCAAGCACCGAACCTGGGGAGACAGAGCCTTTTCCATCGGTTTCTGGAACTCACTCCCTTCCGAACCTGCACTCACCTCCCAACATTCAAGACTGTTAAAAACCCACCTCTTCAAATCAGCTTTAATTTATAAATTTTGTGTCATTTTTAATCTTTTATCTATTGTTTTTTTTTTTTTTTTTTAATGACTCCTATGCAAATGTCAGCTTTTAAGAAATGTATAAATAAAATTTATTATCATTGTTTTATTAGGGTTTTTTTTTTGCCTTTTTTATTTGATAGCTTAAAGTAGAGATAGACAGAAAAGGGTGAGCCAGAGAAAGTCGGAGAAATGGGAGGTCGGACTAATGGCTGCCCAAAATAAAGACTCAAACCGGACAATTGGGTAGTCGGACAGACGTCATGCGCCCGCTTTAACCGCTGCGCCACACACCACCCCAAAAGACTGTCATTGTTATTCTGGACATTGCACACAGAGTACAGTAGAAGCAGGCTTATGCCCTGATGACTTTAATACATAATGGTTATTAATGAATGCCTGGCATCACAGGCTGCTGCCGGAACAACTGAGGTGATTTGTTTAGAGCCCACGTGGTGTCTTTCATCATGTGAGTGCATCGGCCTTCATCTGATCCCATGATCACTCTGTGTATTTGGTGGTGGACTGATCAGGTGGAAATAGCTTTACATCATCCCTCCTCTAACTTGAATTACACCACAGGAATTTGCTTCCTGCAGAACATTTGAGTGACTCACGCCACAGTTTACCCACGAGACCAGGGCTGCATGATGTGTTGAAGACACTCAGGGGAGGTTTCTATTCTACAGCTGGTGTTACCGATGAAAGCTAAGCTAACTTTATCACAGACAGCAGGCTATGCTGTTGTCAGGACTTTTCATTCTCTGGTGTTGGCTGGCCCTTGAGATTTTCCAAGTGTGTTCCAGAACTGGTCCAGATTTGGACATACTAGCACCTGACATCATGTTCCGTATGAGCCAGACTGGGCTCATACTGAATGGGTAGACAAGGCCAGACCAAGGCCTGGTTTCTCCAATTTTGTCTATCAACACATTGGTCATTCAGAATTGTTGGCATTTATTTAAATTTAAAAAAAACGGCAACCAGAGCAGAACCGTAAGTTTCGCTTTTACCCACCACATCTCTCTCTCGACGCAGAGGGGAGGAGGGGAAGTGATTCGTACCCGTGCAGGGAAGTGACATAGTGCAGTTTCAGCCGACACGACCCGGCTCAGGCTGCAGCGGCAGCACCATTCATCCTATTAACCATTTTTCTACCATTGCAATGAGTCTGGGAACTTTTTTTTTTTTTTTTTGAAAATTCTTTTTATTGAACATTTTCAAAATTATAACAGTCCAGTACAGTGCATACAAATTGTAAAGTATGTAGCAAATCCAAAACATATTCCACAGCAGTGATCTCAAAAGTCCTTGTTAGTCCCATTTCATCCAGTTCACTCATGGAGTTTTCCCAGGTACTTCAACACTTTGTCAAACTTTTCTGCTGCAAAGAGGAGAAATTTTTTCCATTGATACAAAATCTCAGTCTTTCCAGAGAAATATAGTCTGATATCAAAGACTTCCACAGATGTAATGAAGGAGGTTCATCTCCTACCCATTTGGACATAATAGCCTTTCGACCCAACATAAGCAAAAATTGTACAGTGTCCTTATGTGATCTTATTGATACAGGAATATATCCCAATAAACACAGTATTGGAATAGGCTGTAGTTGCTGTTTAATTATCACACTAACCGGGAACATTATTTTAAGGCCGAAACACTCCGCAATATTACTTTAATGGATATGATTGAACTACAAATAGCTAGCATGCTAGCCTGCCAGCTAAATTAAGCTCTACTCACAGTAAGCATCAGTAAAAAGGAAGTGATAGTAAAGTCTATAGAAGATTTCTGCAAAGCTGCCTGTGTGACCAATACACCGTTAAAGAATTAGACAAGCGCAGATTCATTTAAGTGGTTGGAAATATACCTACGTATAAGGAAGCTAGACCTCAGGTTAATATTTGTCACCATGTGTGAAATGCTCTCATTCGTCCAGCGTAAGGTAAATAGCCTACAGCTTAAAGCTCTAGTAGCCTACTCAGTGTTCATTTTATTAGTAGCTAGGCTAGCATCACACATAGTGAGTGTGAAATAGACTTTGTGCTAACTGAAGCAGAAAGTCCATGGAGACGGGCCATATGGATAATGCTAATCTTCTCAATCAAATAAACTAACACATTTTTTGGCAAAGTGGCAACGTACAATATGATCATACACCTGTTGTTCCATGTTGGGATGCTGTTACAGCCACAGTGTTAATTGGACAGGTGGAGCATGCTGGGAGTGTAACTTATGTAACTGTAAGAGTGGTGCAGGGAGAAACAAGGAGGAGGGGAAGGATGTCTGTGCACATGAAAGTGTGTGTGTGTGTGTGTGTGTGATACAGCCATTTCTCTGACCCCTCGGCTCCCACTAGGATTCACATTGACTGAACAATTCTCATGTAATTAACTGACAACTGGTGGGAGACTACAGCTGCTCGGCTCCTGTCAATAAGAATAAATGGGTCTGTGAACGCATCACTGGGCTCTGGTAAAACGTGGTGTGCAGTGCAGTAAACAGGCTGTTGACTGTTCTCTGGGTGATGGCGGCTTGTGACTGTTCAGATCAGGTGTAGATATTTTGATTTCTGGCTTGAGTGGACACTAGTACATTTTATATTTGCACAGGGCATAAAACCAACTCAAATAGGCACCTGGTCCTCTGTGTCCAGCAGTGGTTCTCCTCTGAGACATCCATTACCAGTATAGAATCCACAAATTGGAAGTATTACAATACAAGGAAAACAGGCTTTACCTGCGCCAACTGCCAAGTTGCAGGAAGTGTGGTTACAGTTTCCCCTTCCTTAGTTACAACACTGAATAATGACCACATTTTTTGCAGCACAAACAAGCTACTGTACTGAGTCATTGTTGGTTGACCTTTGACCTTTCAGGCACTTCATCTTATACTTTTTTAACAATTAGTGTATGATTTTGTGAGTAGGGGAGACTGGGGACAGTTGCAACAGGGGACGGTTGAAACAAGCCTTATTTCTCCAATCCAAAAGAAACATGCTAGAGTGATGACACTCACTCTGCACATGCACATTTAGACCCTCTATTCACCAAGACACATTCAGAATTTGCTCCTGCTTGTACTGAGACAGAGTTGATTTAGAGGTAGCCTATGAAAGTAGCTTTTCTCTTGAGCTGTATTTTTGTCATACTGTCCTGATGTTTTGTATTGAATCCAAACCTACCTAGTTTGAATCACTGTTGAATCACTGACTATCAAATTACATGGTTATATGTTGTGTAGTAGGGTACATGATGTTTTGTCACGGCTGATGCAATAACTGCCATTTGAATATGGAAGGACATACTGTATGCAGATGCACATGTATAAAATGGAACATTTTTAGCTTAAAATAGGCATAATATATCTATTTTATTCCTCATGATGAACAGAACAGTCAATAAGAGACTAATGCTAAATCCCTAGATAACTTCCTATAATGAAATATACAATTTGTATAGTTGTGTCTTAAAGTAGCCACATATATTGTCCTATGAAAATTGGAGAAAAGTTAATTTATTTAATGTCATTCAGTGAATAAATCATCCAAAAGAGTAGATGTTTATTAAAGTTGTTTGTATTGCAAATAGTTCCATTCTTCTTGTCTCACACTAAGCTATTGCGTTTCATTACCACTGTTAATCTCTAAGTATTAACCTAACCTAAATATTACTAAATAACTAAATAATACTATAGTATTATTGTAAAACAATGCACATTTTAGGAATACTTTGCTTATTGAGACGAAAATCAAAAGTTGATTATTCTGATTGATGTTTCATATGTAACCATCTTTAAATGGCATGACTAATTAGCTGACACATGTATGTTGAATCTATAAAAGTTTGGTGAGCCTAGTCCAAATAGTCTCTGAGTAACTGAGAAAAATGTAAGAAGGTGTTGGAGCTAAACGGATGGAGATTGGATGAGACTTTTTTCCTGATGCTTCAAATTTAAGTAAGACTTTCTGACACCTCACAGAGCTGTTAAAAGATGCATAACCTCAGAGCTCTGACCCAAGACTGAACCTCAGAAAGGCTCCATTAAAGGTGTTAAGACAGGCCAGAAGGAGTAAAGCTGGCAAAAGGGACAATGTTGATGGATGAAGCCAGTGGTTCCACCCACGATGGACCAGGTCTCCTGTGGATTCACAAGAAAATAAGGCATCCTGCAGAATCAGACATGATGTATCAGAGGTGGATGTTGGGAATGAAATCTGCTGTCAGACGCCTACAGTGCAATTTCAGGTGTGTTAATATGCAGACTGGAGGACATGGATTGCAAGGAATAAGTAGACATAAGAATGTACCACTAGAAACTGAATTTGAATCATTTATATTCAAATTTGAATTGCTAAACTTGAATAATTGCATTAAAAACTGAATTTGTATTGTTTAATTTGAATCATTGCTTCAAATTCAATTTTTAGTGGCACATATTTCTGTCCATAACCAAGCATGTGGACACAGATATGGCTACTAGAAATTACACTGCTTTGTGTCATGGCTGTTTGAGAATCTCTGGCGCAACTTCAGCAACCAACCCACAAGGTGCATGGAGGGTGGAAACACAGTGGAAAATGTTCAAAGAAACTCCAGCAGCACTTATTTGACCAAGATGTTTCAGCTTGTGGCCTTAGACCCTGATGATTTATCTTCAAATGGGATGGCGGAAGGCAGGTTAGGGAGGGGTTTTGTCTTGGAGTAATTGGATGGAGGGGTTAGGCTGGGTTAGAAGGTGGAGGGGGGATTTGAGGGGAGGTGCTTGTTATTCTTCTCTTCATCCATTCTCCCTCTTTCTCTTTTTCTCATTCTGTTCTCTCTCTCATGTTTTTATATATAACCAAGTCCAGTTGCGTTCGATTTAAACTCCTTTTGAAATACTATGACCTGGACAAATGAGAATATGCACGGGCTCTCTTTTCTTTTCTTTCAACCCTCACCCTTCTCTCGTTCTTTTCTCTTTCACCCCTTTCTTTCTCTCTCTCTTCCTTTTCTTTCTTCTCCTGCCTCTTCTCTTCCTCCTTCTTTATCTTTGCTTTCTCTTTACAGGTTTTGGAGGCCACTTCCTGAAGCTCAGTGTTTTCCATCATCAGGTGCTGCATGCAGGGCCGTTGTATGGGGGAGACAGGTGATGATAACTCTAGGGGCCCATGCAATCTTTGTATGACTGAATTATTCTGCATAAGACCCTGACTAGTACTCATAGTAAAGCTGCATTAGCATCAAAACAAAGTAGGCTAAATAAAAAATAATAATACATATGTAATCGAAAAAAAGACAAAAAAGAAAAGTTAGGGGGTGGGGGCCCACTTTAGTATTCTTTAAGGGGGGCCAGAATTCCTAGCAACGGCCCTGGCTGCACGTCCTCCTCCAGCCAGTGTCTCTCCTTGTTAGAGGAGACACACTGCTCTTTTTGTGCAGCTCCGCTCTCTCTTTCTTCTCCTGTGTAAGCCGTTCCTGCAGGGCATTGACGTCAGCCTCACATTGCTGGAGGTTGGTCCTTATGTTTTGGAGTTTGAGGATGCACTCCAGGTTTCAATCTTAGAACTGGTGATCTCCTTGTCCTTCTGCATGATGAGCACAACCTTGTCCTCACAGCTCTTCTGCAGGGCTTGGAGCTCTGCCCTCTCTTCCTTTGCAGTCATCTGACGCAGGGCGTCGACCTTGGCCTGGCAGTCAGCCTATTTCCTGAGCTCGGTCTACATATTGTGCACTCCAGGTTTTTTATTTTAACTTGAACTAGTGTAAAAGGACTGAAGAGCTCAGTGGCAGCTCTCTCCCTCTTTATAGTCATCTGCTTCTTCCACGTTGCATTGAACTGAGCCCTCCATCATCTTTTGGCCCTTCTCTACAGCTTTTCTGCAGAACTTGAAGCTCAGTGACTGCATTCTCCACTGTATTATTGTCATCTGGTTCTTCCATGTTGTATTGAACTGAGCAAGTTCTCGAATTTCTTTCTTTCTTTTTTTTGATCACCTGTTGTGAACTAGGTTTAAAGGGATGGTTCACCCAAAATTCAAATTTCACTCATTATCTACTCAACCTCATGTCGAAAAATTAACAGTAATCAGCAGTATTTGTCCATATAATGGTTGTGAATGGATACCACTTTTCTTCGTTCAAAAAGACACACCAAAAAACATCCAAATACCTCCATACTGCTCGTCTGTAATGTCCCTCTTGTATTGCAGCCCCGACATGAGAAATTGTACAATCATGCAAGATTTGCACTGACACAGGAAGAGCAGTGAACTGAGACACTGGAACAATTCAATTCAATTCAATTCAAGTTTATTTGGAGAGGGACAATGTACATTCTTCTACATTGAAAATGCAAATGTACCCAATTGTAGCTGCAGAGCTAATTTCCATTGGTTGTCCCCCGGCTAAAAAGATAAAAGTTACAGAGGTTCAAGTTAAAATAAGTACAAGTCAAAAGTGCAAACAAGCTTAAAATATAGACTTATTTAATTTATTTTGGAACAATTTCTCATGTGGGGTCTTCAAAACAAGAGGGACATTACAGACGAGCAGTATGGAGGTATTTGGATGTTTTTTGGTGTGTCTTTTTGGACGAGGAAAGTTGGTGTCCATTCACAACCATTATATGGACAAATACTGCTGCGTGGACCCCCCCGTAACTCAGAGAAGGAACAGAGGACTCTGAAAATTCTCACAGCTCTTAGTCGACATGAGGGTGAGTAGATAATGAGTGAAATTTGAATTTTGGGTGAACTATCCCTTTAACCTGTGATGTATTCAGATGATTGAATGGGGAAAAACAAACAAACCAGATAAACTTGCCTGATTTGCACAAGGAGAAAAACCTGCAGCAATATTATTAAACTAGAATATCTCTTTGCCGAAGTTTTGAGAGTGCCATGGGGGTTGGGTGTGATCTCTATCAAGGTAATAAAACCCACAACCCACAACTTGTCGAGAATCAGACAAACACATGACTAAAATAGTTTCCGTCCTAATTTTTCCATTTCATATTTGACCAGATATACAGATAAAGGCAGTTTATGTAAAGAAAATCACATTTGCCTGACTGTTGATAACATATGTTAATGGATTCACTGTAAAAGAATAAATAAAATAAAAATAATAATCACACTCTCTCCCTCTAGATCCATACTGGAGCACATTTCTCATCACCCTCCTCCAACAGCTCCGTACCAGCTCCCAAGGCGCTGGCATCAACTTCCAGCTGAAAGGACGGAGAAAAGTCAGGGGCTGCTAACACAGCAGGGATTCAGCAGCCTCAAAGCTACGCCGACACTCATCATTCCACACATGGAGGACAGCCGGACTACAGCCCAGAAAGAGCAAAAGCAGATATAATACTCAACCATGGTCAACTCAAGACTCGCCTTCACTCGCAGCGAGTGTTTGGGAGCTGGAAAGGAGAGCACAGCTGCAACCGTGGCCTTCACAGACTGAACCTGCCCATGACCAACCTGGGTAAAGTAAGTCCAACTGGCTTTTCTCAATTCACACTTGGTAAGGTTAAAGGGCAGTGACGTGTAAACCAGCTGCTGGAAAACCCACAAGCCAACACCATGATCAGCCTGCTCACTGGACTACGTCAGCACATTGTTGAGGCACACCTTTCACTGATGCACGTCCTCAAGACTATATGCCATCACATTGTAGTGTAGTATGAAATGATCAGCACTGACAAAGGGATGTCTGTTGCCCTAGGAGACATGAGAGTGGCTCCATTCTTCTTGTGTGACATTTTGAAAAAACAGCCTTTTCCTGAAACGTCAAACTTATTCCACTGACGGTCCCTCTTACAAGTAAACCTCATTTGTCAAGACAAATATTGACATACAGGACATGAAATAGTTCTACTGTACCACTCAATCCAATACATTTCAATTTCTAGACGCAAAGCTCAAAATGTTACTACTTTAAATCATGTGTAACCAGAGGGTTCTGGAATTTGTTAATCACTGAGAAAGCCAAGGTTAGCTACAAAGATTTATTATATCTATTGTACTGTATTGACACAACACAACACATACTACAGAGAATCTCACTGGCTCAACAGTGTGATCATTTAAAGGTGTACAGAAGAGAAAACTGAATTTGAGCCCACTCTGGGTCATAAAATTAGTGTAAAAACTGTATTAGTATTAGTGTAAAAAAAAGAGACGATGTAGGCCAAACTTTGTGCAAAATTCTATTTTTGAGTAAATCCGGGATGAAAGTGTTGTATTTTTTTTTCCGCATTGGACAATGCAGGCGCACGGTTTGTACGTCAGCCTGCTCACGATTCAAAAGCCACTGATATTGGCTCTGTCATCCGTCATTCAAACGTCTAAACACAAATGGACTAAATATCCCGCCCGCTCGGTAACGACCAATCAAATCCGTTAAATTTACTCGGGTAAAGTCGTGTTGCAGCTCTTTTTTTTTTACAGGTAATCAGGCTAAGTTATAGAACCTTTTTTTCAAGCCGTTTAAAGACTTTGGTTAGCTACTTCCCCATATTCCAGTCTTTATTATAGTCCAACCTGGCACACAATAATAAAAAAAACCCACTTGTTGTTCAGTGCTTTCTGACAGTGAGAATGTCGGAATTTTTTATGTTTCCGGGAAACCTACATATCTCCTTACTCCCTTATAGCTAACATGACAACATCTTGATATAGGGGAAGGTGTCACATATTACTAGGCCATTCCAAGGTCTAGAGTGGAAATCAAAGGAGAGTGCCTATTTGCTGCCAAAAATAAATGATGGCGCTGTCGACGATGGAAATATT
This sequence comes from Decapterus maruadsi, assembly GCA_030347415.2. Classification (NCBI taxonomy): domain Eukaryota; kingdom Metazoa; phylum Chordata; class Actinopteri; order Carangiformes; family Carangidae; genus Decapterus; species Decapterus maruadsi. The sequence goes on along the minus strand of CM064891.1, from coordinate 1,569,687 downwards.
TCTTTTGTGGATTTATTTGCTTCACCCAGTGCAAAATATAGACAAGCAAGCCATACAGGTACAGCCAAGGAACTCTGATTCAGCTCATCACAGCAGCCCAACACCAACTGTCTGGGTCGGGCCAAAGCAGGCTCCTCCCACTGAGCCCCATATTTTTATGAAGACAGTATTTTCAGTGCACATGCAGATTATATAAACATAAACGAAACAAAACAGTAATGTCACAATCACATGACCACAAACCCCCACCAAGGGAACGTATAACACTGGGAAGTCCTTTGTCCCGGTTTGACTGAGGACACACACACTGGTGGGTTAGGATGCAGGTATGCATGTTAGTTACAACGGAGACCAAGTGTGCACCGGGTCTCATTACAGAGCTGTGAGGGAAAAATCATGGATCATTGACATGATTAATTACAGAAATAAGATGAACAGAGGGAGGGAAAAGCGTCTCAGTGCTGTGCGCCATGCTTCATGCGCTGCGCACGGACCGTGACCGTGCTCCATCACAGACACAGTGGTGGCCAGGGGGTCACACATATTGATATTCATATATATTGACAATATTCTATTGTACAATATTCTATTGGTATATCTTTAAAATAGTATATTTTTGAACCGTCATTTTCTGTTGCACTTTGCAGTTTGGCCTTGGTGTCTCGCACTCCTCTCTCTGTGTTTCCGCAGATCCGCCAGAGCTCCATCTCTCTGCACCAGCCGCTACCTGCATCCCTCCTGCTACTGGACCCTGGACCAATCTGCCAGCTGTCACCAGAAGCTGCCACCATTAACTCTATGCACATTTTGCATGTTCTGTCATAAACTGTAAAACTGTAAACTGTCTTGTCTGTAACAACATCTACTGCACGTCTGTCCGTCCTGGGTGAGGGATCCCTCCTCTGTTGCTCACCCTGAGGTTTCTCCGATTTTTCCCTGTTAAAGGGTTTTCTATGGAGTTTTTCCTCAGTCGATGCGAGGGTCTAAGGACAGAGGATGTTGTTACAATGTCATGTGAAGTCCTTTGAGACAAACTGTTTGTGAAAAAGGGCTATACAAATAAAATTGCCTTGCCTTGCACCTTTAAATTAAGCCGTACATTTGTCTTTTTGAGGGAAAAGGATAACTACCCTATTTTAAAATCAATGCATCACATACATAGCACAATAAAACACCAGGATTGTTGTGGGACTCAAAATGTTAAAGGGATAGTTCAACATTTTGGCAAATTGGCCCATTGCCATAATCGCTATAGTCATAGCAGTAGGTTCATTACCTTTAATTGTTGGTGTAAGCTATTTTTAGTACGGCGGCGCGGAGCAACAGGCTGCTCAGAGCTATTCTATGGAGGCAAAGGGAATTTCTTGGTTTCCCTCATCAAACTCATCAAAAACACAACCCAGCAACTCAATTCAGGGAGAGAACCACCACGCTATGAGATAATGGATCAGCTAGGAGCAGAGGTAAATTCATGCAAAACCGCTGATGGCCTGTTCAGGGACAGTTTTTCAGCAAGCTGTCTCCGCATTTACCCTGTATTTACCTCGAAAACGGCTCCGTCTCGTATTTTCCGTCATTATCTCATAGCGTGGTGGTTCTGCAGCTCAGGTGTCCACAGTCTTTGAGTTTGGCTTTGTATTTGATGAGTTTGATGAGGGAAACCAAGAAATTCCCTTTGCCTCCATAGAATAGCCCTGAGCAGCCTGTTGCTCCGCGCCGCCGTAAAAAATAGCTGTATCAATTAAAGGTATGAATGGACTCGAGCGATTATGGCAATGGGCCAATTTGCCAAAATGTTGAACTATCCCTTTAACTGTACTCAAAGTCAAAATCATTTATTAGTCTCCCATGGGAGAAATTTCCCTCGGACAGAGAGCAGTGCTGCTTCACAACAAGACAAAAACAATACAAAAAGAGAGCTGCAGTTAAGTTCTAAAACATACTATAAACATACAATAAAATCAAAGTGCAATATGCCTCAGACAGTAGATGGTGGCAGATGTAAAGACACACAAACATTCATATACATCATCACACATGCTGCTCATTCATAAGTTTAATCGACAGAGGGAAGGAGTTTTTGAGGCGGTGCCTGCACAGGGGGACTCGGTGTCTTCTTCCTGAATTTAAAAGCTCATATTCAGTGAGAAGTGCATGCGTAGGATCAGAATTTGCCAACCTCTCACCTGCCACATGTGTGTGCCAGGAGAGGTCGCTATCTATGACCACACCCAAATACTTTACCGAGTCGACTTGTCTGATGTCATTACCATGTATGGCGACAGGGCGACTGTCACCTACAGATCGTGGGTCAAGAATCATTTCAACAGTTTTACATGTGTTAATATACAACTTGTAAATGTCGCACCAGTCAACAAACTTATCAACAGCAACTCTGTGGTTGTCTAAATTGTTGGTAATCAGACTAAGGATTACAGTGTCGTCTGAATACTTAATCAGAATCAGAAGAACTTTATTGCCAGGTATGGTTTTACCCATACTAAGAATTTGTTATGGTGATGAAGGTGCATGTAGTAGTACAATATAACAAATAACAATATAAAAATATTAAGAATAAAAACATAACAATATAAAAATATTAAGAATAGAAAAATAACAATATAACCATTTTAACAGAATAATAGTGTAAACTTAAACTTAAACTTAAACTTAACTTAACCACAAGTTGGTTAGGCTGAGAACTAACACAGTCATTTGTATACAGCGTGAAAAGAAAGGGTGAACTGACACACCCCTGGGGGGCCCCTGTACTGCTTAAAGAAAGATTAGAAAGGACAGAATTGAATTTCACCTGCTGGGACCGCAGGGAGAGAAAAGAATGATAGCATTTGATTAAAAAAGGATTCACATCCAGCTCCACCAGTTTCTTGAGAAGAATGTGTGTTTGAATTGAATTGAAGGCCGAACTAAAATCAATAAAAAGCAGCCTGGCGTAGGCTGTTGGGCTCTCCAAATGTTTTAGGGAGAAGTGCATTAGAGTGGCAGTAGCATCGCTCGTACTGCGTTTTTTTGAGTAGGCGAACTGTAGATGGTCAAGGGATTGCACCACATCTGCCTGCAGTACCTTTAATACAAGTCTCTAGAGATTTCATAACATTGGACGTGAGGGCGATGGCTGTACTGTTATTAGTCTGCACATTAGATCACTAGTAACATTAAATGTAAATAAACACAATAAAAGCATATCAGTAGGCTTTCCTTAAAGGGATAGTTCACCCAAAATTCAAATTTCACTCGTTATCTACTCATCTACTTTTTCACCTCACGCTTTCAAGACATATTTCAAAAGACTTTGTGATATCTGCCTCCTCGGTTTACATATTAAATCAGTTAGTTATAATGCTTTATATTCTTTTATACTGCAAATGAGGTGTTGATAAGACATTCATTTTATCACAACACTGATGCAACATGGGGCAGTTGATAAGTTCAGCTGGGAAAAAAAAGTGACAGGTTGTAAATACTCCAACATACAGCAGGATGTTTAGCTCAGGTTTCTGACCCCCAGATATGGAGTAGCTAACGGAGATGAACTCTTGTTTATGCCAGACACTTTGACCGATGCTGAGATCACAGGATGGGAGTCATTTACTCTTTCCTTGATGTAGCAGTGGATGCAGTTTTAGAACAAAGGACAGTTTCTCCCTTGGTTTTGAGCTCAGTGTAATGAATGGTGACATAAACACCTGAGGCAGCTCCACATCCACAAACGTCTTGGCAGGAAATCCGTCTCAGTCAGGTTCACTCCGGGTCACCCCTGTTATCCCTTTAATCAACCTTTTCGTCCTTGACCTAGATGATGATTATTTTTCTCAGCGGCTGCTCACGTAACACTGAGTGTTATGTGAGCAGTTTACTATACAGTGCATCAAGTAATCCTTACATCACTGTTGCAGCGCTGCCCGAAGGCACTCCCAAATATGGAAATGACGTGACTTTGGAGTGAGTCACAGAACAATAGACCCTTCGTCAATTTGTTCTGTAAAGCTGTGTAGGTGACGGAGGTGGAATTCAATCCCAGCATGCATGAGGTGAGATTTGCCAATCAATCACAAACTGAGAGTCAACAGCTCTGTTGTTCACAGAGTCCACAGCGTAAAGTCATGTGGCTCTGCAAGTCGGAGACAGTGACAGCCAGCAAGAAACAGGACAATGATGAGATCAGGGGCGTAGCAGCAAATTCTGGGCCCTGTACACTGGTTATGTCAGTGGGCCCCCATCTCTATCCATGCCAGTGCACGAAGCACAGAGTTGTTGTTTTGTTTTTTTATGGCCTTTTTGCCTTTATTGGATAGTGCATAGTGAGATAGACAGGAAAGGGGGACGGGGGGGGGGGGGGGTCAACATTATAATGGATTTGCATTTACCTCGAAGACAACTCATAACATTCCGTCATTATCTCATATCATATCTATTCTACGTCAATCTAAAAACAGCTTGCACCGACAATTAAAGGTAACAAATCTACTCCCAAAACTATAGGGATTATGGCATTGGGCCAATTTGCCAAAATGTTGAACTATCCCTTTAACAGTTGCTTCCTTTAATTCTGCCTTCTTTCTTTTTCTTTATGCTCTTTCTTTTTCTGATACCCAAATTTATGTTTTTGGCAGCACTGATGGTACACTTGTCGCTTGCGAGCCGCTGTCTTTGGGCGGACTAAACCATTTTACAGCTCCAAGAGGAGGGGGGCAGAATGTCCAATATACTGTATTGGGAGGACTTCGACACAGAGTTCGTTCTCTTGTAATGTTATCAATATTTTAAATAAATTATGACACAAATAACATCCTTTCAAATAATAATAATAATAACAAAAAAAATATATTTTCGCGATTTTCATGGGCCCTCTCCCTACTCAGGCCCTGGGTAGTCAGCCCCCCCCCACTACCACGCCCATGGATGAGGTGTTAAAATCCAGAGTTTACTTTAGTTTATAACAGGACAGTGCAGTGACATTGATTATTCAAAGAAATCAAAAGATGACTGAACCAGAGAAGGCTAATTTCCATCTGTAGTCCTGCGTTTTACCATTTGTGAAGTCCTTCATGCTGTCCTCCACAGGGCAGAGAGTCAGTCAGAGGAGATCAGTGAAGGTTCAGTGAAAACTGAACAGAGCCTTTTATTCTATAGCCACCATTCACTCATACCTTGTGTAGTTAAAGGTTGATTCTCTTTTATACATTTTATATTTGTCATGGTGCAGGGTGTACAGTGGGACTGGACATAATTTTGTTTTATTTAGTCTCTGACTAGTCATTTGATTTACCCCTGATTTAAATCCATCAAAAACCCCATGATGAGATTTAACGTCATGATAATGATGGTTTTCCTTTCCAACTTCAATTCCAGAATGTGTGCCAATTCTTCAGACCAACAAATTTAGATGTTAGATCAAACTCGTGTGTTACAGGTGTTTTTCAGATTCAGATTGAGATTACTCTTATCTTTTATATGTGACTTTTTAATTTCTACTTGAAGTCCCTCAGTACAGTAAGCCGTGTTTTCCTAATTTCCTGGGAATCACTTAGTGTGTGCAGCAAAGCTTCAGCCGAAGCAGCTGCCCTGCACACACACACACACAGCTGCTGGTCAAGTCACACTCACAGTCACACACGCAACAGGAAGTCTCCCCAAATTTAAGGTTTTATTTTTTTCCCTTATAAATGCATAACTAATTGTTTTCATTTTGGCATCCTGACTGGTTGTACTGTATCATTATCACATAAAGGTGGAACAATGATTATCTGATCTCAAAACACATAACATTTTAGTGAGTGACATCCCTAGTGACTGTAGTGGTGATGGTGCTAAACAATATATTAATTCAATGAGTGCAAGGAGAACAGTGAAGGAGATGAACTGAAAATTCAAGGGAATCACTAGTTAAAGGGATGGTTCACCCAAAATTTAAATTTCACTCATTATCTACTCACCCTCATCTTGACTAAGGGCTGGGAGAAGTTTCAGAGTCCTCCATGCCTTCTCTGAGTTACAGGGGGGTCCATGCAGCACTGTATCCTGCTCCTCTTCCTGGTCCATCCAAATATCGCACGATTTACACTGGCGTCAGTAATCGCAGGTGGAAATCGTGCGAGATTTGGATGGACCAGATGAGGTTCCTCTACAAACAAGCTTAAAATATAGACTTATTTAATTTTTTTTTTTGGAACAATTTCTCTTGTCTGGGCTTCAGTACAAGATTGAGCAGTATGGAGGTATTTGGATGTTTTTTGGTGTGTCTTTTTGGACGAAGAAAAGTGAGGCCCGTTCGCTACCGTCATATAGACAGGCAGTGCTGCACGGACTCCGCTGTAACTCAGAGAAGGCACGGAGGACTCTGAAAATTCTCCCAACCCTTACTGTAGTTGACATGAGGGTGAGTAGATAATGAGCGAAATTTGAATTTTGAGTGAACTATCCCTTTAACATGGTAATGGTTAGAGCCGTTATTAAAGCAGATATCAGTGGAATGTTTTTGTTAATATAAGTCCTAAATAGTCCTATTTTCCGTCAGCAATCACTTACATAGAATGTTTCAGCCGTAACGCGAGTCTCTCCGTCACTCTGCTCTGCTGTAAACCAGGAGAAAACTTATCCAATGAGGAGAGAGAACGGCATGAAGGGCTGTGTGTGCAGCCAAGGGATGCGCGTGAATGTGGTGACGGAGCACGAGGACCAATAGATGCCTGACGAGGGCGGGGTTTGCGAACTCATGGTGCGTTCAAGGAAACTCGTACTTTGTGTTTTTCCTTCCTGTGAAGTCATACCAGTTCGATCTGGTACGAGTTCACGGGTCGGAAGTTACGAGAGGCCGTTATAGTGACTTTCACAGACAACAGGATGGTAAAAACACGAGCTATGGGTTACCTGGAACGCTACAAAGTCGTAGTTGTGACTTGAAGCTGTAACTTACGGTTTCAAAAGCCTGCCTTGAACGCAGCATTAGCCGAAACGGCCGTACCGCTGGTCTGCTTTAAGGTGAGTATATACAGTAAGAAAACACATGTGCTCTTGAACACTGTGAATCTTGTAGTGTAATAGAGTACATTTTTACTTCATGTTTAGTTCTCCCAGGCAGCTTACAAATGAAAATGGTCCTGCTAATGAAGCAGGCAAATAATTAAATCATAGAATTAAATTCTCAAACCTTAGTCATCATAGGTGATCAATAATGACACAAAAAGCGTGAGAGGAGGTGTTTTATTGTGAAAATACGTGACCGGAAGTGGCGCTTCTGCGCACTTGACGGAGCGCATTGACGAACAGCCTCCAGCAAACTGCTCCCCGCGCTCTGGCGGACTACCGCTCAGACCTGAAGCTGCTGCTGCTGCTGCTGCTGCTGCTGCTCTCATGTGGAGGGAGGGAGGCTCGGAGCGGCTGTCTGCGGCTCACAGCTCAACTTGATCCGCAGGAATATTTCTCTCCGTCAGGACGTCAAGAGTTTTTTGTTGTTTCCCTCTCGCTTCTCTTCCTCCAACACTGGACCAGTTTATGTGGCGATTAAACTCCGCGCGTGATGACTGGTGATGATTAAAAGGTGAGTGATGAGTTTGTTCTCTCACGTCGTCTTGCTGCACTGACAACAACTCACTCACTCAACATACATGTTTTGCAGTGACACAGGTCAGTGGCTATAAAGGCTATATATATAATGAAATGAAATTGAATGTTTCTTTCAAAATTAAGGACTTTCCTCACTGGAAATCTAAAAAAAAAAGAAAAGAAGAAAATCACAAAAACAACACAAACAACAACAACAACAACAAAGGGCTGCTTCATTTTCCTTAAAAATATTCAAAAGAAATGTGTTCCTTTTATTTGGTCTGTTGTGAGTCAATACTATTAGCTTCAAAATAAATAAACACCATCCACCCAATGTCCAGTGTAAGAGAGAATAAAGATGAAAATGTAAATTAATATCCTACTATCAGTACTTTGATTTGTGCATATGTTTTAGGAAAAGACACATTTTGATGCACAGTTTAATACTTTGTTTCATTCTGGGTCAGGTGTCAAGAGACCAGAAGACAATAATAAATAATGTAAATAAGTCTTTATTTTCTTATGATCATATGAAAATCTAATATGTAATCCAGCCCACCTCGAACAGGTGTTTTTGCCATAAAGTGCCTTTGAAAAAAGAGCAGAAAAATGACCAAGCTATTGTCATGACACCACACAAAGCAATATTAAATTGAGATTATTAGAATTTTTTTTGTACAATATGTTGTCATTGTGATTGCTAAAACGTACAAATATCAGTGTTTGGGGTCAACGTATTCAACTCCTGTTAACCCTTTATATTAAAACTTGATTTATTCTGTTTAATAAGTATCATTTTTTATGTACTTGACACCTGTGGTCTGTCAGAGCTCACAAGAAGTTTGTAACAGCAGACATCTAAATCAAGTCAGAGTCATGTTTGAAGGAATTTCTCAAAACATCAGGAAAGTTTGTATTTTACAAATAATTTATTTATTTCTATACCATCAAAGAAAGTCAAGCCTCTCAGGCGACCACAGCATCCAGGTCCAGAGATAAAACATACAGCTGATAATCATTGATCACCGAGGCAACAAAAGACAAACTCCTGAGATAAATAGAGAGTGATGTTTTGTTTCTGACTAAAATGATGCCTCAGTTTTAAACGACATGCTTATTCATATTCACTCAGTATTTTTGTAATAGCCTGATTCATACTCACATAATGTATAATAAAGCTCTTCAGTCTGTGATAGAAGTTGAAAAGTGGAAGTCAAGCCGTGCGGTCTGGCTGAAGCTTATTCTAACAGCAAATCTATCAGTGCAGGGTCAGAGGTGATACTGTATCTTCAGCTGTCTGCAGGTTTCATTAGAACACGTTCTGTTAAAACAGTAACACCACCTGCTGCAACACAGATATGACACAGACACCGAAGGGGATGAGCAGTGGATATTAAAACCTTTTTTAATAAGAAGATAAAACTCAATTTCATGCAAATAATGTGAATTAATTTGGCCTTACTGTCAGGCAACTGGACATAACACCTCAGAGAGACACGTCTTCACTTAACATTTGAAACACTTTCTGCTCCTAAATGAGAGTGACTCTATTTATCAGTCAGAATGAAGTCAGAAAATGTTTGCTACTGAAATGTAGAATGATGAAGTAGTTTAAAGTGACATGTACAAATTGCAGCACTTGACTGATGGTCGTGCCTGTGGCTCCGTCTGAGGACAACTCTGTAGCAGCATGGAGTGTGACAGTGTGGCCCAATTCCGATTCTATTTTTCATCCCTACCCCTAGCCCTAGCCCTACCCCTAGCCCTTAACCCTTGCCCTTGAAACGGAGCTACAAGGGGTAGGGGTAGAAAGTCAACCCATACGAATTGGGACACCACTTAAGCGGCCATACGTCATCAGTGTCTCTGCTGGCGAGCAGACATGACAAGCTTTTGACACAAATCCTATATTCAAAAATAACATTTAATCAAGACTGACCGGTTCATGGTAAAACATTTATTTATTGATGTAAATGTGGTGATTTCTGTACATAGGCTCTAGAGCCGCAGGCAGCGCTGCTCCTGCATCCAAAACACACATCATTTAATTCAAACAAACTAATGCGACTGCCACAATTGTTACATTTCATCAATGAGACCAGCATTTATCTCTTAAAAAGAATGTAACTACCCGGCGGAAAACCGTTAAAAACCTGCGAGTAAATTAATTAGCGATAGTCTTTTCTACCGGTGTTACGTCGGGAGGGTGGCCGGCTGACAAGCCCTCCGGACGGGGTGGTGTCTCCGTGACGAGCCGCTGATCTGCTCCACAGGTGGAGGCTCCACCGCGGAGCTTCACTTCTCCCAAAAAACGTCTAAACAGCCGTCATTTGGATAAACCGACCGCACATTGGGGGTCTAAATAGCTACTTTCTCGCATGAAAAGATATTAAAACTTAACAAAATGACGTTATAACAGCGCTACGGTGATAAATAAAACAGCTGCCGGTTGCCGCAAGATGCATTCTGGGAAACTTCACAGCCCTCGGTCATAGCCCTCGGTTTGTAGTGTGCCCCTGAAAAATCTCCGTTTGGAGGGCCAGATAGCCCTACCACTTCCCCCTAACCCTCGGCAGAATGAGCATTGGGACAGCACTACCTCTTCACGTGAACGCGCACAACGAAGGGTTAGGGCCGAGGGCGAGGGCTAAGGGGAGAATCGGAATTCACCCTGTGTCTGTCTGATTCTGACCTGCTGTGTGTTGTTATCTCTGATTGAAAGTCTGAGAGTTCTGTGTCGGGGAAGCCTGGGATTGGTGGAAGAGTAGATTGTTGCTGAGAATAATTGGATGGATGTGTCTGTATCCTGCTGCTGCTGCACTCTGAGCCCAGGTGACAGGGAGGCTTTTCTTCCACTGATGTGCAAATCCACCAGCGCTAAAAGTCCTGAGAGATTGTCGTCAGAGGGAATATTTATGTTACAGTGCAGTCACAACATCGCTGCTTGATTATGTGAGTTGGATTAGTTAGAGAAATATATTTCCTTCAGAAGTTTTATTTGGCGGTATGGTTCTGTTCTGGGACCTCCTGCTCTTCCACATGCTAGAGAAAGCCTGAGGCAGGAGGAGCTCCTTCCTGCCCTTCATGAGCCTCTTGCGGGTGAGTTCCAGCTCCTGCCATCTGGACGGAGACTCAGAGTCCTTGAGATCTAGGACCACATGTTGTAGGAACAGCTTTGTCCCTGCTGCTGTCTCCCTTTTAAATAAGTCCTAATGCACTTATTCTGTGACTTATTATTGATTGAAAATGGTTTTTAAACCTCTTTATTCGTACCATCACTCTGTCATATCTTATCTGCTTTTAATCCTGTACCCATGTCCGTTTCGTGCTGTGTGTGAGACGCCCTCTCCTGCTACTGCACAGCAGATCTACCTACGGGTACTAATAAAGTAAAACTGAGACTGAGCTACCAACAAGACACAATTGGCGCGTTTCCACTAGCACGGTACGGCACGGCACGGCTCGGCGCGCTATTTGCGTGTTTCCACTAGCCCTAGTACCTGGTACCAGGTCCCATTTTTCGTACCTCCTCGGCCCTGGTTCCAAGCGAGCCGAAGCGTTACTATAACGTGACGTCATCCGACTGCCTTCCGCGGATTGGGCAGAGAGTCAGCGCGAGCGCGACGTCAGACATGAGAATCAAACCCGGAAATTTCAAAAACATTGCGGCAACAGCGCCAGCTGATCTGTATCGAGACTGTTGTTATTCCTTCACCTGAGGAAACTGTTGCTGTGTGTAAATCCACACTGTGTCTGTTAACGAGGTGCAGACCAGTGAGTTTGGAGCTGACGAGCGGATCGAAAAAAGAGAGACGGACAATGCGATCTCCGCGATCACCCCCGTGCCGCCCCCGCCCCCGCTGAGGAGTTACTAGAGAACTCAGCTGTAATGGAAACACAACCAAACCGAGCCGTGCCGTGCCGTGCTGTACCGTGCTGTACCGTGCTGTACCGTGCTAGTGGAAACGCGCCAAATGATGCAGGTTCATGACAGATAACGGGAGGAGTCGGGGTGGAGCTGGGTTGCAGAAAGCCGGCAGAGGAAGCAGCAGGAAGGGAGGGAGGTGACGTCGGCCTAGAGCAGTTTAAATACTGTAGCGCGCTCTGAATGCAGCTGTCCAATAGGGGAGTCAGCTGAGCCATCAGCTGATCTGCTTGGAGTTGACAGCTACTCTGTGCTGATTTAAAGCTTGACGTCGTGGCCTGTCAGAACTAACATACGCTTGATGTGTCTTACTCTTAGCAGAAATAGAAGAGGTGTATGGACATGTAACTGAGGATCTCATGTCGGTTTTGTTTTCCTGCAGCATGACATGAATAACCAGACAGAGAGCAGGTTGTCTTCAATAGCTGTTTGTTTCATTTCCATAATAATTCATATTGATTATTGGACTTTGTCTTGGTTCATCCATAAGAATGGATGACAGGATCATAATATGAAAGTTTGTTGTCCGGAGCACAAAATAATCATCATCAACTAAATTTAAACAAAGTTAATCTACACAAAGTTTGTTGTCAAACAACAAGCCAAATGCAATGCACTGACACTTTGAGAGAGTCAAGAGTTGCTCTTCTTCATAATTTAAAAGCTAAATGTAATTAACTGAAAAGTGCGTGACCAATTTAATTTCCTGTAACCATTTCCTGATATCAGTCAACGTGTTTTCTGTTCCCCTAATAATGCATGACGCACACATCGCCATGGGGATTTGTCTTAAAGCTGCAGTCTAAGCAAACTGCAGACCTGGTGTGAAGTGGGTTGTTAATTAAGACCTAGCAGGTGATGTAAACATCAAGTTATAATGAACTAATGTGATAAGTCAGCCCAAGGCCTATTAAACCCAAAATAACACTTCTCTTTACCAATGTTAGACATTGAGAAAGTGTTGAATGTTGTTCAGTGATTTTTTTTCATTAAAGGGCAATCCCACAGCCACTGAGGGCCTGATCTACTAAAGGTTTGCTTGTATTAAAACGTGTGCAAACATGATGTCACCCGCAAAAAAATGTGCCAGCTGATCTACTAACCTGGTGCACTGAGGATTCTGTCTCTCAAACGGGCAAAAAAGCATGCGTGATGTATTTAGCGCGTTTGCCTTGATGAATATGCAAATATGGGCGTTTCTGCCAGAACATGCAAAATATTGGGAGGAGAAGATGCAAATAGATTCATTTAGCACACGCAGCATGATTTATCAAACCTGAAGCTGATTGCAGTGGAAGTTTTTGCGTTTTTATTTAGTACGTTTGAAAGGCAAGTATTATCTGACGCAGCTTTTTTTCTTTTATTGATTTAATACCTGCCAGGGCAAAAGCTCTTACATCTCTGCATTTCCTCGCATCCCGGTCATTCCAGCAAACTGTAGCAGTTTTTTTTTCACGTGTTTAAAGTCATTTAAGCGCCACGCCACACGTCTCTCCTCCTGTGCGCTCCTCTCCTTTCCTCTCCTCCCTCTGGAGTGTGTGGCTGCTGAGCTGTGGGACCGGGACTGAGAGACGTCACCTCTGTCTCTCTGTCTTCACCCCGTCTTTGATTCCTCTGGTCATTGTGTCCTGAGTGTCCCACCTGAACTCTCTATTAATCCATCGGATCAAATTCTATGTGTCCATCCAGCTCTCTGTCCACCTCGGAAACCATTACCACGCACAAAACCCTCATTTAAATACTGCAGAATGCGTGAGCTGTTATTTAGCGTGTTACTCTTAGTAGATCACCTGTTTTTCATGCGCTAACCAGACACGCAATTTTTTTACCAGGAACACGCAATTTAGCGCCCCTTATCTGAGATCTTAGTAGATCAGACCCTGAGTGTAGGTACTTGTAAGCAGCTAGAGACGAAAAGTAAAAGCAGCCTTGTGATTGTAACTCGCTTTGGTTTTATTCATATTCAACATAGTAAAGTCATTCAGTGACTAATTCAACTCTATGAAAAGATGTTGTCTAACACACATCCGTCTACTGTAATACCCTGATTAGTAGATGAATGTCTTTGATTAAGAAAATGGACAAAACCGACAAAGATTGTGTAGCAGCAAGATAGAAAGACAGATTTTGAAATTGACTTGTTGGATAAATATATAAATATATGCCGAACTGCTGAACTATTGCTTTTGTCTGTAGGAAATCCAGAAAGCCACATGAAATGTGAATTATTTCTCTTTGTTTGGCTTCTGGGGTGGTGATTGAAATGAAGAGCCATGCAGAGACTTTGTTCAGATTGGAGTCTGTGGTCATATTTCATGTAGGGCCAGAGAATATTGTTTAGAGGGAGTGTGATGAGAAGAGATACTGTTCACTTAAGAACAGGGACAAACTCTCCTCTCATGCCCTAAAACTACAGAAATGATTTCTGCTTCAACATGACTGGATTGACAAGATCAGACAGCTGGGTCAGGCTCAGCTGGAGTTTCTTCAAGTAGGCTAAACCTTAGGTTTACAGAGTTATGTTGCCATAGTAACTGACTTTTAGCAACTGAACGGAAATCGCAGAGTTTCCCGCATCTCAAACGTACTCTGAGTTTTCTGGAGCAGGCCCCAGGTGTTTAACTGATGGAAACCATTTGGGTTCAATTTAAAACCTCTTCTACTCAGCCAAGAGAAAACAAATCTGGCAGAGTCCCCTTTGAATCCATCTTCAAGTAGTCAAATTGAATTACCTAAACGGACGTGACTGGATGTGACAGATACAATTAGATGATGATAAATTCATTTTAGAGAGTTATGGATTCAGGACAGCTTTTCTTTGCGACCTCTGAAAAGACTTTGGCAGAATATTTGGGTCATGAAAGTTTGTGTTGGACAGAAGTAAAAATGTGTCTGCTGGAGAATGAAGATGCTCATTTTCTATATTTATGTGTCAACAAATCCAATCGACGGGCCGAAGACAAAAATGCATTAGCCCTTGTTTCAGCACTGTGACTGCTGGTTTCACTCACCTTTTTGTACATTTTTATTTATTTCCTATGTGTAAATATGTGTAAATCTTTAAAGGATAACTTTCGTTTTTTACAACCTGGACCTTATTTCTAGCATCAAATTTTAATCATTTAAACCCTGACAAGTTTGGTGTCATTTGGTCGTTACATGTAACTCTGACACTAGGTTTCCTGTGAGGTTGGGAACACGGGGCACCCAATGCAGCCTCTAAATAACATTTTATCCTACCTTTTTCCTTTCATCTCAATATTTTGTGATGATACACTAGTGTTATTCTGCTCCGGATAAAGTGGTGGCATGTTATCAACATCCGGCCAACTCTAAACATGGATAAACTTAACCTGGATGATGTCATCTGTTGGTTGACCTTAAGTAACAACTGATCTGGATGATGTCATCTCCGTATTGTGAGAGATGTTTGGATAATAATCATTCCGCTAAGCATTTGTCCTTTTTAGCTCAACTAGCCAGAGCTGTAAAGGATCCAGGCTGTGGAGAGGAAGCCTAAAGCTGAACTTCATCCAGCTGCTCATTTTGTTCTGACGAGTCAGAAACATGCAGAAACGGACCATAGCATTAGCGAAGTTAAGTTAAGTTTTGGTGACTTCGGAGATGACATCATCCAGATCAGAGGTTAGTAGGTCAACCAACAACCATCAGGATGTTTCTGTGAAATGTCTCCTACTGTGACTGCTAACACTAGTGTATCATCACTGAAAATATGTTGACAGTTTGTCCGAGTGAGTGGAGGGGGCGGGGCTTAGCCATAGGTCAATTGACGGGCCGAAGACAAAAATGCATTAGCCCTTGTTTCAACACTGTGACTGCTGGTTTCACACACCTTTTTGTACATTTTTATTTATTTCCTATGTGTAAATCTTTAATTATAGCTGCAGGTGTGTAACATGGGAGAAGAGATTGTTGTTTCAGCTACGAGGAGAACAGAGAGCATCTCCATGATGAGCGTTCAGCTGTGTGTTCCTGTGTGTGCTGCTTTGTTCAGTCCTGCTCTCTGCACAAACAGCCCAGATTTTCTCAGTGTATTGCTCACTCTTTGAAGTATTCCAGGTCACATCACTACCAGAGGACCTGATCCTCCTTTAGATGTTTGATGGAGCCCTACAGGCAGCGCTGCCCATGTGCGTGTGTGAGCGCTGTTCGAGCCACATCGGGTTCAAGCCCCCGTTCCAGCCACGCAGTGTCTCCCTTAGACACGCTGCCGACTGCTGACGTAACGTCTTTAATCTCCTAACCAGTAGTAAAGCAGCTCTCGCTCTGAAAGAGATTCTCACCACTAAGCTGCACAAAGAGGAAACAAAACCTGCCTTTTCCTTCTGTTATTCCACCCTGGTCACATTTTCATGTCTTATCTACAGAAAGTTGTATTCTCTCGATTCGGGAATTAAAATAATTCCCCTCTGTGCAACAACACCGCAACACTAATTCTGAGGAAATCAAAGCTTCTTTTGAGATAAATGGTCAATAACTCTGCCCATGGACTATAATCTACTTACCTGTTCTTTTTAACCTTTGATCTACGATGAGTGATTGATTGGATTCATTGATCCCTGGAGAATTCTATCTGCCTGTTTGTGGAGTGCAGCCCCCTCTGACTTTGTGTTATAATGTTAAGATTGATGTTTGATTGTCAGTTTTCTAACTAATTAAGATGAAGTTAAATTAGCCTTGGTTGAAAACAGGTCTCTTGACTCTTTTGACTTTACAGTATACTGTTCTCCTCTTATCTCATGATGTGTAGACTGTTGTGCTTAGTAACAGGCCACATGTGGCAAGTCCTACATGTCTTTCAACCTAACCCATAAGCCATGGCCTGTTCTGTAGAGGAGAAGGAGGGGGTCGATTGAACCATAAGACAGCAGCCAACAGATGCGTAAAGCAGATATCATTGATCCGGTCGTTTTGGCTAATGCTGCGTTCAAGGCAGGCTTTTGAAACTGTAAGTTACAGCTTCAAGTCACGACTACGACTTTGTAGCGTTCCAGACAGCCCGTAACTCGTGTTTTTACCGTCCTGTTCCCTGTGAAAGTCACTATAACGGCCTCTCGTAACTTCTGACCCGTGAACTCGTACCAGATCAAACTGGTATGACTTCACAGGTCGGAAAACACGAGTTACGGGTTTCCTTGAACGCACCATGAGTTAGCAGCCCCCGCCCTCGTCAGGCATCTATTGGTCCTCGTCCCTACGTCACCACATTCACGCGCATCCCTTGGCTGCACACACATTGGATAACCTTCATCCCACAAGTTTTTCTCCTCCTTACATTGGATAACAAACTTGGAAGTGATCCCACAAAATAGGAAAGTTTTTAAAGGAGTCTCCTGGTTTACAGCAGAGCAGAGTTTTTAATCAAACATTGAGCTTGTTCTGACCCTTTTTCGTTACACACCCTTGTGTGCTGAAACACTCTATGGAAGTGATTGCTTTTCAGGAAAATAGGTCAAACACCAATATTTTTTAACAAGGAAATTGCTTATATTAACAAAAACATTCCACTGACTTCTGCTTTAATGTTTATGCAACAAAGTCCCTGTTAACAAAAACAACATCTACTGTAATCTGCCCCTTCAAATTAAAGTTAGTGTCTGTTCGGAGCAGCTGCTGACAGATGTGCAGCTGACAGTGACAGTTTCCTCATCACTAAACTGAGCCACCATCCCATCCTTCCTCACTCACTCACGTCGTGGCGATGGGACAAAGTCTCTTATTGTATATTCTGTGTTTTTCCTCTCTTTAAGCGTCTCATTTCAGTTTTTGCCCGTTATCCTGTCTGCAACCTGCATCTGCTGTTTCTCTCGCGCTTGATCACTCGCTCACTCTCGATCCGCGTATAAATGAATATTATAAAAAAAATAAAAAGGAAAACACACAGATGCGAAAACTGAAATGACCTACTGTAGTGTACTGTAACAATTCAGTGACCTAGAGCTGTAGACCTGTAGATATCCGCAAATAAATTTAAATCAAACACAACTGGACTATTTGTTATTTTGTCTAGGAAGATGTTTCACCTCTCATCCAAGAGGTTTCATCAGTTCATGTACGCATCTGATGCATACATGAATTGATGAAGCCTCTTGGACCGGGACAAATGAGAATATTCCCAGACTTAGACGTTCTGTGTCCTGAGCAATATGGCGGCCCGCTGACGTAGAACGTGGCATCTACGTTTCTATATCTATGTGACCCACAGCACTGTATGTTACATTTCTGTCATAGGCCTTTGTGCTAGAACCTGGTTGCCATGGTTACAGTAATAAACATGGAGGCTCTACGAATAACAACGTCAGAGACCCTTGGTTTTTGGTCAACGCATGGTTAAATTTAGGAAAAGATCAATCAATCAATCAACCAATAAATCAATCAATCAATCAATCAATCTCTCTTTTATTCACACACAAATCATAATTGACTTGGTAATCACAGGGGTGTGTGTGTGTGAACTGGTCTCCAGAAGAAGCTAGCTGAAGCTTGTGGAGGGAGACATTTACATACATTAGACACACGTTATAGACACATTTACATACACATGACAGTTACATAGAACACAAACAAGATCGTCCTTGAGGTTAAAGTAGTGAGTAGATGATCTTTATTGTCATGGTTACAAAAAACACATCTACATGGTCAATTATAGAGTTCTCATTGATAAGAAAACAACATTTGGTACTAAACAAAATAAATATCCCAGGGTTAGAACCTGGGTGACCATCAGGAAAATGATTTAGGGGTCAAAAATGGCCGGAATTCTCCTTTATTCCACTCATCCATCCCCCACAACCACTTTCTCTTTTCCTGACATAGGCCTAAGGACTACAGCTGTCGATCTTAAGCAACAAAGGTCATGACTTGCTGCACAGCTGACCTAAAGACTGTCCAGCAGAGCGGCCATGGAGGCTGAAATGTTTGCTGAATTATGGCAAATTATGTACAGCCTAGTTTATTACACATTTCACTGCATGAAAAATAGTTTGATGCCTTGAGAGGGTTTTAAAGCAAGCACACACATACACGCAGTAAAGTCAACACATAGGTTAACAACAACATTATCTTCTGTGAGCTTGAGAAGAATCTGAAAATGTGAGGTGGGGCTCAAGGTTTGGGCCATAAACGGACATCTGACTTCACCAGAGCTCACAAACCAGAAAACAAACAAGAATAATAAAGTCAATACTTGGTAACAACGTGGATTTATGAATGAGGACCTTTTGTCTTCCTTCCCTTTTAGTCTGGCCCTGGAGGACTGAGTCTCCTCACAGACATACAAAGTATTGTGTTGTTACTGCTAATACTGAATGGACAAATAGTCCATACATGGAGATGACTGACTGCTGTGGTCATCCCCCACCCCCTAAAGTGTGTGTCCTGCTGACTGCTTGGGAGGTTCAAATGGCTAACAGCTGACTGCTTAAAGGGAAACATCAACAAACAACAACAGGAACAGAACTGTGGATCTATCATACATCTGTGTCTTGAACTGAAACATACATTGTTGTGAATGGAGCCAAAGACTATTTTCACAGTTCCATTGGCTTTGGAGGAGAGTCTTCTGCTGCAATTAAAGTACTTAAGGACCTTTGTAAACCCACTTAGCACAAAATGATGAAACATCTTAAAGCTGGGGTCTACTATCCTGAAAACGGGTGGGGTGGGGTGGGGGTGGGGGGTTAGGGGGGTGATTGGTGGAAGTTTTCTCAGCACTGTAGTTGCCAGTAGCACAGATTTTTTTCGTTCTTTTTCATAACGTCATAACATGTTTCACCCAGTATAACAGAACATGCTTTTGAACAGGATCGTAGACAAGAACCTGAAGCAAGTCTGGTTGTCTTCATGGGGCAAATGGCTCCCTTTTAGTGATACATTTTTTTCAAACTGTCAGGCTGGAGGACAATGAATGTCCTCACAACATACAAAAGGAGAAATTAACGTGTTGTTTTTTCTGGCCAATACTTTGAATGGACAAATAGTCCATACATGGAGATGACTGACTGCTGTGGTCATCCCCACATCCACTGCAAAGTGGGTGTCCGGTGAAACAACCGCTTGGGAGGATTTCAAATGAAACTCTGAACAGGCTAAACAGCTTACCATGGAGATCTAAAGCCATAGTTAAACAGCCATTTTTTAGTAAGGAGAGCCCGGCTCGCTTCAGTGGCTGCAGCCCTCCGTCTCCTTCTCTCTCTAGCTCTGTGCCGGTGACTGTTTTAACTCAGCACCAGGTTTGACCGGACTCTCTGCACTCCAATCCCCGCCCCCGCAGGCAGCAACCGCCATCCCATCTTGCCCTGCCTAGAGATTTCAAACACACCCCTTGCTGCGGTGAATGATCCAAAGAAAACAGCCTGATTTTCACAGTTCCATTGAGTTTCAATCAAGATTCCAGTGCAGACAGTTTCAGCGAGGCTGTGCCGATTAAGGGTCTGGTATGTTGTCGGACACTCATTGTAACTATCTGAGCCTGTCAATTTGAAAAAAATGCCTGTTTATCGTGAACTTTGAGTGGAACCATTGCCCCATTTAATATGTCTGTTGGGCTGCAGGCTGCCTGCCCAGATCATGTGGAGACACCTCAATAAAAGTGTTATCCATCACTCACATATACAGAAAAACATAGGAAAACAGGACCCAGGTTGAAAAAAACCGAAGTTGCCCTTTAATGAACTGCTAAAACGAACGTTCGCTATTTATTAAGAGTAAATCAATTACAGAATGACTTGATGCCAAGGGAGGTTCAGCACACAAATCAACTTCTTTCTTGCCAGATTGTTGGATGAGATAAAAGACGGTGTCAGGCTCTGAGAGGAGGGTTTATAAAATAGAAATATACTGCAGTGGTGAGAAGGCTTTCAAGTCCTGAATAGCCTTGTCCACACAGCGATAACTCCTCTGTTACAATCTCTATCTTTATTGTACAGAGTAGGGAACATGTCAGAGTTGTTACCAGACATTATAACTGAATCTGTCTCTTTCTGGTGCTCTGCTGTATGTTGTTGATTCAAGATTTTAATTGAGAACCTGTTCCAAATATATTTTAATATTTTAAATATAAAATATTTTCAAGTAGTCCAGCAGTTTACAAGAACACATGACAAAAAGAGATAACACATAGAGCAACAAATAACCTAAAATTATATAAATATCAAGTAAAAGTGTGTAGCCTTTGTATGTTATGAAATAATCTATTTATTTATTTATTTATTTGGTTCATTTCGGGCATGTCAATTGATCATCATCATCACACATCATCTTAGTTCAATAATACATGACCGAAAGGGCAAAGCGGGAGAAGCCAAAGCTTATCTAGTCCCGCCCCCATTACTCACATAATGAATCTTCATCTTAATCTTTTCTTTGTACTTTGACATCAGACGCATGTAACAAAGCTTCATGTCATGATGAAAGAGGTTGATGGTTGTTGTAATATCTATGGTTAACTATCTATCTTATCTATGTTGTCCTTCTGGGTCAAATTGACCCAATCTGGTCCCTTCCTCCATCTTTCCTTCCTTTCTCCCTTAATTCCTTCTTTCCACAATCCCTTTCCCCTTCCTTCTTTCCCTTCTTCCTGCCTTGCTTGAACAAATATGTTCCCTCCCTGCATCTTTTTTTCCTTCCTTTTCCTTTCCTTCTTTCCATAATCTTTTTCCTTCCCTTCCTTCCTTCCACCCTGAATGAATGAATGAATGAATGAATGCATTTTATTTTCGAACATGTATAAAAAGAAAAAAAAGAAAATGTATGTAACTATTGTACATACAAAAGAAAGAAAAAGAGAATAAAAAAGAGAACAAAACATTAAAATAAAGAGCCCATCGTTCCCTTTGTCCTTCCTTCCTTACTTCTTTCCTTTCATCCTTCCTTCCTTCCTTTGTTCCTTGACCCAGGAGAACAGCAGGATAATGATCTTTCCTTCCTTCTATCTTCCCATCGTTCCCTTTGTCCTTCCTTCCTTACTTCTCTCCTTTCATCCTTCCTTCCTTCCTTTGTTCCTTGACCCAGGAGAACAACAGGATAATGGTCATTTCAGAAAGTCCAGTATTGTGCTGAAACATCTCTCCACGTGCCTTCCGTTGGGAGAGTAAACATGTTATGTTATCAGTGCCTGACAGGAACAGACTGGATGCATGGTGAGCGTGGTTGCGCTATATGGAGACTCATGTGTGTTGACACCAGCTGGGTCCCTACTGATATGTCTCTTTACACATAGTTCGTAGGTCACTGGATTGTTGGATTGATCTTCATTGTGAATACATTTCTGATTCTTAATTACAGATGTTACAGGATGCTACTGTCTGCACAGCTGCTAAAACGGCTAAAAACATGTATCGTATGTTGTTAAAAATCCTTCTTCAGATTCATAATCGTAAATATAAACTGTAGTTGAAAGGATTTTCTGTCATGTTGCTAGTGTGACGTCAACAGGACTTTTATCTGTCTGTTTCTGATGTGACACGCAACTCTGGGGTGAGTCATTCATGTAGACAGTCCGTCCACTATCCCTCAATACGGGTGAAATGAAAATGCACACATAACAGTTGCGCTGATGCTTAAAATCTGTAGGGCCAACTCCTTTTCCAATCAGGAAAAGAAACGATACAGAATTGGATCAATATGCAGAACAGTATAAAGAAAATCTCATCAACTCTCCCCAGGCTGGCATGAAAAAGAAACAGTCCCTTCTTGTGAGCTTAAAAAAAAGAAAGAGGAAAAACAGATGGATGCTTGTCTACCGGCCTGAGCAGTGAACAGTCTGTACAATTGACAGTTTTACAGGAATTAGAGATAACATGTGTTCCTCACTGTACTTCATTATAGTAGTGCATTCCAAGTCTGTTGGTTCATTTTACTGACAGTAGAAGAAGACGGGAAAAACACATTGCAAAAATCCAAAGACGATGATTATGATTAAAGGGATAGTTCACCAAAAATTCAAATTTCACTCATTATCTACTCACCCTCATGTTGACTAAGAGCTGTGAGAAGTCCTCAGTCCCTTCTCTGAGTTATGGGGGGGTCCGCGCAGCAGTATTTTTCCATATAATGGTTGTCAATGGACGCCAACTTTCTTCGTCCAAAAAGACACACCAAAAAACATCCAGATACCTCCATACTGCTCGTCTGTAATGTCCCTCTTGTATTGAAGCCCCGTCATGAGAAGTCTATATTTAGTGTCCATATAATGGTTGTCAATGGACACCAAACTTTCACAAAGGTCCAGTCCCAAATTCACTCAACTCCAAGGACATGACACACCAAAAAAAAACTTTATCCAGAAACTTCACCACAATGTAGCCTAGATACTGCTGAAACTTTTGTCCACTTAAACTTATTACAAATTATGAAGTCCATCACTCTGTTTTTTTCAATAAGTGTAAAACTTTTAAAATGTATCTCCTCCTAATTTTTGCTCAATTGTCACCAAACTTGCTCCAGAGCATCTCCAGACTGTCCTCCACAAAACTTGTTTCCGGATTTTTGATTAATCAAAAATTGAGCCTACAGTGCATGAAAACGTTTGACTGTAAACACTACTGTAAACATATACCATCAAATTCCTGCTAAATACATTTTCTATCTTTCTGAAAAAAATTGAGAATATTGTAGAGTCACGGTTGATGAAGTTTGGAAAATATCAGAATTTTATCTCAAAAACTGAATTTTCTAGAACATTTTGAATTCTGCTCTCATGGGATCAACTGCAGCCAATGTAAAGGTGATGTTTTTAAACATCACATTTTCTCTTGAGAAGCAAAACACTTAAAATTACAAACAAATCACCAACATTTCCATGCTGTCTAGATGCAATTTATGTATTAACAGATTCTTGTTTAGATATTAGAATTTCTGACATTTTGACTATTTTTTAAATCTGCCTCCACAACAGCTGCCTGGACGCTGACGTCTTGAGTGTATTTGAGAAGACACACACCATGTCTCACTACCAGATAATTAGCTCACTGAGTTGAGCGCTGGGATGTGGTGCGAGGGGTTGTGGGTTCAAGACCCAGCATGGGTGACGACGACAATTACACATAAAAATGCCAGAATCCTCACGGTGACATCACAGCAAGCCTCTAAATTAAAAAAGCAAACAGTTCGGACCATGGTCTAAAGCTCACCACAACCCGAATGCTGCTCTCATGGGAACAACCGCAGTCAATCCCAGAGTGACACTTTTAAACATCCGATTTTCTCTTATGAAGCAAATCAAATCACCAACATGTCCATGCTGTCTAGATGCAATTTATGTATTATCAGATTTTTTGTTTAGATATTAGAATTTCTGACATTTTGACCTTTTCTGAAATCTGCCTCCACAACAGCTGCCCAGACGCTGGCTCTATGAGTGTATTTGAGAAGACACACACCATGTGTCACTTCCAGATAATTAGCTCAGTGAGTTAAGTGTTGGTTTGTGGTTCCAGACGAGGTGGGTTCGATCCCCAGTTCAGGTGATAAGTATATTACATCAATATACCAGATAGTCTTTGAACAAAATCTTAGACTCATAGCAGATGATGTTTGACACAAACATCTGAATTTTACCTCAGAAACGTTGCCTGCACAACAGTGAATGGTTTACTTAATTTGTGAAGCCACCGTGGCTCTGCCACTTGACAATTAGCTCAGTGTGATAGACAACAGTCTTTAGTTCCAGAGGTTGCGGGTTCAATCCCCAGCTTGTGCAGAAATGAACATTCCAAGGTCAATTAACCTGTCTTCCTGTTTCTTGTGCAAAATTTGCCCGGACACGACCCATTGCTGCGCAGCAGCTATAATTTAAGCTTGTTTGTAGCGGAAGCTCCCAGTGTCTCAGTTCACTGCTCTTCCTGTGTACTGACTCTCATGTCGGGGCTTCAATACAAGAGGGACATTACAGACGAGCAGTATGGAGGTATTTGGATGTTTTTTGGTGTGTCTTTTGTCTTTTTGGACAAAGAAAGTTGGTGTCCATTGACAACCATTATATGGACAAATACTGCTGCGTGGACCCCCCGTAACTCAGAGAAGGAACAGAAGACTCTGAAAATTCTCACAGCCCTTAGTTGACATGAGCGTGAGTAGATAATGAGTGAAATTTGAATTTTTGGGTGAACTCTCCCTTTAACTATGTAATGTAATGTTTATCGTCTCAGTTCCATTCAGCTACGTCGCAGCATACTCTGGATCATTGTTTTGGTTATATGTAGTTTCCATCTCTGACAAACTGTGGGCTGTGTGTTTTGTAGCTTGTTACAGTACACTAATCAGTCACACAAAATAAATGTACCAAATGCACCTTATTTAGTTATTTATTCATTTTTAAGATATGAATTACAAAGCCTTACAGCTTAGAAAATCAACATGATCTGAGCGTATTTCTTGGTTTTCTCTCCATACAAAAGCACAACTAAACAAACTTAAACATATACTTAAAGGGATAATTCAAATTTCACTCATTATCTACTCACCCTCAACTAAAGCCGCGTTTCCACTACGTGGTACCGGCTCGACTCGACTCGGCCTTTTTGCATTTCCATTACATAAAAGTACCTGGAATCTGGTACCCGGTATTATTTTTTTAGTACCTGTTCGGCCGCGGTTCCAAAATGGGTGAAGTGGTACTAAAATGTGACGTGTAAACATTGCAGACCGCTGATTGGTCAGAGAGTGGTCAGTCGTCACCAGCGGCCGTGGGTCACCGGATATCACCACAAATTTGAACTTTGGGTGAACTTTCCCTTTAAATATTTTACAATCCTCCATGAAAAAAACAGTGGTCATGTGTTATTAGCAACAGCTGTCATGCACTGTTCTAACCTAGACAGAGTCGCAGACATTATTCAGGCCTGAATAATCACCAAGTTACATTCTGACCTCCTGCATTGTGTGTGAAGTGTTGCTTTGACACACCCAAAAAAAAAACACACACACACTGAAGCAGGAGGTCAGCGCCTAGATGGTTGTCGGGAAACAGACAAACTCGCATAAGCATACAACCTGAGGACATTTAATGATTCATGTTACTTGTAGAGGCAGTATGTAAATCCTATTGAAAATGAGGTTTTTAATAAAGTCTGACTGTGCTGGTGATTTTACTGCTCATTCTATGCATTCTAGCGCTTTATTAACAAGTCTAATTACTGCAGGTGCTGCATCCTCAGCATGTGGTTGTTTTGCTCAGCATGGAGGAGTCTATGGAGATCAAACTATACACATTGCCAAATTAGAGGAGGCCGGGAAACATGTGCAACCTCTTAATGTGATAATGAACTCTAGATAAAAAGAGAACGTATCTGATCTAGAAAGAAATGAAAATATCACTAAAACATGTATTCATACAGGAACGGAAGAGTATGACTGACCTAGTTAGAGATCAGACGGCTCCAATGGGAAGCACAACCATTGAACTTTCTATGTGTGGATTAACCATGACATGAAAGTGGTGGCCTGAAATGAATCAACATCAGCTGCACAGCTCCACCACTTCCTGAGCTCCATTATTTCCTGTCTTACATTATTGGACAAACTGATTAATCCAGGTGTGTCTGAGCATTGTGACTACTCAGACACACCTGGATTAATCAGTTTGTCCAATAGACAGGAAACAAAGGAGCAGCATTAAGTTCAGTAAGAGCCCATGCATAAGAGGCTGAGCTATGCATAGAGCCCATTAAATGATCAGAAAGAATGGAGGGAGTTGGTCTTGTGATCCTGGAGGCACATGTGTAACCAGGCTAACGGGGTGTAAGGAAATATTGATATACTGAAATATCGGAATATTTCGTTTAGTAACACTGTATTGATATCGAAACACTGCATCGATTTCTTGTTCAAATTTAACATGCAAACATTGACGGCGGTGGACGGTGGTTCATTTCTGTGTTGCATTTGAACTCTGCTAGTTGGCAGCAGTTATTCAGCCACTGACTCCTCTGCTCCAACCAAACAGAGATCCTGTGAGAGAACAGGGATGTGGCTCATCACATGCTCAAGCGTTAGCTAACTTTAAAAAAAAAAGAGGGGGGAATAAAATCGCTGTGCTTTCTTAGTTTAGTTTAGTTTAGTTTATTCATTTATTTCATTCAATTGTTGAACATAAAAACAGAAATTGTTAAAATAAAACTCAAAAACAAACAATGACAATACAACTCTTGAATGAAAGGGGGCAGAAAGAAGCGAACTTATATTGTCTACCCCTTATTACAAATAATTAATTCACAAATTAAATAATACTTACATCCAAGTAAAGAAAGTAGAAAAAGAAAAACATCAACAAACAGCGTTTACAACAACAAAAAAGAAAGACATAAAATAATTTAAAATGAGCGGCTGCAGCCTAGCCAGCTACTCATCTTAGTGAATTCCTAGTGTTGACATGCTATTAGTATGTACATACATTTACATCACATGCACACATAGTACACACATAATTACCATAACACCAATATCTGTATACAAAAAAAAACAAAACACATCTCTCGCAATATATCGTAATGTATTGTAATACGCATCACATCTCCATATTCTGCCAATACACACCCCTAATGATGAGTCAGAGTCAGCTTGTTCTGATACTGTATGGCTGATGATTGAAACAAACCAAAACAAACAAACAAAAAAAGCGTACGAATGAAAAAAAGAGAAGAGAAGGTCAAGAGACTCCACTCAGCTGTTTTCACCCCAGGGATCCCTGAGGCACCGAGCAGGTCAGATGGTCAGTGCATTTGGAAGCATGACCTTATATTTGTACGGATCAAATATTGAACCACATTCAGTCAGTGGTTGTGTCAAGTCATCAGCCCTGCCAGCTGAAATGGACAATCAGCTTGAGGGCCCAACACCCACCCACACACACATGCTGCTTCAAAGAGCAATCTGTTTAACCATATGGCAGCACACAGCTTCACGCTTCTTTTTTTTATTAGGTTTTTTTATTTTTTTTATTTTGATGCATCTGGAATATCTGTAATATTTCACCAAAATGTGTGGTCATGTGTGTAGAGCACGTTGCCATGTCTGGAAAAGAGATCAAAGTGCGTGTTGCTGTGAGATGACTTTCAGATCAGGAAGGAGTTCCTGATAGAATTGATTTTTTTAGTTTGTTTAGGGTTAGAGAGCAGAGATATGGTAGCTGGTGGCCCTATGTCCTGCACAGGATGAGAAAAGTGAAAGTCTATCTCATGTGTGGTAGGTTGTTCACTAAGTAAATGTGAGTGTGTCAGCTACTGTAGGTTTGGCTTCAGCAGCTCTGTGATTCTGTATGGATGGAGGTTTTTACCAAGTTGGGGAGCGCGGGGCATGTTTGACATTAGGCTTTATTATTGAAAAAGTGTTTGTGTTTCATTCATTATTTTACTATACATGTATACATATATCTGTTAGCTACAAATAGACACCAAAGTAAATTCCTAGACCTTTCACATTTCAAACAGTTCTACCGAAAGCAGCAGGTGTGCAACTGGGCACGTTGGGACAGTGTTGTAAATTACCTTTTTAAAATGGTTGAAAACAACATTCAATTTTTACAGAAACATGTTGTGTTCAAATAATCTCAATTATTAATTGAAAATAATCTCAATTATTTGAAATGTGGATTTCAGATCTTCTCTTCTTAGTGTATTCAATTGATTAGTCATGCAATACAATTTTGTAATGTCCTAGAATTCAAATTCTTTATTTGGGATATGAGATTAAAATGTGATTAATTAGATTAAAGGGCCAACGAGGAGTTTCTATTCGGTTATAAAACAGTCTCACGTTAATGTGGATGAATCTACGCTACCCACACTTGTTAATGGCTCCATTTTCGATCAATATATCGTTTTGTCTCTATCATTATTTTGTTATTATTAGTGGTGGTGGAAATGCTGGTCGAGCCGACCAGCGTTTCCTTACTTTCTTACTTTTCCATCTGACGCAAATGAGAATAACGGCGATTATAGCGGCGTTATGGTCGGAACTACGACGGTAACTGAACCTCTTTGAACCTCTGACTTTAATCCTTGATGAATGAAAACATGAGTCCGTCTTGCACCGGTGGAGGAATTCTACGGTGCGCGCGGAGGCAGCGTGAAAACACTTCGCTTTTCCAAAACTCCTCGTTGTCCCTTTAATTAATTACAAATCCTGTAATTAATTTGATTTTTTTTTTAATTTATTTGCCTGACAGCCCTAGTTTATTTGCTACTGCATATTCCATGATATGATCATTGAGTCTCGGGCCTTTCAGCAGCAACATTACAATGATCCATCTACAGTAGTCTAACACAAAGACACACAAGTATTGGAGTTTACATCACTCACATGTTCATACCTGTTGCCTTTGAAAAGTACTGTGGTGAGCTCTGTTGCTTTCTTCCCGCTCACTTACTCCTGATTCCATCTGCCAGGAAAGCTGAAAGATGTTGGATGGGAAGTAAACCAATGTCTTGACACCTGCGACATCTGTTTCTGATTGAGGGAATGGGGGATGTCATGATTTACTGAAGAGCAAGCAGCCACCTGAGATTGATTAGTCAGTATACTGGCTCATAAATGTTGCATTTCATATACTGCATAAGTATATTTATGCAGTTACGTGTCTTCTTTACCAGATGCCTGTGTGTGTGTGTGTGTGTGAAGCAGCTTCATTGTTTCAGCCTTTTCCTCCACTTCACAGGACTTTCCCCACTGATGGCAGTGATGGAGAACGAGACATGGCCACGCCCCTCATTCGTCCCCCATTACCTGCTGCGTGGTGACCCCTTCGCCTCCAGACTCTCCAGAGAGGCGGACATAGTTGCAGCATTTTACATCTGCATTATAGGTCAGTCTCTTCACTCCCTCTTCATCTCTTCGTTAATGTGTATTCAATCTTTTAACTGAATATGATTGCGCCAATCAGACTTCACACCAGTTCATCAGGAAGGTGATGAATGACTGTCTGCACAAACTCATGTATATTAAAGAGGAACTATGCAAGTCCGCTCGCTTTTCTGCTGTTCTTGCTCATGTGCGTGTGTTTCCAACGAAGCCGGAGAAAAATCAATAAATGGAGCGGTGGATAATGTTACATATCAATGTTACGGCGCATGTGCTGAGGCACTGATGTTACAAGGTTGGTTTTCAGTGTGAGAAGCCAGGTGGAAGACCGCTCTCACACGTAACAAGTCACAAGTCATGTAGTTAATAATCACAATTACTCTTTTTATGCTTTTTAATTAAAGGTATGTTACAACCAAAAACGTAATAACGGCCAATAACGTAATAACTGCCAATAATGTAATAATTTTGGCCATTTCAAATGTAATAAAGCCAATAGTGTAATAATGTGCCAATAATGTAATAAAACTTTTGAGCCAATAACGTAATAACTTTTTGCCGATAATGTAATAAGGCATTACATTATCGGCACCAGTTATTACATTTTGAAAGGTTTTTTTTAATACCAGGCCAATAACGTAATAACCAGCCAATAATGTAATGCCTTATTACATTATCGGCAAAAAGTTATTACGTTATTGGCTCAAAAGTTTTATTACATTATTGGCACATTATTACACTATTGGCTTTATTACATTTGAAATGGCCAAAATTATTACATTATTGGCAGTTATTACGTTGTTGGCCGTTATTACGTTTTTGGCTGTAACAAGGTATATTATGTAAGAATTACTCCGGTTGTATATCGCAAGCAACTCAGTCGTATTTTTCCTGCTGCATTCACGTGAAATCGGTTAGATGGCAGACAGACGACAGCCGCTGCAGGTAACGGCTTAAACAAGCCTCTATGTAAACAAGTGTTCCATCAGCACGAGGCAAAACAATACACGTGACAATATGTTGTCATGGCGATGTTGTATTGTTGACCTGACCCACGTTTTACCGGCTTTCTCTCGATTTCTGTGACTAAAATGACATCTGGTTTGTTACCAACGGCCGTTATTCCCACTGCGGAGCGTGAGCAGCGCAGCGGCAGCATAGAGAGGAGAAGGAGGTAGAGAACCGACACGCGTCACTGTGAGTGTATTAAAACCTTCACAAGTTGAAAGTCAACTTATTTGCGAAATCATAACAATTTCTTTCAACTTTACCTTAGAACACAAAAAGCCCCCCCCCCCTCGATTAAATAATAAAATGCTTAAAAAAATGGAAGCATCCGTGACGTCACCCATTGCAGTCGTTTTTGTGCCTCAAATATGGCGGTTTGAACAGCGCCATGTTGGATGGCCGGCCGAGAACCCGCCCACTGGCCTCGAAGCTCGTAATTGGTGGAGGCAATAAGCACCACCTGTTCAACAAGCATAAACGTGCATCATATTTCAACATAAACAGCAACATTTCCACCGGCAAGTTTTACACAACCACACGTGCTTGTTAAGCTAACAATTAACAGCTCGTTAAAAACACGCTAAAAGAAAGCTGTAGTCTGTTCATCTTAGTTTGCCATGAATCTTAAAATTTGGCAATTTCTTGTGAACTTTAGCCTGGCTGAGACAAACCAGCCCCCCCCCCCTCGATTTTTTCCTACAGATATTATGGAGGTTATATAGTGACTTTGCTGTTGGAAACTTTACTGTTGCTGCAGTGGGTTAGCTAGGCTATATTTGGAAATGAATTCCAAATTTATTCTTTAAAAAAAGATTATTGTTATTTTATTTTTTATGGCATACAGTATCATCACTCACAAAATGTGAAGGATCACTTAACCCCCTCCTCCCATGTTAAAGTTTAACAAAATTATTCATGTTAATTTTAATAGATATTGAATACAAGTTTGAATTAAATATATTGATATTATGTTAATCAAATATGAAAACATAGTGCTATTAAAAATATATGAATATATTTTTATCCAATACCTATATTGAATTAATTTACATTCATTCACATCTTGTTTCTTACATTACATTTGGAGGTGTTTATTACATTGAGACTGATGTTCAGTTATGCTGATTTATGTGAATTTCCGACAGTGTTGAATTTTTTCGAAGGGGGTGGGGGGGTGTTTCCTGCTCCAATCTATCGTTATTATATCGGCCTATCGGTCGACCTCTAGATTAAACCACCTCAGAGCTGTGATACATAGTGTTTTTAGGTCTGTGTGTTTCTCTTGTTTGCAGACAGTGAACCCAGCATCAAGACGTGTGTTACAGTAGCACAGCGGTACGTGAGCAGCTAATTGACGGCATTTACTAACCAGGACTGTATTTAAGCACAAGTACAAATTTAATTACAGTTAATGCAATTCATGTCAACTTTCTTTAAATAGGACCAAATCATAACCAACACTGTCAGTGCATCAGTAGGTCAAGATTACCAAGGACCAAACTCATAGCCGATTTCAGGAGGAACAGAGTGACTGATGATCACATTCTTTAGATTGATGATACTGATGACAGTTTAAAGGTAGCACTGTTCTGTGGCTGCTCAAGTTGACCTAATTTTAACTACGCTTAAACAGTTAGATAATTAAGTTCAGTGAGTTAAGTTAATCAACAGTAGCACGAGCCGGGCTGATACAGAGCGGCGCCACTGGAAGAGGTGAGAGACAGGATCATTCTCCTCCCAATCAAGATCAATCTGGGCGGGTGGGGGCTGGGGTTTAGTGGCAATCAATGAGATTAAAATAGGGGGGGCGGGGTATCCATTGCATTCATTACATAATCTTCAAAGAAACTGGTCCTTGTAAACCAATTGTAATTTCTAAAGCAGAGAAGTGGTGAAAGCAGGTTGTGGTACAGGAGCAGCTGACAGCAGCGAGGGAGAATCTTGAAGCTGCAGCAAAGTCAATGTGGAAATTAAAAAGAAAATCCAAGGTTACATAGAAATTTTGGGAACTAGATTCATGGAGACGTTCACATCTTGCACTACACTACAGGCCAGAAAAAGGGGGCCTGTCAGGTCTCTAGCGCGGCTTTCCAGGGCCGTCGGCAGTCAGTGTTTATCCACTTTAATCCTCTGCCTCCTTCAAGAGATCATAAGCACACAGCAGGCCTCGTTTGATACCCAACTCTAACCCTCACTATTAAATCACAGCCTGGAATGTATCACACCTCAGGAGCATGTGTCTTCTCCTGTGTTCTCAAACACCTCCTTCACCTCTTTGCTCCTAAGTTTTGACCTCTTAAATGAGAATTATTCTAAAGAACCTTCTCTCGATGTGCAGATGACTGACTGCAATTACTGTGATTTCGCAGCAAATCAGATTATTGACTGCTCCCTGGGAATAAATATACCCTAGACACAGCTACAGGCAACCAGGAGCACAAAGAGCATCACTGTGAAGATCATGCTTGACCACCGTGCAGTATAAGTTCAGTGCTGGCTCACAAACCTACAGTAAGGCTGCTGTTTTTAACTTCAATAAATAACAGTCTTATAATAGAGCTGTGGTATAATGGCATAGGGGGAAGTACACACTCTATTTGCAAAAGCTATTCAGAGGATTTATGGGAAATGGAAATAATTTTAATGGCAAAAGTACAAGGAGAACATAAACTCTGATGTCAAATAAAAGGCCTCTGGAATACAATAGAGGTTTGTCTGAGGGCTGCTGCCTCTTGACCTCATTCAGATAATGCAGATAAACATTCTCCTTCAAAACATCATTCATAGCTGCAAAAAAATACTATGAACAAGTAGTTGGAAAGAACTGCACTGTTAAAATGCAGAATTGAACTTAAAGCAGAT